>OZ021723.1:9091592-9826592 GCA_963978545.1 Linyphia triangularis | reverse complement strand
TCCAGCATTATATTTTGCACAAGTGGAAAGCCAGTTTATCACTGCTGGGATAACAACAGATGAAACTAAATTCAATACAATAGTAGCCAGCATCGAGACAGAGGTTTTGTCCCACGTTTCTGACCTGATCATCAAACCACCGGCGACAGGGAAATACAACGCCTTGAAGAACAGATTAATTGCTGAATATGCGGATTCGGAGCAGAAGAAACTTCGTATGTTGCTACAAGAGCTACAGCTGGGAGACCAAAAGCCATCTCATCTACTCAGAAGAATGCGAGAAGTTGCTGGCGAGAAATTCGACGACGAGCTTTTAAAGTCGCTATGGGCACAACGTCTACCTACGCCAATTCAACAAATTTTGGCCAGTAGTAAAGGAGACCTGCAGGCAATGGCTGATATGGCTGACAAGATACAAGAAGTCACTGATGGCCACCACAGCAATTTAGCCGCTGTTTCCAAATTGCCGAACCAAAACAGTGAGATCGCAGAGCTGAAAAATCAAGTTGCAAAATTAACCCAGATGGTGGAGAAGCTGAGCACAAGTACGCCACGTTCAAGATCACCTTACCGGCGATACGGTAATGCACCACGATCAAGTTCTCGTACCAGACGGAAATATGATCCTCAACTTAAGGTGTGCTGGTATCATCAAATTTTCCAAGACAGGGCCAGAAGGTGCAACGAACCTTGTGACTATGTTCCGGAAAACTAACAGGGCCAACACCTAAAGTCACCGGTGCAGTGCAAGGCCAACAGGTGCAAAGACTATTTCTCTTGGACAAATCATCAGGGTTAAGATTTTTGATCGATACAGGTGCTGATTGTTCGGTCTTACCTTTAAACCCCAATCATCGACACAAGACTCCAGACGAGTTGAAGCTGTTTGCCGCAAACGGAACTGTAATCCCAACTTATGGCGAAAAAATTTTGTCTTTAGATTTAAACCTAAGAAGGAACTTCACTTGGTCTTTCATCATTGCTAAAGTTAATCAACCAATTATCGGTGCAGATTTTTTGAGAAAATATGGTTTACTGGTTGATCTTAAAAACGGTCGCTTAGTCGATACTTTGACCCAGTTATCTACAAAAGCTAAACCTCTAAGCGGTGATAGTAGTAAAATAAGCGTCATAGCAGAAAGTTCGATATTTGCGGATCTACTCAAGCAATATCCTGAGCTGACTGAAACCGACCGTATTGTCCCTATTCGACATAGCGTAGTTCATCATATTGAAACCACCGGACCACCAATTTTTTCGAAAGCAAGACGTCTGGCACCAGATAAGCTGAAGATCGCTAAAAAGGAATTTGAATACATGGTACAGCAAGGCATTTGCAGACCTAGCAAAAGTTCTTGGGCTTCACCACTTCATATGGTACCCAAGAAATCTGGAGAATGGAGGCCTTGTGGTGATTACAGGGGATTAAACAGCTGCACAAAACCTGATAAATACCCCATTCCACACATCCAAGATTGCGTCAACACTTTGGAGGGCAAAACCATTTTCTCGACCCTTGACCTTTTAAAAGCTTATCATCATATCCCAATCAACCCTGCGGATGTTGAAAAAACGGCAGTAATTACCCCGTTTGGTTTATTTGAATTTGTTTTAATGAGCTTTGGTCTTTGCAATGCAGCCCAAACATTTCAACGTTTCATCCATGAGGTCTTGAAGGACTTGCCATTTTGCGTACCTTACATCGACGATTGTCTGATTTCATCAAAAGATCCAGAAGAGCATTTGGAACATTTAAAGGAAGTTTTCGAAAGATTCAAGCAATATGGAATAAGGCTAAATCCATCAAAATGCGTTTTGGGAAAAGAAACGGTAAACTTTTTAGGATACAAGATTTCGGCAGCAGGAATCGAACCCTTGCCTGAGAAAGTAAAAGCCATTACCGAATTTCCTAAACCAACAACCCTACAGGAGCTAAGAAGATTCCTTGCAATGCTGAATTTCTATCGGCGATTTTTAAAGAATGCTGCAGCAACTCAAGCACCACTTCACGAATATTTAAAAGGAGCCAGGAAGAAGGACAAAAGACCCGTTGTTTGGACCACAGAATCGGAACAAGCTTTTGAAAAATGCATGAAAGATTTGGCTGAAGCAGCTGTTTTAACTCATCCATCTTCAGATGCACCTATTTCTCTTTGCGTAGATGCTTCAGATACAGCAATGGGAGCGGCACTAAATCAGATAACGCCCCAAGGACCACAACCAATGGCTTTTTTCTCAAAGAAGTTATCGCCTGCTCAGAGGAATTACAGTGCTTACGATCGAGAGTTACTTGCTGCATATTCAGCTGTAAAGCACTTTCGTTACATGTTGGAAGGTCGACATTTTACTCTATACACCGACCACAAACCTCTAGTGTATGCTTTTAAACAGAAACCAGAGAAATGCACGCCAAGACAGCTTCGTCACTTGGATTACATTGGGCAGTTTACGACAGATATCCAACACATCAAAGGCTGTAACAAGGATGTCGCCGATGCATTATCTCGGATTGGAACCATTGAATTTCCCTCTCCAATCAATTATGAATCCTTGGCAGAAGCTCAAATTGCAGATACAGAGTTACAAGATCTCTTGCAAAATCCTGATAATACAAGCCTAAGGATCAAACCTATGATGATCGAAAATAGCAAGTAAAGCCTTTATTGCGACTACGCTACTAAAGTCATCCGCCCGTTTGTTCCGAAAGCTTTTAGGAAGCTGATCTTTGACACACTGCATAACGTAGCGCATCCTGGAATCAGATCAACAACTCGCCTAGTTACTGAGAAGTTCGTCTGGCCTTCTATTCGCAAAGACTGCACACTATGGGCAAGATCCTGTTTAAATTGCCAACGATCTAAAGTTAGCAGACACACAGTTACCCCACCTGGGCTGTTTGAAGTACCGTCATCGCGTTTCCAACATATTCATATAGATATTATAGGTCGCTTACCACCATCTAGAGGATACTCCTATTGCTTAACCTGCATTGATAGATTTTCAAGATGGCCAGAAGCCATTCCCATTTCCGATATATCAGCAGAAACGGTAGCAAAAACGTTATACGAAGGATGGATCGTGCGTTTTGGAACTCCACTAAAGATCACTTGTGACCAAGGAACACAGTTCGAATCAAACCTCTTTAGGGCTCTGTCCTCATTAGTTGGAGTGGAAAAAATGCGTACAAGTCCATATCACCCAGAAGCTAATGGATTGATCGAAAGATTTCACAGAAACCTAAAGTCTTCGATTATGTGCCATGCTGATAAAAGTTGGGCAGACGCTTTGCCAACAATTATGATGGGTTGGAGAGCAGTTTTGAAAGATCTAAAAGCGACACCAGCTGAAATGGTTTACGGTACGAACATACGACTACCAGGAGAATTTATTTCACAGAATAACAACAAAACTTCCGAAGATCCTATTTCCTTTGTAACCAAGCTAAGAAAAACCATGGAGATGTTACGACCGGTACCTACTTCTGCTCATAATCGGAAGAAGATTTTTGTGCATAAAGATTTGGAATCTAGTACCCACGTTTTTGTAAGGCGTGATGCAATTCGCCGATCTCTAGTTCCTCCATATGATGGACCATTTGAAGTTATTCAGCGCTTTCCCAACACATTCAGGCTGATCGTAAAAGGAAAACGAACTACAATTAGCAAGGATAGATTGAAACCTGCGTATGTCGCTCAAGAAACCGAAACCAAAGATTCTAAAGCACCAGCACTTCCTGAAGAAGTTAAAAGTGATCAATATGTCACTAGAGCTGGCAGAAGAGTGAAATTTCGTTTTCAACCTTGTTCACCTCGTTTATTGTACTAATGTTGTTTTTTAATTCCAGAATTTGAAGCCACACTGCTTTAATCCTACGTTATCACTGGCAAGGGGGTACTGTGGCGGCTCGAGCAAACTGATCTTGCTGCGCGTCAGTATTATTTGCGGCGCGTCAAAACAAAAAGAGCTGACCTTGTGAAACCCTCCTTCAAGAAGAAGAGCACATATGCAAATAAACTTCCCTATATAAGAAGATTCAAATGTTAGCTTTGCTCTCTTTCTCTGCCACGCCAGCCTGGGTGTTATGCTTCATCTGTCTAATCTGGAATGTCAAAAATGTTACCTTGCTAGAATTGATTTTAAAGTTTTAACTTAATAATTGTTTTTAAATAAAAATATAAAAAGTTCCTTAAGTTTTATCAATTCCTCATCCCAACACTCTACAGAACTATTATTTTATCCTAACGATCCTGGATGCTCTTTTGTTTCGATTGATGTAATGGATAATTCCCGTATTTTTTTTAAAAAATGACTAAAATTAGTTTATATTTATGAAGAATTTCTTTCTGATTCCAAATATTTAAACAAAAGTTCTTTAAAAAAAAATAGTTATTTGAATATTAAGAAAAGAAAATGCCCTCAAACCGAGCCAAAACCAGTACGATCAAAACAAAAAACTCCGTGGAGTCAAGAGATCCTTCCGTTTCTATTGTTATCGTGAGGTTTCTGCCAAATAGTTGGCGTTGATATGGAAGACCATTGTCATATTATGTACAGGTTGGCGCGATTTGCGAGAAACTTTCAAAACTGGTTTCCGCTGCTGCATTTCAAGACAAGATGATTGTGATCGCTTGACGTCACATTCAATTCGAGCCGAATGAATCGTTTTCTCGCCAACGTCCAACGGGGGAACTTTGATTGCAAACTAAAAATAGAAAAAGCGCATTGGGCAGAAATTTTTGTGTTTATGGCCTTTTCGAAACATTTAGAATTAAAAATAAATAAATAAATAAATAAATAAATAAATAAATACATACATAAAAATGCTGCTCTCGAATAATTTATATTTAATTGCATTTCTTAACAATTACTAGAATAATTGTTTGGATAATAACCTGTATAGGTACAGTACCCCCCCCCCAAAAAAAAACAGAACGATGGCTATATATTTTGTTCTAATTGTTGAAATAACAAACAAAAGGTACCGTTGTAAATCGTGAAAGGTTTTTAATAATTGTATGTAGTTTTTTTTATCATGAGGGGTCATCTACATATTAAAACAGAACCAAACTTTAAAAAGTTCAATAGCAACCTCATAATATTATTCCATATTTGGATTCAGCATTAAAAAAGAATGCGAAATACAAAAATTCGTAATTTTCTAATGAATGGTTTGTAATTTAAATGATAAAAAGAAAATGATAAATTAATGTTAAAAAAAAAAGTTGGTTTTTTGGCCATAAATACTTAAATAATTAATATATTTCAGTAATTTTTTTTTCAAAAGGTAGTTTGTAAATGGCCAAACATAAATAGCAATCAGCTTTTGAATCAATTTATTTTTTAATAATTAATTATTAATTAATAAAGCAATTAAAATTTTTTTTTTTATAGAAACATCTATTTTTTTTTTGCTTTCATTAGATTTACCATGGTCTAAAACCCCCCCATAATTTTTTTCTTTCCATTTTGACTATTAGTTCTCGATTTTTTTAGAGAAAATGTAAAAAAAGCTCACTTTAAGGGACCGTATAGTAGACGACTTTTGAAAACTATCAAAGATTAATTCAAGTAGAGAATAGAGGTGTGGAAAATCGCATAGCGTTCAATTATCGTATAACCAATAGTTTAAAAACTAAGAAATACGCTTTAATAGGAAAGTGAACTAAAAAGTAGAAGATAAATTTAAATAAGTTTGAAATAAGAATAGAGTGATTAACAAGAAATATTTATTTTATCGTAAAAAAGCGTGGGGTGCTTGATGTCAATTTTTGTAAATATTTAATGACAGATATTGGTAAAAGTAGAGCCATTAAGAAAATATCTTAAAAAGCACCCCACGCTTTTTTACGATAAAATAAATATTTCTTGTTAATCACTCTATTCTTATTTCAAACTTATTTAAAATTATCTTCTACTTTTTAGTTCACTTTTCTATTAAAGCGTGTTTCTTAGTTTTTTAATCTATTGATTATTTTCTACTTTTTAGTTTGATTTTCTATTAAAGCGTGTTTTTTAGTTTTTTAAATTATTAATTATTTTTTCTGTAAACTATCAATTTTTTTTTTTTTTTTTTTGCTTTCTTAAATTCCACTTATTTAAAACAACATTTTTTAAGCAATTTCAATAAGTTATCCTTTAAAAATTTTACTGAATCCTGTGACTTTTTCATTTTATAAATAATTTCAACGATCTAGTTACATTTGTGTACATAGTGAAATATTTCTGTAAAATATTCATGCTTTGCTAAATACTGTTTACTAATGCCTACATTTAATATTTATCAATTTTCTAATTATCAGTAGTATTCGTTATATTTCTGCAATTACAGTTTTCGATATTTTATTTATTTCGTGTGAAGAATGCGCATCTTTAATGTTGTAAATAAATTATGTTACTTTTGTGTTTACTTGCTATTTTTGTATTAATCTTAAACACGACACTATAAATCCATGTACTTTCTATGCAATTTTAGACTAATACTTGTATTTTTTAATCTTCGTGAAACGCGCCACATTAACCGTTCTATTTCTTCCGCTGTGAAGAACCTTAAAAATACCTTTCGTTTTATGGAAATTCTCCCTGAAGATCGGTCAAAAAATGGTCGAAATATTTTCGCTCATAAGTGACGTGTTTTTCAACATAATGCATTGAAATTTGGTATTTAGGGTAAATGATGTATTCTGAATCGAATGAAATGATAAAAAATAGGGGTTCGTATTGAAATTTTCGAAGATAGCGTTACTTTTACTTAGTATACGGTCCCTCAAGAAAAAAAAATTGCATCAGATATATAGAAAATCGTAAGCAAAACATTTTGGTGCAAACCATAAGATTCTACGATAATTAGAACCGAAGATATAGCCATCGTTCTGTTTTTTTTTTTTGGGTACTGTACATCCCTGTCACTAGTATCCTGTAAATAGGTCCTGACGCGTTTTAGGAGTCTGGGATATCTGTCTTTTGGCTTTCTGATCTCGAACTCTGTTATCACGTTATTGAATAAGCCGAGATAAAAGTTTTACTTGTTCCTTCAGCTCAAAAATTTGTGTCTTTAACTCTAAAACTGAAGTGTTATCCTTATCAAGATCAATACGCTTTTGATGCATCTCAGCGATTTGATCACCAATTTTGTCATATCTACTTCAATAATTTTGTTAGTCATTTGTGGAAGTTTAACTGATTCACCTTCCGAAACTGATATAGTTAGCCTGAGTTTCTTTTGGTAGACGCTGAAACCCCCAACGTTTCTCAAAATTCGTCGCCAATCTCATCATTAGTGTTGCAGTTTTCGTAGAAGATGTGATGGATTTTCGTCGCTTGGAACAGTATGCACGAGGAAATTTTTCACCCGCTTTTGTTCTGAATCTGAATACTCAGCGATCGAACGAACTTTTAGTAGCGTGTTATAAAAAGATCAGTGGTTGGTGGATGCTTAACAATATCACTTATATAAGATAGAACTTACTGCAATTGAATTTTAGTTGTATGCACTTCCAAAAAACTCTTGTTGCAACTTCATTGTGGATGTTGAAGAAAACCGTTTTGTTGAAATGGGCACAAATGTTTAAAAGGTATATGCAAAAGTTCTTGTAAAGTAAGTAAGTAAGTAAGTAAGTAAAGTAAGTAAGTAAAGTAAGTAAGTAAGTAAAGTAAGTAAGTAAAGTAAGTAAGTAAAGTAAGTAAGTAAGTAAGTAAGTAAGTAAGTAAGTAAGTAAGTAAGTAAGTAAGTAAGTAAGTAAGTAAGTAAGTAAGTAAAGTAAGTAAAGTAAGTAAAGTAAGTAAGTAAGTAAGTAAGTAAGTAAGTAAGTAAGTAAGTAAGTAAAGTAAGTAAGTAAGTAAGTAAGTAAGTAAGTAAAGTAAGTAAGTAAGTAAGTAAGTAAGTAAGTAAGTAAGTAAAGTAAGTAAAGTAAGTAAAGTAAGTAAGTAAGTAAGTAAGTAAGTAAGTAAGTAAGTAAGTAAGTAAGTAAGTAAGTAAGTAAAGTAAGTAAGTAAGTAAGTAAGTAAGTAAATAAGTAAGTAAGTAAGTAAAGTAAAGTAAAGTAAAGTAAAGTTAAGTAAAGTTAAGTAAAGTTAAGTAAAGTTAAGTAAAGTTAAGTAAAGTTAAGTAAAGTTAAGTAAAGTTAAGTAAAGTTAAGTAAAGTTAAGTAAAGTTAAGTAAAGTTAAGTAAAGTTAAGTAAAGTTAAGTAAAGTAAAGTAAAGTAAATATGAACTAGTTCAAAAATGGATAGAAACATTTCTTAAGGAATTTTAAAACTGCTTTTTACACGTGGACCTTACCTTCCGAAACACCGATTTCATTATTATTCATGTTTCCCCTTTTTAACACCGCATGTATATTAATAAGCATATTTAAAATTATTTTTAATAAGAGGATGCCCTAGTAAGGATCATTTCCTATATTCGCCATGTTACAACATTCTAGCCCAGTGCATTTAGAAACTACTTTATATAAAACATCATTGACATTTGGTGAGAAGGTACCCAAAAGATCACTTAGTGAAATGACATAAATTGTTTTAATTTAATGTCTATCAATTATAAATGAAAATTAAATTAGCAAAAGACAAAACCAGATGGCGCCACTGCATATGCATTGACGTAAGGTTTTCAAATACAAAATAAAATACATTAGACGCTATTTTCGACTTTTTATTTTATTCCATTTCATTAAGTGATCTTTTTCGTACCTACTTATCAAATGTCAAGATTTTATAGAAAGTAGTTTCTAAATGCATTGGGCTAGAAGATTGTAACATAGTGAGTATAGGGAATGGTCCTTACTAGGACGCCGACCAAACGGTATAGTGGTTAGCGTGCTAGCTTCTAGACCTGCGAGGTTGCGGGTTCGAGTCCCGTGTTAGGCATGGGTGTTTGTAAATGTATGTTGGCCTGTCTAATGACGAATGTTTCGGCGCATTATAGCCCTCGTGTTGCTGACGGTGCTAGATAATCTGAAAACAACCAACCAACCTTACTAGAACTTACTTTTAAATTTGTGCATCAATAAAAGTTTACAATAAAATACCATGCTTCTTTTTTACGATAGGACTCTAGTACTGAGCGATTCCCTCATTTTATTATTCTTATTTTTTCATTCAATTCTAAATGTTTTGAAAAAGCCATAAACACAAAAAATTCTGCTCAATGCGCTTTTCTTCTTCTTCTTCTTTTTTTTTTTTTTTTTTTTTTTAAATTTGCATTTAAAGTTCCCCTGTTAGACGTTGGCGAGAAAACGATTCATTCGGTTTGAATTGAATATGACGTCAAGAGATCCCATACATCTTTGCTTGAAATGCAGCAGCGGAAACCAGTTTTGCAAGTTTCTCGCAAATCGCGCCAACCTGTACGGGATATGGCAATGGTCTACCGATTCAATGCCAACGGTTTGGCAGAAACTTCACGATAACCATAGAAACGGAAGGATCTCTTGACGTCACAGATTTTGTTGAGTGTTTTGATCGAACTGGTTTTGGCTCGGTTTTGGGGCCTTTTCTTTTCTTAATACTTAAAAAACTAATTTTTTTTTAAAGAACTTTTGTTTAAATATTTGGAATCGGAAAGAAATTCTTCCTAAATATAAACTAATTTCACTCGTTTTTAAAAATTGCTGGAATTGTCCATTGTGGGAATATTTGGATATTTTTGTACACATGTCATACACAAGTTTAATGATCTCCATAAGACAAATTAAAAAACAATGAATTCAACTTAAGGAGTCTGTCTATTTTGGATGCATGAAAAAAAAAATGCTATTTTTATTTATTGTTTTTTAAGAATACTGTTATGTTTATTGATAAAAAACTTAGGTTGGTTGTTTTCAGATTATCTGGCGCCTTCAGCAACACGAGGGCTATAATGCGCCGAAACATTCGTCATTAGACAAGCCAACATACATTTACAAACATCCATGCCTAACACGGAACTCGAACTCGCAACCTCGCGGTCTAGAAGCTAGCACGCTAACCACTATACCTAAAAAACTTAGGCTTGACAAAAATATTTATATATTTAAAAAAAAAAAAAACAAAAAAAAAATATATATATATATATATATATATATATATATATATATATATATATATATATATATATATATATATATATATATATATATATATATATATATATATATATATATATATATATATATATATATATATATATATATATATATATATATATATATATATATATATATATATATATATATATATATATATATATATATATATATATATATATATATATATATATATATATATATATATATATATATATATATATATATATATATATATATATATATATATATATATATATATATATATATATATATATATATATATATATATATATATATATATATATATATATATATATATATATATATATATATATATATATATATATATATATATATTTACCACTTTTTTAGTGTGAAAAGGACAGGTAAACAGGAGTCCTCAAAAGGTTGCGCTGTTGAAAAAATCTCAGAAACTACTGAACTGATCCTTATGAAATTTTAACCACATATTCTGTACACTTATCTCTATATCCCGTACCATAATTATTGCAAAATTTTAATTTTTACTATTTTTTTTGGGGCAAAAAATATGAAAAAAAACCACGTTTTTAATTTTTGTTTGTTTGCCATTTTGTTATTTTTGCATTTAAACTAATATTAGAGGTACGGGATGTAGCCACTGTCACACTAAACCTAAAACCATTTAATTTTTTTGTTTCAGTTGGGCCGCTGTCCAGATTTTTTTAACAGCGCACACCTACCTACTTTTTGAGGACTCCTGTTTACCTGGCATTTTTACACTAAAAAATAGTTAAAATCAATAATTTTTTTTTTTTTACTAGTTTACGAATGTTTTTTGTTAAGCCTAACAAGTTTTATATAAAAAAACATAACAGTATTCCTAAAAAAAAACTAAAAATAGCATTTTTTACATGCATCCAAAGTAGACAGAGTCCTTAAATTGCTTTGAAGCTTCATCGAAAGTGTCACATCTTAACCACCATGGAATGGCTGCATGGAGACTATGTTATAGTCCGAGAGGCGACTGCAATTTTTGGACCCCATCGAACATCATTCTGAATTTTTTATAGAAATTAGAGAAAAGTGAGTAGATTAGGAATCCACTGGTCTGCCGTGGCAAAAATGGCCGAAACTGATCAAAAATTGACTTGGAATGAGTTAAACTAAAATCCGATCGCCAAATATGTCATAACTTGCCAAAAATAGAACAAACTTATTCGTCTGGCAACCCACTTCATTTTGATTTTCAATGAGAAAAAGCGCAAACGATTTCTGATCTTTGGCTCGGAAAACTTGTATCCTTTAAAAGTAAGCCAAATTGGCGACATCAGTTACGTCATAAGTGACGTAATATTTTTTGCCTACTTGGCTCCCTTTTAATAGATGGAAGTAGACCGTCGCCAGATATCTGAACCGTCTGCAACCTTCTTAATTGATAATTAAAGAGTGAGGGTTACCAAATAAAAAAAAATGCTCATTATTTGGCAAGTTATGGCGCATTTGGCAATTGGATTTAGTTCAACTTATTAAAAGTAGATTTTTGACCAGTTTCGGCCATTTTTGCCACGGCAGACCAGTGGATTCGTAATCTACTCACTTTTCTCTAATTTCTATAAAAAATTCAGAATGATGTTCGAGAGGGTCCAAAAATTGCAGTCGCCTCTCAGTCTTTTATGTTTTCTCGATAAATTTAACACGAAATGCCAAATTGGCGACATTTTTGTTTATTAAAACAAACCCCTCCAAATTGGCAAGGTATTCATTGTCACATGTTGCCAATCGCAACAGATGGAAAATTCCTTCATTCGATGTCGCCAAATGCTTGGTATATGGTCCTGATTGTTTTACAATAGAGAGATGTGCAAAAGCCTCTTTTTTAATGACCGTTTCTAACAATATTCAACTTGTCTCTGTAATATTGTTATGCAATTTTTCTGTAAATGATTGTCTAATGATTAAAGTTCTATTTTTTATTAAAATTATTTGTCAATAGCGATAATATAGACTAGAGAAAAAAAGTTGGCAACATGCGAGTTAATCAAGACATTTCGCGATTATTCTGCGAGTTATAAATTGCAAAATTGTCAGTACTTGATTCTTAGGGAAACTTCGCCAGTTGGTATTAAAACGTCGCCAATTCTCAGAATGAGTTTAGTTGGAATTTTAGCGTTGTTCAGAAAGCATCTCAGCGCTTGTTTACTTTTGCGGTGTCTGAATTATTGTTGTGTCTGAAATTGTATAAACTGAAGCTGTTGCTAAAGCTTGATGATGAGTTCGTTGTTATTTAAAGAAATTGTGAGAGTTTATGAACGAAGAAGAACTTAAACCGTTTATTTTGTAAAAGCTGTTTCATTATTTCCTCGAAGAAAATTCATAACAATAGGATTAAAGAACACTATTGAGCTCCCCTTCTCACATATGAACGTTTTGAATTATGAAGTTACTGATCATCTTAAGTGTCTTATATTTAACTTGGTGAGTTTTGTTTGAGGCCGTCGTTGCCGTGGCAACTTTTGAGGAAATTTGAATTATGAAGTCACTGATCATCTTAAGTGTCTTATGTTTAACTTGGTGAGTTTTGTTTGAGGCCGTCGTTGCCGTGGTAACTTTTGAGGAAATTTGAATTATGAAGTCACTGATCATCTTAAGTGTCTTATGTTTAACTTGGTGAGTTTTGTTTGAGGCCGTCGTTGCCGTGGTAACTTTTGAGGAAATTTGAATTATGAAGTCACTGATCATCTTAAGTGTCTTATATTTAACTTGGTGAGTTTTGTTTGAGGCCGTCGTTGCCGTGGTAACTTTTGAATAAATTTGAATTATGAAGTCACTGATCATCTTAAGTGTCTTATATTTAACTTGGTGAGTTTTGTTTGAGGCCGTCGTTGCAGTGGTAACTTTTGAATAAATTTGAATTATGAAGTCACTGATCATCTTAAGTGTCTTATATTTAACTTGGTGAGTTTTGTTTGAGGCCGTCGTTGCCGTGGTAACTTTTGAATAAATTTGAATTATGAAGTCACTGATCATCTTAAGTGTCTTATATTTAACTTGGTGAGTTTTGTTTGAGGCCGTCGTTGCCGTGGTAACTTTTGAATAAATTTGAATTATGAAGTCACTGATCATTTTAAGTGTCTTATATTTAACTTGGTGAGTTTTGTTTGAGGCCGTCGTTGCCGTGGTAACTTTTGAATAAATTTGAATTATGAAGTCACTGATCATCTTAAGTGTCTTATATTTAACTTGGTGAGTTTTGTTTGAGGCCGTCGTTGCCGTGGTAACTTTTGAATAAATTTGAATTATGAAGTCACTGATCATCTTAAGTGTCTTTTATTTAACTTGGTGAGTTTTGTTTGAGGCTGTCGTTGCCGTGGTAACTTTTGAGGAAATTTGAATTATGAAGTCACTGATCATCTTAAGTGTCTTATATTTAACTTGGTGAGTTTTGTTTGAGGCCGTCGTTGCCGTGGTAACTTTTGAATAAATTTGAATTATGAAGTCACTGATCATCTTAAGTGTCTTATATTTAACTTGGTGAGTTTTGTTTGAGGCCGTCGTTGCCGTGGTAACTTTTGAATAAATTTGAATTATGAAGTCACTGATCATCTTAAGTGTCTTATATTTAACTTGGTGAGTTTTGTTTGAGGCCGTCGTTGCCGTGGTAACTTTTGAATAAATTTGAATTATGAAGTCACTGATCATCTTAAGTGTCTTATATTTAACTTGGTGAGTTTTGTTTGAGGCCGTCGTTGCCGTGGTAACTTTTGAATAAATTTGAATTATGAAGTCACTGATCATCTTAAGTGTCTTATATTTAACTTGGTGAGTTTTGTTTGAGGCCGTCGTTGCCGTGGTAACTTTTGAATAAATTTGAATTATGAAGTCACTGATCATCTTAAGTGTCTTATATTTAACTTGGTGAGTTTTGTTTGAGGCCGTCGTTGCCGTGGTAACTTTTGAATAAATTTGAATTATGAAGTCACTGATCATCTTAAGTGTCTTTTATTTAACTTGGTGAGTTTTGTTTGAGGCTGTCGTTGCCGTGGTAACTTTTGAGGAAATTTGAATTATGAAGTCACTGATCATCTTAAGTGTCTTATATTTAACTTGGTGAGTTTTGTTTGAGGCCGTCGTTGCCGTGGTAACTTTTGAATAAATTTGAATTATGAAGTCACTGATCATCTTAAGTGTCTTATATTTAACTTGGTGAGTTTTGTTTGAGGCCGTCGTTGCCGTGGTAACTTTTGAATAAATTTGAATTATGAAGTCACTGATCATCTTAAGTGTCTTTTATTTAACTTGGTGAGTTTTGTTTGAGGCTGTCGTTGCCGTGGTAACTTTTGAGGAAATTTGAATTATGAAGTCACTGATCATCTTAAGTGTCTTATATTTAACTTGGTGAGTTTTGTTTGAGGCCGTCGTTGCCGTGGTAACTTTTGAATAAATTTGAATTATGAAGTCACTGATCATCTTAAGTGTCTTATATTTAACTTGGTGAGTTTTGTTTGAGGCCGTCGTTGCCGTGGTAACTTTTGAATAAATTTGAATTATGAAGTCACTGATCATCTTAAGTGTCTTATATTTAACTTGGTGAGTTTTGTTTGAGGCCGTCGTTGCCGTGGTAACTTTTGAGGAAATTTGAATTATGAAGTCACTGATCATCTTAAGTGTCTTTTATTTAACTTGGTGAGTTTTGTTTGAGGCCGTCGTTGCCGTGGTAACTTTTGAGGAAATTTGAATTATGAAGTCACTGATCATCTTAAGTGTTTTGTTTTGAAACCACCGAATGTCTATTTCTGCCACTTATAAAGTGCTTAACACAGCCAAATACGTCTCGTAATTTTGAGCATCTAGAAGAATCCGAGATCGAAATCTTCTAGTGTAAACCCCTCTCTCCGACCCCACCACACAAACTAGAGGACATTGAGGCCACGACAGATTTAATGGACACCAGCCCCCATTAGGTACACACCGATATTTGGCGGACCGAGGACAGAACCCACAACCCTCCGGTTATGAGCTCGATACTTTACCGCCTGCCTAGGATATCGGGAGCCATCTTAAGTGTCTTTATTTAACTTGGTGAGTTTTGTTTGGGGCCGTCGTTGCCGTGGTAATTTTTGAGGAAATTTGAATTATGAAGTTACTGATCATCTTAAGTGTCTTTTATTTAACTTGGTGAGTTTTGTTTGAGGCCGTCGTTGCCGTGGTAACTTTTGAGGAAATTTGAACTATGAAGTCACTGATCATCTTAAGTGTCTTTTATTTAACTTGGTGAGTTTTGTTTGAGGCCGTCGTTGCCGTGGTAACTTTTGAGGAAATTTGAATTATGAAGCTACTGATCATCTTAAGTGTCTTTTATTTAACTTGGTGAGTTTTGTTTGAGGCCGTCGTTGCCGTGGTAACTTTTGAGGAAATTTGAATTATGAAGTCACTGATCATCTTAAGTGTCTTATGTTTAACTTGGTGAGTTTTGTTTGAGGCCGTCGTTGCCGTGGCAACTTTTGAGGAAATTTGAATTATGAAGTTACTGATCATCTTAAGTGTCTTTTATTTAACTTGGTGAGGTTTGTTTGAGGCCGTCGTTGCCGTGGTAACTTTTGAGGAAATTTGAATTATGAAGTTACTGATCATCTTAAGTGTCTTATGTTTAACTTGGTGAGTTTTGTTTGAGGCCGTCGTTGCCGTGGTAACTTTTGAGGAAATTTGAATTATGAAGTCACTGATCATCTTAAGTGTCTTATATTTAACTTGGTGAGTTTTGTTTGAGGCCGTCGTTGCCGTGGTAACTTTTGAGGAAATTTGAATTATGAAGTCACTGATCATCTTAAGTGTCTTATATTTAACTTGGTGAGTTTTGTTTGAGGCCGTCGTTGCCGTGGTAACTTTTGAGGAAATTTGAATTATGAAGTCACTGATCATCTTAAGTGTCTTTTATTTAACTTGGTGAGTTTTGTTTGAGGGCGTCGTTGCCGTGGTAACTTTTGAGGAAATTTGAATTGGCACTTTTTAAATTTGCTTAAGCCTAATTCAGTTAACCCTAATCGCTACACGATGCAGAAAAGAAGTTGGTCACTTCGGAGGCGATTATTTCGGCGACGTCTCTGGAATGAGTACCGTCACTCGTTGAAATGACGTTAAGCTAGCGAGATGCAATTTTTCTATTAAAGTATTGCACTATTTCGTTTTTTTAATGATTTTTAGATAAAAAGAATGGAAAACGAGAAAAGACTCGACACTCGTTGAAATGACGCTAAGCTAGCGAGATGCAATTTTTTTATTAAAGTATTGCACTATTTCGTTTTTTTAATGATTTTTAGATAAAAAGAATGGAAAACGAGAAAAGACTCGAAAAGACTCGTCACTCGTTGAAATGACGTTAAGCTAGCGAGATGCAATTTTTCTATTAAAGTATTGCACTATTTCGTTTTTTTAATGATTTTTAGATAAAAAGAATGGAAAACGAGAAAAGACTCGAAAAGACTCGTCACTCGTTGAAATGACGTTAAGCTAGCGAGATGCAATTTTTCTATTAAAGTATTGCACTATTTCGTTTTTTTAATGATTTTTAGATAAAAAGAATGGAAAACGAGAAAAGACTCGTCACTCGTTGAAATGACGTTAAGCTAGCGAGATGCAATTTTTCTATTAAAGTATTGCACTATTTCGTTTTTTTAATGATTTTTAGATAAAAAGAATGGAAAACGTGAAAAGACTCGAAAAGACTCGCCACTCGTTGAAATGACGTTAAGCTAGCGAGATGCAATTTTTCTATTAAAGTATTGCACTATTTCGTTTTTTTAATGATTTTTAGATAAAAAGAATGGAAAACGAGAAAAGACTCGAAAAGACTCGTCACTCGTTGAAATGACGTTAAGCTAGCGAGATGCAATTTTTCTATTAAAGTATTGCACTATTTCGTTTTTTTAATGATTTTTAGATAAAAAGAATGGAAAACGAGAAAAGACTCGAAAAGACTCGTCACTCGTTGAAATGACGTTAAGCTAGCGAGATGCAATTTTTCTATTAAAGTATTGCACTATTTCGTTTTTTTAATGATTTTTAGATAAAAAGAATAGAAAACGAGAAAAGACTCGAAAAGACTCGTCACTCGTTGAAATGACTTTAAGCTAGAGAGATGCAATTTTTCTATTAAAGTATTGCACTATTTCGTTTTTTTAATGATTTTTAGATAAAAAGAATGGAAAACGTGAAAAGACTCGAAAAGACTCGTCACTCGTTGAAATGACGTTAAGCTAGCGAGATGCAATTTTTCTATTAAAGTATTGCACTATTTCGTTTTTTTAATGATTTTTAGATAAAAAGAATGGAAAACGAGAAAAGACTCGAAAAGACTCGTCACTCGTTGAAATGACGTTAAGCTAGCGATATGCAATTTTTCTATTAAAGTATTGCACTATTTCGTTTTTTTAATGATTTTTAGATAAAAAGAATGGAAAACGTGAAAAGACTCGTCACTCGTTGAAATGACGTTAAGCTAGCGAGATGCAATTTTTCTATTAAAGTATTGCACTATTTCGTTTTTTTAATGATTTTTAGATAAAAAGAATGGAAAACGTGAAAAGACTCGAAAAGACTCGTCACTCGTTGAAATGACGTTAAGCTAGCGAGATGCAATTTTTCTATTAAAGTATTGCACTATTTCGTTTTTTTAATGATTTTTAGATAAAAAGAATGGAAAACGTGAAAAGACTCGAAAAGACTCGTCACTCGTTGAAATGACGTTAAGCTAGCGAGATGCAATTTTTCTATTAAAGTATTGCACTATTTCGTTTTTTTAATGATTTTTAGATAAAAAGAATGGAAAACGAGAAAAGACTCGAAAAGACTCGTCACTCGTTGAAATGACGTTAAGCTAGCGAGATGCAATTTTTCTATTAAAGTATTGCACTATTTCGTTTTTTTAATGATTTTTAGATAAAAAGAATGGAAAACGTGAAAAGACTCGAAAAGACTCGTCACTCGTTGAAATGACGTTAAGCTAGCGAGATGCAATTTTTCTATTAAAGTATTGCACTATTTCGTTTTTTTAATGATTTTTTGATAAAAAGAATGGAAAACGAGAAAAGACTCGAAAAGACTCGTCACTCGTTGAAATGACGTTAAGCTAGCGAGATGCAATTTTTCTATTAAAGTATTGCACTATTTCGTTTTTTTAATGATTTTTAGATAAAAAGAATGGAAAACGTGAAAAGACTCGTCACTCGTTGAAATGACGTTAAGCTTGCGAGATGCAATTTTTCTATTAAAGTATTGCACTATTTCGTTTTTTTAATGATTTTTAGATAAAAAGAATGGAAAACGTGAAAAGACTCGTCACTCGTTGAAATGACGTTAAGCTAGCGAGATGCAATTTTTCTATTAAAGTATTGCACTATTTCGTTTTTTTAATGATTTTTAGATAAAAAGAATGGAAAACGTGAAAAGACTCGAAAAGACTCGTCACTCGTTGAAATGACGTTAAGCTAGCGAGATGCAATTTTTCTATTAAAGTATTGCACTATTTCATTTTTTTAATGATTTTTAGATAAAAAGAATGGAAAGAGAGAAAAGACTCGAAAATTTTAAACAAAATCCAATAATTTCAAAATTCGTCAACCGTTTATTAAGTGTTTAAAAACAAATTAATAAAAATGCATAAGTCATAAGAAATATTGTCTTACTCATGTAAGCCGACCAAACTGTATAGTGGTTAGCGTGCTAGCTTCTGGACCGTGAGGTTGCGGGTTCGAGTCCCGTGTGTGTTAGGCATGGGTGTTTGTAAATGTATGTTGGCTTGTCTAATGACGGATGTTTCGGTGCATTATAGCCCTCGTGTGACTGACGGCGCCAGATTATCTGAAAACAACCAACCAACTTACTCATGTAATAATATTTAATATTTAAAAGCTTTAGAAAAATACTAATAAGAAATGAAAGTAAACAAATTTCTTTATGGAGCAATATTTATTTACCATCACCTCACTTTCGACTGGATTACAGCAAAAAAGTAAGAAAAAATAAAGTAAGAATTCTCTCCATTATGTCCAATTTAAGTATGATTTTACGTTAATATACTCAACTTGATTTTCCAATTGCTTCATATAAAGAATTTTTTTTTTTAAATAAAAATGTAATAAAAATCTTTTATCCTCAAAACAAATTAAAGCATTGTGAATCAAGAAAAGAAGAATTACCTATCAATAAGTACTAGAAAAACATTCAGAAACTTTGCGTGATATTGTTGAGTCATAAATTTAATCATTCATGCATTATGCAATTCCAGGATGGACCTTACGTAAATGAAATCATCTGCTTTCGTTGTTAGTGTAATAATAGCTTCAAGGTTGCCTTGATAGGGAACAAAGACAAGTGTAGTCTTTATAATAGGGATTTATGGGGCAAATATTCTTTCAAATTATAGAGATCACGAAGGAAGAACTTGAGATTGAACCTGTATATTTTAATACTTAAGTGTGTAATTTTTCGATCGAAAAACTTTGCTTATAAGCAAATGAGGACTAGAAATGAAAAACGACCAAAGTGCCAAAAAAAAAAAAAAAAAAAAAAAAAAAAAAATCGAAAATCTTTATTTACGGAAAAATGTCCTTAAGACCATTAGACTGAGAGGCGACTGCAATTTTTGGACCCCATCGAACATCATTCTGAATTTTTTATAGAAATTAGAGAAAAATAAGTAGATTACGAATCCACTGGTCTGCCGTGGCAAAAATGGCCGAAACTGGTCAAAAATCGACTTTTAAAAAGTTGAACTAAATCCAATTGCCAAATGAGAAATAACTTGCCAAATAATGAACGTTTTTTTTTTTTAATTTGGTTACCCTCACTCTTTAATAATCAATTAAGAAAGTTGCAGACGATTCAGTTATCTGGCGACGGTCTACTTGCATCTATGTTGTATGATGAAGGGGTAAAAGTGAAAGAGGCCAATTAAATGGACAGCAGGTTTATTCGTGCATTAGATAGAAATAGGTTCTTAAACCCTAACTAGGAGCGGCGACTTCCACGTCCGTTCACCTCTACTCCTCCGATCATACTGTCTCTCTGGCGACGAAGTCGCCGCTAGGGGATTACATAAGCAGCGCCCTCTACATCACACTGGGGATAACACTCGGCCATCTTGATTGAGGAGGACCGCCGACTCATTGATATATACTAAACATGTAAATAAAGATATTGAAAAATACAGCACAATAATAAAATTTAAACAACATTAATGTCTTGAAGATCACAACGTGTAGTTCTTAAAAATTTAAAGTCTGTGGAAAAAGTTCTTGCACCATGAAAAGTTTGTAGAAAGGGAAAAAAAAGTCTCTCTTTAAAAAGTTCATAAAAAGAAAAAAAAAAGTCTCTTCATTCAAAAGTTCATAAAAAGAAAAAAAAAAGTCTCTCCATTCAAAAGTTCGTAAAAAGAAAAAGTCTCTTCTGTAAAAAGTTCTTGTAAAAGAAAATTGAAGAAACTTAAGTGTCTTCCCAGCACTTCATCATAAAGATTAATATTTTAGCTACTAAAAGTTCACGAAAAACAATCTGCATAAATCTTTGAATAGCAGACGGTGAGTTGCATAAGTCATAAGTACTCTCGGAAATTATTCCATCGATGTATTTTGGCTTGAAGATTGGAGTTTCAACTGGTAGGAAAAGCTTCATTTGAAAATTTGTACTTTCCATTCTCTTTGGTTTGTAAATCTTGACCTTATTCATAACAGTATTCCGTAAATTATCTTCGTTAATGTGCAAGAAATCCGCTTCGCTTAAACTCACGCTATCCCCAATCGTAAACAGAAAAAAATTCTCTTCTGTTTGTTTCCATGCTCCACGTGTTTCAATTTGTTTACATTCTGGACCATGTGCTTCTACTGGTTGGCTTTTTTCTAAGTCTTCTGTTACAACACACACTTCATCGAGATCTTCCAATGATCGTTCATCTTTTCTCATGGGGACATTAAGCCCCGCCCCCATCAACGAAGAACTTATTTTTTCCGTTGAGTTCTCCTTCGTATGACCTTGACACGTGTCATTTTGCGTTTCAGGAATCGGAAGGATTTGCGAAGTATTTGAAATTTCGTTATTTCTTTCAGCAGGAAAAAAGATATATTCCTCCTTTTTTAAAGCAACATAGCATTTTTTTCCCGTGTGGATTTCGAATGGGTTTCCAATCGGAAGTGGATCTTGTGTTTTTATGCTTTCGTTTACATTAGGTGGTGTTATTGAGTTAGCACAAATAATATCAGAGGGTTCTGCATTTACTGGAATTTGGATTTTGTTCTTTAAATGAGCTAGTTTAATTTTAGCATCTAACTGTGCAAGTTTAATTTTTTCGATTTCTTTTTGCTTTTCATTCTTAATTTTTTCGATTTCTTTTTGCTTTTCATTAGCCTCTTGGGTTTTTCTATCCTCCTCTTGGGTTTTTCTTTCCTCTACAACTGTTGTTATTAAATATTTAACGAAATCTGGATCTTCAACGAAAATTTCACTTTTTTCAATTAAGTTTTTTAATTTTAGAATTGTGGCACCATCCGGTACAACGATATCTAACTCAGCGGCGACAAATACGAGATCTTGCTTTCTGATGTTTCTAAACATAATTATAATAAGATGGATCCTACCTGCGTTTCTTGATTTTACTTCGCTTTTGGAGTTGTATCCGTTTTATGTTGTTGCTCTTTCGAAGAGTACTCGTTGCTTCTGGTTTCTGGTTCGTAGTAGTTGGTCGATGTGGAATAACTTTGCTGACTTCGTAGAACTTCTGCTTGACGGCTGAAGTTGGTCGATGTGGAATAACTTTGCTGACTTCGTAGAACTTCTGCTTGACGGCTGAAGTGGGACTTGTTCGGCGAAGCGACAGTGTTGTGGTTGCAGGTTCGAGTTGGCTCAGGATTCTGTATTCTTGCTGGCTATGTGGAATAACGATGTTAGCTTCGTTGAACTTCTGCTTGACGGCTGAAGTGGGACTTGTTCGGCGAAGCGACAGTGTTGTAGTTGTAGGTTCGATTTGGCTCAGGATTCTGGATTCTTGCTGGCTATGTGGAATAACGATGCTAGCTTCGTTGAACTTCTGCTTGACGGCTGAAGTGGGACTTGTTCGGCGAAGCGAGTGTTATGCAGTTGTATAATGACGACGCTGGTTGATGAGTTTTCCTTTTATTTGTAGATTCCACTGGTGGTCGCTGACTGCTGCGGTAATTCGTGAAGAGGATTTTGGTTTGACCTCTGGATGCGTAGAAGTAAAATTTTTTTTTCGTGAAGAGGATTTTGGTTTGACCTCTGTATGCGTGGAAGTAAAGGTTTTTTTTTTTTCGTGAAGAGGATTTTGGTTTGACCTCTGGATGCGTGGAAGTGCAGTTTTTTAAATATTTTTTTCATCGCATTCTCGCGGGTAAAAAGCACGGTTGTATGATCGCGGGTAAAAAGCACGGCGAGCCATGTTGTATGGTCGCGGGTAAAAAGCACTGCGAGCCCCCATGTTGTATGATCGCGGGTAAAAAGCAGGCTGAGCCCCCATGTTGTATGATGAAGGGGTAAAAGTGAAAGAGGCCAATTAAATGGACAGCAGGTTTATTCGTGCATTAGATAGAAATAGGTTCTTAAACCCTAACTAGGAGCGGCGACTTCCACGTCCGTTCACCTCTACTCCTCCGATCATACTGTCTCTCTGGCGACGAAGTCGCCGCTAGGGGATTACATAAGCAGCGCCCTCTACATCACACTGGGGATAACATCTATTAAAAGGGAGCCAAGTTGGCAATAAACATTACGTCACGGATGACGTAACTGATGTCACCAATTTGGCTTACTTTTAAAAGATACACATTTTCCAAGCCAGTGATAAAAAATCGTTTGAGCTTTTTCTCATTGAAAATCAAAATGCAGGGTTGCCAGACGAAAAAGTTTGTTCTCTTTTTGGCCAGTTATGACATATTTGGCAATCGGATTTTAGTTCAACCTATTCCAAGTCGATTATTGATCAGTTTCGGCCATTTTTGCCACGGCAGACCAGTGGATTCCTAATCTACTCATTCTTCTCTAATTTCTATAAAAAATTCAGAATGATGTTCGATGGGGTCCAAAAATTGCAGTCGCCTCTCGGACTACATGCTAAACAAAGTGGAGAACGCCCAGAGTGCGAACTCCAGTAGCAATAGTTCAAATTCAATCTGGTTCTTAGTCATAGCCTTAAGTGCCAATGCGAGAGTTTTTTATTTTTCGGCTCATCTGAAAATTTTTCTTTTTTGGATTGAAAATTTCGTATTCCATTTTCTAGTCCTCAATTAAAAAAACAAACAAAAAAAAACAAAAAAAAAAAAAAACACTTTAGCCCCCCTTTTGGAACTTCTTTAATATTTTATGAATAATTTTGTTACTTTTCCTATTTCTAAGCCGTGGTAACCTTTTAACACATCTAAACTACTCTTAATTTAATTTTTGAATAATTACAATTTTTTTTTCAAAGTGGTATTACCCTTTTTTTTTTAATTTTTTATTTTTTTATTTTTTTTATTTGGGCCAAAGTTACCTTTGCGTTTGGGTTACTTTGACCCAAGGAGGTTTTACCTATTTAAAATCATTGTATAACTAACTAAGATCAAAGAAAGACATCTATTCATAAGGACATTTATTTATTTGAAAGAAAAATACATTTTAAATGAAGTTTAAAATGCCGACGGAGAACAGTCATCTTTTCATTAGTTTTGAAGGAAGAATAATTTTGTTAATAGAACACCATTTGTAGAACAAAGAGTCCTTTATTGTCGGCCACTTCCAAAATTTGCTGGTGCATTCCACACACTCAACAACAGCTCCTTCTTGTCTCACATCAACAGCTATCCCTGGAAACCTGAGCCCATTCCATTCTAGAACAACAAAATTCCCTACTTGGAGACTGGTCTTGAGGTTTACTTCTATGGAATTATTGGCATTGTAAGAAGTAGATGCAACTGGGTCGATTTCTTCGGGACCACTAACAGTTTTGCCTCTTCAAAGTTTTACCTTTAGCGTTTCTTTTCCAAATTCCTCTGACGGATTTTTTTTCAAGTTTTTCCATTTTTTTCCTTGTTTTTTCTTCTCTTTCTCCTTTTCTTTTTCTATTTTCTTTTCATATTTCTGTTTTCTTTTCTTTTCTACATGCTTAATCATATCATTAACTTTAGTACTTTTACCTGCAGGAACGGCAAAAAAAAAAAAAAAAAAAAGCTGGGCCAAAGTAAGTCTTAATTTTGAGGTTAGGGAAAGCTGTTTTTATTGTGAAATTTTTAATTAAAAACCTTAATAGAAATGAGAAGTACAACTATACTACTGCATAAAGTATTAAATAAAGTTTATAAATAGGTACTTACCAAACTATTAGCAGATGTAGAACTGTTTCCACATGTAGAAGTTTAAGAGGTTACAAAGACAGGTGTTAGTACAAAGTAAACAAATCTACTCGTGCTGTTTCTTGTTGAAACCTACCGAACTGCTTGGTATAGATCAATGCATGCTTGGTGTTGCACCCTAGCTGAAACTGTCGAAATTAATTTAAAAACTGCTTCCTGAAGGTTAGCAGAGAATGTTGTATTTTTTTCTCAGTTTGGGCCCAAGAAAGGGTCAAAGTCGCCCGCATTCACTGTAAGGATTATTCCCTATATTCCCTATGTTACTATCTTCTAGCCCAGTGCATTTAGAAACTACTTTCTATAACCACCTTGACATTTGGTGAGTATTAGGTACGAAACAGATCACTTAATGAAATGACGTAAATTATTTTCATTTAATGTTTATCTATTACAAATGCAAATTAAAATAGCAAAAGACAAAAACAGATGGAGCCACTACATATGCATTGACACAAGGATTTCAAATATAAAATAAAATATATTAGACGCTATTTTTGAGTTTTTAATTTATGTTATTTCATTGAGTGATCAATTTCGTACCTAACATAATCTCATAATAGAAAAGGCAGGGTTGCCAGACGAAAAAGTGTGTTCTCTTTTTGGCAAGTTATGACATATTTGGCAATCGGATTTTAGTTCAACTCATTCCAAGTCAATTTTTGATCAGTTTCGGCCATTTTTGCCACGGCAGACCAGTGGATTCGTAATCTACTCACTTTTCTCCAATCTCTATAAAAAATTCAGAATGATGTTCGATGGGATCGGATCCAAAAATTGCAGTCGCCTCTCGGACTACAAAGTATTGCTTATCTTTTTGTTTCAGCTAAAGTAAAAGTTGTGATGTTTTGTTCCTTAAAAGCTTGGTTGAATAATATTTGTGTTGGGATATTTATTTTTCTGAATTTCGATTGGTCAACTGTGATATTTAAATTTGTCTGATAAAATAAATGCAGTGGAAATTAAAAACAGAGGACAAGGGCTTAAAATAAAATCTTAAAAGTTTATTTATTACGTAATCATAACACATATCTCCAAGGCAGTCAGATACAATCTGCCCCATTTCACGAGATACTTTCTCTAATATATAAAAAATAAATTTGCATAATTTCAAAGAATGCATGCAATGAAAAACATCACAGTTGACCAATCAAATTTCAGAAAAATAAATAACCCAACACAAATATTATTCAACCAAGCTTTTAAGAAGGAACAAAACATCTCAACTTTTACTTTAGCTGAAACAAAAAGATAAGCAATACTTTGAAAAAGTGGGCGGGTCATATGTTTTTGAAAAATATGATGACAGGTAACAAGTAAGTGCAATAAACTGTTTATCTAACAGTACCTACTCCTCATCAAATTTCGAGATTTTATATAAAATAGTTTCTAAATGCACTGGACTAGAAGATTGTAACATAGCGAGTATAGAGAATGATCATTACTAGTAGTCCGAGAGGCGACTGCAATTTTTGGACCCCATCGAACATCATTCTGAATTTTTTATAGAAATTGGAGAAAAATGAGTAGATTACGAATCCACTGGTCTGCCGTGGCAAAAATGGCCGAAACTGATCAAAAATCGACTTGGAATGAGTTGAAGTAAAATCCGATCGCCAAATATGTCATAACTTGCCAAAAATAGAACAAACTTATTCGTCTGGCAACCCACTTCATTTTGATTTTCAATGAGAAAAAGCGCAAACGATTTCTGATCTTTGGCTCGGAAAACTTATATCTTTTAAAAGTAAGCCAAATTGGCGACATCAGTTATGTCATCAGTGACGTAATATTTTTTGCCAACTTGGCTCCCTTTTAATAGATGCAAGTAGACCGTCGCCAGATATCTGAACCGTCTGCAACCTTCTTAATTGATAATTAAAGAGTGAGGGTTACCAAATAAAAAAAAAATGCTCATTATTTGGCAAGTTATGGCGCATTTGGCAATTGGATTTAGTTCAACTTATTAAAAGTCGATTTTTGACCAGTTTCGGCCATTTTTGCCACGGCAGACCAGTGGATTCGTAATCTACTCACTTTTCTCTAATTTCTATAAAAAATTCAGAATGATGTTCGATGGGGTCCAAAAATTGCAGTCGCCTTTCGGACTACATGCTAAACAAAGTGGAGAACGCCCAGAGTGCGAACTCCAGTAGCAATAGTTAGAATTCAATCTGGTTCTTAGTCATAGCCTTAAGTGCCAATGCGAGAGTTTTTTATTTTTCGGCTCATCTGAAAATTTTTCTTTTTTGGATTGAAAATTTCGTATTCCATTTTCTAGTCCTCAATTAAAAAAAAAAAAACAAAAAAAAAACACACACTTTAGCCCCCATTTTGGAACTTCTTTAATATTTAATGAATAATTTTGTTACTTTTCCTATTTCTAAGCCGTGGTAACCTTTTAACACATCTAAACTACTCTTAATTTAATTTTTGAATAATTATAATTTTTTTTTCAAAGTGGTATTACCCTTTTTTTTTATTTTTTTTATTTGGGCCAAAGTTACCTTTGTGTTTGGGTTACTTTGACCCAAGGAGGTTTTACCTATTTAAAATCATTGTATAACTAACTAAGATCAAAGAAAGACATCTATTCATAAGGACATTTATTTATTTGAAAGAAAAATACATTTTAAATGAAGTTTAAAATGCCGACGGAGAACAGTCATCTTTTCATTAGTTTTGAAGGAAGAATAATTTTGTTAATAGAACACCATTTGTAGAACAAAGAGTCCTTTATTGTCGGCCACTTCCAAAATTTGCTGGTGCATTCCACACACTCAACAACAGCTCCTTCTTGTCTCACATCAACAGCTATCCCTGGAAACCTGAGCCCATTCCATTCTAGAACAACAAAATTCCCTACTTGGAGACTGGTCTTGAGGTTTACTTCTATGGAATTATTGGCATTGTAAGAAGTAAATGCAACTGGGTCGATTTCTTCGGGACCACTAACAGTTTTGCCTCTTCAGAGTTTTACCTTTATCGTTTCTTTTCCAAATTCCTCTGACGGATTTTTTTTCAAGTTTTTCCATTTTTTTCCTTGTTTTTTCTTCTCTTTCTCCTTTTCTTTTTCTATTTTCTTTTCATATTTCTGTTTTCTTTTCTACATGCTTAATCATATCATTAACTTTAGTACTTTTACCTGCAGGAACGGCAAAAAAAAAAAAAAAAGCTGGGCCAAAGTAAGTCTTAATTTTGAGGTTAGGGAAAGCTGTTTTTACTATGAAATTTTTAATTAAAAACCTTAATAGAAATGAGAAGTACAACTATACTACTGCATAAAGTATTAAATAATGTTTATAAATAGGTACTTACCAAACTATTAGCAGATGTAGAACTGTTTCCAAATGTAGAAGTTTAAGAGGTTACAAAGACAGGTGTTAGCACAAAGTAAACAAATCTACTCGTGCTGTTTCTTGTTGAAATCTATCGAACTGCTTGGTATAGATCAATGCATGCTTGGTGTTGCACCCTAGCTGAAACTGTCGAAATTAATTTAAAAACTGCTTCCTGAAGGTTAGCAGAGAATGTTGTATTTTTTTCTCAGTTTGGGCCCAAGAAAGGGTCAAAGTCGCCCGCATTCACTGTAAGGATTATTCCCTATATTCCCTATGTTACTATCTTCTAGCCCAGTGCATTTAGAAACTACTTTCTATAACCACCTTGACATTTGGTGAGTATTAGGTACGAAACAGCTCACTTAATGAAATGACGTAAATTATTTTCATTTAATGTTTATCTATTACAAATGCAAATTAAAATAGCAAAAGACAAAAACAGATGGAGCCACTACATATGCATTGACACAAGGATTTCAAATATAAAATAAAATATATTAGACGCTATTTTTGAGTTTTTAATTTA
The DNA here is from genome assembly GCA_963978545.1 of Linyphia triangularis. Lineage (NCBI taxonomy): Eukaryota > Metazoa > Arthropoda > Arachnida > Araneae > Linyphiidae > Linyphia > Linyphia triangularis. The sequence goes on along the minus strand of OZ021723.1, from coordinate 9,798,289 downwards.
TGTTATTTCATTGAGTGATCAATTTCGTACCTAACATAATCTCATAAGATTTAAAAATAGAAAAGGCAGGGTTGCCAGACGAAAAAGTGTGTTCTCTTTTTGGCAAGTTATGACATATTTGGCAATCGGATTTTAGTTCAACTCATTCCAAGTCGATTTTTGATCAGTTTCGGCCATTTTTGCCGCGGCAGACCAGTGGATTCGTAATCTACTCACTTTTCTCCAATCTCTATAAAAAATTCAGAATGATGTTCGATGGGATCGGATCCAAAAATTGCAGACCCTTTCGGACTACAAAGTATTGCTTATCTTTTTGTTTCAGCTAAAGTAAAAGTTGTGATGTTTTGTTCCTTAAAAGCTTGGTTGAATAATATTTGTGTTGGGATATTTATTTTTCTGAATTTCGATTGGTCAACTGTGATATTTAAATTTGTCTGATAAAATAAATGCAGTGGAAATTAAAAACAGAGGACAAGGGCTTAAAATAAAATCTCAAAAGTTTATTTATTACGTAATCATAACACCTATCTCCAAGGCAGTCAGATACAATCTGCCCCATTTCACGAGATACTTTCTCTAATATATAAAAAATAAATTTGCATAATTTCAAAGAATGCATGCAATGAAAAACATCACAGTTGACCAATCAAAATTCAGAAAAATAAATAACCCAACACAAATATTATTCAACCAAGCTTTTAAGAAGGAACAAAACATCTCAACTTTTACTTTAGCTGAAACAAAAAGATAAGCAATACTTTGAAAAAGTGGGCGGGTCATAGGTTTTTGAAAAATATGATGACAGGTAACATAAGTAAGTGCAATAAACTGTTTATCTAACAGTACCTACTCCTCACCAAATGTCATGGTTTTATACAAAGTAGTTTCTAAATGCACTGGACTAGAAGATTGTAACATAGCGAGTATAGAGAATGATCATTATTAGTAGTCCGAGAGGCGACTGCAATTTTTGGACCCCATCGAACATCATTCTGAATTTTTTATAGAAATTGGAGAAAAATGAGTAGATTACGAATCCACTGGTCTGCCGTGGCAAAAATGGCCGAAACTGATCAAAAATCGACTTGGAATGAGTTGAAGTAAAATCCGATTGCCAAATATGTCATAACTTGCCAAAAAAAGAGAACAAACTTTTTCGTCTGGTAACCCATTGCATTTTGATTTTCAATGAGAAAAAGCGCAAACGATTTCTGATCACTGGCACGGAAAACTTGTATCTTTTAAAAGTAAGCCAAATTGGCGACATCAGTTACGTCATCAGTGACGTAATGTTTCTTGCCAATTTGGCTCATTTGTGAAAGATGCAAGTAAGCTATAGCCATTAGGGCGTATCGAAAAAAAATCGAAATTTTTCAAATCTTTTAGCGGTAGTGCGGAAAATTTATGGACACCCATCACTAATACGTGTGTGAAATTTTAAAACTCTGGGTTAATATCTTCTGTCGCCTCAATAGCTCGAAAGTTCCGAAATTTGGGCTAAAAGTGATTAAAATTCAAAAATTCATAAAAAATTCCAGATTTCGCTGTAAGTTTAAGGATGGTGCTTACTAGTTACTATTTTTAACAACAACAACTATAATTTTTTTTATAATTATTGGTTAATATCTTCTGCTACCTCAGCAACACCAAATTTTGGAAAATAAAAGGCTAAATTTCAAAAAAATAAATAAAAAATACACGTCTCACCTACCTCATTTTAAAGGGATCAGAAATTTTATTGCCTTACAAATATACAATTGACGATAGCATTACTACTTGTAATCCTTTTTTGTCTCGAATTTCGACATGTGTTTTCTGGATTTTAGAGTAGCTCTTATGAATTTATCCCTGTTTTCAGGCCCAACTGTTTTCTCGGAGGCTGCCGTGACAAGTTTCACAATACGCTAGACTGCTTGTGTATGTGAAAGAAATTGTATGAAGTGCCAGCAGGCCTTCGGCATACCGTCCTCTGTCATTTTTAAAAGATCTTGAGAACTTATCTCTCGGAGAACTGGCGGCGATGTCACAAAACAATTTTTCCAATCAATGAGATTAATGTAGTCTTCAGCATCAAAATTGATATCAGGAATAACGAATCTGCGTACACCTCGGCTAATTTCTCTTACCTTTATTATTCTTCAAGCTGCAATGATTCTGATATGACATCTTTCATCAGTCAACATGGCCAAAAGCATGTTTTCTGGAGCAGCAAAATAAGCGTTTCGAGAAATAACTGGATCGATTACGTCACAATATTTCTTAGGCAAGTACCGAGATGAGCTTATGAAATGCCACAGATGTCTAGGACCGTCTTTTATGAGGTGATTAATCTTAATTCGGAACCATGAGGGTGCGTAGACTCTTAGAATGAATTCAACTAAAGTTAGTAGCTTATTTGATGGGTCTGATGTAGATATATATAACCTCAGTATTCGATTTGCAGTTGTTAGCCAGCGGGCCGAATTCAACGTTCCCGGTTCTCGGTTAGCTAGATCTAAACTACAAATGCCAGAACTAATGGCAGTGCAAATGTCGAACAAGTATTTCTGATCTGAACTGAGTAATCTACTATCAATGTGTGGCAACTCGCATTTAATATTATTAAAAGCAACGACTGAAAGTTTTTCCACATCCTTTAAGTTTTCGTCCAATGTCTCCAGTGTTAGATGAAGGGCCAGAAGACTTGCCGTCTATTGACTGGACTAAGTGTCGTAATGGCAACTCATTAAAATGAAGTAAGCAGACAATCCATTGGAGTGGTCTCTGAAGTTTCATTTCAAGCCTGCGAATTACACCAGTAAATATTCCTGTGTTCACCACAGTGCCGTCACACCCGACAACTGTGAGCTTGCTAAAATCATCCAAAAAAAGTACTTGTTACGTATTCGTAAATGCTGTTCGATACATGAAGACTACATCCACTTTCAGGTGTAACATGCCCCACGTACGAAGAACCAGGCTCCGATACAATACAGTAATGCGCTTCTGTAATTGTTCTTTGGAACTGCTTTCCCTCGAGTGTTTCTGATGTTAAAGTTTTGTCATGCCGGCCATCAAAATAAAGGCCAGATAGATTGGAACGATTTTCATTTAATTTTGATACCATTTGCTTGTAAACTCTTGATTTTTCCCTCCATACTTTGTTTTTGTCTGTGACGAGACTGGAATTCGATTCCGATATTAAACCCAATCTTTCATAACACTCGATGCAATAGCAGCCGTGGCTCTGTTAGAAACACCATATCTTTGACTGACAATAATTGTGTTGTCCAATTTTACACGCATCTGAAGACTATTTGAATCCTGCTGAAGAAACGGTGTGTAGGGCGCGTCTTTAGTATCCACCTCCACCTCCATCATATCTTCATTTTCCAGAGTAAAGCTTGAAACAGAAGCAGGAGTTGCCTTTTTTTTACTTTGCACAGCATTTTGTTGTACTCGCATTTGACGTTTCTGAAGTCGTTTTGTTTCGGGTACATCAACACATCCAATGAACATTTTTCTTTCCGTTCTTTGGTCTTTGAGGAACGCCTGCTCATTTGGCGGAACTTTGCTCTCTTTTGGACAGATACACTCCTTAAAAATAGCGCATTTACAGGAAGATATGTCGAATAGTTTCTTTGCTTCCGTTTTAAAGTTCTCAACATTTTTAAGAGCAGTCTTGCTTCTTCCCACACGTTTTATATTTTTCATGATTGAACGATATTTTTTATGGTAAGCGTATGGTACGTATTTTCACAAACACGCTTATGTGAAACGTTTAAACTTTCAGTTTTCAAAGCGACAGTTTCTGCAATAACAGAGAAGCATGGTTCTTTATTTCCATCAGTTTCATTACCAATACGCCATCTCTCATAGGCGCAACATCTTATGATGTCTTCATGTGTTGGCAGCATGCGTGAAAAATCCTTCGGTGTTCCAAAAATAGGGCATTTCAGCATTTGTCGACTTGAAAACTTTGAATGCGATGATTCTTGCATTTCTAATATTTACCAATATCTTTTACTAACAAATGACTACGACACTAAGCTACGAGTAAAAAAATTCCTTAAAAAGAAACGACTACATTGCTGCAAATATGTTTGATATGAAGATCGAAACTAATTGAAAGAAAATATTCTAGAGTTAGACTAAATACTAAAAAAAATTAAAATAATCACGTGATTTATTGGTCGCTCCGATTTGTTTCTCGAGGTGAAAATAGGGGTGTTCCACTTTACTTTTCTGGTAGTACGCCAAACCCAGTGTGGTAGAAGATATTAAACAATAATTCTTGCATACTTTTTGTTGTTGGAAAAAGTAATTTTTCTTACGAGCTACCTCAAAACGATCAACGAAATCTTCGACTGCTGATTTAATATTGAATTGTATTCCTTTTTATTCAAATTTTCGGAATTTCCGGTTCACTGAGGCGACAGAAGATATTAACCTATAATTTTTAAAAAAAAATATAGTTGTTGCTGTTAAACAATACTAACATTTAACCACTACCCCCAATCGCTAAACGAAATATAGGAATTTTTAGGAATTTTTGAATTTTAAACACTTTTTGCCCAATTTTCGGAACTTTGGGGCCATTGAGGCGACAGAAGATATTAACCCAGAGTTTTAAAATTTCACACACTTATTACTGATGAGTGTCCACAAATTTTCTGCACTACCGCTAAGAGATTTGATAAACTTCGATTTTTTCGATACGCCCTAATAGCCATACATCCGAATCGTCTGAAACCTTCTTAATTGAAAATAAAGAGTGAGGGTTACCAAATAAAAAAAAAATATGCTCATTATTTGGCAAGTTATGGCACATTTGGCAATTGGATTTAGTTCAACTTATTAAAAGTCGATTTTTGACCACTTTCGGCCATTTTTGTCACGGCAGACCAATGAATTCGTAATGTACTCACTTTTCTCCAATTTCTGTAAAAAAATTCAGAATAATGTTCGATGAGGTCCGAAAATTGCAGTCGCCTCTCAGTCTATAGGACTGTCTCTTAAAGTCGTATGCAGAAAGTTCGGAGATAAATGATTGAACCATTTCTAGATGTTCCAAAAACGGTGTTGTTTCAGGATTTTTTACTGTAACTATACAAGACTTGTTCATTGTCGGCACCTAAGACGATCATTGAAAAATAATGAATCTAATAAATACTTTTATTTAATATTCACGGAATATTTATTAAAAATCATTTCTGTTAATAGTGTGCAAAGGAAAATTTCATTCAATAATGTTGCTCGTTGTGGATTCAATTCAATATACGCCTTCACTTTTCTTGCAACTCCTATTTATTACCATAGCGCCGATTCTGTGGTTAGAGTGTGCTTGTTGTTTGCATCTACTTTTAAATATTGAAACATTCCTAATAGCAAAATATGCGACAAACTGCATTTAAAATTTATTTAATATTGATATCTTTGAATTTAAATTTACTTTAACAATACCGTATAAAAGTTAGGTTTCCATAAAGTTTCTGATTACACAATTATTTGATTGAACAATTATTTGATGAGTTTCGGCCATTTTTGCCACGGCAGACGAATGGATTCGTAATCTATTTACTTTCTCCAATTTCTATAAAAAATTCAGAATGATGTTCGATGGGGTCCAAAAATTGCAGTCGCCTCTCAGTTTATTAGAAAACCACTTTCAGTTTAAAATAAAGTTTTCTAAGTGTGTGGTGGGATTTTAACTACGCACCTTATGGTCACTTGCCTAATCTTCTCTATATATATAAGGCAAAGCCCTCACTCACTCACTCACTGACTCACTCATCACTAATTCTCCCACTTCCCACATAGTCACAACTCTGAAAATCGGCACAAATATCAACAATGGTAAAAATAGAAAAAGTAAACTATTCCGATCTCGATTAACCCACTTTAAGAGGTCGAAAAGGGGTTAAACGTTCCTAACGGGGGAAATTCGAATATCCTACTTCCCATTTGGTCACAACTCTAAAAATTGGTACAAATATTAACAATAGTAAACATAGTAAAAGTAAGCTATTCCGATCTCGATTAACCCACTTTAAGGGCTCGAAAAGGGGTTAAACGTTCCAAACGAGGAATATTCGAATGTACCACTTCCCACATGTCCACAACTCTGAAAATTGGTGCAAATGTCGACTAGGCAAACATAGAAAAATTAAGCTATTCCGATCTCGATTAACCCACTTTAAGGGGTCGAAAAGGGGTTAAACGTTCCAAACGAGGGATATTCGAATGTACCACTTCCCACATGTCCACAACTTTGAAAATTGGTGCAAGTATCAACAAAAACAAACGTAAAAAAAGTAAGCTATTCCGATCTCTATAAACCTACTCTAAGGGGTCTAAAAGGGGTTAAACGTTCCAAACGAGGGATATTCGAATGTACCACTTCCCATATGGTCACATCTCTAAAAATCGGTACAAATGTCAACAATGGTAAACATAGAAAAAGTAAGCTATTCCGATCTCGATTAACGCACTTTAAGAGGTCAAAAAGGGGTTAAACGTTCCAACGAGCGATATATTCGAATGTCCTACTTCTCATATTTTCACAACTCTGAAAACTGGTGTGAATATCAATAAAGACAAACGCAAAAAAAGTTAGCTAATCCGATCTCGGGTGAATAAAGGGGTGGGACAGGGGTTAAAAGTTCCAAACGAGGAATATTCGAATGTACCATTTCCCATATGGTCACAACCCTAAAAATTGGTAAAAATTTCAACAAAGACAAACATAGAAAAGTTAAGCTATTCCGAGCTTGATTAACCCACTTTAAGGGGTGGAAAAGGGGTTAAACATTCCAAACTCGAATATCCCACTTCCCATATAGTCACAACTCTGAAAATTGGTAGGAATGTCAATAAAGATAAACGTAGAAAAAGTAAGCCATACCGATCTCAATTAACCCACTTAAGTTTTGCAAAAGGCGTTAAATGTTCCAAACGAGGGATATCCGAATGTTCCTCTTCCAATGTAGTCATATTTCTGATAATTGGTGCAAATGTTAAAAGGGTAAATCTTAAAAAAATAAGTCATTCCAATATCGATTAACGAATTTTTAAGGGATTAAAGTCGACGCAACATTGAAACTATACGAGGATTAACTTAATGTCTCAATTCCAATATAGCTACTACTTTGAAATTTAGAATTAAGAGCAAACATAAACACAATAAACTATTCCAATTTACTATTCACAATTATAAATTTTGTTTAAAATGTCAACAAAGGAAAGTTCCTATTTTGATAAGTCAATTTGTCGGGATCGAAATGGGAGCAAACGTCTGAAGTGTAGAATACATGAATGTCTTTTGATCGCTAAAATGCTAATGGTAAAATTTCGTAGCGCAGCACGGGTATTCAGCTAGTATATATATATATATATATATATATATATATATATATATATATATATATATATATATATATATATATATATATATATATATATATATATATATATATATATATATATATATATATATATATATATATATATATATATATATATATATATATATATATATATATATATATATATATATATATATATATATATATATAAAATAAATCAGAATGATGTTTGATGAGATACCTTAAATTGCAGTAGCTTCTCGTACTCTTAGTAAGCAGATCAACAAATAAAGTCAGACAACAAGATATAATCTCCGTTAAGGTATACATATACATTAGGAATCTCGAAATTTGACTCAAGTCTGCGTTTTTGTTTTTTGGTTTTAAAATATTCCCGAATTCATTACCATTAAAATGATACCATTATCTTACTGAGACTCAAATTACTTTTTAAATTACAGTAGGTTTTGTGAACCTGTTTTGTATCACGCTCATTAGTGTAGTAAACTTTAAACGCGTTTTCTGAAGAATGACATTTTGGTGTTATATGACTTTACGCCAACGGTCATAACTTCACAATAAATTATCCAATTTACAAAATTCTAATTTTGTTTTGTCGACAATAGTTGTGAATGTGTTTTCTATGGAGCATCTAATATATATTGGTATGAACAATTTTTGTATGCATATTTTAATCTTAATTTTTTGTTAAAAACTATGTATTTTTTAAAACTTTTTATTTAAAAACTTGTAATTAAACAAATATTGAAGCCAAATTCAAAATTCTCCATAGGAACATGAGCCAATAATATATATTTTATTTGCAATAAAAATCATACCTCTAACTAAGTTAATTACAAGTTTATTTATGTATGTTCTAATAATGTCCTAATTAGTCACTTTAATTGCAATTAGCTGATTAAAAAATTGACGGAAAAAGAAATTTTATACATAAAAATGCATTATTTTTAATTCTGATATACTTCCAAAAAGTTTGAAATTATAACCTAAAAATTAAAGGAAATCTTCTCAATTGTATATGGATACCTTAACTTTCTTTCGAAGCAAATCAATTGCTTCCTGGTGGTTTTGTTGTTGAAATCCAGCATTCATAAAAAAAAAACTACGAATTAAAACCTCATTCAGTTAAAAATCTTAATAATCAACTATAATTTTAATGGTTAAAATGGATTTTGTCAGGTTTAGGAAGACATTTTCTGGAATGACTAATGATAAATGATTAAACAAACAGAACACAAAGGAGGTAGGATAAAGTGATATTCGACTTCGATCGAACAATTTGTTTGGTTTATGACAGTCGTTCTGGAACTTTTCTTTACCAGTGGTTAAAAGGTAGTAAACAACCCTATCTCGAATGGATCACCGACCTTGGTTCCTCTGTTGTTTATACCATTGCCTTATGACAGCCGATCAGTTGAGTAGATCTTAGGAAAAACCCATCTCATATAACTTGTTAATTGGTTTAGAAAGAGTTTGTAGGCTTTGAGAAGCAATGAAACTTCCTTTACATGTCTAAAGGTGAACAAAGGATCATGACAAGAAGAGAAGAATGGACTGACGTAGAAAGACAGAACATTAGATATATTATTACCACCAATCTCTTGATATTAAATACATATTCTCAAGAATTTTAGAAATGCTTTTTTTTATTCACTCTTTCAGTCCCAGTGATGCCAATTGGAATCACAACATTTACCAATATTTTTTCTCCTCACCTATAGTCCGAGAGGCGACTGCAATTTTTGGACCTCATCGAACATCATTCTGAATTTTTTATAGAGATTGGAGAAAAGTGAGTAGATTAGGAATCCACTGGTCTGCCGTGGCAAAAATGGCCGAAACTGATCAAAAATCGACTTGGATTGAGTTGAACTAAAATCTGATTGCCAAATATGTCATAACTTGCCAAAAAGAGAACAAACTTTTCCGTCTGGCAACCCATTGCATTTTGATTTTCAATGAGAAAAAGCGCAAACGATTTTTGATCTCTGGCTTGGAAAATATGTATCTTTTAAAAGTAAGCCAAATTGGCGACATCTGTTACGTCATCCGTGACGTAATGTTTATTGCCAACTTGGCTCCCTTTTAATAGATGCAAGTAGACCGTCGCCAGATATCTGAATCGTCTGCAACCTTCTTAATTGAAAATTAAAGAGTGAGGGTTACCGAATAAAAAAAAATGCTCATTATTTGGCAAGTTATGGCTCATTTGGCAATTGGATTTAATTCAACTTATTAAAAGTCGATTTTTGACCAGTTTCAGCCATTTTTGCCACGGCAGACCAGTGGATTCGTAATCTACTCATTTTTCTCTAATTTCTATAAAAAAATCAGAATGATGTTCGATGGGGTTCAAAAATTGCAGTCGCCTCTCAGTCTACTATTACTCCCAGTGAATTCGAATCAACGTTTTTACAACCATCGAACTATTCTCTGCTCAAATACATTTTTCCTTTTTTCACTAATATACGGCTGCACGGGTTCTAATGGTGAATGAAATGAGGCTTTTTTTTTTTTTTTATAATTTCTCAATTCCGAAAAAGATGCCGAAATTAATTTCATTTCTTAAAGTAATTTAAATTAAATAACTCTTTCAAATATGTTCGTATTATTTTCTTTAATATTTAAAAATTGTATATTAACCATTTTTAGCGAATAAATATTTTAAAATTTTAACTTTTGCAACGATTGAAAAGTGATAATTCCATTTGGCATCAGTGGGAGTTGAGTGCAACTCAACACCTTTTCCCGGTTATATTATTTATTTTAGATTCGTACTGCTATTACCACGTTTTTGTCATTTTTTTCTAGCAGTATTCACTACGTTAAGATATATTTACGACTAAATAGAAAATCTCAAGTTTTATTTGATTTATTTAGAAATGCCGAAGCGAAATAGCTTAGATTTGTCCGATACCTAATGCCCAATGATGCCATTTGGAATGATTTTTCATTTTAATTAAAAAATTAAACAAAAAAAATTTGCTTTCAACCCTGTTATTCTGGATACCAAATGAGTATATTTTATAAATTTCAGATTTTTAAAATGAAAAATAAATAATTGGGATTGAAAGAGGTAAAAAAAAAATGGCACTTGTTTTTTATAATTCTGATTTCATAATTTTGATTTTGAAAAGAACCCTTTGGACTTTTTCGAAAAAGAAAACCTCTTTTAAGAGATAAAAAGTTTGTATTTACTGTCTAATTTTTTTTTTTTTTTATGCAACTCAGAATTAACTTTTGACCCATTTTCCTATGTTTTTGGCAATGGACAATAACCGCATTTTTAATTTTTTTTTTAATTCAATTCTAAATGTTTTAAAAAAGCCATAAACACAAAAATTTCTGCTAAAAGCACTTTTTTTTTTTTTTTTTTTTTTTTTTTTTAAATTTTCAATCAAAGTTTCTTTGTTAGACGTTGACGAGAAAACGAGTCATTCGGTTCGAATTGAATGTAACGTCAAGAGATCCTAACCATCTTTGCTTGAAATGCAGCAGCGAAAACCAGTTTTGCAAGTTTCTCACAAATAGCACCAACCTATGGTTGTCATAATTTGGCACGGTTTTATGTAAGCAATTCTTAGCGCAGAATCCGTACCTTACTTTAAAGTTTTATCCATATTTGTATGTGAAAATTTTCCGAATATATACACCAATAAAAACTGAGCACGGAATTTACATTAAGAATTTTAAGGTTCCTATACTGAAAATCCACAGTAGATTGAATGAGAATTTCAGAATTCCGGATAATTCACAATTTCTTAAAAAGTAACTTTTTATAATAATACTGTTGCACAAATTGTCTGTATATATTGTAAATAGTGATGTATTATTTCAAAATTCTATTGTAATTTATTTTTATCCAATTTTATTTAGTAATTAATAGCGATTATACAAGTTAGAAAAAGGTGGCAACACCTGAAGTAATCGAGACGTTTCGAGAAATTTCTTTCCGGTGAATCGGCTGGAAATTTCGAGAATGTCTCACGCGCTTGTTTATAAAAAGACTGGAGAACGGGGAAGTTTTCAGATTGACTTCGGTTTTCGTTGAAAGCTGATCGCGATCGCTTTGTTGACCTATTGGAGTGAGCTTGTATAATCGCTATATTCGAAGCTGTTCTTGTTGAAGCTTGTATTGAAGATTAATAGTGATTGCACTGTTATCTGTGATTAAATTTTGTGAGTTTTCTGAAGAGAATAAATACTAGTTTTTATCTGAAAAACTGTGCCGTCATTGCCTCAGCGGAAAAATTCATAACAGTGGTGTCAGAAGTGGGGTCTCGCAATTTTGAATGCCGACAACTAGAGAAATGATGGAAGACCAAATGAAGCAGTTGATGGAAATGATTGCTGGAATGAAGGCCCAACAAGAATCCACTGCCGCCGAAATAAAATCCGAAATGAAAGCCTGCCAAGAAACCGCCGCAGCCGAAATGAAAGCCTGCCAAGAAACCACCGCAGCCGAAATGAAAGCCTGCCAAGAAACTACCGCAGCCGAACTTTTCGCTACGATTGCCGCCGGACAAGCCCGTCAAGAAACGACTAACGTCGAACTCGCCGCCGCAATCGCCGCCAGTCAAGAAGCAACGTCGTCGGACATTAAAATTTTAGCCTCCAAACAGGAATCGACTGCTGCGTCCGTTGACGGATTTATAGAACGCACAGAGAGTGTTCTTCAATCAATGAAGGCGGATATTTTGGATGTCAGAGAAGATCTTAAGACAGTGAGAAATGAAGTTGAAGAAAAAGTTTCCACCGTGCAAGAAAAAGTTTCCACCGTGCAAGAAAAAGTTTCCACCATGCAAGAAAAAGTTTCCACCTTAAAGGAAGAGCAAGACAAATTCATTGACGTTGTAGAAGAAAGGCTGCGAAAAATGGAAACGCGTGAAGCTCTGGCCATAGCGTCACCTAATTGGGATAACGCTTCCATCCCCTTTATGGCGCCGCGCTCTAACATCAAAGTGGCCCCTTTTGATGGGAAGTCGTCTTGGCGCGTTTATCAAACGCAATTTGAAATTATTGCTTCTGCGAATGGTTGGGACAATACTTTGAAGGCATTCCATCTCGCAGCATCTCTTCGAGGTGAAGCTGCTGACATTTTACAGACACTACCTGAAGAGAAGCGGGGAGAATTCGTGACCCTGGCAAGTGCGTTGGAGTTAAGGTTTGGGGAGCAGCATCTAAAGGATTACAACAGACTGCAATTGAAAGTGAGACAGCAGAAGGCCAATGAAACTCTTCAAGAATTGGCATCGGATATAGAAAGACTGTCGCTCCTCGCTTTCCTAGACTGTCCCTCGGACGTACGAGATAACCTGTCTCTTCAGTATTTCGTGGATGCCATCAAAGATCCCGACATACAGCAAGCTACCAGGATGTCAGACAGCAAAGATCTAAAGTCCACCCTCGTCTATGCCATGAGAGTAGAAGCCGCACAGCAAGCTTCTAGAAAAGACCGGCGTTTCGTACGAGGAACATTGGCAGACGATTCCTCTGAACTTTTCACGAAGAAGTTTCAAGAACTGGAAAACAAGATGGAGCGAATTATGAGAAATATTCCTGGCTCAAGGGATCGAAAAACTAGAGTCGTTTGTTGGCTCTGCAACCGGGAAGGACATTTCAGACGTGATTGCCCTGAATTGGACAGGAGGGGGGACAGACCCTCGTCCGAGCCTCAGCAGTTAAACTAAAGAGCGGCTATCTCGCGAGGCGGAGGTCGCCGTGTAGAGCAGGTGGTGCCCCACTCAGCCTCTATCACATCTCATCCCTTCAAGGAGGAAACCATGGTTTATTCGTGGAGGGCAAGATCAATGGAACTCCCTGTCGTCTAATAGTTGACTCAGGGGCAAATGTAACCATCTTACGGACGGATGTAGCCCGGCGCCTGGACAGCCAACCTCTTTACACGGCGCCTTCAGTTTCACTACAAACTGTGACTGGTGACAAAATTTCTGTGCATGGGAAATTAAATGTCAACATCTCTTTTGGATTTCACACCTACACTCACACTGTTTACGTCGCTGAAATTATTGACCCATGTATTCTTGGATTGGACTTTTTAAAGAAAAATGGAATTACTTTGAATTTCGAGAAAGGCGAGCTTCAAACAGGGAAGGAAGAAGTTCCATTGTTCGGTTTGGACTCGGAAGAGCCGTGTGCATATCGAATAGTAGCTCTTGAAGACATCACCATCCCCTCCATGACAGATTTTGTTGTAAAAGGTTCAACAGAGCTCCCGAAGGCCTTCCGATTCGGAGTAACGGACTTCCCATCATCGAATAGCGTCCCGAAAGGAGTGCTTGTAGGAGCGACGCTTGTGGATCTCTCTCAAGAGGTGGTGCATGTGAGAATGGCCAACATCGGTGATTCTAAGAGAGTTATCAAGAAAGGAGAAGAAATTGCCACTTGCACCCCCGTTACAAGCATCGAACGAGGATCGAAGGAGCTTCCGACCGCACCACCCGTGGATTTAGTGGACCAGCTTCTCGAGGACTCTCGGTTGGAAAGAAGGCAAGAGAAGATTGTCGGAAACCTTATAAAAGAATTTCAGGACGTTTTCTCCATGTCATCGAAAGATGTAGGAAGAACGAAGCTTACACAACATCGAATTGACACTGGGACCCATTTACCGATTAAACAACATCCTCGAAGACTTCCATTTGCAAAACAAGAGGAGGTCGGGAGATTGTTACATGAAATGGAAGATAATAGAGTTATCGAACCCTCCTCAAGTCCATGGGCCTCTCCAATCGTACTCGTTCGAAAGAAGGATGGTTCCACCAGGTTTTGTGTGGATTACCGGAAGCTGAACGAAATTACGAAAAAGGACAGCTACCCTCTGCCAAGAATTGATGACACTTTGGACACTCTATCAGGGAACCAGTGGTTTTCGACTTTGGATCTGAAGAGTGGATACTGGCAAGTGGAGATACATCCCGACGATCGTGAAAAGACTGCCTTCACTACCGGCCAAGGATTATGGCAGTTTCAAGTTATGCCGTTTGGCTTGTGTAATGCACCGGCTACGTTCGAGCGACTAATGGAGACTGTGCTTAGAGGACTTTCCTACGAGACCTGTCTGGTGTATTTGGACGATATCATTATCACCGGGCGGAGTTTTGATCAACACTTGCAAAATGTGAAGAACGTGTTCTTGAAGCTTAGGGAAGCCCACTTGAAACTTAGCCCATCAAAATGTAAGCTCTTTAGGCGGAAAGTCAGTTATCTCGGACACATCATCTCATCCGATGGAGTAAGCACAGATCCGGCTAAGATCCATGCTGTGCAAATTTGGTCTCGACCGCAAGACGTTCATCAATTGCGAAGCTTCCTTGGCCTGTGCACGTATTACCGTAAATTCGTGAAAGGTTTCTCCAAGATCGCCAGACCCTTGCATCGACTAACAGAGAGCAAGCAGAAGTTCCTATGGACTGCCGACTGTGACGACTCCTTCAATCAACTGAAAAACGCTTTAACATCCGCGCCTGTTTTGGCTTTTCCCGATGTTAACAAGGACTTTATTTTGGATACAGATGCCAGCAATGAGGGAGTGGGCGCCGTTCTTTTCCAGGAAATTGTAGGACAGGAGAAAGTCATCGCTTACTTTAGTAAGAGCCTGTCAAGATCCGAGCGGAACTAATGCGTCACAAGAAAGGAGTTACTGGCAATAGTAAAAGCCGTTGAGCACTTTCATTATTACTTGTACGGCCGAAAATTCCTTTTAAGAACTGATCATGCGTCTCTGACTTGGTTGCTGAATTTCAAGAATACAGAGGGACAAATAGCAAGGTGGATTCAGCGCCTGCAGGAATACGACGATGGATATCCATCACAGAAAAGGAACGTTCCATGGGAATGCAGACGCTCTTTCTAGAAGACCATGTCCGGAGAACTGTCGATTTTGTTCCAATGCCGAGTCTAAGTTTGGGGTTAACACATCGGCCGTTCGGAAAATAACTTCCAAGTCAACTACTTCAGACGTGGATCCTTGGAGTGATCAGAATGTCCGCAAAAGTCAGGTCGAAGATCAGGACTTGAAACCTCTCATTGAATTCCTGGAAGCGGCTACCGGAAAACCCAGTTGGCAGGAAATTGCATGCTATAGCCCAACAATGAAGAGATATTGGGCTATGTGGGACTCTTTGCACTTGAAGAATGGAGTACTCTACCGTCGATGGGAGTCCGATGATGGCAAAAGCTTCCGGTGGCAATTAATCCTTCCAAGTTCTAGAGTTACCAACGTTCTGGAAGAACTTCACAGCAGTTCTACTGGAGGACATTTTGGTGTCACGAAAACTCTTCAGAAAGTCAGGGAGAGATTCTTCTGGGACAAAGCAAAATCCGACGTGGAGAAGTGGTGCAAGTCCTGTGATGCATGCAATTCACGAAAGGGACCGAAGACCCGAACTCGTGGAAAGTTGCAACGTTACAACGTAGGAGCACCATTCGAAAGAATTGCTTTAGACGTCTTAGGCCCCCTACCTCACACAACTAATGGCAACAAATACATCCTAGTTGTCATGGACTACTTTAGCAAGTGGCCAGAAGCATACGCGATTCCGGATCAGGAAGCCACAACCGTAGCAGAAGTCCTCGTACGGAATTGGATCTCCCGATTTGGCGTACCCCTGCTGATACATTCCGATCAGGGGACGAACTTCAACTCTGCCGTCTTCACTGGGATGTGTGACTTGCTCGACATGGAAAAGACTCGTACAACTCCCCTGCACCCACAATCCGATGGAATGGTGGAACGATTTAATAGAACGATTCTGAATCATCTCTCCTTGTTTGTTTCCAAGAACCAGCAAGATTGGGATCAGAAACTTCCATTGTTCCTTTTGGCCTACAGAAGTGCTACTCACGAGACCACCGGATATACACCATCTCAAATGATTTTCGGAAGAGACCTTAGACTACCCTGCGACCTCCTCTTTGGACGACCACCGGACACCCCTTCCTCGCCTGTCCAGTATCTAGATGATCTCCAGGCACGTTTGGAAGCCGTACATCGGTTCGCCAGAGAAAGAATCAACATCATGACAGAGCGCATGAAGGTCCGCTACGATGCCAAGGCCACGGAACGTTCATTCCAGGAAGGTGACAAGGGGTGGTTATGGAATCCTAAACGACGGAAAGGACTCTCCCCTAAGCTCCAGACGAACTGGGAAGGGCCGTATGTGGTCCTTAAGAAGATCAACGACGTCGTGGTAAGGATTCAACGGACACCCTCCTGTAAACCTAGAGTTGTACATAACAATAGACTAGCCCCATATTATAGTAGAAGTGATTGAATTGCCTTTCCTCTTAAGGACTTCACTGCCCTGGACGTGCAGTCTTTAAGAAGGGGGAAATGTTGCACAAATTGTCTGTATATATTGTAAATAGTGACGTATTATTTCAAAATTCTATTGTAATTTATTTTTATCCAATTTTATTTAGTAATTAATAGCGATTATACAAGTTAGAAAAAGGTGGCAACACCTGAAGTAATCGAGACGTTTCGAGAAATTTCTTTCCGGTGAATTGGCTGGAAATTTCGAGAATGTCTCACGCGCTTGTTTATAAAAAGACTGGAGAACGGGGAAGTTTTCAGATTGACTTCGGTTTTCGTTGAAAGCTGATCGCGATCGCTTTGTTGACCTATTGGAGTGAGCTTGTATAATCGCTATATTCGAAGCTGTTCTTGTTGAAGCTTGTATTGAAGATTAATAGTGATTGCACTGTTATCTGTGATTAAATTTTGTGAGTTTTCTGAAGAGAATAAATACTAGTTTTTATCTGAAAAACTGTGCCGTCATTGCCTCAGCGGAAAAATTCATAACAATACATTCATTCAGGTTATGATTTACCGTACGATGCCTTTTGGCTACTTTTAAAAAAATCGCCAAAATGAAAGGGTGTGTTGCTAAATCCAAAAGGACGTTAAAACGGCGTGTTGTCAAATCCAAACGGTCACTAGGGTTCCTGGAAAACCAAGTCGAGGGGTTGCCACATTCGGCACCAAATCAAAATTTTTCAAAAAGTCAACAAGTGGCCTCGAGTAATAAATTTGAGCCTATATTTATTTCTAATCAGTACAAATTCAGCTATTACGCAATTACATTACTTAAAAATTATCAAAATAAAAAATAAAAACACCCCTCAACTTCGAAATCTCAAATGAAATTAAAATTATCCTCGCCAAGCTTGATTTTCAAAAAATTACTGTTGTTTGAGCTTTCCGGTTGATTGAATGCCGGATAATTGGCCTTTTACTGTATTATTTTTCAAGTATCTCAATAAAGGGTATAGAAGCAGTATAGGACCTCATTGGCGACTTTTTGTTTGGCGACTACAAGAAAGTGCCAAGCAAAAGTCGCCAACGAAGTTTTGGTTGTTTACCGTACCTGTTCAAACACTAAATTGTTGGGCCGAAACAAATTATTACCGCCAAAACTGCAAGGGTTGCACGATTGAAACCCACGCGACATCGTGTAGGAAGGAGGGGTTGCCAGAAGTGTAAAAAAATGCTCATCCGATCAGTTCAAACCGGTCAAAGTCGCCAATGGGGTCCTATACTGCTTCAGTTCCAAAAAAAAAAGAATGTGCAAACATATAATTACTTATTTTGCTGCGTTAAGAAATTTCGATGTTATTTTGGCACTTCATACGAAACCAATCCGAAAATTTAAATTGTTCATTGAAACACCTCATATTTTTTAGATATGTGTATGAAACTGTTAATTTTTATTGCTTTCCAAAAATGTTTTACTACGTCGCCACACTATTCCTTCTTAACGCTTCTCACATAAACAGTAGAATAATGGTGTCACAAGTATTGTAGCTCATCATAAATAATCCAATTTTTTTCAGTTTCATGGCGCAATATCACTCTTTAAAAATTTTCTTGATTGTGCAACTGAAATAGCTTTTTGCTAGGGCATATTTTAAATGCCTCACTTTGAAGCGAGCTTGAGCGAACCAAGAGGAATTGCGTATAGTCCGAGAGGCGACTGCAATTTTTGGTCCCATCGAACATCATTCTGAATTTTTTTTATAGAAATTAGAGAAAAGTGAGTAGATTACGAATCCACTGGTCTGCAGTGGCAAAAATGGCCGAAACTGAGCAATAATCGACTTGGAATGAGTTGAACTAAAATCCGATTGCCAAATATATCATAACTTGCCAAAAATAGAACAAACTCATTCGTCTGGCAACCTACTTCATTTTGATTTTCAATGAGAAAAAGCGCAAACGATTTCTGATCTTATTTGGCTCGGAAAACTTAAATCTTTTAAAAGTAAGCCAAATTGGCGACATCAGTTACGTCATCAATGACGTAATGTTTATTGCCAACTTGGCTCCCTTTTAATAGATGCAAGTAGACAGTCGCCGGATATCTGAATCGTCTGCAACCTTCTTAATTGATAATTAAAGAGTGAGGGTTACCAAATAAAAAAAAAAATGCTTATTATTTGGCAAGTTATGGCTCATTTGGCAATTGGATTTAGTTCAACTTATTAAAAGTCGATTTTTGACCAGTTTCGGCCATTTTTGCCACGGCAGACCAGTGGATTCGTAATCTACTCACTTTTCTCTAATTTCTATAAAAAATTCAGAATGATGTTCGATGGGGTCCAAAAATTGCAGTCGCCTCTCAGTCTAGTAGCAATCCCGGGGGTTGGCGAGCAGGGGGCTCTAGTTCAGTGAAAAAGCATTGAGTTTTGATTTCCTTCTGATAGATTGGCAGGGTATTATTGCTTGGAAAGTATTCCAATCATGTTCACAGATTTCTCGTGTGTTCAAGGTGGCGATATGGTGTTTTGACAGAAACAGCCACTATTCACGTTGGAGTGTTATTTTCCTTTAAAATCATATTGTCACGTCATTGAAGAGTTTCGAATTTTTTCACTATTCAATGGTGACATGATTAGTTCTCCGTTTCAGGACAACTGGATCAGAAATTGTCAAGAAAAGAGCCCTGTATTTCGCACAATGAAAATATGAGAATAGTTGAAACGTAGTTTCTGCCTTTGCTGAATAGCCCATACACGATTGCTGAGCTGAAAACAAACAACACCTCTGCTATATTTATCATCAAGTACGGGCTACGATAGTCCAGCGGTAGAGTATCGAGCTCATAACCCGAGGGTTGTGGGTTCGGGCCTCCGTCAGCCAAATATAGCTGTGTACCTAATGGGGGCTGGTGCACATTAAATCTGTCGTGGCCTCAATGCCCTCTCGTTGGTGTGGTGGGGTCGGAGAGAGGGGTTTACACTAGAAGATTTCTGTATCGGATTCTTCTAGGTGCTCAAAATTACGAGACGTGTATGGCGGTGTTAAGCCCTTTTTAAGTGGCAGAAATAGACAGTCGGTAGTTCCAAAAAACAAAACAAAAAGAAAACATCAAGTATCACAAGATCTGGTCAGCTCAGTACGGCCCTAAAGTAGGTCTTGCGCTAGTAAATCGTAAACAACCTACCACGAAAAACAAAACGTGCTTTTGTATTTGCGAAAGAAGTCATTTCTATCATTGATTGAAACACTTAAGTTTGTCTGCTAAATATAAAAGCCGACGTTTCAGCTAATCTCTGTGATAATTTGTTTTTTTTTGTTTTTTTGGAACTACCGACTGTCTATTTCTGCTACTTATAAAGTGCTCAGTGCTTGACGCAGCCATATACGTCTCGTAATTTTGAGCATCTGGAAGAATACGTGATCGAAATCTATTAGTGAAAACCCTCTCTCCAACTCCATCACACCAACGAGAGGACATTGAGGTCACGACAGATATGATATGTGCACCAGCTTTTACCATCGATATAGATAAACAACGATTGTTTATCTATATCGATGGATTTAACTGGTATTTTTACGGGCCGGTAAACTTTGAAGTGCGTGATTTTAAACTGATCTTGTACATAAACACGTGCCAGTCAATCACACGGACACATACAATACCATGATACCGAAATTCCCGCAAGGAAACAACGATTTTATTTTTACAGAAAACGCTCATCAGCAGGTCTATAAATAAACTCGTTTATTTTTACTCAATGACTAATTTGAATATAATAAGACAGAAAAACCCACAAACTATTGAACCACTCAAATCTAATTCCGACATAAATTAAAAGGAAATTTTTAATTACTGACTTTTAACCTTAACTCAAGAGGACTCTTTCACTTGCTTGCACTTCTTAAAAGGAAAATGTCAAACTATTTCTTTTCCCTTCCAATTCATGTTAAGTGCCTGACCAACCTCAGCGATCTCAAGTCTTTTGAAATCGTGGCCTGTTGTCCTTCCAGTGTAAGAGAAGAGGTTAATTTTTTTATTTACATCATTGGAGGACGTCAATGTCATTGTATCAATGAGGTTTGATGTCAAGGGAAGCACTAATGATTACCGCCCCCTGTGTCACTGAAAAGAATGTTGTGAAGTTAATGGGGGGAAACGGAAACAAGATGTTTTTGAAGGATTTGAAGAATGAAATTGTATAGCGTGATTTGTTCGTCCTCGAAGAGATGTATGAACATTAAGGAGTTCATAACTTTGACATTTTGTTACTTTTTATTTTTCCAGTTATGCAATCCCAAATTTTTTTCCTCTTGCTGAGCACATACAAAAACACGTTTTAGTATTTAAAATTATAAAATACTTACCGAATTTTTTAAAAATTGAAAAATGTATAATTTTTTTTTTTTTTTTAATAATTTTAAAATACCTATTTCTTTTTTATTTTTCAATTTTTTTTTTAAACAAAATTTTTACATATGATTTTGCGGAGCACACATAAAAATACTTTTCAGTAATTAAAATTGTGAAATTACTTACCTAATTTTTAAAGAAATTGAAAATTAAATTTTTTTTTTAACAATTTTAAAATTCTTACTTCTTTTTTTTAAATTTTTTTTTTTTTTAAATAAAATCTTTTACACGAAATTTTAAATAATATTTAGGTAATTGATTTCATTCCAATTTGAGTTCTGGCGCATTGTTTTTTTTAAAAAAATAGATATTTATATCAATTTCGACCTTTTCAAATTAAAAAAAAAAAAAAAAAAAAAAAAAAAAATATTAAAAAAATAAATAAAAGAACTTCAAAATTTTGATATTTCCTAAATTTGATATATCTCAAAAACTTTTAAAAAAAATTACTTAATTAATTTGCATAAAATAACTTTTTATAATTCACATAAAATTGTCTGCGTGATTTTTCCATAAATTGATTAGAAAAAATAAAAAAAAATATTTTGCTCAAAAACTGCATAAAATCCTTAGTATACTAAGCTTCAAAAGCTTTTTAAAAAAAAGTTAAATGAAAAAACTTAATTCCTGGAAACAAATTAAAGAAATATATATGAAATATAACTGTGGAAAGTTTAATTGATTTATAACAAGTAGTTTTTAAGTTATATCAATTTAAGCTCAAAAAAGAGACGAAAAGCCATCACTGAGAAAAACAGTTCCAAAGTTTCAAGATAGCATGTTTGAGATACAGTAGTCATGAACCAAAAACTTAAATAGTTCAAGTACTATTAATAATAGAAACAAAATTCTTATGCCATTTTATTCAAAAATATGTGTATTATGTTTTTACCATAATAAAAGGTAATTTGGGAAATTTAAAAATTTTGAGTCACAGACCCTTTAAAAGTTGCCGATGGGCGTAAAAATAAGATTGCTAAAATTTTTAAGCGATTGAAAATCGTTAACATCTGTCTCATATAGTGTTAGTTTTTTTAAAAAACAGCTATTATTCTTACCATAGACTTATTACTGCGCGTTCCCACTTCAATCATACAACGAGAATGAAACCAAAATGAATCCCAAAATTCGTCCATCAGTCACGTGGTCTTTAATTTGGCTACGTCGTAAAATTAATCCCTTATCTAATAATCTTATTATCCTTTATCGCCTGAGTGAGGAGAAACCCGCCAAATCTGCAACCCTGCTCCCAAAAAGTCCCTACTCATGTGATTCATTTTGGTTTCATTCTCGTTGTATAATTGAAGTGGGAACGCGCAGTCTATTGATAATAATAAGTCTATGATTCCTACAAAATCCACGTTATCTGCTATGGTTTGCCCTGTAAAAGTGTTTGGTGTATAGTTTTGTAAAGAATATTCCTCTTGTCATTGTCTTCAGAAGACTGATTCCTTTTGCCATTGTTTCTGTTCTGCTCCTTCTGTTCATGTTATTGACTGCATTGGCGCCTCTGCGAGGCTTCTGTGGAGTGGGGAGGGTAATGAACATGTGGTACAATTAAAGCGACATGGTATCATGAACCTGATCTATACTAAACTTCAACTTAACTTGACATCACTAGACGGTATATCGTCACAGTGCTCATAGGTATTTAATCTATTTTGGCGGCATGAAAGCATAATGTTCGCCAAACCACAACCCAGCAGAGAACAAAAGGCTCTAAGGTTTGGCGAGAATTATGTCTTCACTCCGCTAAAATGGATTAACTGCCTATGAGCACGGTGAAGATCTATCGTCTAGTGATGTCAAGTTAAGTTGGAGTTTAGTATAGGGTTCTTGGATCAGAGGGACATGAAACAACAACATACAATATTCCTAGCTTCAATTTTTACTCATAAAATGTGTTTGAGAAACTCACAGATAGGGAGATATAGTTTTTTTTTTGTGTTTTTTTTTTTGTAGATAGCGCTTAGAAAAAAAAAAAAAAAAAAAAAAAAAAAAAATATATATATATATATATATATATATATATATATATATATATATATATATATATATATATATATATAAACATGATAAAATTAATATTTAGGCTTTTTTAATTGATTACTCATTTTTAAATTTTCGGCTACTTTAATTAATAAAATTAACTTTCATTATAATGTTACGAATTTCTGTATATTTGTAAATATTTCGTAGCATTAATTATGTAAAATGGTAAATTTATGTACATTTCGCATAAGGCAGTGCAATAGTTTGTCTTACTTTGCTTTCCTGCAATGTGACCCTTAATGCTTGAAAACGAGTTTTACAGAGAAAATGCTGGGAAGCGAGTTTTACAAAGAGCAGGCCATTTAACATTATGGTAATGGCAATCTTGCCAAATTGGCGAGATAAAGCGGCGACGGTTTTGGTGACAAATTTTTGTCGCCAAATTTGGCGAGAAATCCCCAAATGTAGCCAAACTTGGCGACCATTTGGCGACATTTTCGGTCCCCATGTACATGTATAGGACTTTTCGACTACGAAATGGAAAGTCTTCCAAATTTTTATCTCTAGAAGATTCACGAAGTATTGACATACTATACCGTGAGTGGAGTTAGTTGAGTTACTGACTGACTGGGGATACTGAGTTATCTGTCTCTCAACGACCATTCAGGGAGTTCCGAAAGTGAACTGTAATGCATTGTCTTTTGCGGCGATTTTAGCATTTGTGTTATCAAGTTTTTAACTGCTGTCTTGTGCTCTATTGTTGTGTAAAGAGCTGTATTGAGTCTACTAGAATGAGAAGTTCTGGAGTTATATCGTAATAAATTTCTGCAAGTTTTGATCTGCTTTGGCTTCAAATCTTTCGAACTCATCCACGTAACAATATGAACATTTCTCTGGGATACGCACGGTACACAGTTTAGCAACTTTTTTAACTCGTAAAAAAAATAGAACTATAAAATTATGACGAATCTAGTTTTTTTTTTTCATATAATAAAAGTCGGTAGTAAAGTTATTATACTAAACTTCAACTTAACTTGACATCACTAGACGGTAGATCGTCACAGTGCTCATATATATTTAATCCATTTTGGCGACGTGAAAGCATAATGTTCGCCAAACCACAACCCTGTAGAGAACAAAAGGCTATAAGGTTTGGCGAGAATTATGTCTTCACTCCGCCAAAATGGATTAACTGCCTATGAGCACGGTGAAGATCTATCGTCTAGTGATGTCAAGTTAAGTTGGAGTTTAGTATAGTAAAAATTATTTTTTTAACCAGATAAACTATACATTTATGAACACTGACGCCGAGGCACGTTCAAGTCCCGTGTGTCAGTGGGTAATAAATGTCGATTTGACCTGGTTAAGGGGGTCCGGTACCGAAAATAAAAACAACTTTATTTATGTACATTTTTATGTCAAAAATTTATTTTATGTATGGGATACTATTTATATATCTTTGAGAAAATGTTTTTTTAAATATTGTGTTTAGTTATTTAAAAAAAATTTAAAAACCAAGAAAAATCCATAATAATTGATGTTTGCGTATTTTGATATAAGTCGAGAAAAAATAAAAAAAATTTCAAAGTGAAAGCTTTCTGTAATACATAATTATATAAAGAAAATTTTGTCTTCACAGAATTTTGATAGGTGAATTAAAAAAAAAATTAAAAAATTCTCAAAGTTAAAATATTGAAATTTTTGCTTTTTTTTATGTTATCTTTTACGCTAAGTGTTATATTTTAAAACAGAATTAAAAAAATAAAATTCTGTGAAGACAAAATATTTAAAACTGTATAAATTAAATGCTCCAAAAATTTGAATAGCCAATTGTTAATGGTTCTGGAGATATATCGATTTGAATATGCATCATCTGTGAAAAACACTAGTGCTCGAAAACCGCACTTTAAGCAGACGGTTCAAGGTGTTACGCCCATTAGTGATGTTTAAATCACAGGTAATTTTGCGGCGTTCTAATCACCGGAGGAATAAGATAAAAACATCATTCTCTTCAGGAATGTATGAACTATATTTTAAAATCAGAAAAAAATTTTGGGATTTTTAAAGAAATTTTGGTACTGGACCCCCTTAAGGGGACATGGTACCCAAAAAATGACGAAAATATCAATTTTTCAATTTTTATCTCATAATGTGGAGAATATATTTTTGAATAGCTGTGCAAAAATTTATACTTGTACCTTTGATAGATACAAAGTTATACTGTATTTTCTAAACCTTCTCACACTATCAAAGCTGAAAAAGAAATCTTTAACACTGTTTTTCTTAGTTCGTTATTTTTCAGTTTGAGTGTTTTTTAAATCCCTAAGGCTTTTTTTCTAAATTTAGTTAGGATTAGGAAATTTTTAGAGCGTATTTATACACATCTGATAACAAAAGTTAGTATGGAATAAGGTGTGTTATGTTTAGTTTTAATTTTTTTAAATAAAAAATTTGAAAATTTGAAAAAAAAAAAAAAAAAACATTTTTTTTTCTCTGCTGTTTTTAGTGTAAAAACATAAAAAAACTTTTCCATAGCTTGCATCTTTAAATCCATACTAACTATAGTCAACAATTATAATACGAATATATTGTAAAAATTTCATGGAAAAATATTTAAAATTGTGGAAGGAGTAGCCTTTCGAAAAAAGTTTGAAATTTAAAAAAAAAAAAAAAATGAATTAATCAAAAATTATTAATTCAAAATATTTTTGTAGGTTAAATTATGTTTACTTACCATCAACACAATGTAAAATTACTATAGTTTAAATTTTTAAGTGGTGCAATTTCTGAAAATAACTTTTCTGGTACCATATCCTTTTAATATAATTACCTTTACATATAACTTTGTCCCCAACTATTGTTATATAAAACAAAAACATAACTTTTGATTTCATGATAATTTTACCATTCAAATCTGTTTACGGGTAAAAAAAGCAGGAGCACATTGTCCCGTGCTTTAATTCCAGAGATTTGCTCATTTCATATTTTCTATAGGTATAAGTATATGATTCATGACGCATTTAAAAAAATTAATGGTATCTGAATAAAGAAAATAAATATACAAAGCTAATAATTCTCATTTGCATTCAAAGTAAACTCCACTTGAAACAATACTTGTTTGTAATGCTACTTTAAACTGACGGAGAGATATCTTGCCTTGTGCATACCTTGTTACGTGTTCAATATATAAAACGTATTAATTAAACGTATAATTCCTATTATATATAACACACACTAAAACGTAGCGTATAGAACAAACGTATATTTATTATTTACTAGAAATTCCAAATTACTTTTATCCGTTTTGCCAAACGATCTTTTTTCCATGCCAAACGATCCTTATAAAGAAAAGAAAAGAAACTATAAATCTCACAGTCTGACGTCATGTAGTTTCTCCACATACCTTATCAAGGATCGTTTTTTTTTTCTTCTCACCTCAGTTTTGCTTATAACAAAGGATAATCTAAGGATTATCTAAAAGTAAATAGCCAAAATCACCATTTTAACAAATGAATGATGAAAATATACAAACGGTAAATGACACACATCCACGTCAGTATTATAGTGTAATTGAAAGTTGTGCGATGTTCCACACCCCCAGTTTGTTTTAAAAAGTCGGTTTTTTTCGGGCACTCTTCAAGAAAAGACATCAATCTTCCTATCTGTTCTTTTAGCAAACAAGTTGTAGGCGTAAAAATTAAAGCTA
The DNA here is from genome assembly GCA_963978545.1 of Linyphia triangularis. Classification (NCBI taxonomy): domain Eukaryota; kingdom Metazoa; phylum Arthropoda; class Arachnida; order Araneae; family Linyphiidae; genus Linyphia; species Linyphia triangularis. Next base: position 9,771,536 of record OZ021723.1, on the reverse strand, counting down.
GAATTTTTTTTAATGAAAAAACTAAGCAAAAAACACATCGTTATAACAAACCGTTCTAATTTTATAGTGGAAAAACAATTTTTTTTGTTGGAGAAAAAGTTTATCGTAACTTTAGGGCTGACGAGGCAGGTTTTAACTTTAAATGATTGGGATTGAACATTGACCAACTCATTTTTACACCAATTGGCAACTTTTTAAGGGTTGCCGTCAAAGAAATTCAGACATTGATTGTTTGTGATTACCTAATGTAACACCCTACATAACAAACAGAAGCTGTCTGGAGCACACAGTTATTTGATGTTTCCGGAAATATTTAGTTCCCATCGTACTAATATCAAAGGTAATAATATTGTTACGAATTTTTGTATATTTGTAAATGTTTCGTAGTGTTAATTTTGTAAATAGTAAAATTTACCTACATTTCGCATAAGGCAGTGCAATAGTTCGTCTTTAGTTTGCTTCCCCGCAATGTGTGTCTCGATGCTTGATAACGATTTTTACAGAGGTAACGCTGGGAAGCGAGTTTTACAAGGAGCAGAGCATTTAACATTATGGTAACGGCAATCTCGCCAAATTGGCGAGATAGAGCCAAGTTGGCGACGGTTTTGGCGACTAATTTTTTTCGCCAAACTTGGCGACCATTTGGCCACATTTTCGGTCTCCATGTACATGTATAGGACTTTTCGACTACGATCTGGAAAGTTCTCCAAATATCTACCTCTAGAAATTTCAAGAAGGTTTGACTCCTATATAAGGCCGGCCGTGAGTTGAGTCCGTGATTTTGAGTCACTGAATTAGTTGACTGGGGAGTTGACTGGAATTACTGAGTTGAGATACTGAGCATTCAGAGAGTAGTTCTAAAGCGAACTGTATTGCATTGTCTTTTGCAGCGATTTGAGCAGTTGCGTTGTCAAGTTTTTAACTGCTTTTTTGTGCTCTATTGTTGTGAAAAGAGCTGTATTGTGTCTACTAGAACGAGAAGTTCTGGAGTTGTAAGAGAAGAGTTATATTGGAATAAATTTCTGCAAGTTTTGATCTGCTTTGGCTTCAAATCTTTCGAACCCGTCCACACAACAATATCGATGGTAACTCTAATATAACGTCATCTCTCAATGAAGATCCAAATGGTTACACAATTTCCCTGCTCAATTCACGCGATGTAGTTTTTCAAGAGGTTCTTCATTAAAAACAGTTTTTTTATCAAATATTTTTTTATCACTTCATATATATATTATAAATAATTTTCATTTGCATAGTATTAAAAGAAGAATTGAATTTTTAATAAATATTTTGTGTATTTTAAATGAAAATGAAGCCCAGTGGCGCAGTGGTAGAGCATTGCTCTGCTACCCCACAGGTTCGCGGTTCGATTACCGGACTGGACAACGTTGACTCAGCCTTTCATCACTTAAGGGGGTCCGGTACCGAAAATAAAAAAAACTTTATTTATGTACATTTTTATGTCAAAAATTTATTTTATGTATGAGATACTATTTATATATCTTTGAGAAAATGTTTTTTTAAATATTGTGTTTAGTTATTTAAAAAAAATTTAAAAACCAAGAAAAATCCATAATAATTGATGTTTGCGTATTTTGATATAAGTCAAGAAAAAATAAATTTTTTTTCAAAGTGAAAGCTTTCTGTAATACATAATTATATAAAGAAAATTTTGTCTTCACAGAATTTTGATAGGTGAATTAAAAAAAATTAAAAAAATTCTCAAAGTTAAAATATTGAAATTTTTGCTTTTTTTAATGTTATCTTTTACGCTAAATGTTATAATTCAAAACAGAATTAAGAAAATAAAATTCTGTGAAGACAAAATATTTAAAACTATATAAATTAAATGCTCCAAAAATTTGAATAGCCAATTGTGAATGGTTCTGGAGATATATCGATTTGAATATGCAACATCTGTGAAAAACACTAGTGCTAGAAAAACGCACTTTAAGCAGACGCTTCAATGTGTTACGCCCATTAGTGATGTTTAAATCACAGGCAATTTTGTGGCGTTCTAACCACCGGAGGAATAAGATAAGAACATCATTCTCTTCAGGAATGTATGAACTATTTTTTAAAATCAGAAAAAAAATTTGCGATTTTTGAAGAAATTTCGGTACTGCACCCCCTTAAGTGGGTCTATTTAATCAGTCCCAAGCATGCTTGGGGACTAAACACAGGGGGTTCCGCGTTAGACTGACCATCTGACCGGAACATTGCAATATGTCACCACGGGGCCTATGTTCAAGTAAGCTTCATTTTTCAACTGGTGCCTTAGGCGTCTTGCAACTTTTTAGAACATTATAATCATCGATAAAAGTGACATCATACACTCGATTTAGTGTTATAAAAATGTCCACGCTTCAACCTGTTCCAGAGAGGTGGTTCTCTCACATATGTACGCGGAGGTTCTCACATATGTACATTCAGGTGCTAGTTCACAAAGTCCTTCCTTTCTACTCCCAGCCGGGAGTTCAACCAACCAACCAACCAACCAACCAACCAACCAACCAACCAACCAACCAACCAACCAACCAACCAACCAACCAACCAACCAACCAACCAACCAACCAACCAACCAACCAACCAACCAACCAACCGACCGACCGACCGACCGACCGACCGACCGACCGACCGACCGACCGACCGACCGACCGACCAACCAACCAACCAACCAACCAACCAACCAACCAACCAACCAACCAACCGACCGACCGACCGACCGACCGACCGACCGACCGACCGACCGACCGACCGACCGACCGACCGACCGACCGACCGACCGACCGACCGACCGACCGACCGACCGACCGACCGACCGACCGACCGACCGACCGACCGACCGACCAACCAACCAACCAACCAACCAACCAACCAACCAACCAACCAACCAACCAACCAACCAACCGACCAACCAACCAACCGACCAACCAACCGACCGACCAACCAACCAACCGACCAACCGACCGACCGACCAACCAACCAACCAATCATGTCCACGCTAACATTTAGGAATGTTTATCGGTTCGAATGTATTGTTCTTTTTTTTCGCGGACTCGTAGCTAAAAATTAACGTCTGCAAAATTATTTCAGATTTAAAATTCAAAACTAGTCTAATATCTTATTTCTCGAATGTCAGTCACGTTATGATTTAAATGCACAGGCTTGGTTTTACATAAGCGCCCTAATTTACTTGAAATTGAGTGCGTTATATTGATATATTAGTACTCTGTTTTGAAGCGTTTGTACCCACAGTCTCTATTTTACGTGTGCCAAATTTTCTCTCAGATTCAAGGCGGCATCATAGGGAATCATGTGTAATCGCCACCCCTTCAGAATTGAGCAGAATATATCCATTTTGAAAAACGCAAAAACTTTGAATAAGATTTCTGTTTTTAAATGTCACCAAATATTTCCTGCATATGGTACCTAGTCCTGATGTACCTTCATAGTAACGTATGCAGAAGCAGTCTTTTAGTGACAGTTACACTTACAATGTAACTTTTCACTTTCAATTACCCATATGTATACATTGGGTAATGAAAGTATAGTATTCGGTCCCCCCCCCCCAATTTTTTTTTTTGCATTTCTCCACGTTTGACAACGTCCTGATTTCAAAAAAGTAATCTAGAAAAAATGTCTCTCTGTGTGTGTGTGTGTACGTGAACAGCATATCTCCCGAGAAAATTGATCTACGATGTTCAAATTTGGTATGAGGTTTGAAGATGGCACAAGGACCTACCATTAATGTTTTTGTCAGAATCGCGCATGCGCATAGGGTAGCTGCCATTGAAAAAAAATCCTGTTTTTCAGTAATTGGCTAAAAAAACGGATCTAACGATTTTGATAAAAATCTCTGTGGTAATGCCTCTTAAGGCGTTCTGAAGCATCCCGCCGAAATTCTCGTAAAAATGCTTTAATGGAGAAAAAAATTGAAAAACGAATGCCTTTAACACAGAGTTCTCTTTCCTTGAGCAATACCTCATCAACGATCGTTTTTCCTTCTCTGCTCAGTTTCACTTATAAGTGAGGATAACATAAAAATTATTGATAAGTATATCGCCAAAAACATCATTTTGGCGGAGTTTTTTTTTTTTTTTTTTAAAGAAGACCCATACAAGAATTATTTTTAAAATATCCAAACTGGCCATTTTTATTAAACGAATGATGAAAATATAAATACTGTAGATGACACAAACCCGCGTCAGTATTATAGTGTAATTGAAAGTTGTGCGATGTTCCACACCCCTAGTTTTTTTGTGTGACAGTAGCGGTTTTTTCCTGGTCTTAAAATCTTTGATTACGGCAAGCAGTCGAAAACCTTACGTGTCGTTAAAAAAGCGTGCGTTTTAAATTGCTAGTATCGGTCTTGATATTGAATAGAAATAATGTTTTTAAGTTGGTTTTTTTTCCTTTTCCCTTTTAACAATGTACTTTGTATTTTATTTTTGAGAACCTTGAATACTTCCTGGATTTATAATTTTTGCTTCCGGGAAACAATCAAACATCTCCGAGTTGTTCTCCAAAAATATAATTGTTCTCAGAGCTGTAGTAATAAACTTGGAAAATAGCACTTCATATATATATTCTTTTAGGGGTAAAAAAAAAGGTTGGTCCATGGCGGGGAATCAATGGTTTTCTTCGTAGTGGTCAAATTCAATAAAAAGTCGATCTCAACTCAAAATCGCTTAAAAAAGTAGGAATTGCACATAAAAGTTCAATGCGTATAAGGGATTTTTATCAAAGCTCTGTTCGTAGGGATTTTTGGTTGTTTTCAGATTATCTGGTGCCGTCAGCAACACGAGGGCTATAATGCGTCGAAGCATTCGTCATTTGACAAGCCAACATACATTTACAAACACCCATACCTTTACACGGGACTCAAACATGCAACCTAGCGGTCTGTAAGCTAGCACGCTAACCACTATACCGTTTGGTCGGCTGTTCGTAGGGAATAATTTTAAGTTTCAATTCTATACATATATGGTGACCATAAAGGAATGTCTTAGTCAATGGTACATTGTAACATATTATTTTAGATTATTTACTACAAATCATACAATGAATTGAAGGTAAACTAACCTAGTTTTTAGCATGCTTTTATTAGTTTCATCTGTATGCTTGTAACCGACTCTTTTGGGCTCGATTTTGCCCTACTTTTAACGATCAGATTTGATTCAAACTTTGCACACTTGTCAAAGACCGATGACAATACAATAATTCAATAAGTTTGTCGCTTTGTTACAAGGATTAGCTAGCGTTGCCCTTGCTCCGTTAAATTCCAACCAACCAACCAACCAACCAACCAACCAACCAACCAACCAACCAACCAACCAACCAACCAACCAACCAACCAACCAACCAACCAACCAACCAACCAACCAACCAACCAACCAACCAACCAACCAACCAACCAACCAACCAACCAACCAACCAACCAACCAACCAACCAACCAACCAACCAACCAACCAACCAACCAACCAACCAACCAACCAACCAACCTTCTCCGGAATCGAACCGTGCCGTTACCCGTTACAATCCCAGTAATCACAGTACCTATCATCGACAATTGATAAGGCAGACAGTGTGTTTTTTTAGTCGCATTATCCTTACCAGGATCTTCAGGATTAGTGATTTTTTATATTCAGAGACCCGGTAGTGTTTTGTGCCAAGTAATACGGCGTGTACTAAGGCATACACATGACTGAAATTTGAGACAAGCATGTGACTATTGGCAGGAACAACTGGAGAGTTTTGTACACTTAACTAAAAAAATTAACTAAAAAAAATTTATAGTTTACAGATTTTTTTTTTATAGTTTACAGAAAAAATAATTAATAGTTTAAAAAACTAAAAAACACGCTTTAATAGAAAACCAAACTAAAAAGTAAAAAATAATTAATAGTTTAAAAAACTAAAAAAACACGCTTTAGTAGAAAAGTGAACTAAAAAGTAGAAAATAATTTAAAATAAGTTTTAAATAAGAATAGAGTGATTAACGAGAAATATATATTTTATCGTAAAAAAGCGTGGGGTGCTTGATGTCAGTTGTTGTAAATACTTAATGACAGATATTGGTAAAAGTAGAGCCATTAGGAAAATATCTTAAAAAGCACCCCACACTTTTTTACGATAAAATAAATATTTCTTGTTAATCACCCTATTCTTATTTCAAACTTATTTTAAATTATTTTTTTCTTTTTAGTTCACTTTTCTATTAAAGCGTGTTTTTTAGTTTTTTAAACTATTAATTATTCAAAATGGGTGCATTCTGCTAAATTCTGGCGGTGTGGCGATTACACATGCTTCCTTATAGACCCGTCTTAATACTGAGAGAAAAATTTGGTACACATACAATAGAGACCATGGGTACTGACACTTAAGGTATACATATACATTAGGAATCTCGAAATTTGACTCAAGTCTGCCTTTTTGTTTTTTGGTTTTAAAATATTCCCAAATTCATTACCATTAAAATGATACCATTTTCTTACTGAGACTCAAATTACTTTTTAAATTACAATAGGTTTTGTGAACCTGTTTTGTATCACGTTCATTAGTGTAGTAAACTTTAAACGCGTTTTCTGAAGAATGACATTTTGGTGTTATATGACTTTACGCCAACGGTCATAACTTCACAATAAATTATCCGATTTACAAAATTCTAATTTTGTTTTGTCAACAATAGTTGTGAATGTGTATTCTATAGAGCATCTAATATATATTGTTATGAACAAATTATTTATGCATATTTTAATCTTAATTTTTTGTTAAAAATTATGTATTTTTTAAAACTTTTTATTTAAAAACTTATAATTAAATAAATACTGAAGCCAAATTCAAAATTCTCCATAGGAACATGCGTCAATATAATATCTTTTATTTGCAATAAAAATACTACTTCTAAGTTAATTACAAGTTTATTTATGTATGTTCTAATAACGTCCTAATTAGTCACTTTAATTACAATTAGATGATTAAAAAATTGACGGAAAAGAAAGTTTATACATAAAAATGCATAATTTTTAATTCTAATATACTTCCAAAAAGTTTGAAATTATAACATAAAAATTAAAGGAAATCATCTCAATTGTATATGTATACTTTCAAACAGAGTATTAATAGATAAGTTTAAGTGCAAGTGAAGCGCACCAGCAGGGCTGGCGCTAGCAGTTTTGCCACCCCGAGCAAAAACGTAAAACGCCGCCTTCTTATAACAAAAATTAAAAGAGATAACCTAAACCCTTCTCTCATTTAGTAGTGAAATAAAAAGTGAGCAAAAAATTGGTAGTAAAAATGTTGAAGTTTTGATTTGTCAAAAAAATACAAATTTCTCGTTTTATGATTTTGGCACTAAATTGAAATTAATGTTGCACAGAAAAAAGAAAAGACGCAAATCTACCATGTATTTATAAAATGCATGTATTAAAAAGATAGTAAAACAAATGATAGAACCACTAAAAATAAAAACCTAGTTATCCAAAATACAGTTAAACTTCTAAGTGCTTTTTTCTCAGTTTTAAGTGGGTCCAGTACTGAAATTTCTTCAAAAATCCCAAATTTTTTTTTTCTTCTGATTTTAAAAAATAGTTCATACATTCCTGAGGAGAATGATGTTTTTATCTTATTCCTCCGGTGATTACAACTCCACAAAATTATCTGTGATTTAAACATTACTAATGGGCGTAACACCTTGAAGCGTCTGCTTAAAGTGCGTTTTTCGAGCACTAGTGTTTTTCACAGATGTTGCATATTCAAATCGTTACATCTCCAGAACCATTAACAATTGGCTTTTCAAATTTCTGGAGCATTTAATTTATATAGTTTTAAATATTTTGTCTTCACAGAATTTTATTTTTTTAATTCTGTTTTAAAATATGACATTTAGCGTAAAGATAAGATAAAAAAAAAGCAAAAATTTCAATATTTTATCTTTGAGAATTTTTTAAATTTTTTTTTAATTCACTTGTCAAAATTCTGTGAAGACAAAATTTTCTTTATATAATTATGTATTATAGAAAGCTTTCACTTTGAAAAAAAAAAATTATTTTTTTCTTGACTTATATCAAAATACGCAAACATCAATTATTATGGATTTTTCTTGGTTTTTAAATTTTTTTTAAATAACTAAACACAATATTTAAAAAAACATTTTCTCAAAGATATATAAATAGTATCCCATACATAAAATAAATTTTTGACATAAAAATGTACATAAATAAAGTTTTTTTTTTTATTTTCGGTACCGGACCCCCTTAATTCTGAGAATTTTTTAATATTTTTTATTTTTTATTTTTTGTCATCAATTTCTTTTTTTCGTTATCCCATTGTTGTTCTGACAAATTAAAACAGACGGTAAAAAATTTCCTTTTGCAGCACTTTGTATATGTGTCCATTTATTCAAATTATAATAAAAAGTGTCATTTTTTATTTCATACTTTTTTTAAGCGGGAGTTTATTATACTTGTGAGCGGTTTCCTTGAAATATTTTGATATTTTATCAATCTTCACAAACAAGAAGGAAAATTTTTATATCTTAGGAAAATTAAAGGTACATATAATTTACATTACTTGTCAGCATCTAAGATAAAATAAAAGCCATAGGGATGAATTTAAAATTAATTTGCTTTTTTTTTTAAAGTCAGTATTTGGCGATACTAAACTGTGTATCGCCACTTCCTTATTTTAGTATAAGGTATTATTGAACAAAAATGTTGCGTTTTGTTATGTTAATTTGACCACCTACTTTAGAAATAAAAAATGGTACAAAAGCAATTTTGTTGGAAATCTCAGACAACAAAATATCTTTCAATAGATTGAGCGTTAAACAAGTAAATTTATATATATCCTATTAAAAAAAATTAAATGTATTGCATGATTTTGTAGAACATCAGGAAATTGTTTATTAAAAAGTTTTATTATGAAGAAAAACTTAATCGAAGACATACATAGAGTAATAAAAGTATAGCATTCGGTAAAAAAAAAAAAAAAAAAAAAAATTCGACATTTTTGCATTTCCCCTGATCATCCTGATTTCAAAAAAGTGATCTAGAAAAAATGTCTGTCTGTGCGTGTGTATATGTGTCTGTGGTCAGCATAACTCCCGAACAAATTGACCTACGATGTTTAAATTTGGTATGAGGGTTAGTGGCGGCCATGGGACCTACCATTAAGGTTTTCGCCAAAATCGCGCAAACGCATAATGAAGCTGCCATTGAAAAAATCATGTTTTACAATGAATGCTAAAAAACGGCTCTAACGTTTTTGATAAAAATCGCTGTGGTAATGCCTCTTAAGGTGTTCTAAACATCCCCACCTCCGAAATTCCAGTAAAAATGTTTTAATGGCGTAAAAAGTTGAAAAATGAATGCTTTCAACTCAAAGTTCTCTTTCCTTGAGCATACCTCATCAACGATCGTTCTTTCTTCTCCTCCCAGTTCCTCTTATAATAAATAATAATTTAACTATTATCAAAAAGTACATTGCCAAAATCACCATTTTGACGATTTTTTTTTTAAAGACCCATTCAAGACTTATCATAAAAAATATCACCAAACTGGCCATTTATTCTAAATGAAGGATGAAAATATACAAAAGGTAAATGACACAAATTCAGGTCAGTATTTTAGTGTAATTGAAAGTTGTGCGATGTTCCACTCCCCTAGTTAATTTAGGTTTCTTGTCTTTTACAAGCATTATAGAAAAGATAGAAACATCAAGGCAGACAAAACACTTTTTAACGGTATAGTGGTTGGCGTGCTAGCTTCTATACTAAACTTCAACTTAACTAGACATCAGTTAGACGATAGATCGTCACAGTGCTCATAGGTATTTAATCCATTTTGGCGGAGTGAAGACATAATTCTCGCCAAACCTTAGAGCCTTTTGTTCTCTAATACAGGGTTGTGGTTTGGCGAGAATTATGTCTTCACTCCGCCAAAATGGATTAAATACCTATGAGCACTGTGACGATCTACCGTCTAAGTGATGTCTAGTTAAGCTGAAGTTTAGTATAGACCGCGAGGTTGCGGGTTCGAGTCCCTTATCAGGCATGGGTGTTTGTAGATGTATGTTGGCTTGTCTAATGACGAATGTTTCGGCGCATTATAGCCCTCGTGTTGCTGACGGCGCCAGATAATCTGAAAACAAACAACTAAAACACTTTTTATATTAACTTCGATTTTGTTTGTGTGTGTAGTTTTCGGCCGAGTCTACGGAAGCCTAACTAACACATTTGCCGTCGTCTGAACAGGTGGAAACTTGGCAGATAGATTCGATGTCAATGGCAATCCATTCTATCAAGTTTGGGGAGGGAGGAGGGATGGGGGGGGGGGCTGTCACTGTCACTAAAAGGTCACTTTTACACACGTTTCTATAATTGTTTTGGAATACTTACAAATTTCATTTAACCAATCACTGTTGAAATTCTTTCCTGTTGCCAAAATTGTTTTAAGAAGAATAAATAAAAGATAATTGGAGGTAAATGCATAAATTCACATTCATTTTTAATAAATAAGTTTTAAAACGTAGTTTGCTGTATATTTTGCTGATAGAAATGTTTTTAATATTTAAAATTTGATGCAAATACCAAATACACGCTTACAACAGAATCGGCGCTATGTTAATGAATATAAGAATTGGCAATGCATGTAAAGGATTTATATTAAAAACTTTGTTTTTTGGGGGGCTACTGTATTCGACTACTATTCGAGCTTGGCGAGCCGGTCTTCTTTGTTGAAGTTCTTTTATTAATTGATGACATTAAGGGGGTCTGGGGCATAAAATTTTAATTTCTTTGTTGGATCAACACGATTTTTTTATGTAATTGTAGATCAGTGTACTGGTCTATAAAATCTATTAGGAAAATTTAAATTTTTTTTTTTTTTTTATTAAAATTTTATAATTACTATAAAACAAAGCATTAAATATTTTGATATTACTTAAGGCGTCTTCTCACTTTAGGCACCTCGAAAATAGGCTATTTTCGCGATTTTTTTTTTGAGGATTTTTGCAAACAATTATGGGATAAAATGGATCCTATATAATAAACACATCTTTCAAGTACAAGAAATTTTTTTTTATTTTTTTTATTTTTTTGAACAATTATTATAATAAAACAGTAGCATCGAAAAACCCGTGTAGAAATGTAATGTTCGTGGCTTGTTGATGGAATTTCGGAAACTTTCCGGCCGATTGTCATGAAATTTGAATGACATATTCTTCATAGTTATGGCTATAGCGCATATCATCAGATTTTTGAAATTTTGATTTGAAGTATTTTTTTTCTACAAAAAACAGCAAAAAAAACGCGTTTTTTTTTTTACTTTTTCGAAAAACGTGCGCCATTTTGTTATTTTCGCGAATATCAAAAATCTGATGATATGCGCTATAGCCATAACTATGAAGAATATATCATTCAAATTTCATGACAATCGGCCGGATAGTTTCCGAAATTTCATCAACAAGCCACGAACATTACATTTCTACACGGGTTTTTCGATGCTACTGTTTTATTATAATAATTGTTCAAAAAAATAAAAAAAATAAAAAATTCTTGTACTTGAAAGATGTGTTTATTATATAGGATCCATTTTATCCCATAATTGTTTGCAAAAATCCTCGAAAAAAAAATCGCGAAAATGGCCTATTTTCGAGGTGCCTAAAGTGAGAAGACGCCTTAAGAAAAATATCTTAAAAAATTTAAACATTATATGTATGTGTTCACAAATATATAATAAAAAAAAATTACCAAACACAGTTTTGATTTTTATAGCGGATATTAAAATAAAAAAAAATTAACTATAAAAGTTCAATTTTTTTTCTTTCTTTCATGATTAAAAAAAAAAAAAAAAAAAAAAAAAAAAAATCATATCTGGAGTAAAAAACAAACTTTTAAAATGTTGTTCAGTAAATATCTTCTAAAGAGTTAATACAATATGCATGGGAAATTTGGTGTATGTTACCTAAATACAAAGGAAGTTATTTCCATTTATGTAACTAAGTCAGCAGAACTGTCAGATATTAAGTCAGCTTACAGAAACTAAGTCAGCATGAACTGTCAGATATTAATTTGACAACTGCAAGCCAACGGAAAGGGGTAGCATTATAAATGAGGTATCAAAATTATCGTAATTAAACTAAACATATTATGTTTTAAAGCAAAATAATTTTTTTTGACAATTTTGAAAATATGTGGACTCTTGACCTCCTTAAAAATAGTTTTTTTTTTTTTTTTTTTTTTTAAATTTTTTTATTATGGCAAATAAATATTCTTATTTACTGTTACACTCTTTAAGGGGACATAGGACACTTTTGCCAAAATTCTTTAGTTTTGCCAAGAATTAAATAAAATTTGGCATAAACATAGAAGATGTGACTTTAAACAAAACAACACAATTTGAGCAGATAATATAAAATAGATAGTAAATTATTGAGAAAAATGCATTAAAATAAAACGAAATTTTAATTTTTTTCAAAATGCTCCTCGCGACACAATATTTTGACGAACATGAAAGAAAAATGTGAAGTTGTTTATCAATATATTATAAACATTTTCAAACATGCTTTTATCTTTAGGTACAATAGTTGAACAGAAATAAAATTTCAAACTTGGCGCCAGTGATTTCTCATTAAAAAATGCACATACTTCAAATTCCTAACATGATAAAAAATATAAAATATTATGTGACATAAAAAAGCATGTGTAAATTTCTTTATAGTACATTAAAAATTATTAATACAAAAAAATTAGGTGGATTTATCAAAAAATGAATCGCAAGGAGCTTTTCGAACATAAGTAAAATGGGAAAAAGCGAAGCTGAGAAAAACGCATTTTTAGCCTTTGCCAAGAAGTGTGCGATGCGTTAAAATAGTTACAATAAAGATTTTACCACTTAAAATCATCGGATTTCAAAAATTCAAACGCGAAATTAAAGCTAGTGGCATAAGCAATTTTTATAGAATGAAAACAAAAAACGTCATTTTTGGTGATTTCAGTGTCCCATGTCTCCTTAACACTTGTTATTATAATAACATTCAGAAAATCGAAACTATACCGAAAAATTAAGCAGAAAAGTAAACAACACTTAACTTTGAAAAACAAACAATCATCACTTGAGAGTACCAAAGGAAAGTTTCGTGATCTACATTTTTCTTTCTCATTATGAACTCATTCTAAAATATTTATTATTTTATCGAAAAGATAACTCATCTCAAGGTTTAACCTCATTTTTATTTCCACTTGATGATGCAAAGTTTAAAAAAAGAATTTTGTATTTGAACCAAGTGTTTTGAATCTTACAATTTGATATGCAGAACACGTCTGCACAATTTGTTGGTTTGGTCACAAAAGCTGTATGCAGACTTGCTTTGTGTACACACATACTGTACGCTACTGTACGTGTTATGGTAAAAGCTAGGAATACAATGGACGATTCCCGCATTTTTTAAAAATTAGTGAAATTAGATTATATTTATGAAGAATTTCTTTCTGATTCCAAATATTTAAACAAAAGTTCTTTAAAAAAAATTAGTTATTTAAATATTAAGAAAAGAAAATGCCTCAAAACCGAGCCAAAACCAGTCCGATCAAAACACTCACCAAAAGCTGTGACGTCAAGAGTTCCTTCCGCTTCTATGGTTAAAGTGAGGTTTCTGCCAAACAGTTGGCGTTGATTTGGTAGACCATTGCCATATCCCGTACAGGTTGGCGCGATTTGCGAGAAACTTGCAAAACTGGTTTCCGCTGCTGCATTTCAAGCCAAGATGTTTGGGAATTCTTGACGTCACATTCAATTCGACCCAAATGAATTGTCTTCTCTCCAACGTCTAACAGGGAAACTTTGATTGCAAATTAAAAAAAATAAAAAAAAAAAAAAAGGAAAGGAAAGAAAGAAAAGCACATTGAGCAGAAATTTTTGTGAGCGAAACATTTAGAATTAAATATAAAAAAAAAAATAAAAAAAATTGCGGGAAATATCCTTTGTAATGACTGTTTATACAATCTGACTCTTCTTGTTTAACATGAAGATTCTAGTATTGCATGTTCTACAGTCGGCTTATAGCTTTCGACAAGTCAAAGTTTCAGGAAAATCAAAAATATTCTGAGTACCCTTTCATTTTAAAGTGCTAATTCAACATTATATATTATATTACATTACATTACATTACCATGCATTACAATACATTACAATATATTATATTACATTACATTACAACATATTATATTATATTATATTACATTACATTACATTACCATGCATTACAATACATTACAATATATTATATTACATTACATTACAACATATTATATTGTATTATATTACATTACATTACATTACCATGCATTACAATACATTACAATATATTATATTACATTACATTACAACATATTATATTACATTACATTACATTACCATGCATTACAATACATTACAATATATTATATTACATTACATTACAACATATTATATTGTATTATATTACATTACATTACATTACCATGCATTACAATACATTACAATATATTATATTACATTACATTACAACATATTATATTGTATTATATTACATTACATTACAACATATTATATTATATTATATTACATTACATTACATTACCATGCATTACAATACATTACAATATATTATATTACATTACATTACAACATATTATATTGTATTATATTACATTACATTACATTACCATGCATTACAATACATTACAATATATTATATTACATTACATTACAACATATTATATTATATTATATTACATTACATTACATTACTATGCATTACAATACATTACAATATATTATATTACATTACATTACAACATATTATATTATATTACATTACATTACATTACCATGCATTACAATACATTACAATATATTATATTACATTACATTACAACATATTATATTGTATTATATTACATTACATTACATTACCATGCATTACAATACATTACAATATATTATATTACATTACATTACAACATATTATATTGTATTATATTACATTACATTACATTACCATGCATTACAATACATTACAATATATTATATTACATTACATTACAACATATTATATTATATTACATTACATTACATTACCATGCATTACAATACATTACAATATATTATATTACATTACATTACAACATATTATATTGTATTATATTACATTACATTACATTACCATGCATTACAATACATTACAATATATTATATTACATTACATTACAACATATTATATTATATTACATTACATTACATTACCATGCATTACAATACATTACAATATATTATATTACATTACATTACAACATATTATATTGTATTATATTACATTACATTACATTACCATGCATTACAATACATTACAATATATTATATTACATTACATTACAACATATTATATTGTATTATATTACATTACATTACAACATATTATATTATATTATATTACATTACATTACATTACCATGCATTACAATACATTACAATATATTATATTACATTACATTACAACATATTATATTGTATTATATTACATTACATTACATTACCATGCATTACAATACATTACAATATATTATATTACATTACATTACAACATATTATATTATATTATATTACATTACATTACATTACTATGCATTACAATACATTACAATATATTATATTACATTACATTACAACATATTATATTATATTATATTACATTACATTACATTACCATGCATTACAATACATTACAATATATTATATTACATTACATTACAACATATTATATTGTATTATATTACATTACATTACATTACCATGCATTACAATACATTACAATATATTATATTACATTACATTACAACATATTATATTGTATTATATTACATTACATTACATTACCATGCATTACAATACATTACAATATATTATATTACATTACATTACAACATATTATATTATATTATATTACATTACATTACATTACTATGCATTACAATACATTACAATATATTATATTACATTACATTACAACATATTATATTATATTATATTACATTACATTACAACATATTATATTATATTATATTACATTACATTACCATGCATTACAATACATTACAATATATTATATTATATTATATTATATTATATCATATCACATCACATCTATCATGATATTTGGCACGACAGCCCAGACCTGGTCTGCTAGTCTTTCACTCCGATTACTAAATTGCCGACCAAACGGTATAGTGGTTAGCGTGCTGGTTTCTTGACCGCGAGGTTGCGGGTTCCGAGTCCCGTGTTAGGCATGGGTGTTTGTAAATGTATGTTGGCTTGTCTAATGACGAATGTTTTGGCGCATTATATCCCTCGTGTTGCTGACGGTGCCAGATAATCTGAATACAACCAACCAACCAACCAACCTATTACTAAATTCGATTCCGATTACTAATCTGATAACTAAACCGACGAAGGGTGAGGAGATTCGCACAACTTTCAATTAGACTGTAATACTGACGTGTATTTGTGTCATTTACCCTTTTTGTATTTTCATCATTTATTGAGAATAAATAGCCAGTTTGGCGATAATTCATGTACAGTCATTCAGGGTAACTTTGAGTCATAGGGTGTAACTTTGCGCCACTTTCTAGTTTTCAGTATTTTTAGTTTTAAAGAGCTGCTCATGATCCACTGCTGCAAACTGCTGGCAAGATTGTGAAATTGGCTTTTTGCTCTATAGTTTAGAAAATGAATTAGAAAAATAGTACATAATGTAATTGGCCATTCAGTTGTTTTTCTGAAGTACTGTTGGCAAGTTCCATTTTAATACTGATTTGAAGTTGATGTAAATCAACTAATTTATGCAAGTAAGTATCAACTTACCACTTTATCAGCTATATAATTTTCTGAAAATAATGAAATTGTTAGTAGCTGATGGTTATTTATTTACTAACATTTGGTAAAAAGCAAAAAACCAAGGCACTATCATTTTACCACATATTCAGTGTAATTTTGAGTCGGTTCGAAGTTAGGCTGATGACAGTGTGTAATGTACACACCAGCACGTATAATTCATATTTTATTCCAATTTACTTTTGTTGCCTTTAAATACATTTATATACATACAAATACAATTCAATTTACGGAATCTTCCCTTGTATGCGAAATTCGATAAAATGAAAATATTGGGAGTAAATTCAAGAAGTACCTAAAAATATTAGAAATAATGATCTAGCAGTCATTCACAGAACTTAAAAAAAAAAAAATTCCGCCTACCTGCAATGGCTGTAAAAAGCGTTTCAGTAGAGGAAGTGAAAAATTTCTAAGCACAAAAAAATAAATGGTAAAGGAATATGTATAGCAAGGACATGAGGGGATCGTCCAAAGTCCTCTACCATATGAACTCCTGGGAGACAGCAAGAGTAAAAGTCCTAAACTAGATGACCCACCTGATGGCTGTGTGGTTAGGGCTCTGGCCTCGCATGCCAAAGGTTCCGAGTTCGAATCCAGGGTTAATTATGGATGTTCGTTGTAGTTCGGAATCCACGTTAAGTTGTAGGTCGTTGAGCGTATAAAACAATTAACCTGAACTAGATGATGCAGGTGACAGTGTATGTGCAACACTATGATTTTCAGAGGAGATGAAAGTTGGACAATAAGGACATGATAGAGGTTTATACTTCTGAAATTGCTGTGGAGAATGTTACTGAAAAATCGGAGATTGTTCAAGTGGTGGCTGTTCAACACATCAATGAGGCAGGAATTTTATACACAGAGCATGCAAGTGTTTTAGATATTGGTTATGTCATATGCAAAGTTTAAGACCGCATAATTATTCAATACGATGGAGAAATGTACCCAGACCAAATTGACTTAAAAGACAACGTGATATTTGGTGGCTCATGAAGAAATCTGGGGCATATTGGAAATGGCCCAATATAAATGGTGATCTGTGGTATGAAAAATTAGGTGTGTTTAAAAAAATTATTTCCAGAAATTATTATTCCAGCTAGAACACGAGAAGTTTTCCAGATCAATTATTCTTTTTTTGATACAAAACTATTAATCTAAACAATGCCAAAGTGGAATTTTTTGAAGTTTGAACTTTGTTTTTATATTGTCATACTATTTCTAACATTAAGAGTAGAATATTTGTATTTGTGCCACATTGTGACTTGCAAACACCATAGTGCTTAACTCATAGCATAAGGGCGGCCTATCAGTTTTATTATTGTTATGAATTTTTCCACTGAGGCAGTGATGGCACGGTTTTTCAGATAAAAACTAGTATTTATTCTCTTCAGAAAACTCACAAAATTTATTCACAGATAACAGTGCAATCACTATTAATCTTCAATTCAAGCTTCAACAAGAACAGCTTCGAATATAGCGATTATACAAGCTCACTCCAATAGGTCAACAGAGCGATCGCGATCAGCTCTCAACGAAGTCCGAAGTCAATCTGAAAACTTTCCCGATCTCCGGTCTTTAAATACTTGGCGCGAGAGAATATTCGCGAAATTTCCAGCCAATTCGTCGGAAAAGAAACGTCTCGAAATTTCTCGATTGCTTTAGGTGTTGCCACTTTTTCCTAACCTGTATAATCGCTGTTAATAAAAAATAAAATAAGATAAAAATAAATTACAATAGAATTTTAAAATAATACGTCACTATTTACACTATATATACAGACAATTTGTGCAACATTATTTTCTATTTATATTTTCAATTTTTAATGGATAAAATGAGTTTATATTTGAGTGAATGTACTGAAGATTGTGTTTTCACTATATTTGGTTTGTTGGTTGAACTCCCGGCTGGGTTGGTTGTATTCAGATTATCTGGCGCCGTCAGCAACACGAGGGCTATAACGCGCCGAAACATTTCGTCATTTAACAAACCAACATACATTTACAAACACCCATGCCAAACACGGGACTCGGAACCCGCAACCTCGTGGTCTAGAAGCCAGCACGCTAACCACTATACCGTTTGGTCGGCAACTCCCGGCTGGGAGTGGAAAGGAAGGACTTTGTGAACTAGCACCTGTCTCCGCGTACATATGTGAGAGAACGACCTCTCTGGAACAGGTTGAAGTAAAAAAAGGAACTAATAAAAAAAAGGGGGACATCAAATCATTTCGGTGCAAAAGGAATTTTGTGAAATAGTGATTTCAGTGCTTTCTCCGGGTGAGGACGTGGACACACACGTAGAGCTTCTCACAACATTATTTTTATTTTTATCACACTTGGGACGTTCTCCACTTCACTTCGCATGGCACATTCTACCAGCGTGATTCTTCCACAAATTTTTGATTGGTTGGCTGGTTGGTTGGTTGTTTTCATATTATCTGGCGCCGTCAGCAACACGAGGGCTATAATGCGCCGAAACATTCGTCATTAGACAAGCCAACATACATTTACAAACAACCATGCCTAACACGGGACTCGGAACCTGCAACCTTGCGGTCTAGAGACTATAGCACGCTATCCACTATACCATTTGGTCGGCCTATTACTACTGGAGTTCGCACTTTGGGTGTTCTCCACTTTGTTTAGCTTAGTCTTAAGGACATTTTTCCGTAAAAAAAAAACGATTTTAAATTTTTTTGGTACTTGATCGTTTTCCATTTCTAGTCCTCAATTATATACAAAAATATATATATATATTTTTTAATATTCAAAAATAGCTATTAAATGCATATAAAAGAGAGAAAAAAAAAATTTTTTTTTTACAACATTCAAAAAATTAAACTTTTTAAAATCATTTTTAATCAAAAATTGTGGCGAAAGTAGCACTTTTTTGCGAGGAGTGCGGGTTAAGAAACTTTTTCGCACTAATGTGAAAAAGCCTGTTCTAGCACACCTCGTGCTCAAATATCGTACAGTCTTGGCATTGAAATAACATATGGTTGGTTGGTTGGTTGAACTCCCGGCTGGGAGTGGAAAGGAAGGACTTTGTGAACTAGCACCTGCCTCCGCGTACATACGTGAGAGAACCATCTCTCTGGAACAGGATGAAGTAAAAAAAAGAACTAATAAAAAAAAAAGGGGGGGGGGGTGGAATTAAATCATTTCGGTGCAGAAGGAATTTTTGTGAAGTTGCCATTTCAATGCTTTCTACGGGTGAGGACGTGGACACACACGTCGAGCTTCAGTTCAGTCAACTTTGAGTTCACTATATTTGTATGTCTAAACTGAAAATAAAAAGTTTTTTTTTGCAATATACTCATGTGATTCGTCATCCACTGTTCCTAACTGATATATTCTTTGTGGTGTTATTTAAAATATCCAAATTTTGTGGTGTTGATAACTGCAGCTGATGTTATTTCAAATATTTAGAAACTTAATTTTACTAGTTCAAAGACTCGAGACTTCAAGACAAGTTTTCTAGACTCCTAGACGGAATAGAAAAAGGTATTTTATATAAAACTTCTTGTAGTGATATTATAAGAAGTAATTTTATGCAAAAATGAAGTGATTTTTCCGAAAAGTTTTTTGCATTCCAAAAAGTTACATTCCAGTATTTTTCCAAAAAGTTTTTCAAATTTAGAAAATATCAAAACTTTGAAGTTTTTAATTTTTAAAAAAAGTTTTTTTACATATATCAAATTTAGAAAATATCAAAACTTTGAAGTTTTTAATTTTTAAAAAAAGTTTTTTTACATATATCAAATTTAGAAAATATCAAAATTTATATATATATATATATATATATATATATATATATATATATATATATATATATATATATATATATATATATATATATATATATATATATATATATATATATATATATATATATATATATATATATATATTATTATATATATATATATTTTTTAATTTGAAAATTTAAGATAGTTTGTTAAGTTTCAAAGCATTACTGCATCGAAAACTTCAGAAAAATAATTCTAAAAATAAAGATCTTAGAATTCTGAGTCCTAGACCCCCTTAAAACTGTGCAGCAAAATTTCAAAACTTCCAGCATTGGGCAAGATTTGCCAATATCTGCAACAATATATCCAACGTTCCACATCAAGATCAACCAACACCCCGCGATATTGGCCAACTCTGTTTCGTTACCAGTAATTGCTGTTAACCAACAAACAAAGGCTTTTTAAATCATTACAAATCACTCAAGCCATATTGCAAAACCCAATCCCTGTTTACAAATGTCATTCTTCAAAAGTTAACCACCTCGCTTCAGGAACAAAAGAAGTTTCCAAAGAACAAAAAACACACGGAAACACACACACAATCAATTATCCTCCACGTAATGAAATGCCTTCAAATCTCCTTCTCCTGTGCATAATCCTTCCTTTAAATGAGCTAATTCAGCAGAGGGTTCGTCCCACAAGACAGTTTGACTTGCGCGTGAGACACTTTCGAAGGCGAACTCGGGAGGGAGTCAGCTGCAACCTTACCTCAACCGGGCAAAAAGTAATCGACCTTGAATCGGCGAGGTCTTAATAGCTTCGTCTGGCAAGAAGTGACCAAAGAAGTCATTCATCTTCTAAGACGACCTGCAAGCTTTTACTCGGCCCATCCATAGGGAATAAAGGTAATTAGTATTTCTTGGTACTATCTAGTATATCTAATTAAGATTTAATGTGGTATTAATTGAAATTTAATGTATCTCTGTATTCGAATGTAATGGTCACTGTGTCTCAATCTTTAACTCAATTCATTTCAATTTTATGTGGGATCTTTATAAAATTTAAGGGTGTCTGGCGAATTCAACAACTTTGGGGGCGGTTTATTTAACTGTTGATTAGTCACGTGGTTGAAAAGTGTCCCCCACAATCAAATTCTCAATAAACGACAGTAAATTTTATGTGGGATCTTTTCAACTTTAAGGGTGTCTGGCGAATTCAACAACTTTGGGGGCGGTTTATTTAACTGTTGATTAGTCACGTGGTTGAAAAGTGTCCCCCACAATCAAATTCTCAATAAACGACAGTAAATTTTATGTGGGATCTTTTCAACTTTAAGGGTGTCTGGTGAATTCAACAACTTTGGGGGCGGTTTATTTAACTGTTGATTAGTCACGTGGTTGAAAAGTGTCCCGCACAATCAAATTCTCAATAAACGACAGTACATTTTATGTGGGATCTTTTCAACTTTAAGGGTGTCTGGCGAATTCAACAACTTTGGGGGCGGTTTATTTAACTGTTGATTAGTCACGTGGTTGAAAAGTGTCCCCCACAATCAAATTCTCAATAAACGACAGTACATTTTATGTGGGATCTTTTCAACTTTAAGGGTGTCTGGCGAATTCAACAACTTTGGGGGCGGTTTATTTAACTGTTGATTAGTCACGTGGTTGAAAAGTGTCCCCCACAATCAAATTCTCAATAAACGACAGTACATTTTATGTGGGATCTTTTCAACTTTAAGGGTGTCTGGCGAATTCAACAACTTTGGGGGCGGTTTATTTAACTGTTGATTAGTCACGTGGTTGAAAAGTGTCCCCCACAATCAAATTCTCAATAAACGACAGTACATTTTATGTGGGATCTTTTCAACTTTAAGGGTGTCTGGCGAATTCAACAACTTTGGGGGCGGTTTATTTAACTGTTGATTAGTCACGTGGTTGAAAAGTGTCCCCCACAATCAAATTCTCAATAAACGACAGTACATTTTATGTGGGATCTTTTCAACTTTAAGGGTGTCTGGCGAATTCAACAACTTTGGGGGCGGTTTATTTAACTGTTGATTAGTCACGTGGTTGAAAAGTGTCCCCCACAATCAAATTCTCAATAAACGACAGTAAATTTTATGTGGGATCTTTTCAACTTTAAGGGTGTCTGGCGAATTCAACAACTTTGGGGGCGGTTTATTTAACTGTTGATTAGTCACGTGGTTGAAAAGTGTCCCCCACAATCAAATTCTCAATAAACGACAGTACATTTTATGTGGGATCTTTTCAACTTTAAGGGTGTCTGGCGAATTCAACAACTTTGGGGGCGGTTTATTTAACTGTTGATTAGTCACGTGGTTGAAAAGTGTCCCCCACAATCAAATTCTCAATAAACGACAGTACATTTTATGTGGGATCTTTTCAACTTTAAGGGTGTCTGGCGAATTCAACAACTTTGGGGGCGGTTTATTTAACTGTTGATTAGTCACGTGGTTGAAAAGTGTCCCCCACAATCAAATTCTCAATAAACGACTGTCCATGATCAAGCCTTCTTACAGTTTTTTTCCGAGTTATTTTAAAAAATATTTTTAAATTTTTACTTTATTCTGTTTAATAATGTCGTGTTTTTTTAATTAAAATGCCCACTTACTTTGATATTTATTCACGAATTTGTTGTTGTGCACGAAAATTTCAAGATGGGGGACGTTTGTCCCCTTCTCGACCAACCGCAAGACGAAAGGTCACGCGCCTAACCAAGCATAAATAACCATGTCATATATCATTCCGAAATTCATATTTGAATACTTTTAAACTTTTTAAATACTTTTACACAAGACTTTTATTATTTTTTTAAAATTCAAAAATTAAGACTTTTTTTTAAAAAAACATTGCTAAAATTTTAGACGAATTATTATTATTATTTTTTTTTTTTTTTTAAAGTATACTATTTATCCTTTATTACTTGTGTACTTACTTAAATAGACTTGAGAAACATATACAAAAAAGTTTCAAGAATTTAAATTAAAAAGATTTTAGGTTTTGAGTCTCCGAACATGAAAGAACAACATTTTGAGATATTCGGTTTTGAAATTTAAAAACATTACCTTTTTTTTATAGCAACGTGTAAGAAATTAAACTTTTTTTAATCATTTTGAGTCAAAATTGTGTCAAAATTTATTCAAAAATTAAGACTTTTTTTTAAAAACATTGCTAAAATTTTAGACGAATTATTATTATTATTATTATTTTTTTTTTAAAGTATACTATTTATCATTTATTACTTGTGTACTTACTTAAATAGACTTGAGAAACATATACAAAAAAGTTTCAAGAATTTAAATTAAAAAGATTTTAGGTTTTGAGTCTCCAAACATGAAAGAACAACATTTTGAGATATTTGGTTTTAAAATTTAAAAACATTACCTTTTTTTTATAGCAACGTGTAAGAAATTAAACTTTTTTTAATCATTTTGAGTCAAAATTGTGTCAAAATTTATTCAAAAATCAAGACTTTTTTTTAAAAACATTGCTAAAATTTTAGACGAATTATTATTATTATTATTTTTTTTTTTTTTTAAAGTATACTATTTATCATTTATTACTTGTGTACTTACTTAAATAGACTTGAGAAACATATACAAAAAAGTTTCAAGAATTTAAATTAAAAAGATTTTAGGTTTTGAGTCTCCGAACATGAAAGAACAACATTTTGAGATATTCGGTACATTACCTTTTTTTTATAGCAACGTGTAAGAAATTAAACTTTTTTTAATCATTTTGAGTCAAAATTGTGTCAAAATTTATTCAAAAATTAAGACTTTTTTTTAAAAACATTGCTAAAATTTTAGACGAATTATTATTATTATTATTATTTTTTTTTTAAAGTATACTATTTATCATTTATTACTTGTGTACTTACTTAAATAGACTTGAGAAACATATACAAAAAAGTTTCAAGAATTTAAATTAAAAAGATTTTAGGTTTTGAGTCTCCGAACATGAAAGAACAACATTTTGAGATATTTGGTTTTAAAATTTAAAAACATTACCTTTTTTTTATAGCAACGTGTAAGAAATTAAACTTTTTTTAATCATTTTGAGTCAAAATTGTGTCAAAATTTATTCAAAAATTAAGACTTTTTTTTAAAAACATTGCTAAAATTTTAGACGAATTATTATTATTATTATTATTTTTTTTTTTTTAAAGTATACTATTTATCATTTATTACTTGTGTACTTACTTAAATAGACTTGAGAAACATATACAAAAAAGTTTCAAGAATTTAAATTAAAAAGATTTTAGGTTTTGAGTCTCCGAACATGAAAGAACAACATTTTGAGATATTCGGTTTTGAAATTTAAAAACATTACTCTTTTTTATAACAACGAGCAAAAAAATTAAACTTTTTTTAATCATTTTGAGTCAAAAATTGTGTCGAAAGTAGCACTTTTTCGTGAGGAGTGTTGGAGAGCAACTTTTTTCGCATTATAGTCTTGGCATTGAAATAACTTATATTCAGAAGAAATTCATTGACTCGAGTTGCCTACGTTAACAAATATATGTATTAAAATATTTTTTTTTGCACGTGATTATAAAAAATATTGTATACAACACGTGGGAAAATACTTTTTACAAACTCGGTAAATCCTCATCGATCATCATTCTGAATTATTTAGAGACTAAGGAGAAAAGTTAGTGGATCATAAATTCACTGGTCTGCCGGAGCAAAAATAGCCGAAACCTATTCAAAAATCCACTTTGAATTCCCCCCCCCCCCTTATTTAACTCGTGCTATTGCACTCGTCAAATTAGCGTTTTACCCATCGATATAGATAAACAACTGGATAGACTGCTCCATTGTCAATGCAAAGAGAAAAACGCGCCGGGGATTGCGAAGCTGGTGGGAAGATTAACCAATCACAGTTCACTTTTATAGTTGGATGGAAATGCGAAAAACCTTGTAAAATGCTAGAATATAGATTTTTTTGCACATTATAACTAATTAAGGTCTACTATTGACATTTCTGCTGTGTACAACCCAAAATTTTATTTTTAATCTTTGGCAATCCGTATTTTTTATCCCACCAAAGGCATCTGGCAACTTCTTCATTTTCCCAGCGTTAAGCAGTCTATCCAGTTGTTTATTTATATCGATGGTTTTACCACGTTTGAAAAAGTATTACTTTTCCCAATAGTTGCATAAATAACTAATTTAACTGTGGCAAAGTATAATTTTACTTTGTGTTTATTTCAAAACGTTATTAAAGTGCTTTTAAGTGAGGTATAACTACAAATGAGGTATCATTTTAAACAAAAGAATTGAAATTTTAGTAAACAATTATAAACTCAAAATCGATCATCTGAAAAATGTCCATGTGCCGGACTCTTTTAAGGAAAGGTTTCTTCTCTAAATGTCATCGTTAATCGCTAAAAACGAACTAGATGGCCCCAACTCCTGCTCGCTGACACTCGGCAACTAACGAATTTTAGATA
This sequence comes from Linyphia triangularis, assembly GCA_963978545.1. NCBI lineage: Eukaryota > Metazoa > Arthropoda > Arachnida > Araneae > Linyphiidae > Linyphia > Linyphia triangularis. The sequence continues at coordinate 9,745,378 of OZ021723.1, read as the reverse complement.
AAAACTGTCTCTTACAGGATTGCCACAAAAATCAGGTTGGTTGGTTGTATTCAGATTATCTGGCGCCGTCAGCTACACGAGGGCTATAATGCACCGAAACATTCATCATTAGACAAGCCAACATACATTTACAAACACCCATGCCAACACGGGACTCGGAACCCGCAACCTCGCGGTCCAGAAGCTAGCACGCTAACCACTATACCGTTTGGTCGGCCACAAAAATCAGGAAAAAAAGTTTCCTGACAGATTTCTAAAAAAATCCCTGATTTTAGGGCAAACTTTTTTTCCCCAAATTTCCCCAATTTTCTTAGGTTTTCCAGATATCGAGACACCCTGATCAAATAGAACATGTATTCTAAAGAGATAACACGCAATTTTTTTATAAAATAGTCTTGCTGGTAATGAAAAGTTTAAATTATTCCGCAACATTAAACTTCTAATGGCTTACCACTACAAATCTCCATGTAAATAGCGCCAAAATATGGATGAAAGTGCCTTAAACAATAAAAATGTTCCCTGGTTTTCATGAAATTTTAAAAAGTTCCCTGACATTTTCCTGATTTCCAGGTTTTCCCGGTTCTGTGGCCACTCTGTCTTGGGTTCAATATACAAGTACCTATGAAATGTGATAATTCTTTCTCCCCACGATTTCAAATATTTAAAGGGCATTTTTATTACTCATTGCCAGATACAAATTCCAGTTCGGAATCATCCCTTTTTTTTTTTTTTTTCCTTTTTTTTCCTTTTTTTTTTTTTTCCTTTTTTTTCCTTTTTTTTTTTCCTTCCTTTTTTTTTTTTTAAATTTCCCCCCCTTTTTTTCCCCCTTCCCCCCCCCTTTTTTTTTTTTTGCATTTTTTTTTTTTTTTTTACCTCGTTATGTATTTTTCACGTGCTTATACACCATCGATATAGATAAACAACTGGATAGACTGCTCCATTGTCTATGCAAAGAGAAAAACGCGCCGGGGATTGCGAAGCTGGTGGGATGATTAACCAATCACAGTTCGCTTTTATAGTTGGATGGAAAGGCGAAAAACCTTGTAAAATGCTAGAGTTCATATTTTTTTGCACATTATTACTAATTAAGGTCTACTATTGACATTTCTGCTGTGTACAACCCAAAATTTTATTTTCAATCCTCGGCAATCCGTATTTTTTATCCCACCAACGGCATCTGGCAACGGCTTCATTTTCCCAGCGTTAAGCAGTCTATCCAGTTGTTTATTTATATCGATGTTATACACACATTTGGGGTTCAAGTATGCGAAACTTCAGTCGCACGCGCTTAATTTTACTATTAAAAACTACATATTTTTTTTTAATGTAGTGAATATCTAATTCACATAATAACCAAATAATGTAGGTCCAAATCAAGAAGACAATAATTTTCCATGAATTTGTGATAATTCAAGGAAAATTATTGTTAATTAATAAAATGTAAGAAATTAATAAAATGTAGAAATTAATAAAATGTACATTTAGGGCTTTGTCAAAATGACCTGGTTGTTTGGCGACTTAGCCATTCAAATGTCGAAATGATAAGTATGTATTATTATATTTTTGCCGTTAAGTTGACGAATTCTCAAAATGACTGAACAGTTTAGGTTACGATAAAGCCAGTTTACGAATAGCTAGCGTTACGATTAGGTCAGTTTACGAACAGCTTAAATTCAAGGTGATTGAACTCTTTGCCTTGGCTATTAAACTAATGACCAAGCCAGAATAATGATGTTAGTCATTTATTTTCTGAAACGTGACAGTGCTATGTGTTCTTTTTTGGAAATTCAATTGTTTGTAACTAATGATCTATGTTGTTTAGGCGAACGAACGATTCAGTTAGAAATATAAAATTTCTCCAAAATAATTTAAACTGCTTTTTGTCAAAATCTCTTCCAAATAACAGTGCCAACCAAACGGTATAGTGGTTAGTGTGCTAGCTTCTAGACCGCGAGGTTGCGGGTTCCGAGTCCCGTGTTAGGCATGGGTGTTTGTAAATGTATGTTGGCTTGTGAAATGACGAATGGTTCGGCGCATTATAGCCCTCGTGTTGCTGACGGCGCCAGATAATCTGAAAACAACCAACCAACCAACCAACCAACCAACCAACCAACCAACCAACCAACCAACCAACCAACCAACCAACCAACCAACCAACCAACCAACCAACCAACCAACCAACCAACCAACCAACCAACCAACCAACCAACCAACCAACCAACCAACCAACCAACCAACCAACCAACCAACCAACCAACCAACCAACCAACCAACCAACCAACCAACCAACCAACCCGTAGAAATAAGATAAAAACCTAAAAATTTTAAAAATGAGTGTCTTTAACGCACAGCTCTCTGCCCTTGAGTATCGCCTATCAACAATCGTTAAACTTACAAGAAAGGATAATATGAGAACTATCGAATAAAATAGCCAATATCGTCATCTTGGTGATTTTTTTTTTTTTTGCCGATGTAAAAATTATTGACAAAAATATCGCCAAACTGGCCATTTTTATTTGAATGAGTAAAAATATGAAAACGGTAAATATAACGCCATATATTTTAATGCAATGACCAATATTATAGTCTAATTGAAAGTTGTGCGATGTTCCACACCCCTAGTTTTTTATCCGACCGACAATTTTCCGCTCACCGGGTCATATTTACCATTATGTAATGGACGAATGTAATTGTAACTTAATTTCGTTTCGGTTGGCTGGTGAATAATCTTCAAGATTAAAAGGCTTAAGCCACTTACGTTTACCTTGATTAGAATTCAGAAAGTGTATCCGCTGTCAAAAGATTAGAAGATGTTCAGCGTTATGAAATGTGCTTTGTGTATTGCGTTTGGAATTCCAAGGTTCGCCATTTTGAGATGGAAGCCTCGCTCTATTTCTGAATGGTGACTAAATTTAGTTTCGATCAACTCTAATATATCAAGATGAAATATTTTGACTTTCAATTACCCATATGTAGTATACACTAGCTGCGTGGCCCGTCGTTGACGGATAAACTCAGTTTTTGGTACTAAATAAAAGTTATATAAAAGTTTATCACCCCATAGTAAATTCATTCTTTGTTCGTTTAGTTCGGTATGTCTTAGCCGATCGGCTTCTAAACGAACGGCACGCCTCTCTGATGTTTCTCTACTCCTTATAGACTCCTGGCGTCGCCGTTGCGACGCTAATCTGTCCTCTGGGGAAATGTCCGGCTGCCGCGAAGTCGAAGCTTCTTGGTTATCATTTTGTAATTCGTTCCTCTTTAAACGTTTTTGAAAAACTTTTTTGTCGATTTTGCTTAATGATGGGCGTTTTTTTCTAGGCATTGTGAATGTAGAATATCATTTGCGATTTTCAAAACAAACCAAACGAAGATTGTCATTCAGTTGCCATTCAGGAAATACTAAATTGTGTCTGCTTAAAAACACCAAAAAAAATTATTTCGGAAATTTTAAAACTCAATTAAAATTAAAAATATATCACCTATTTTACTCCTGGTCGTTTAATCAAGCGATATACCAAATTTCATCCTAATCCGTTAGGTAGTTTTTACGTGAAACGGTCCCCAAATCCGTGTGACAGAAAGTCAGTTTTATTTATATAGATAGAGTAATAAAAGTATAGTAAACGGTAAAAAAAAAAAAAAATTACGTTTTGGGACATCTTGATTTTTCAAAAAAACTTGTCTAGAAAAAATGTCGGTCAGCATGACTCCTAAACATATTGACTAAGGATGTTCAAATCTGGTGAGTGAGTTAGTGGTGACCATGAGATCTATCATTAAGGTTTTGGTCAAAATAGCGCATGCGCACAAGGTAGCTAGCTGCCTTTGAAAAAATCAGGTTTTTAGATGAGTGCTAAAAAACTACTCTAACGATTTTGTTAAAAATCGCTGAAGAATGCCTCTGAAGGTGGTCTTATCATTTTCATCTCCGAAATTCTAATAAAAATGCGATAAAAGGTTAAAAAGTTGAAAAACGAATGCCTTTAACACAGAGCTCTCTGCCTTTGAGTATCATCCATCAACGATTGATATTTTTGTGTTTCGTGTACAAGCAAGGACAATGTAATGTCTATCGAAAAAAAAAAAAAAAACCACCAATTTTGCCATTTCGCCTTTTTTATTTTTTGCTCATTGAAAATTTATTGCCAAAAATATCGCCAAACTGACCAATTTTATTTATATGAGTAAAAATTAGAAACGGTAAGTAACACCATGCTAAATTTTACTACAATGACCAATATTATATTGGGAATTTGAAAGCTTTGCGATGTTCTACACCCGTAGGTTTAGTGATTAATGCTTTTTATAAATATTTCGTTTTTTATATAAGAAATTTACAATAACAGTTCTGTTTTAAAGGATCCTCTGATAAGATGTTTTGTATACAAAACTCCAATTTTACCATACATCACTAGACGGTAAATCTTCACCGTGCTCATAGGAAATTCATCCATTTTGGCGGCGTGAAGGCATAATGCTCGCCAAACCGTATAGTCGTTTCTTTTCTACAGGGTTGCTGGACTGAGCTTCCCAGTGTGCCTTCACGCCGCTAAAATGAATGAATTTCCTATGAGCATGGTGAAGATCTACCATCTTAGTGACGTTAAGGGGGTCCGGTACCGAAAAAAAAAAAAACTTTATTTATGTACATTTTTATGTCAAAAATTTATTTTATATCTGAGATACTATTTATATATCTTTAAGAAAATGTTTTTTCAAATATTGTGTTTAGTTATTTAAAAAAAATTTAAAAACCAAGAAAAATCCATAATAATTGATGTTTGCGTATTTTGATATAAGTCAAGTAAATATAATTTTTTTTTCAAAGTGAAAGCTTCCTGTAATACATAATTATATAAAGAAAATTTTGTCTTCACAGCATTTTGATGGGTGAATTAAAAAAAATAAAAAAAATTCTCAAAGTTAAAATATCGAAATTTTTGCTTTTTTTTTTGTTATCTTTTAAGCTAAATGTTATATTTTAAAACAGAATTAAACAAATAAAATTCTGCGAAGACAAAATATTTAAAACTATATAAATTATACGATCCAAAAATTTGAATAGCCAATATTTAATGGTTCTGGAGATATATCGATTTGAATATGCAACATCTATGAAAAACACTAGTGCTCGAAAAACGCACTTTAAGCCAGACGCTTCAAGGTGTTACGCCCATTAGTGATGTTTAAATCACAGGTAATTTTGTGGCGTTCTAATCACCGTAGGAATAAGATAAAAACAACATTCTCTTCAGGAATGTATGAACTATTTTTTAAAATCCGAAAAAAAATTTGGGATTTTTGAAGAAATTTCGGTACTGGACCCCCTTAAGTAAGGGTGGAGTTTAGTAAAGTCATGTATAAGATAATTAACATAAAAACTACGGTCCATACTTTAACATTTAATTGACCTTTTTTCTGACTTGATGGTTTCATGTATCATATCGAGTAAAGGGAATGATGACTTGAAAGAAATTCCTCTTAAATAACTCAATAGTTAATTTGTTTATCTTTCTTAGAAATACATTTTGGGATACATTTTTGCAGTCTACGTCAATCCAAGTGATTCTCGTCATGGGGGAATTTGTATTCGTTTTCATCATTTTTTCGTTTTGTTTATTAAAGATCTATCGCAATTTTAAGATGAAAACAAGTATACCTATAATCGAAGCTTGCGATAAAATGATTTGTCTTGATATTGATGATATCTTATTAACTAATTGAGCCTCCTGACGATAAGGAAAAAGTTTGTGTATCATTGCGAGACAAAGGCAGTTTCTAAAATGTTTTGTTAATTTGAAAGATAAAGGCATATAATTTTAAAGATAAAGATCGTCTTAATAATTTATTTTCTTAATTTAATAAATGTTTATATATATATATCTTGACACCTAGGCAAAATTTACATTAGATAACTAAGTTTAGAATTTACATACATTTTCTTTCAAGAAAATAATTTTATCTTAAATATTACTAGAGATAATGACTTAGGTATTGTAATAGTCCGAGAGGCGACTGCAATTTGTGGACCCCATCGAACATCATTCTGAATTTTTTATAGAAATTGGAGAAAAGTGAGTATATTAGGAATCCACTGGTTTGTCGTGGCAAAAATGGCCGAAATTGATCAAAAATCGACATGGAATGAGTTGAACTAATATCCGAATGCCAAATATGTCATAACTTGATAAAATAGAACAAACTTATTCGTCTGGCTATCCACTTCATTTTGATTTTCAATGAAAAAAAAGCGCAAACGATTTCTGATCTTTTGCTCGGAAAACTTATATCTTTTAAAAGTAAGCCAAATTGGCGACATCAGTTACGTCATAAGTGACGAAATATTTTTTTGCCAACTTGTTTCCTTTTTAATAGAAGCAAGTAGCCCCGTCGCCAGATATCAGAATCATCTGCAACCTTCTTAATTGAAAATTAAAGAGTGAGGGTTACCAAATAAAAAAAAAAAAATGCTCATTATTTGGCAAGTTATGGCGCATTTGGCAATTGGATTTAGTTCAACTTAATAAAAGTCGATTTTTGACCAGCTTCGGCCATTTTTGCCACGGCAGACCAGTCGATTCGTAATCTACTCACCTTTCTCTAATTTCTATACAAAATTCAGAATGATGTTCTATGGGGTCCAAAAATTGCAGTCGCCTCTCAGTCTATAAGTGAATATGCTTATATTATAGAACTTGGAGTACATATTCAATAACATACTAAAAAGCAAAAATAGATAACTTATAATAATTAAGTCACACGAGCAGAGGGAGGATGTTTGTCTAACTTGATGGACTTTGATGGGAGGGGGGAAGCAGCAATCACTTTCTTGATGTACCTATTTCACTTTTACTGGAAAAATTTGAGCCGGCCAAACGGTATAGTGGTTAACGTGCTAGCTTCTAGACCGCGAGGTTGCGGGTTCCGAGTCCCGTGTTAGGCATGGGTGTTTGTAAATGTGTGTTGGCTTGTCTAACGACGAATGTTTCGGCGCATTATAGCCCTCGTGTTGCTGACGGCGCCAGATAATCTGAATACAACCAACCAACTGGACAAATTTGATGAAGTTATTCAGTTCAAACCGTTGAATAGATAACTTGACCACGAATTAGAATAATAAAATTTAATTTGCATCAACAACAAATTACTTTAAATATTACATTTTTGTTTTTAATTTTAGAAGCAGAGGAGAATGGATAAATTCATTTTTTTTTGGACGATGGGGTAGGGGGCGGGGTGTAGATGCAACATGACGTAGTTTTAAAAGGGGGGGGGGGGGTCATTTTCTTATATGATCTTATTAATGTTCGTCCCCATATACAAAAGGTCTTAATTTATGAATGTCACTACTATGTCTCAAAACCTGTATAACTGATTGGAAGTATAATGCCTCTACATATTTAGTTTCTGCCTGTATGAATCTTCTTTAATGCATTCTGTTACGACATGGTATATCGTAACAAATAGTTGCCGACCAAACGGTATAGTGGTTAACGTGCTAGCTTCTAGACCGCGAGGTTGCGGGTTCCGAGTCCCGTGTTAGGCATGGGTGTTTGTAAATGTATGTTGGCTTGTCTAATGACGAATGTTTCGGCGCATTATAGCTCTCGTGTTGCTGACGACGCCAGATGATCTGAAAACAACCAACCAACGTAACAAATAGTTGCTTATTATTGTTGTGTGTGATAATTGGTTGTTTATACGACAACATGTGGTGTACTTGTTGCTTGTGGTAATTTGTTTACCTCATTTACGCCATCATCCTAAAAGTTTACTTTAGATACTTATTTGGGAGGTGGAGGGGGAATATTCATTTTGTTAGAAGTATGAAAAGTATTTGCAAATTCATTTTGCAGTATGGAAAGTAAGGTTTTATCTCTATATATATAAGGCAAAGCCCTCACTCACTGACTCACTCACTCACTGACTCACTCATCACTAATTCTCCCACTTCCCACATAGTCACAACTCTGAAAATCGGCACAAATATCAACAATGGTAAAAATAGAAAAAGTAAACTATTCCGATCTCGATTAACCCACTTTAAGGGGTCGAAAAGGGGTTAAACGTTCCAAACGGGGGATATTCGAAAATCCTACTTCCCACATAGTCACAACTCTGAAAATCGGCACAAATATCAACAATGGTAAAAATAGAAAAAGTAAACTATTCCGATCTCGATTAACCCACTTTAAGGGGTCGAAAAGGGGTTAAACGTTCCAAACGGGGGACATTCGAATATCCTACTTCCCACATAGTCACAACTCTGAAAATCGGCACAAATATCAACAATGGTAAAAATAGAAAAAGTAAACTATTCCGATCTCGATTAACCCACTTTAAGGGGTCGAAAAGGGGTTAAACGTTCCAAACGGGGGACATTCGTATATCCTACTTCCCACATAGTCACAACTCTGAAAATCGGCACAAATATCAACAATGGTAAAAATAGAAAAAGTAAACTATTCCGATCTCGATTAACCCACTTTAAGGGGTCGAAAAGGGGTTAAACGTTCCAAACGGGGGATATTCGAAAATCCTACTTCCCACATAGTCACAACTCTGAAAATCGGCACAAATATCAACAATGGTAAAAATAGAAAAAGTAAACTATTCCGATCTCGATTAACCCACTTTAAGGGGTCGAAAAGGGGTTAAACGTTCCAAACGGGGGACATTCGTATATCCTACTTCCCACATAGTCACAACTCTGAAAATCGGCACAAATATCAACAATGGTAAAAATAGAAAAAGTAAACTATTCCGATCTCGATTAACCCACTTTAAGGGGTCGAAAAGGGGTTAAACGTTCCAAACGGGGGATATTCGAAAATCCTACTTCCCACATAGTCACAACTCTGAAAATCGGCACAAATATCAACAATGGTAAAAATAGAAAAAGTAAACTATTCCGATCTCGATTAACCCACTTTAAGGGGTCGAAAAGGGGTTAAACGTTCCAAACGGGGGACATTCGAATATCCTACTTCCCACATAGTCACAACTCTGAAAATCGGCACAAATATCAACAATGGTAAAAATAGAAAAAGTAAACTATTCCGATCTCGATTAACCCACTTTAAGGGGTCGAAAAGGGGTTAAACGTTCCAAACGGGGGACATTCGAATATCCTACTTCCCACATAGTCACAACTCTGAAAATCGGCACAAATATCAACAATGTTAAAAATAGAAAAAGTAAACTATTCCGATCTCGATTAACCCACTTTAAGGGGTCGAAAAGGGGTTAAACGTTCCAAACGGGGGACATTCGAAAATCCTACTTCCCACATAGTCACAACTCTGAAAATCGGCACAAATATCAACAATGGTAAAAATAGAAAAAGTAAACTATTCCGATCTCGATTAACCCACTTTAAGGGGTCGAAAAGGGGTTAAACGTTCCAAACGGAGGACATTCGAATATCCTACTTCCCACATAGTCACAACTCTGAAAATCGGCACAAATATCAACAATGGTAAAAATAGAAAAAGTAAACTATTCCGATCTCGATTAACCCACTTTAAGGGGTCGAAAAGGGGTTAAACGTTCCAAACGGGGGACATTCGAAAATCCTACTTCCCACATAGTCACAACTCTGAAAATCGGCACAAATATCAACAATGGTAAAAATAGAAAAAGTAAACTATTCCGATCTCGATTAACCCACTTTAAGGGGTCGAAAAGGGGTTAAACGTTCCAAACGGGGGACATTCGAAAATCCTACTTCCCACATAGTCACAACTCTGAAAATCGGCACAAATATCAACAATGGTAAAAATAGAAAAAGTAAACTATTCCGATCTCGATTAACCCACTTTAAGGGGTCGAAAAGGGGTTAAACGTTCCAAACGGGGGACATTCGAAAATCCTATATCCCACATAGTCACAACTCTGAAAATCGGCACAAATATCAACAATGGTAAAAATAGAAAAAGTAAACTATTCCGATCTCGATTAACCCACTTTAAGGGGTCGAAAAGGGGTTAAAAGTTCCAAACGAGGAATATTCGAATGTCTACTTCTCATTTCGTCACAACTCTAAAAATTGGTACAAATGTCAACAATGGTAAACATAGAAAATGTTAGCTATTCCGATCTCGATGAACCCATTTTAAGAGGTCAAAAAGGGGTTAAACGTTCCAAACGAGCGATATATTCGAATGTCCTACTTCTCATATTTTCACAATTCCGAAAACGGGTGTGAATATCAATAAAGACAAACGCAGAAAAAGTAAACTATTCCGATCTCGGGTGGATCAAGGGGTGGAAAAGGGGTTAAACGTTCCAAACGAGGAATATTCGAATGTACCACTTCCCATATGGTCACAACTCGGAAATTTGGTACAAATGTAAAAAAAGATTAAACATAGAAAAAGTAAGCTATTCTGTTCTCGATTAACCAACTTTAAGGGGTCGAGAAGGGGTTAAACGTTCCAAACGGGGGATATTCGAAAATCCTACTTCCCACATAGTCACAACTCTGAAAATCGGCACAAATATCAACAATGGTAAAAATAGAAAAAGTAAACTATTCCGATCTCGATTAACCCACTTTAAGGGGTCGAAAAGGGGTTAAACGTTCCAAACGGGGGACATTCGAATATCCTACTTCCCACATAGTCACAACTCTGAAAATCGGCACAAATATCAACAATGGTAAAAATAGAAAAAGTAAACTATTCCGATCTCGATTAACCCACTTTAAGGGGTCGAAAAGGGGTTAAACGTTCCAAACGGGGGACATTCGAATATCCTACTTCCCACATAGTCACAACTCTGAAAATCGGCACAAATATCAACAATGGTAAAAATAGAAAAAGTAAACTATTCCGATCTCGATTAACCCACTTTAAGGGGTCGAAAAGGGGTTAAACGTTCCAAACGGGGGACATTCGAAAATCCTACTTCCCACATAGTCACAACTCTGAAAATCGGCACAAATATCAACAATGGTAAAAATAGAAAAAGTAAACTATTCCGATCTCGATTAACCCACTTTAAGGGGTCGAAAAGGGGTTAAACGTTCCAAACGGGGGACATTCGAAAATCCTACTTCCCACATAGTCACAACTCTGAAAATCGGCACAAATATCAACAATGGTAAAAATAGAAAAAGTAAACTATTCCGATCTCGATTAACCCACTTTAAGGGGTCGAAAAGGGGTTAAACGTTCCAAACGGGGGACATTCGAAAATCCTATATCCCACATAGTCACAACTCTGAAAATCGGCACAAATATCAACAATGGTAAAAATAGAAAAAGTAAACTATTCCGATCTCGATTAACCCACTTTAAGGGGTCGAAAAGGGGTTAAAAGTTCCAAACGAGGAATATTCGAATGTCTACTTCTCATTTCGTCACAACTCTAAAAATTGGTACAAATGTCAACAATGGTAAACATAGAAAATGTTAGCTATTCCGATCTCGATGAACCCATTTTAAGAGGTCAAAAAGGGGTTAAACGTTCCAAACGAGCGATATATTCGAATGTCCTACTTCTCATATTTTCACAATTCCGAAAACGGGTGTGAATATCAATAAAGACAAACGCAGAAAAAGTAAACTATTCCGATCTCGGGTGGATCAAGGGGTGGAAAAGGGGTTAAACGTTCCAAACGAGGAATATTCGAATGTACCACTTCCCATATGGTCACAACTCGGAAATTTGGTACAAATGTAAAAAAAGATTAAACATAGAAAAAGTAAGCTATTCTGTTCTCGATTAACCAACTTTAAGGGGTCGAGAAGGGGTTAAACGTTCCAAACGGGGGATATTCGAAAATCCTACTTCCCACATAGTCACAACTCTGAAAATCGGCACAAATATCAACAATGGTAAAAATAGAAAAAGTAAACTATTCCGATCTCGATTAACCCACTTTAAGGGGTCGAAAAGGGGTTAAACGTTCCAAACGGGGGACATTCGAATATCCTACTTCCCACATAGTCACAACTCTGAAAATCGGCACAAATATCAACAATGGTAAAAATAGAAAAAGTAAACTATTCCGATCTCGATTAACCCACTTTAAGGGGTCGAAAAGGGGTTAAACGTTCCAAACGGGGGACATTCGAATATCCTACTTCCCACATAGTCACAACTCTGAAAATCGGCACAAATATCAACAATGGTAAAAATAGAAAAAGTAAACTATTCCGATCTCGATTAACCCACTTTAAGGGGTCGAAAAGGGGTTAAACGTTCCAAACGGGGGACATTCGTATATCCTACTTCCCACATAGTCACAACTCTGAAAATCGGCACAAATATCAACAATGGTAAAAATAGAAAAAGTAAACTATTCCGATCTCGATTAACCCACTTTAAGGGGTCGAAAAGGGGTTAAACGTTCCAAACGGGGGATATTCGAAAATCCTACTTCCCACATAGTCACAACTCTGAAAATCGGCACAAATATCAACAATGGTAAAAATAGAAAAAGTAAACTATTCCGATCTCGATTAACCCACTTTAAGGGGTCGAAAAGGGGTTAAACGTTCCAAACGGGGGACATTCGTATATCCTACTTCCCACATAGTCACAACTCTGAAAATCGGCACAAATATCAACAATGGTAAAAATAGAAAAAGTAAACTATTCCGATCTCGATTAACCCACTTTAAGGGGTCGAAAAGGGGTTAAACGTTCCAAACGGGGGATATTCGAAAATCCTACTTCCCACATAGTCACAACTCTGAAAATCGGCACAAATATCAACAATGGTAAAAATAGAAAAAGTAAACTATTCCGATCTCGATTAACCCACTTTAAGGGGTCGAAAAGGGGTTAAACGTTCCAAACGGGGGACATTCGAATATCCTACTTCCCACATAGTCACAACTCTGAAAATCGGCACAAATATCAACAATGGTAAAAATAGAAAAAGTAAACTATTCCGATCTCGATTAACCCACTTTAAGGGGTCGAAAAGGGGTTAAACGTTCCAAACGGGGGACATTCGAATATCCTACTTCCCACATAGTCACAACTCTGAAAATCGGCACAAATATCAACAATGTTAAAAATAGAAAAAGTAAACTATTCCGATCTCGATTAACCCACTTTAAGGGGTCGAAAAGGGGTTAAACGTTCCAAACGGGGGACATTCGAAAATCCTACTTCCCACATAGTCACAACTCTGAAAATCGGCACAAATATCAACAATGGTAAAAATAGAAAAAGTAAACTATTCCGATCTCGATTAACCCACTTTAAGGGGTCGAAAAGGGGTTAAACGTTCCAAACGGAGGACATTCGAATATCCTACTTCCCACATAGTCACAACTCTGAAAATCGGCACAAATATCAACAATGGTAAAAATAGAAAAAGTAAACTATTCCGATCTCGATTAACCCACTTTAAGGGGTCGAAAAGGGGTTAAACGTTCCAAACGGGGGACATTCGAAAATCCTACTTCCCACATAGTCACAACTCTGAAAATCGGCACAAATATCAACAATGGTAAAAATAGAAAAAGTAAACTATTCCGATCTCGATTAACCCACTTTAAGGGGTCGAAAAGGGGTTAAACGTTCCAAACGGGGGACATTCGAAAATCCTACTTCCCACATAGTCACAACTCTGAAAATCGGCACAAATATCAACAATGGTAAAAATAGAAAAAGTAAACTATTCCGATCTCGATTAACCCACTTTAAGGGGTCGAAAAGGGGTTAAACGTTCCAAACGGGGGACATTCGAAAATCCTATATCCCACATAGTCACAACTCTGAAAATCGGCACAAATATCAACAATGGTAAAAATAGAAAAAGTAAACTATTCCGATCTCGATTAACCCACTTTAAGGGGTCGAAAAGGGGTTAAAAGTTCCAAACGAGGAATATTCGAATGTCTACTTCTCATTTCGTCACAACTCTAAAAATTGGTACAAATGTCAACAATGGTAAACATAGAAAATGTTAGCTATTCCGATCTCGATGAACCCATTTTAAGAGGTCAAAAAGGGGTTAAACGTTCCAAACGAGCGATATATTCGAATGTCCTACTTCTCATATTTTCACAATTCCGAAAACGGGTGTGAATATCAATAAAGACAAACGCAGAAAAAGTAAACTATTCCGATCTCGGGTGGATCAAGGGGTGGAAAAGGGGTTAAACGTTCCAAACGAGGAATATTCGAATGTACCACTTCCCATATGGTCACAACTCGGAAATTTGGTACAAATGTAAAAAAAGATTAAACATAGAAAAAGTAAGCTATTCTGTTCTCGATTAACCAACTTTAAGGGGTCGAGAAGGGGTTAAATGTTCCAAACGAGGGATATCCGAATGTTCCTCTTCCAATGTAGTCATTTTTCTGATATTTTTTTGCAAATGTTAAAAAAATAAGTCATTCCAATATCGATTAACGAATTTTTAAGGGATGAAAAGACGACGCAATATTGAAACTATACGAGGATTAACTTAATGTCTCAATTCCAATACAGCTACTACTTTGAAATTTAGAACTAAGAGCAAACATAAACACAATAAACTATTCCAGTTTACTATTCACAATTATAAATTTCGTTTAAAATGTCAACAAAGGAAAGTTAATATTTTGATAAATCAATTTGTCGGGATCGAAATGGGAGCAAACGTCTGAAGTGTAGAATACATGAATGTCTTTTGATCGCTAAAATGCTAATGGTAAAATTTCGTAGCGCAGCACGGGTATTCAGCTAGTATCACATATATCCTTCCTCGACTAACCTGTTTTAAAATTCAGTGTGATTCAATTGATAAGTGGTAAAACAATTAAGTTAGTTTATAAACAAGTTAGTTTAGAAGCCAAAACAAACAAGTTTAGGATGAAAGTTAGTATAGATGCCAAAAAAAAACACCATTTCTTCCCAGTAACGGACGGTATGGTATTTATTAATTTTTTTTTTTAATTAATTAATAAATATTTTACAAAACGGTTTTTAATAGGGCTACAGTTCTGAAATTTTCAACATAAGTAGTTTTGGCTTTTTAATTGGACTTTTGAAAAACAGAATTTTAAATTTTTATTTAGTTCTTTTTTAATTAATTAATATATACTTAACAAAACGACATCTAATAGGGCTACAGCTCTGAAATTTTCAACATAAGTAGTTGTGACCTCCTAATTGTTTGATAAACAGAATTTTAAATTTTTATTTAGTTCTTATTTAATTAATTTTTTAAATTAGTTAATAAATATTTTACAAAACGATTTCTAATAGGGCTACATCTCTAAAATTTTAAACTTAAGTAGGTTTGGCCTTCTAATTGGACTTTTGTAAAACAGAATTTAAAATTTTTATTTAGTTCTTTTTTAATTAATTATTTAATTAATTAACACATATTTTGCAAAACGATTTTTACTTGGGTTACAGTTCTGAAATTTTCAACACAAGTAGTTTTGGCATTCTAATTGGACTATTGACAAAAAAAAAAATGTCAAAAATTTAATTTGTTTTTTGATTAAATTTTTTAATTAATATTTTCACAAAAAGGGACTTCTAATAGGCCTAGAGCCCTGAAAGTTTCAACAAGAGTAGTTTTAGCCTTCTAATTTTGCTTTCCACAAACACGTGCTAAAATAATCTTAAAGGCGTGTTGTGTTATTGTATTAACGGAGATTTTTGTGTGTGTGTGTGTGTGTGTGTCTCGACAGGGGAGAGGCTTCTAATATTAAGGCTTTACGTAGCAATTAGATTTTAGTGAGTGAAGCGAGCTTATTCTTACGCAACAATGAACCTTTCAACGAGTGAAGTAAGCCTGTACTTATGTGTCAATGAACTTTTCAGCGAACAAAGTGAGCTCGATTTTGCGTAGCAATGAACCTTCCTGCGAGCGAAGCGCCAAAACTTGGGACCTATACACCAATGACGGATTTCCGCAGTGCGAGACCTTATAGCTAGCTAAAATATTGCATACGTTAAAATTTCGTAGCGATGCACGGGCAAAGATACTATAATAACCCTTCGGGTTAAAGATGGCAAGCTTCCATAGAGGTAATGTAATATAGTTGAGAGCACATGACGTCATTGCAGGGTTTCTACATTGGCAAGCTTATCGCTCCTTTTGGTTTCATTTGGCGATTTCATTTTATGGTTTCCCAGAAATCTTTTATCCAAAAAAAGAACAAATCTGCCTAGCTCATTAAACTTTCACTTAAAAAATTTACACACCCAACCAAATTTGTGTTAATTTATATTTTTAACTAAAATAATAGAATACTTTTTTAAACAATATTAATATTATGTTGAACCACTACAGCAAAAGTTCCATCCTGTAATGAAATATGAATCCTAAAATTATATTTGGGTTTTTTACAGAATATTCCAATATTGGTGAACTTTTAGTAAGTTTTCGTAAGAAATATGAACATCAAGAATTAACAAAATTACTAATTACAAAATTATTGAAACACATTCTAGAAGAAAATGTTTTCGATAAAGTTTCCATGCATTCTTCGAAGCAGTACATTAGGAAACTAAAAAATATCTAGTTATTGAGTGCAAGAATTTAAAAATGACTTGCAACTGCAAAAACCAATATCATTTAGCATGTACTAGTTTAGAAGAATTTACTAACAGTCGATAATAATCATTTAGCTTTATTAATTCATCAAATAAAAAACCGCAATGGTAATTGAGATTGGCGTCAAATCTCAAAAAATCATAATAAACACACAATAATTGCGTGCATTTATACAACTAACAAGTGATAAACATTCTTTCAAGCGATGTCAAAGTAAGAAAAAAAGAAAAGTTCATGGAAAAAACAACTATATTTAACATAAAAACTAGCCTGCTGAATGAGACGAAAAAATAAAAACAAACGATTAAGAACACTAACCATCAAGTTTTATTACACTGCAAAAAATGTCCTGTTAAAATTCTGAAAATTTTATAATCTTCAGAACATTACCGAAATTTATTGTGCACAAAAGAGAACAATTTGAACAAACTGGAATAAATAATATGTTACTTCGCAAAGTAGAATCCTCCATTTTTGTTCTGCTATTTAAATCTTCCACGAATTCGACGAAATAAATCTGATATTCTTATTTGTTTGTTTAAAAAGCACCATCGCCAAAGCAAGAATAAAGCTCTGCGCATGTCTGGAAATCGGAGCAATTTGGCAAAAATTTTGTGCTCTCAATTTGGAAAATCCTCAAGATGGCAGCACTTACTTATCGGCGAAGCTTGCCTTCTTATAGTTTTAAGTTCATTGGCACGGGTATTCAGGTAGTTATTTATATTTTTAGATTAACATTTGGTTTCTTTAATAAAGATATACTATTTGTTTTGAACAACCTTTTATTTAAAAAAAAACTTTTATACTTTTGAGTTGAGAAATGCACCTCTTTTATAGTTTTATCATAGTCTTAGAATAGCATTATCATGAAAATTTTTCGTACTTCGCCCAGATAGAATTCCTTATTTTATAAAATGCCATGATATTACATACAATATGGCTAAATATTATTACAATGTTCACAAGTTCCCAAAGTTTCAAAATAGAATATTCTACATGACTATCTGTACATTGCCGTGGCATGTACGTCATTTATTGAAAAACACGTTCTTAAAATTATTCTCTGTCAGATTAAACTAAATCCGTTGAGTATGATACAGTGAAAGCCTATTCCTGTTTGATTGTAGGTTATTGTTTGTGAGAAGTTTCTCGCCTTTTGAAACATACTTGTAAACACCCGCAAACCGCACATGAGAACAAAACTGGTGTAACTATAAAAAATATTTTTTTTGATAACTGTCTTGAACGTTTATGCTCATAAATTTCAAAATTTAAAATCTTTTGAAGTAATGCAATTAAATACAATTGAAATTTCCTTATTGATAAAATGCTTTTGTAAATGATTTGAAAGCAATGCCATTGTTTAATGACACTTTATTGGGTATAAATAAGGTATAAAAACCTCATCCTGTTTGATTGCAGGTCATTGTTTGTGAGAACTTTCTCGCCTTTTGAAACATATTTGTAAACAGCCCCAAGTCGTCTAATGCGTATGAAACTGGTGTAACTACAAAAATACAATTTCATGATAATTGTTTTAAAAATTTATGCGCATAGATTTCAAAGTTAATTTAACATCTTTTGAAATAATGTAATGTAATGCGATTGAAAATTTCCTTATTGATAAAACGTTTTTGCGGATGATTTGAAAGCCACGCGATTGTTTTATCGCCCTTTGAAACATACTTGTAAATATCAACACGTCGTCGTCTGAAGCGGATAACATCTTCTGAAGTAATTAATTGCTATCGAAATTTCCTTCATAATAAAACGCTTTTGAAGATGATTTGAAAGCCATGCAATTGTCTAATGACACGTTGTCTGATTTTTATAGCATAGTTACAGCTTATGTTAAACAAGTCCAGTTTGGTTTGATATAAGGATATGTTATCTAAGAGGAAGGGATAGTAAGGATAATTTCTTATACTCTTTATGTTACTATCTTCTATACTAAACTTCAACTTAACTAGACATCACTTAGACGGTAGATCGTCACAGTGCTTATAGGTATTTAATCCATTTTGGCGGAGTGAAGACATAATTCTCGCCAAACCTTATAGCCTTTTGTTCTCTACAGCAGGGGTTCCCAACCGGTGGTACGCGGGAACGTTTCAGGTGGTACGGTGGTTTCAGGTGAACTAAAAGAAAGTTTTATCGATCTTACAGAAAATAGTTCCATGAAAGATTATTTTAAAGAGAAATCTTTAATTAGCTTCTGGATCGGATGTAAAACCGAGTACTACCCTTTGATCTTCTGGCAAGCTCTGCTATTTTTTATGCCATTTGTTACGAGTTACTTGTGTGAGAGTGGATTTTCTGAACTTTTGTACATAAAAAATAAACATAGAAGCAAAATAAGTGTTGAAGGGGACTTAAGATTGAAGATAAGCTCCATTACTCCTAATGTTGATATTTTAATCACAGGCATACAACAACAAGTTTCGCACTAAAGACTATAAAAGTATATTTTGCATGATGATTAATTTTTTGCTGAGTTTGTACTAATTTTTTATTTGTATGTTTTTAGACCTATGGGTAATTAATAAAACTGTAAATTAATACCATTTTAACTTTTTTTATTTCTCCTTTATTATAAGCAGGTTATAAATAAACAAATATCTAACCATTAAATATGAAGTTTTCTCAGGAATTTAATTCAAAAAGCCTTTGAACATTTTTAGAAGAGTAAATATTATACATTTATTTAAATATTTAGGTCTGGTGGTACGCCAAAATTTCTCAAAAAGTCAAGTGGTACGCAGGTGCAAAAAGGTTGGGAACCCCTGCTGTAGAGAACAAAAGGCTATAAGGTTTGGCGAGAATTATGTCTTCACTCCGCCAAAATGGATTAAATACCTATGAGCACTGTGACGATCTACCGTCTAAGTGATGTCTAGTTAGGTTGAAGTTTAGTATAGCCCAGTTCATTTAGAAACTTCTTTGTATAAAACTTTGAAATTTGGTGAGTAGGTACGAAAATGATTACTTAAGGTAAACATATACATTAGGAATCGCGAAATTTGACTCAAGTCTGCGTTTTTGTTTTTTGTTTTTAAAATATTCCCGAATTCATTACCATTAATGTGATACCATTTTCTTTCTGAGACTCAAATTACTTTTTAAATTACAGTAGGTTTTGTGAAACAGTTTTGTATCCCGTTCATTAGAGTAGTAAACTTTAAAAGCGATTTCTGGAGAATGACATGTTGGTGTTGTATGACTTTACGCCAACGGTCATAAATTCATGAAAAATGGTCCGATTCACAAAATTCTAATTTTGTTTTGTAGAAAATAGTTGTGAATGTGTTTTCTTTGAAGAATCTAATATATATTGTTATAAAAACATTTTTTATGCAGATTTTAATCTTAATTTTTTGTTAAAAACTATGTATTTTTTCAAACTTTTCATTTAAAAATTTATAATTAAATAAATATTGAAGCCAAATTCAAAATGCTCCATAGGAACATGCGTCAATATACTATCTCTTATTTGCAATAAAAATAATACCTCTAAGTTAATTACAAGTTTATTTATGTTTGTTCTAATAATGTACTAATTAGTGACTTTAATTGCAATTAGCTGATTAAAAAATTGACGGAAAAAAAAAGTTTGTATATAAAAATGCATCATTTTTAATTCTGATATACTGCCAAAAAGTTTGAAATTATAACCTAAAAATTAAAGAAAAACATCTCAATTGTATATATGTACCTTACTCAAAAATAGCGTCTAATATATTTTATATTTGAAATCCTTACGTCAATGCATTTGTAGTGGCTCCACCTGGTGTTGACTTTTTCTATTTTTATTTTTATTTGTAATGCATAGACCACTAATCTCTGCTACAACTTCTGGATTGCTTATTAGCGGTTCCTGGTCTGCAAGCAGATTAAGTCATTTGAATACTTCCCCCCCCATGATGCTTTGAAGTAGGTTGCCCATAGTTACAAACAAATTTGAACTAGTTTTGGGGGAAGTTGTTAGTATAGATCCGTATGGTGATTATTGAGCCTTCTTCAACTTCAAGTCAGTAACCAAGCAAGCGCTATCCAGAAGTTGTAGTAGAGATCAGTGGCAAAGACATTGAAAGAAAACAATGCATGGCATTACATTAAGTGATTCTTTTCGTAGCTAATCACCAAATTTCAAGGTTTTTATTGAAAATAGTTTCTAAATGCACTGGGCTGTAAGATTGTAACATAGAGATGTATAGCGGCTATTCGCATCTAGGTCTTCCTCTTAATGTATGCAAAAGAAAAGTAGTGAATATGAGATACAAAATAAAATTTTTAGTGTTATTTGGAATAGACTAGAGTCCGCAGTGGTAGTAGTGATGTAGGTTGCAGGTTTATGAGACATCGAGATGGAGTAGCTGGTATGAAAGTGAACAGGTAGTAAGTATTCATCAAGGATCATACTATCACTTCAAATCTATGGACGATTATCCTCCTTTTTTGGGATTAGTCATAGTATTATTTGTAAAACTTAAATAAAAGTACAGAAGAGGTAGGCTAGGGTTATGGGTGCGGATTTTCGATAGATTGTTCTAAAGTAGCTGGTAAAAAAGTGAACAGCTAGTTAGTATTCATCAAGAGTACTATCACTACAAATCTATGGACGATTATCCTCTTTTTTTGGGATTAGTCATAGTATTATTTAAAAAACTTAAATAAAAGTAATACAGAAGAGGTAGGTTAGGGTTATGGGTGCGGATTTTCGATAGATTGTTCTAAAGTAGCTGGTATAAAAGCGAACAGCTAGTTAGTATTCATCAAGAGTACTATCACTACAAATCTACGGGTGATTATCCTCTTTTTTTGGGATTAGTCATAGTATTATTTAAAAAACTTAAATAAAAGTAATACAGAAGA
Source organism: Linyphia triangularis (assembly GCA_963978545.1). NCBI lineage: Eukaryota > Metazoa > Arthropoda > Arachnida > Araneae > Linyphiidae > Linyphia > Linyphia triangularis. The sequence continues at coordinate 9,723,986 of OZ021723.1, read as the reverse complement.
GGTAGGTTAGGGTTATGGGTGCGGATTTTCGATAGATTGTTCTAAAGTAGCTGGTATAAAAGCGAACAGCTAGTTAGTATTCATCAAGAGTACTATCACTACAAATCTACGGGTGATTATCCTCTTTTTTTGGGATTAGTCATAGTATTATTTAAAAAACTTAAATAAAAGTAATACAGAAGAGGTAGGTTAGGGTTATGGGTGCGGATTTTCGATAGATTGTTCTAAAGTAGCTGGTATAAAAGCGAACAGCTAGTTAGTATTCATCAAGAGTACTATCACTACAAATCTACTAGTGATTATCCTCTTTTTTTGGGATTAGTCATAGTATTATTTAAAAAACTTAAATAAAAGTAATACAGAAGAGGTAGGCTAGGGTTATGGGTGCGGATTTTCGATAGATTGTTCTAAAGTAGCTGGTATAAAAGCGAACAGCTAGTTAGTATTCATCAAGAGTACTATCACTACAAATCTACTAGTGATTATCCTCTTTTTTTGGGATTAGTCATAGTATTATTTAAAAAACTTAAATAAAAGTAATACAGAAGAGGTAGGTTAGGGTTATGGGTGCGGATTTTCGATAGATTGTTCTAAAGTAGCTGGTATAAAAGCGAACAGCTAGTTAGTATTCATCAAGAGTACTATCACTACAAATCTACGGGTGATTATCCTCTTTTTTTGGGATTAGTCATAGTATTATTTAAAAAACTTAAATAAAAGTAATACAGAAGAGGTAGGTTAGGGTTATGGGTGCGGATTTTCGATAGATTGTTCTAAAGTAGCTGGTATAAAAGCGAACAACTAGTTAGTATTCATCAAGAGTACTATCACTACAAATCTACGGGTGATTATCCTCTTTTTTTGGGATTAGTCATAGTATTATTTAAAAAACTTAAATAAAAGTAATACAGAAGAGGTAGGTTAGGGTTATGGGTGCGGATTTTCGATAGATTGTTCTAAAGTAGCTGGTATAAAAGCGAACAGCTAGTTAGTATTCATCAAGAGTACTATCACTACAAATCTACTAGTGATTATCCTCTTTTTTTGGGATTAGTCATAGTATTATTTAAAAAACTTAAATAAAAGTAATACAGAAGAGGTAGGTTAGGGTTATGGGTGCGGATTTTCCATAGATTGTTCTAAAGTAGCTGGTATAAAAGCGAACAGCTAGTTAGTATTCATCAAGAGTACTATCACTACAAATCTACGGGTGATTATCCTCTTTTTTTGGGATTAGTCATAGTATTATTTAAAAAACTTAAATAAAAGTAATACAGAAGAGGTAGGTTAGGGTTATGGGTGCGGATTTTCGATAGATTGTTCTAAAGTAGCTGGTATAAAAGCGAACAGCTAGTTAGTATTCATCAAGAGTACTATCACTACAAATCTACGGGTGATTATCCTCTTTTTTTGGGATTAGTCATAGTATTATTTAAAAAACTTAAATAAAAGTAATACAGAAGAGGTAGGTTAGGGTTATGGGTGCGGATTTTCGATAGATTGTTCTAAAGTAGCTGGTATAAAAGCGAACAGCTAGTTAGTATTCATCAAGAGTACTATCACTACAAATCTACTAGTGATTATCCTCTTTTTTTGGGATTAGTCATAGTATTATTTAAAAAACTTAAATAAAAGTAATACAGAAGAGGTAGGTTAGGGTTATGGGTGCGGATTTTCGATAGATTGTTCTAAAGTAGCTGGTATAAAAGCGAACAGCTAGTTAGTATTCATCAAGAGTACTATCACTACAAATCTACTAGTGATTATCCTCTTTTTTTGGGATTAGTCATAGTATTATTTAAAAAACTTAAATAAAAGTAATACAGAAGAGGTAGGTTAGGGTTATGGGTGCGGATTTTCGATAGATTGTTCTAAAGTAGCTGGTATAAAAGCGAACAGCTAGTTAGTATTCATCAAGAGTACTATCACTACAAATCTACTAGTGATTATCCTCTTTTTTTGGGATTAGTCATAGTATTATTTAAAAAACTTAAATAAAAGTATTACAGAAGAGGTAGGTTAGGGTTATGGGTGCGGATTTTCGATAGATTGTTCTAAAGTAGCTGGTATAAAAGCGAACAGCTAGTTAGTATTCATCAAGAGTACTATCACTACAAATCTACTAGTGATTATCCTCTTTTTTTGGGATTAGTCATAGTATTATTTAAAAAACTTAAATAAAAGTAATACAGAAGAGGTAGGTTAGGGTTATGGGTGCGGATTTTCAATAGATTGTTCTAAAGTAGCTGGTATAAAAGCGAACAGCTAGTTAGTATTCATCAAGAGTACTATCACTACAAATCTACTAGTGATTATCCTCTTTTTTTGGGATTAGTCATAGTATTATTTAAAAAACTTAAATAAAAGTAATACAGAAGAGGTAGGTTAGGGTTATGGGTGCGGATTTTCGATAGATTGTTCTAAAGTAGCTGGTATAAAAGCGAACAGCTAGTTAGTATTCATCAAGAGAACTATCACTACAAATCTACTAGTGATTATCCTCTTTTTTTGGGATTAGTCATAGTATTATTTAAAAAACTTAAATAAAAGTAATACAGAAGAGGTAGGTTAGGGTTATGGGTGCGGATTTTCGATAGATTGTTCTAAAGTAGCTGGTATAAAAGCGAACAGCTAGTTAGTATTCATCAAGAGTACTATCACTACAAATCTACTAGTGATTATCCTCTTTTTTTGGGATTAGTCATAGTATTATTTAAAAAACTTAAATAAAAGTAATACAGAAGAGGTAGGTTAGGATTATGGGTGCGGATTTTCGATAGATTGTTCTAAAGTAGCTGGTATAAAAGCGAACAGCTAGTTAGTATTCATCAAGAGTACTATCACTACAAATCTACTAGTGATTATCCTCTTTTTTTGGGATTAGTCATAGTATTATTTAAAAAACTTAAATAAAAGTAATACAGAAGAGGTAGGTTAGGGTTATGGGTGCGGATTTTCGATAGATTGTTCTAAAGTAGCTGGTATAAAAGCGAACAGCTAGTTAGTATTCATCAAGAGTACTATCACTACAAATCTACGGATGATTATCCTCTTTTTTTGGGATTAGTCATAGTATTATTTAAAAAACTTAAATAAAAGTAATACAGAAGAGGTAGGTTAGGGTTATGGGTGCGGATTTTCGATAGATTGTTCTAAAGTAGCTGGTATAAAAGCGAACAGCTAGTTAGTATTCATCAAGAGTACTATCACTACAAATCTACGGGTGATTATCTTCTTTTTTTGGGATTAGTCATAGTATTATTTAAAAAACTTAAATAAAAGTAATACAGAAGAGGTAGGTTAGGGTTATGGGTGCGGATTTTCGATAGATTGTTCTAAAGTAGCTGGTATAAAAGCGAACAGCTAGTTAGTATTCATCAAGAGTACTATCACTACAAATCTACTAGTGATTATCCTCTTTTTTTGGGATTAGTCATAGTATTATTTAAAAAACTTAAATAAAAGTAATACAGAAGAGGTAGGTTAGGGTTATGGGTGCGGATTTTCGATAGATTGTTCTAAAGTAGCTGGTATAAAAGCGAACAGCTAGTTAGTATTCATCAAGAGTACTATCACTACAAATCTACGGGTGATTATCCTCTTTTTTTGGGATTAGTCATAGTATTATTTAAAAAACTTAAATAAAAGTACAGAAGAGGTAGGCTAGGGTTATGGGTGCGGATTTTCGATAGATTGTTCTAAAGTAGCTGGTATAAAAGCGAACAGCTAGTTAGTATTCATCAAGAGTACTATCACTACAAATCTACTAGTGATTATCCTCTTTTTTTGGGATTAGTCATAGTATTATTTAAAAAACTTAAATAAAAGTAATACAGAAGAGGTAGGTTAGGGTTATGGGTGCGGATTTTCGATAGATTGTTCTAAAGTAGCTGGTAAAAAAGCGAACAGCTAGTTAGTATTCATCAAGAGTACTATCACTACAAATCTATGGACGATTATCCTCTTTTTTTGGGATTAGTCATAGTATTATTTGTAAAACTTAAATAAAAGTACAGAAGAGGTAGGCTAGGGTTATGGGTGCGGATTTTCGATAGATTGTTCTAAAGTTGCTGGTAAAAAAGCGAACAGCTAGTTAGTATTCATCAAGAGTACTATCACTACAAATCTATGGACGATTATCCTCTTTTTTTGGGATTAGTCATAGTATTATTTAAAAAACTTAAATAAAAGTAATACAGAAGAGGTAGGTTAGGGTTATGGGTGCGGATTTTCGATAGATTGTTCTAAAGTAGCTGGTATAAAAGCGAACAGCTAGTTAGTATTCATCAAGAGTACTATCACTACAAATCTACTAGTGATTATCCTCTTTTTTTGGGATTAGTCATAGTATTATTTAAAAAACTTAAATAAAAGTAATACAGAAGAGGTAGGTTAGGGTTATGGGTGCGGATTTTCGATAGATTGTTCTAAAGTAGCTGGTATAAAAGCGAACAGCTAGTTAGTATTCATCAAGAGTACTATCACTACAAATCTACGGGTGATTATCCTCTTTTTTTGGGATTAGTCATAGTATTATTTAAAAAACTTAAATAAAAGTACAGAATAGGTAGGTTAGGGTTATGGGTGCGGATTTTCGATAGATTGTTCTAAAGTAGCTTGTAAAAAAGCGAACAGCTAGTTAGTATTCTTTAAATAAAGTAAGGTAAGATGAACTTTACCCTTAAATAAGTACTGGGTAAAATTAGAGTTTTGTGTTTGACTTTGGCCCTTATTCGACATAGGTACATATTGATAAATATCTCCCTTTTTAAGCTTAATACCCAAAACAGAGCATTTGGACTTGCGCCACTATTATTAGAAGCAGGAGAGGTAATTATGGCCTTGAGAATAAGGTAAATAATCAATCGGATTAAAGAAACAAGTACAAAAAAACTTTATTGGTATACAGTGAGAACGAGTTGATGTTGCCATTCTAGATTATTTGCAAGTCGATGAACTTGGAAACCTTGAACTTGGCACTGAAAGGAATATAATTTCTGGATTTTTGATGCGTAATCATATGGTTGTAGTTTTGTTAGCCTGAACTTGTTGCAGAAATACCTTCTTCACTCATCGAAAAGGAAAGTCGCGGCGATGTTCTAGTGAGTATAACTTTCAATGTTGATTCCTCATGTGGTTGCTTTCTTTCCGAAAAGGGTTCACGTCAGAAAGAACTTTCTAATTATTATCAAAAATATTATTTATTCAAATTTTCATGTGCCAATATCAGTACCTTCAATTTCAGATGTGGATGATTTTCTGAATAATTTCTTGGCAACAGAAATTGTGACAGAAAAACGATGGACTTTTAAATCTTTTATGCTAACTTTGACTGTGTGTGTGTGGATGGGTATATCGATGGCGGGAAAATCTGCGGAGGCCTTATGAACCACCTTGTCGCCATCCAATCGGGCTGAAACTTGGCAGATAGACTCGATGTCGATGAATATGCATTCTATCAAATTTTGACGATTGTCTGTGTTCGCTTCTACGGAATATTAATAAATCAACTTGCCGTCATCCAATCGCGCTGTAATAGTATTTAACCGATCATTGAAATCATTGAAGATAAATAAAATATATTTGGATGTGAGTGCATAAATTCATATTTATTTTTAATGAATAAAGTTTGAAAAGTAGTTTACCGCATATTTTGTTGATAGAGATGTTTTTAATATTTAAAATTAGATGCAAACGCCATAGGCCAATACAAGCACACATTAGCAATGCATATAAAGTATTTATATTAAATGCATTTTTATGGGTTGCATAATTTTTCTTTTAATCATCATTGATAAACAAATGTATCTTAAGTCTAGATATTTCCAGTTAAATATTACAAATTATTTTTATGCTGTAGAGAAATAAAGGTAAATTATTACGATTCCATTGTTCAATTGCATACTTTTTACGAGTTAAGATTTTCTGGAAATTGTAAAAATAGTTGTAATTTGTTATTGTTAATACGCATAAAATTTTACATGAATGATTTTACATATCTTTAAAAATTCATTTATGAAGTTTCGGATGTAGTGAACATTCGGTTTTAGCGAACTCCTGAAACATTCCGTTGAAGGTTTACTAAAACGGGGCTCGATTGTAGTAAGTTCATACCAAAACAAATTTGTAGTGACTCTTATTTTTAGCATGTTTCTTTTTCGAGTATTTTATAGTTGTAAAATGTGATCAAGATATCCTACACGTTTTGTTTAATCAAGCGGAATCCCCTCCAACTAAAAACTCTAAACATTGATAATCCCCTCCAACTAAAAACTCTAAACATTGATAATCCCCTCCAACTAAAAACTCTAAACATTGATAATCCCCTCCAACTAAAAACTCTAAACATTGATAATCCCCTCCAACTAAAAACTCTAAACATTGATAATCCCCTCCAACTAAAAACTCTAAACATTGATAATCCCCTCCAACTAAAAACATTGATAATCCCCTCCAACTAAAAACTCTAATCATTGATAATCCCCTCCAACTAAAAACTCTAAACATTGATAATCCCCTCCAACTAAAAACATTGATAATCCCCTCCAACTAAAAACTCTAAACATTGATAATCCCCTCCAACTAAAAACTCTAAACATTGATAATCCCCTCCAACTAAAAACTCTAAACATTGATAATCCCCTCCAACTAAAAACATTGATAATCCCCTCCAACTAAAAACTCTAAACATTGATAATCCCCTCCAACTAAAAACTCTAAACATTGATATTCCCCTCCAAATAAAAACTCTAAACATTGATAATCCCCTCCAACTAAAAACTCTAAACATTGATAATCCCCTCCAACTAAAAACTCTAAACATTGATAATCCCCTCCAACTAAAAACTCTAAACATTGATAATCCCCTCCAACTAAAAACTCTAAACATTGATAATCCCCTCCAACTAAAAACTCTAAACATTGATAATCCCCTCCAACTAAAAACTCTAAACATTGATAATCCCCTCCAACTAAAAACTCTAAACATTGATAATCCCCTCCAACTAAAAACATTGATAATCCCCTCCAACTAAAAACTCTAAACATTGATAATCCCCTCCAACTAAAAACATTGATAATCCCCTCCAACTAAAAACTCTAAACATTGATAATCCCCTCCAACTAAAAACATTGATAATCCCCTCCAACTAAAAACTCTAAACATTGATAATCCCCTCCAACTAAAAACTCTAAACATTGATAATTCCCTCCAACTAAAAACTCTAAACATTGATAAGGTATGAACTGGTTAGGTCCTTACATGTGTACCGATAATATTTAACACTCAACTTATAAGTTTAGTGAGGAAATCCTTTTTGCATCGTCAAAACTGTCCAAACGTCCAGTTCCTGTATCCGTATCCAGATAGCACAGCGGTATTGGCCAATGTCGAAAACAGAGGTTCTAGGAAGATTGGCCAGTTTATGCCGAATATCGAGCATCGTTCCATAATACACGATTAGAAGAAGAAAGGGGGGGGAAAAATGAATAAATGAATAAATAAATAAATAAATAAATAAATAAATAAATAAATGAATGAATGAATGAATGAATGAATGAATGAATGAATGAATAAATGAATAAATAAATAAATAAATAAATAAATAAGCAAACAAACAAACAAACAAACAAACAAATAAATAAATAAATAAAAAATATAAACTTGTCAAAATCATCGCAAATTATATCCCCCACCTTTCTTATAACACTATATTATATTTAAATTTTAAAACTTTGCATTAACTTTTAAAAATTTCCAGTTTATTTTACCCAGCGTTGGGCGAGATTGGCCTAGAGCCGTAGCAACCGCCAGTTTGCAACGTTCCACATCGGGTTGGTTGGTTGTTTTCAGATTATCTGGCGCCATCAGCAAAACGAGGGCTATAATGCGCCGATGCATTCGTCATTTGACAAGCCAACATACATTTACAAACACCTATTCCTTACACGGGACTCGGAACCCGCAACCTCGCGGTCTAGAAGCTAGTATGCTAACCACTATACCGTTTGGTCGGCCTCCACATCGGGATTGACCAGGGTGGAGTCGATGTCGGCCAGGGGATTTGTGATATTGGAGTACTGTTTTTTGACACTAATTTCCATGTATTTGTAAGAATTGTAACAGAGTATTTACACAGTACTTTTAAATAATAAAGACAGAATACCTTTAATGGACAATTTCTGCGTTTTTTATTTATTTATTTATTTATTCAATTCTAAATGTTCCTAAAAGGTCATAAACAGAAAATTTTTCGCTCACTGCGATTTTTTTTTTTTTTTTTTTTAAAATTAGCAACCAAAGTTCATTTGTTAGACGTTGACGAGGAAAAGATTCATTCGGCTCGAATTGAATGTGACGTCAAGATATCCCAAACATCTTGGTGTGAAATGTGGCAGCGGAAATCAGTTTTGCAAGTTTCTCGCAAATCGCGCCAACCTATATGACAATGGTCTACCAACGCCAACTATTTGGAAGAAACCTCCCGATAACCATAGAAACGGAAGGAAGCTTTGACGTCACACATTTTGATGTTTTCATCGGACTGGTCTTGGCGCATTTTCTTTTCTTAATATTTAAATAACTAATTTTTTTAAAGAACTTTTGTTTAAATATTTAGAATCGGAAAGAAATTCTTTATAAATATAATCTAATTTATCGCTTTTTTTAAAAAAAAATGCGGCAATTGTCAATTGAGGTATTTGGATAAAATTGCTTTGTGTGTAGCGAAGGACGTCTTCAGGGTGTTGCAAAGGGGTGCTGTTGTTCCTTTCTTATTAAGGGGGTCCGGTACCGAAAATAAAAAAAACTTTATTTATGTACATTTTTATGTCAAACATTTATTTTATGTATGAGATACTATTTATATATCTTTGAGAAAATGTTTTTTTTTAAATATTGTGTTTAGTTATTTAAAAAAAAATTAAAAACCAAGAAAAATCCATAATAATTGATGTTTGCGTATTTTGATATAAGTCAAGAGAAAATAAATTTTTTTTCAAAGTGAAAGCTTTCTGTAATACAAAATTATATAAAGAAAATTTTGTCTTCACAGAATTTTGATAGGTGAATTAAAATTTTTTTTTAAAATTCTCAAAGTTAAAATTTTGAAATTTTTGCTTTTTTTTTATGTTATCTTTTACGCTAAATGTTATATTTTAAAACAGAATTAAAAAAATAAAATTCTGTGAAGACAAAATATTTAGAACTATATTAATTAAATGCTCCAAAAATTTGAATAGCCAATTGTTAATGGTTCTGGAGATATATCGATTTGAATATGCAACATCTATGAAAAACACCAGTGCTCGAAAAACGCACTTCAAGCAGACGCTTCAATGTGTTATGCCCATTAGTGATGTTTAAATCACAGGTAATTTTGTGGCGTTCTAATCACCGGAGGAATAAGATAAAAACATCATTCTCTTCAGGAATGTATGAACTATTTTTTAAAATCAGAAAAAAAAAATTGGGATTTTTGAAGAAATTTTGGTACTGGACCCCCTTAAAAGGATTTATAATTGGTTATGAAATGGACATAGAGCATTTCAATAGAAAGAACATGCCCGAAACCAATTCAATGAAGGATTATCCTGAATTTTTTTATTTATACTTCTTTTATTTGATACTAGCTAAATACCCGTGGTTCGCTACGAAATTTTAACATGTGCAATATTTTAGCTAGCTGTGAGGCCTCGCTTTGCGGAAATCTATCATTCGTGTATAGGACCCAATTTTTGGCGCTTCGCTCGCAGGAAGGTTCATCGCTACGCAAAATCGAGCTCGCTCCGTTGGCTGAAAAGTTCATGGACACATAAACACAGACTTATTTCACTCGTTAAAAGGTTCATTGCCATGCAAGCATAGGCTCGCTTCTCTCGCTGAAAGATTCATTGCTGTGTAAGCATAAGCTCGCTTCACTCACTAAAATCTAATTGCTACGTAAAGACTTAATATTGGAAGCCTCTCTCTTGTCAAAAAAATAAATAAATTCCCCGTTAATACAATAATACAACACCCCTTTAAGATTATTTTAACACGTGTTTGTGGAAAGCAAAATTAGAGGCTAAAACTACTTATGTTGAAACTTTCAGAGATCTAGGCCTATTCGAAGTCGCTTTTTGTGAAAAAAATTAATTGAAAAACAAATTAAAATTTTAACATTCTTTTTGTCTGTCCAATTAGAAGGCCAAAACTACTTGTGTGGAAAATTTCAGAAATGTAGCCCAGTTACAAATCATTTTGTAAAATATTTGTTAATTAATTAAAAAAAAAGAAAAAATAATTCTGTTTTTCAAAAATCCAATTAGAAAGCCACAACTATTTATGTTGAAAATTTCAAAGCCGTAGCCCTATTTGAAATCATTTTGTAATAAATAAATTAATTAATTAAAAATTAATCAAAAAAGGACAACATAAAAATTTAAAATTCTGCTCCTTAAAAGTCCAATTAAAAGACCAAAACTACTTATGTTGAAAATTTCAGAGCTGTAGCCCTATTAGTAATCGCTTTGTAAAATGTTTATTAATTAATTAAAAAAGAACAACATAAAAATTTAAAGTTTTGTTTTTTAAAAGTCCGATTGAATAGTCAAAACTACTAATGTTGAAAATTTCAGAGCTGTAGCTATATTAGATATCGTTTTGTAACATATTTATTAATTAATTAAAAAAATTAATTAAAATATATCATTAGATATTATTAGATTAGCATATCATCAGATTTTTGAAATTTTGATTTGAAGTATTTTTTTTTTACAAAAAAACTGCAAAAAAACGCGTTTTTTTTTTTTACTTTTTCGAAAAACGTGCGCCATTTTGTTATTTTCGCGAATATCAAAAATCTGATGATATGCGCTATAGCCATAACTATGAAGAATATGTCATTCAAATTTCATGACAATCGGCCGGATAGTTTCATCAACAAGCCACGAACATTACATTTCTACACGGGTTTTTCGATGCTACTGTTTTATTATAATAATTGTTCAAAAAAATAAAAATGTCTTGTACTTGAAAGATGTGTTTATTATATAGGATCTCCATTTTATCCCATAATTGTTTGCAAAAATCCTCGGAAAAAAATCGCGAAAATAGCCTATTTTCGAGGTGCCTAAAGTGAGAAGACGCCTTAATCACTTTATTAAGATGTTGAAAATGTAAATATCTTTCTCAAATAAATTATTATAATGAAATATAGTAAATTCACTTTTACATAATCTTAGATTTTAATACTATTTTCTTCGAGTTTGGAAATACTTAAAAAAAAAAAAAAATGCTTTTTGACACGATTTTCGAACGCTTGGGTCACCGCAAAATATGAAGCAAATTTAAAATACTTTTTTCTATATTTAAAAGTACATCTAAATTATATTATTAAATTATCGTGTTGATTCTGTAATTTTTTTATACGAAATGTTTCCTTTAGGATACATTTTGCTAAGAAATCACTTTTCAGCAAATTTTCAGGGGGCTTGAGGCACCAGAAGATATTAACAGATTTTAATCAAACTTAAACGATAATATAATAAATAGACTGAGAGGCGACTGCAATTTTTGGACCCCATCGAACATCATTCTGAATTTTTTATGGAAATTGGAGAAAAGTGAGTAGATTACGAATCCACTGGTCTGCCGTGGCAAAAATGGCCGAAACTGGTCAAAAATCGACTTTTAATAAGTTGAACTAATCCAATTTCCAAATGTTCCATAACTTGCCAAATAATGGGAATTTTTTTTTATTTGGTAACCCTCACTCTTTAATTTTCAATTAAGAAGGTTGCAGACGATTCGGATATCTGGCGACGCTCTACTTGCATCTATTAAAAGGGAGCCAAGTTGGCAGTAAACATTACGTCACTGATGTCGCCAATTTGGCTTACTTTTAAAAGGTACAGGTTTTCCTAGCCAGAGATCAGAAATCATTTGCGCTGTTTCTGATTGAAAATCAAAATGCATTGGGTTGCCAGACGAAAATGTTTGTTTTCTTTTTGGCAAGTTATGACATATTTGACAATCGGATTTTGGTTCAACTCGTTCCAAGTCGATTTTTGATCAGTTTCGGCCATTTTTGCCTCGGCAGACCAGTGGATTCGTAATCTACTCACTTTTCTCCAATTTTATATAAAAAATCCAGAATGATGTTCGATGGGGTCCGAAAATTGCAGTCGCCTCTCAGTCTATTTATTATATTATCGTTTAAGTTTGATTACAATCAGTTAATATCTTCTGGTACCCCAAGCTCCCTGAAAATTTGCTATAAAGGGATTTCTTAGCAAAATGTATCCTAACGGAAACATTTCGTATAAAAAAAATCCACCGAATCCACTGGTCTGCGGTGGCAAAAATGGCCGAAACTGGTCAAAAATAGACTTGGTATGAGTTAAACTAAAATCCGATTGCCAAATACGTCCTAACTTGTCAAAAAGAGAGCACACTTTTTCGTCTGGCAACCCTCTGCATTTTGATTTTCAATGAGAAAAAGCGCAAACGATTTCTGATCTCTGGCTCGGAAAACTTGTATCTTTTAAAAGTAAGCCAAATTGGCGACATCACTTACGTCATCAGTGAAGTAATGTTTATTGCCAATTTGGCTCATTTGTGAAAGATGCAAGTAAGCCATAGCCACACATCCGAATCGTCTGCAACCTTCTTAATTGAAATTAAAGAGTGAGGGTTACTAAATAAAAAAACAGCTCATTATTTGGCAAGTTATGTCTCATTTGGCAATTAGATTTAGTTCAACTTATTAAAAGTCAATTCTTGACCAGTTTCGGCCATTTTTGCCACCGCAGACCACTGAATTCGTAATCTACTCACTTTTCTCCGATTTCTATCAAAAAAATCCAGAATGATGTTCGATGGGGTCCAAAAATTGCAGTCGCCTCTCGGACTAAAACCCTAAATACAACTTTTGCACCCCCTGACGATTGGAATTTCGAAAAAAAAAAAAAAAAATTCGTATAATTCACTCTCCCTCTTCCCATTTCTGTAGGAAACATAATTAACGTGACTGTACAACAGGTTTCGTAAACAGTGGAAATGCCGTTTCAAAGCTGACAATTCGCAAGTGTCGTGAACTTTCTATCTGGGTCGCGTACGCAAGTGGGTCGCGAAGGAAAGTGTTTACTTCCGTAGGGGAAACAGTTTTTTATACACGAATGTTTTACGGGTTCCTTGTGAAACAAATACGAAATTGAGACTGTTTTTTTTTGTTTTTTTCTGCGATGAAACCGGTAGAACTGCTTCTTTTTATATGATACAGTTTTCGCAGGTACCGGTATCTGGCGTATTATTCTCGTAAAGTTTTAATTGTGACAGGACACTTTCTGTGTGATTCTTCAAACGAAAGTAAAATCAATTCACTGGAATTAAGCTTTGAAAGAAATTTTAGGAAGGGTGTAAAACTAACTGCCGGGAGGTAAGTTCATGACCATGAATATCTATTTTAAATTAACCGAATACCCGATAGTGGTTAGCGTGCTAGCTTCTAGACCGCGAGGTTGCGGGTTCCGAGTCCCGTGTTAGGCATGGGTGTTTGTAAATGTATGTTGGCTTGTTTGATGACGAAAGTTTCGGCGCATTATAGCCCTCGTGTTGCTGACGGCGCCAGATAATCTGAATACAACCAACAACCAACCGAATACCCGAAATTTGGATGTGTATATATATTTCAACAACTGATTGATTGATCTGTGGTTTAGAACGATTTAAACCTTTGAGAAAATTTCTGTGAAGAAAGTGTTAAAAAAAAGAATCAAAAGTTAACTTTCCCCACAACCTCTAAAATTGTAATAAATTGTTGAAAATGCTTGGATAAGTATTCAAATAAGTTCTGAATTACTTCATACATCCTGTGATAAATTATTTGATTTGGTTGGTTGGTTGTTTTCGGATTATCTGGCGCCGTCAGCAACACGAGGGCTATAATGCGCCGAAACATTCATCATCAGACAAGCCAACATACATATACAAACACCCATGCCTAACACGGGACTCTAACCCGCAACCTCGCGGTCTAGAAGCCAGTACGCTAACCACTATACCGTTCGGTCGGCGATAAATTATTTGAATGTTGTTAGTTATGCTGAGTTATCGCTGCAATTTGGCAGTTTTTATCTGGTACCCATCTAATGGAAGAATAGCAAATCGATTATGAATGCCAACTAAAAAGACGTAATTATTTATATGTTTGTAAGATTTTAATGCTCAAATGTTGCTGGAATAATTTAAATTACAGATCTAACTACTCGGCAAGCTAGTTGTAAAAATACCTTGCATTGCAACTTAGCACAAATCTGCATTCAATATCGACCCGACACTGGCCACTCCCGTTGCGGACCGTTGTAGACTGGCCGTTACTACGGATCTTGACCAACCTCACCCGTTGCTGGGTAAAATATACTGGAAGCTTTGAAATGTCGATGCAGAGTTTTAAAATTGAAATATAGTGTTATTAGAAAGGACGGAAGGGTAAAAAATATATTTTGTGATTGTTTTTACATGCTTACTTAAAAAAAAATCAAAATCCTGTATTTTGGAAGGATGCTCGAACTTCGGCATGGACTGGTTATCTTCCCAGAATTCCTGCATCCGACATTGGTCAATACCTCTGTGCTTCACGAGCAACTGTTTTGACTAAATTGACAACCACCACCTTCTTATCTAGTTAAATCCTCCTTATCTCATTTAAATGATATTGAACTATCGATTGGTTGAATTCAAATTACAGATGACTGAAAGTGAATCATCAAATTAAAGATAGCTACTCGAACACAACTGTAATTAAGATAACTACTGTCTGTCTTTCACAAGAATATCTCACCGCCATCGTGTCTAGCGTTGTCTGTTTCCATGGAAACTAATTTTTAACGGGGATTTCTAAAGAATCTACTCTTTAATAGGTTTAGGACCTCAATTTCCTGCAAGCGCACCTCTATTCAAATTCGACAAGTCTTGTTTCTATAGCGACCGCCATCAACCAGACTCTAGCCATGTCTGTTGCCATGGAAACTATTTTCCAAGGGAGATTTCAGGAGAATCTACTCTTTATAGGTTTAAGACCTCAATTTCCTGCATGCGCACCTCTATTTAAATTCGACAAGTCTTGTTTCTATAGCGACCGCCATCAACCAGACTCTAGCCATGTCTGTTGCCATGGAAACTATTTTCCAAGGGAGATTTCAGGAGAATCTACTCTTTATAGGTTTAGGACCTCAATTTCCTGCAAGCGCACCTCTATTCAAATTCGACAAGTCTTGTTTCTATAGCGACCGCCATCAACCAGACTCTAGCCATGTCTGTTGCCATGGAAACTATTTTCCAAGGGAGATTTCAGGAGAATCTACTCTTTATAGGTTTTGAACGTCAATTTTCTGCATGCGCACCTCTATTCAAAATCGACAAGTCTTGTTTCTATAGCGACCGCCATCAACCAGACTCTAGCCTTATCTGTTGTCATGGAAACTATTTTCCAAGCAGAGTTCAGGAGAATCTACTCTTTTTAGGTTTAGGACGTCAAAGTCCTGCATGCGCACCCCTATTCAAAATCGACAAATTTTGTCTCTATAGCAACCGCTATCAACCGGCCTTGTCAGTTGCCATGGAAACTATTTTCCAAGTAGAGTTCAGGAGAATCTACTCTTTATAGGTTTTGAACGTCAATTTTCTGCATGCACACTCCTATTTCAAAATCGACAAGTCTTGTTTCTATAGCGACCGCCATCAACCAGACTCTAGCCTTGTCTGTTGCCATGGAAACTATTTTCCAAGTAGAGTTCAGGAGAATCTACTCTTTTAGGTTTAGGACGTCAAAGTCTTGCATGCGCACCCCTATTCAAAATCGACAAGTTTTGTCTCTATAGCAACCGCCATCAACCGGCCTTGTCAGTTGCCATGGAAACTATTTTCCAAGTAGAGTTCAGGAGAATCTACTCTTTATTGGTTTAGGACGTCAAAGTCTTGCATGCGCACCCCTATTCAAAATCGACAAGTTTTGTCTCTATAGCAACCTCCATCAACCAGCCTTGTCAGTTGCCATGGAAACTATTTTCCAAGTAGAGTTCAGGAGAATATACTCTTTTTAGGTTTATGACGTCAAAGTCCTGCATGCACACCCCTATTCCAAAATCGACGAGTCTTGTCTCCATAGCGACCGCCATCAACCCCTACTTTCGGGCGTGATTTATTCTTCTGACAGGCAGACAGTATACTCCATTGCACTTGAAGAAGATAAAATGTTGCTAAATATGTTACATGGAACATTAAAGTCATTACTAATATTCAAGATTTCATCTATTCTGGAAGTTTCTTATACGTATTTCTTCAGGAATAAAACTTTTAATATCTTATCAAAGTTTTTATGGTAATAATATCAATTAGTGGATCACTTTGCTAACTGTAAAGAAGATTATTTTTCCCAAGTTGCGTAGAGAAAGAAATGGTGAAGACATGGGATGTAATGATTAATGATAGCAAGGCAAACGTCGAATATTAAAACTAGCTAAGAGGAAAATAATACATTCCGCAGAGAATCAAACAAAATTGCTAAATAATTGGTTCGTCTTGGACATAGCGTTTTCCTTATCATGGTCTGTCTCACAATTTTAGTTTCAGTATTACGTTTAATTTTAGTCCCTTTAAAGTAAAATGCAAATGGATTTCATAATCAATGTCAAACACATCTCGATTTCAGATTTTATTTTTGATTATCAACAAATCTTATCATGTTAATCATTTAAGTTCAGGAGATATTTGGAAGCAGGTTAGTTTATCATTGGTTATATTAAAAATTAATCATCAACTATCATCTCTTGGGATTGGAACTGATACCTGTTTCGCAATGAGGTTTCTAGAACATTTTAAAAGATTAAAAAAAAAATTAAAAAAAAAAAAAATCAAAGGACGTTGTGAATCTGAAAATACAAACCAATGATAACTTGTTTCGTTTACTAGAAACTGTCGTACAAGTCTTGCTCTTTCCATACGTATCTGTAATAACTTAATATAGCTTGAGAATATTACAAACCAATGACACCATTTTCGTTTACTAGAAACTGTCATACTAGTTTTGCTTTTTCCCTACGGAGCTATAGTGACTTCATATAGGTTGATAATACTAAGGAACAAATGACTTTTTCGTTTACTAGAAACTGTCATACTAGTCTTGCTATCTTGATACATAGATATAGTGACTTCATATAGGTTGATAATTCTAAGGAACAAATGACTTTTTCGTTTACTGGAAACTGTCATACTAGTCTTGCTATCTTGATACATAGATATAGTGACTTCATATAGGTTGATAATATTAAGGAACGAATGACTTTTTCGTTTACTAGAAACTGTCATACTAGTCTTGCTATCTTGATACATAGATATAGTGACTTCATATAGGTTGATAATTTTAAGGAACAAATGACTTTTTCGTTTACTGGAAACTGTCATACTAGTTTTGCTTTTTCCCTACGCAGCTATAGTGACTTCATATAGATTGATAATACTAAGGAACAAATGACTTTTTCGTTTACTAGAAACTGTCATACTAGTTTTGCTCTCTCGATACATAGATATAGTGACTTCATATAGGTTGTTAATTCTAAGGAAAAAATGACTTTTTCGTTTACTGGAAACTGTCATACTAGATTTGCTTTTTCCGTACGCAGCTATAGTGACTTTATATAGATTGATAATACTAAGGAAAAAATGACTTTTTCATTTACTGGAAACTGTCATACTAGTTTTGCTTTTTCCCTACGCAGCTATTGTGACTTCATATAGATTGATAATACTAAGGAACAAATGACTTTTCGTTTACTAGAAACTGTCATACTAGTTTTGCTCTCTCGATACATAGATATAGTGACTTCATATAGGTTGTTAATTCTAAGGAAAAAATGACTTTTTCGTTTACTGGAAACTGTCATACTAGTTTTGCTTTTTCCCTACGCAGCTATAGTGACTTTATATAGATTGATAATACTAAGGAAAAAATGACTTTTTCATTTACTGGAAACTGTCATACTAGTTTTGCTTTTTCCCTACGCAGCTATTGTGACTTCATATAGATTGATAATACTAAGGAACAAATGACTTTTCGTTTACTAGAAACTGTCATACTAGTCTTGCTATCTTGATACATAGATATAGTGACTTCATATAGGTTGTTAATTCTAAGGAAAAAATGACTTTTTCGTTTACTAGAAACTGTCACACTAGTCTTGCTATCTTGATACATAGATATAGTGACTTCATATAGGTTGATAATTCTAAGGAACAAATGACTTTTTCGTTTACGTGAAACTGTCATACTAGTTTTGCTTTTTCCCTACGCAGCTATTGTGACTTCATATAGATTGATAATACTAAGGAACAAATGACTTTTCGTTTACTGGAAACTGTCATACTAGTTTTGCTTTTTCCCTACGCAGCTATAGTGACTTCATATAGATTGATAATACTAAGGAACAAATGACTTTTTCGTTTACTAGAAACTGTCATACTAGTTTTGCTCTCTCGATACATAGATATAGTGACTTCATATAGGTTGATAATACTAAAGAACAAATGACATTTTCGTTTACTGGAAACTGTCATACTAGTTTTGCTTTTTCCCTACGCAGCTATAGTGACTTCATATAGATTGATAATACTAAGGAAAAAATGACTTTTTCGTTTACTAGAAACTGTCATACTAGTCTTGCTATCTTGATACATAGATATAGTGACTTCATATAGGTTGATAATTCTAAGGAACAAATTACCTTTTCGTTTACTAGAAACTGTCATACTAGTTTTGCTCTCTCGATACATAGATATAGTGACTTCATATAGGTTGATAATACTAAGGAACAAATGACTTTTTGGTTTACTAGAAACTGTCATACTAGTCTTGCTCTCTCGATACATAGATATAGTGACTTCATATAGGTTGATAATACTAAAGAACAAATGACTTTTTCGTTTACTAGAAACTGTCATACTAGTTTTGCTCTCTCGATACATAGATAAATTGACTTCATATAGGTTGATAATACTAAGGAACAAATGACTTTTTCGTTTACTAGAAACTGTCATACTAGTTTTGCTCTCTCGATACATAGATATAGTGACTTCATATAGGTTGATAATACTAAAGAACAAATTACTTTTTCGTTTACTGGAAACTGTCATACTAGTTTTGCTTTTTCCCTACGCAGCTATAGTGACTTCATATAGATTGATAATACTAAGGAAAAAATGACTTTTTCGTTTACTAGAAACTGTCATACTAGTCTTGCTATCTTGATACATATATATAGTGACTTCATATAGGTTGATAATTCTAAGGAACAAATTACCTTTTCGTTTACTAGAAACTGTCATACTAGTTTTGCTCTCTCGATACATAGATATAGTGACTTCATATAGGTTGATAATACTAAGGAACAAATGACTTTTTCGTTTACTAGAAACTGTCATACTAGTTTTGCTCTCTCGATACATAGATAAATTGACTTCATATAGGTTGATAATACTAAGGAACAAATGACTTTTTCGTTTACTGGAAACTGTCATACTAGTCTTGCTATCTTGATACATATATATAGTGACTTCATATAGGTTGATAATTCTAAGGAACAAATTACCTTTTCGTTTACTAGAAACTGTCATACTAGTTTTGCTCTCTCGATACATAGATAAATTGACTTCATATAGGTTGATAATACTAAGGAACAAATGACTTTTTCGTTTACTAGAAACTGTCATACTAGTCTTGCTATCTTGATACATATATATAGTGACTTCATATAGGTTGATAATTCTAAGGAACAAATTACCTTTTCGTTTACTAGAAACTGTCATACTAGTTTTGCTCTCTCGATACATAGATATAGTGACTTCATATAGGTTGATAATACTAAGGAACAAATGACTTTTTGGTTTACTAGAAACTGTCATACTAGTTTTGCTCTCTCGATACATAGATAAATTGACTTCATATAGGTTGATAATACTAAGGAACAAATGACTTTTTCGTTTACTAGAAACTGTCATACTAGTTTTGCTCTCTCGATACATAGATATAGTGACTTCATATAGGTTGATAATACTAAAGAACAAATTACTTTTTCGTTTACTGGAAACTGTCATACTAGTTTTGCTTTTTCCCTACGCAGCTATAGTGACTTCATATAGATTGATAATACTAAGGAAAAAATGACTTTTTCGTTTACTAGAAACTGTCATACTAGTCTTGCTATCTTGATACATATATATAGTGACTTCATATAGGTTGATAATTCTAAGGAACAAATTACCTTTTCGTTTACTAGAAACTGTCATACTAGTTTTGCTCTCTCGATACATAGATATAGTGACTTCATATAGGTTGATAATACTAAGGAACAAATGACTTTTTCGTTTACTAGAAACTGTCATACTAGTCTTGCTCTCTCGATAAGTAGATACAGTAAATTCATTGATGGTCATTGGTTGAGAATATTTATAAACCACTGATAATTCTTTTCATTTACTAAAAACTGTCATACAAGTCTTGCTCTTTCCATACGTATCTGTAATAACTCCGCATAGGTTGAGAATATTGACAAACCAATGACCATTTTCGTTTACTAAAAACTGTCATACTAGTTTTGCTTTTTCCATACGTATCGATTGTAACTTCACAGAGGTTGAGTAGACTTTCAAACCAATGGCCAATCTTTTTGTAGATTAAAAACTGCCATACAAGTTTTGCTCCTTCCATTCGCAGATATAATAACTTCATATAGATTGAAAATATTATACAAACTTAAGGCCACTTTTTGTGTTTGATAGATGTTGTCATTCTAGTTTTCTCTTTCAATACGAAGCTATAGTAGTAATTTCATATTAATCGAGAATATTTTAAAGCCAATGGCCAATCTTTTTGCTTATTAAAAACTGTAGTATCTTCATAAAGGTTAAGAATACTAAGAAACAAAAAATTCCTTTCGTTTACTAAGATGTTACCATTCTATTTCTACTTTCTCCATACTTAGCTATTATAACTTCATATATGTTGAGAATACTTACAAACCAATCAATGACCACTCTTTTCGTTTGTTAAAAACTGAAGTACAAGTTTTGCTCTTTTCAGACGCAGCTTTAGTAACTTCTTACAAGGCGTTTTTTAAAATAATTTATTTTAATTATGGGAAAACATTTCTTTTATTAAAGCATTAAAGCCCTAAGATAACAATAGCTCAAAATACAAAAGAAACTGTACCTGGTGTGTGTGTGTGTAATATCAGTTATCCCTTTGACATTACTGGCTCAGAAAAAAAAGTTAATATAACAGTTATTGACTTAGAACAAAAGTTTTCTGAAGTCTTGACGTAAGACGTTTTTCTGAAACCGATAAGCCTTGAGGTTGATTATTTTCTCGTCTTGTCGCCATATGTGTCCTAGATTCATGTGTCTACATCAGCGTTCGCTACTAACTTTAAGAGACGGGCCGCATGACTTTTATGTTGGAACTTTCCGCGGGCCGCAGATTTATTCCGAATACGCCAATACATATATTGCTTTACTACATATGTTCAATGTTAGAAATGTGATAATTACTAAAGATTTAGCAATATAAAACAATTTTGAAAACTGAAACAATAATTTAACTTTTTTTTTATTAATAAAAAAACAATTAATATTTGATTCTTGTTTCAGATAATTAAATGACAATATTACAGTGTGACTTGGCATAAACTCGTAATCAATAAAGATATTTCCTCCTAAATCCTTTATTTTAGTCGATGTTAATGGAGAGACGATGACGGCCGGTCAGCTTTTCACTATCTACTTTGCGTTTAAAACTAGTCCTCGACGCTATTATTGCACTGGAGTCATAGAGATCGCGATACTTCCTTTCACGTCAAAACAATAGAGGCCAGTATGCATTAAAACACCCAACTCCTGCCCATCACATTCAAAAAAGCAGAAATCGAATTGTGCCATTCACGAGTCGAGGGGGTAGGGTATCTATTATAAGTACACAACTAAGCAATGCGAAGGAATGTGCCATTGGTAATAATTCAAATTATTGCTTTATTTTTCTAGCAGTCTCAGAAAAAAAAAAAAAAGGATTTTTCAGACAAACTGACGAGGGCCACTTAATAGAAAACGCGGTTTTTGGTAGTAAACACCATACTATTGTAGACAAATTAAAATTATTTCAGCAAAATTTGGTTTTTGCTCTTCTGTACTGCCGGCGGGCCGGAGAAAAAGCTGTCGCGGGCCGGATCCGGCCCGCGGGCCACCTAGTGTCTGACGCTGGTCTACATCAACCAATCTGCGTTTTATTCAGCTGAAGCAGCAATACAGTAACGAGTGTGTTGTAGCTGTTTTTCCCAGAAAACTAAGATTTCCCATTCCTCGTAAACCTTGAGGTTGATATTGGTCTTGATTTGGTCTCTCCATGTTGTCTCTCTACAGGTTACCAACCTTGATGTTGATATTCATCGTAAATTTGCCACCCCACGCGAATTACTTCATCGTAGTTACCCCACGCGAATTACTTAATGGATAACAAGAATAAATACGGCAGCTCATTCTAGAAATTATCGGTTACCGTAAAGAAGTAGACTAATTTATTTCGATGTGTAAAGACCCCCTAAGTTGGTCGAATTCGCTGCTGTGTAATACATTCTGCAACTTCGAATGCCTATTGAGAAAGGTGGCTTTGATTTTGGAATTATAATGAGTGTTCACGATCTTTCTTGCTTGAATAGAATTATCGTTTAAATTCCTCAAAGATTGGTAGTTTTTTTTTTTATCAAGCTAGGTGGTCTCAAGTTAGGTCGTCGAATGCTTACTTTCCCCAAGTTGGAATTTTTCAGACTCAGTTATGCAACTTCCTTTTGGTTTTACAGATTGTAGTAAGTCGTGATTAGTAGTCTTTGGTGTTAAAAATTACATTAAATAAATTTTATTTTGTTGATAAAATGTGCTATTTTAACTCTTCTGGAGTTTCTGTGTAGAAAAAGGCATCCCTCTTAGATTGGATTTTGGTGATTCTACACATTTTTTCATGATTTGGTATTTCTGGATTCATATGTTAGTTATAAAGTAAAAGGAAAGTTTTGATTTCTGTATTTTTTTTTTTGGTCGATTGAAATATTTTTTTTTTTTTTTTTTTCAATTTGTTCTTTTATTTTGTTCTGAGAAATAGATCTTCAATTGGGAAATTGACCAGAACGTACGGCTACTTTTGCTTACATTTTTGGCGTTGTTTTGGGGGACAACTATCTTGGAAATATTTATTCTTATCTTTCTTAGTGTCAATAAAAATCCGTTAATAAAAAAAAAAAAAAAAAGAGAGAGAGAGAGAGAAGGTACATAGGAGTGCAACAAATTACTTTATTCTACACTTTTAACCTCTTCTGGTTATATAATGCCTTGATAAATATGTAATGCTTTCAAATTTCCGGTAATAAGATATACTCTAGATCAGCCTTAGCCACTACGCGGCTCGCAACGGATTTTTTTACTGCCCGCCGATAGCATAGAAGGTCAAAAAATAAAATTGCACGTTATGGACTTTTTTCTTCTTCATAATTGTACTTTTTTCGAAATAGTAATTAATAGAGATCTCTGTGTGGTAATTATCTGTGGTGTGGTATTATCTGTGTTACTTTGTGGTAATTAATTTAGATACTGTTTGGTAATTAATAGAGATACTTTGTGGTAATTAATAGAGATACTATGTTGTAATTAATAGAGATACTATGTGGTAATTAATAGAGATATTGTGTGGTAATTAATAGAGATACTGTGTTGTAATTAATAGAGTTACTGTGTGGTAATTAATAGAGATACTGTGTGGTAATTAATAGAGATACTATGTGGTAATTAATAGAGATACTATGTGGTAATTAATAGAGATATTGTGTGGTAATTAATAGAGATACTATGTGGTAATTAATAGAGATACTGTGTGGTAATTAATAGAGATACTATGTGGTAATTAATAGAGATACTATGTGGTAATTAATAGAGATATTGTGTGGTAATTAATAGAGATACTGTGTGGTAATTAATAGAGATACTGTGTGGTAATTAATAGAGATACTGTTTGGTAATTAATAGAGGTATTGTGTGGTAATTAATAGAGATACTGTGTGGTAATTAATAGAGATATTGTGTGGTAATTAATAGAGTTACTGTGTGGTAATTAATAGAGTGACTGTGTGTTAACTAAGTAGATCAGAGTTCCCGACTACATGTCCGAAGAAACTATATGAACAAGCTTTCAGCTACATGGTTTTCATCAAGAATGAATAGAGGAATAACTTAATTGATTCTCATTTGGAAAATTTATTAAGACTGGTTGCAACAAATACTGAATACAGACATCGAAGCTATCATAGAATAAACTAAACGATTTCGACCGCCATCGTCTCGCAATTGATATCAACTAAAACGGAGTTATCTAAAAGTACAGTTTAAATACTTTTATTAAAAGTTAGGATCAGGTCTCATTGTCATGTTGGAACTAAATATTCACCTCTTTCTTTCGACTTTAATTTACTAATAATGAAAATTATTATTTTTTAATTATTTGAAAAGAATCAAACATCAATTGTAATTTTAGTAAGATAAAAAAAAATGAATATATTTTTCAGTTTTCAGAAATGCTATATAATGTTAAATCGATAATAATTAAGGCTTCTTCTCACTTTAGGCACCTCGAAAATAGGCTATTTTCGCGATTTTTTTTCGAGGATTTTTGCAAACAATTATGGGATAAAATGGATCCTATATAATAAACACATCTTTCAAGTACAAGAAAATTTTTATTTTTTTGAACAATTATTATAATAAAACAGTAGCATCGAAAAACCCGTGTAGAAATGTAATGTTCGTGGCTTGTTGATGAAACTATCCGGCCGATTGTCATGAAATTTGAATGACATATTCTTCATAGTTATGGCTATAGCGCATATCATCAGATTTTTGATATTCGCGAAAATAACAAAATGGCGCACGTTTTTCGAAAAAGTAAAAAAAAAAAAACGCTTTTTTTTGCAGTTTTTTGTAAAAAAAAATACTTCAAATCAAAATTTCAAAAATCTGATGATATGCGCTATAGCCATAACTATGAAGAATATGTCATTCAAATTTCATGACAATCGGCCGGATAGTTTCCGAAATTTCATCAACAAGCCACGAACATTACATTTCTACACGGGTTTTTCGATGCTACTGTTTTATTATAATAATTGTTCAAAAAAATAAAAAAATAAAAAATTTTCTTGTACTTGAAAGATGTGTTTATTATATAGGATCCATTTTATCCCATAATTGTTTGCGAAAATCCTCGGAAAAAAAATCGCGAAAATAGCCTATTTTCGAGGTGCCTAAAGTGAGAAGACGATACATATATTGGTGTATCAGGCCCGCGAAAAGCTCCAACATAAAAAATATGGCCAGCCTCTAAAAGTTAGTGGCAAACGCTGCCGTAGATGCTTAGGGAGTTACAGGAATTAAATGACAATAAAAATGGAAATGTTCTTGTCGTATCATTAATGAAATTTCTAATAAAGAAAGTAATTTATTTTTAATCAATCAACGTATTTTTCAGCTTCTAATAAGCTTGGTATTTTCTGGTACTTTCCGAATACCATCTAAATAAATGAGACATTTTTCAGTCAACGTTTTACCTCATTGTCCAAGAAGATTCTGAAGCGCAATCGAATTATAATAAAAAGAGGAAAATGAAAGATCCAGCTCGGTAATTTGGAACATCAAGGCCAAAATCTTTTACTAGTCTACTCATACTTCCTTAAAATAATGGACAACATTTGCAACAATGCTGCCTTTTCAGAAACAAATTGATTTCTTTTGGAATGTTCACCCACGTTCATCCATTTTACACTGTTAAAAATTTTGTTCCACCTTGCACCAAAAATTGGTTCCCATTTAGCTGCCACCAACATTTAGTGCTTAGTTTCACGATTTAATGGTGCAACCTCGGACCGTAACCTCGGAAACTAAGCACCAACATTTGGTGCTTAGTTTCACGATTTAATGGTGCAACCTCGGACCGTAAGCACCATTAAATCGCGAAACTAAGCACCAAATGTTGGTGGCAGCTAAATGGGAACCAATTTTTGGTGCAAGGTGGACAATTTTTTTTAACAGTGTACTCTTTTATAAATGAGCCATGTTTACAGGACCAGAGCTGCATTTGTCTGAACATTAACAAGAAAAACAATAACAACAACAACAACAACCACAAAACAACAACAACAACTTGTGTTTTCTATGCAAGTTATATGTTTTAAATGGCTTCAATAACTTTTCCATAAATTTTACTGTCTTGTCACTTCCTTCTGCTTTGATAAGATTCGATGATATTGTCTGACTTTTTTTTTTTTTTTTATGTAGCTTAAGTTGACGTGATTGAAAGAAGTCTTAATTGCAGGTTATTTAAATAAAATATTGACGTATTTTTTTTTTCCTGTTAATTTATCTACATATTGTTGGTTGCAATATCTTGGACTAAGAAAGTTCGTTCGGTTAATTTATTTATTTTGAAGGGGTATCTTCTAGGCCTTTCTTTTGATTTGCATTCTTACTTTAATGGGTTTTCAATCAACTTTGAGAAGTTTCTGTAAAATTAGTTTGTTTTGCAAGATTTTTCTCGTGCATTTAGTTGGATAACGTATTTAATTTTAATTTTAAATGCTTCTAGCAATTGTAAACTATTGTGTGTGCGTGTTTTTTTTTTTTTAAACTTTTCCTTTCAATTCCTTTTCGATAACTTCTGAATGGAATAGTATATATTATTTTTACTTTCAATTACCCATTTGTTTACATAGGGTAATGAAAGTATTGTTTTAAGTAAAAAAAATTGTCTAAATTTTTTTTTGCATTTCACTACATTTTGGATCATCCAGACTTCAAAAAGTGGTCTAGACATAAGTATCTGCCTGTGTGTTCGTGTGTACATAGTATAACTCTCGAACAAATTGACCTTTGATGTTAAAATTTGATGTATGGGTTAGTGGTGGCCATGGAACGTACCATTAAGGTTTTCGTCAAAATTGTGCATGCGCATAAGTTGAAACATAGAAAAAATTATTTAACTAATGGTTTAACTAAAAATTGTAAAACTAACGTTTTTGATCAAAATTGCTGTGATAATGCCTTTTGAGGTGTTCTAAACATCCCCACCTCTGAAATTCGCGTAAAAATTTTATAAAGGCATTAAAAGTTCAGAAACGAATGTCTTCAACCCAAAGTTCTGCCCCTTTGAGCATCGCTTAACAACGACCGTTTTTTTTACTCTCCTCTGTTTCACTTACAAGAAAGGATATTGCAAGAATTATCGAAAAGTGTATCGCCGAATTGTCCGATTTGGCGATTTTTTTTAAAAGGTTCATACAAGAATTATCGCCAAAATTTATCGCCAAACTGACTATTTTCCTTAATGAATGATGAAAACATAAAAACTGTAAATAAGAACCAATCCACGTCAGTATTTTAGTGTAATTGAAAGCTGTGCGATGTTCCACACCCCTAGTTTTTATCAAATAAGGAATTAAATTTTATCTACGGGATGTATATGACTATACTAAACTTCAACTTAACTTGACATCACTTAGACGATAGATCGTCACAGTGCTCATAGGTATTTAATCCATTTTGGCGGAGTGAAGACATAGTTCTCGCCAAACCTTATAGTCTTTTGTTCTTCTCTACAGGGTTGTGGTTTGGCGAACATTATGCTTTCACGCCGCCAAAATGGATTAAATACCTATGAGCACTGTGACGATCTACCGTCTAAGTGATGTCTAGTTAAGTTGAAGTTTAGTATAATTATGGCGAAAGGATTAATATCATACCCTCTAACTTGCCTAAATGGCAAATTTCTTTAATAGGACAATTTTTATTTTTACTTAAACTTATCTGGCTAAAGCTTCGACGTATCTTTGAATTATATCGCCGTTGACATATCGAAAAGTGTCAACCTTTCACCAACATCACAACTTGCATTCTGGACACGTCTTGGAAGAAAAGCGATTTCTTTCAGGGTGGCATTATGAAAATTTCTTGGGTCAAGGACTATTTCTGTCAAACAAGTGATGGGATCTTTATGGACTAAACTCTCGACAAAGACATTTTTTTTTTTTTTTTTTCTCTTTCGCAAACTGTTTCCTTTTGGAAAGCGCAATTTTGAATAATAATAATAAGAGGAGTTAGGCTATTATAGGCGAAATTGCGTTGGTGATGTAAGCGGTGATTTTTCTCTTTGTTCTGTTGCAAATTGGTAGTGTTGTTATGGAATCGTCAAAATGTCTCGGATTTCTTGGTACAAGTGAAAGGATTGATTACGGACATGATAAATATTAAAATATTCACAACAGTCTTATTGTGTATTTATGTATTTGATTTGTGCTCATGTTTGTTCGTTTCGGTAGTTTATCGTGAGGTTTCTGCCAAACAGTGGTAGAAGTAAAGGAGAAAAATGTGGGGGGGTTGCTCAAAAGAAGTTGGTTACTCAAAATTACATGCATAACTGTTTATTTAGATTTAAATAATGCCAAGCGTAACAATATTTGTTAATAAAAGACACTTATATCTTTATACAAAGTAGTATAATACATTTTTGTGGAAATAGTATGATATATACCATAAATCGATTTAATTTTTACATTTGAAAACTTTAAATCACTTTTTCTCAGTGTCACTATATTTAAAGGTTAATGTTATTATTCTTTTGTAGTTTTTAGACAAATTGAGTGTTTTTAAAAGTGGGGGTGGGGGGGGGATGGATTTCAGTGGTTTTGGAAATGGGGGGGACGCATGGGTATTTTTTTTTGAAAAGTGAAGGGACGCGTCACCCTGCGTCTACCCACACTTCTAGCACTGCTGCCAAATATAGTTGGCGTTGGTTTGGTAGGCAGGTGCCTTATCCCGTACAGGTTGGCGCCATTTGCGAGAAACTTGCAGTACTAGGTTCCGCTGTTGCGTTTCAAGCCAAGTTGTTTCAGATGTCATTTGATTTAAGCCAAATGTGCTATTTTCCCTCTGAAATTTAACAAGCGAATTTAGGTTGCAAATTTAAAAAAAAGAACAAGAAAGAAAGAAAGAAAAATTAGAAAGAAAGAAAGAAAAATTAGAAAGAAAGAAAGATAAATTAGAAAGAAAGAAAGATAAATTAGAAAGAAAGAAAGAAAGATAAATTAGAAAGAAAGAAAGAAAGATAAATTAGAAAGAAAGAAAGAAAGATAAATTAGAAAGAAAGAAAGAACGAAAAATTAGAAAGAAAGAAAGAAAGAAAGAAAGAAAGAAAGAAAGAAAGAAAGAAAGAAAGAAAGAAAGAAAGAAAGAAAGAAAGAAAGAAAGAAAGAAAGAAAGAAAGAAAGAAAGAAAGAAAGAAAGAAAGAAAGAAAGAAAGAAAGAAAAATTAGAAAGAAAGAAAGAAAGAAAAATTAGAAAGAAAGAAAGAAAGAAAGAAAGAAAAATTAGAAAGAAAGAAAGAAAAATTAGAAAGAAAGAAAGAAAAATTAGAAAGAAAGAAAAATTAGAAAGAAAGAAAGAAAGAAAGAAAGAAAAATTAGAAAGAAAGAAAAATTAGAAAGAAAGAAAGAAAGAAAGAAAGAAAGAAAGAAAGAAAGAAAGAAAGAAAGAGCGCATTGAGCAGAAATTTTTGTGTTTAATGGCCTTTTCGAAACATTTAGAATTGAATAAAATAAAAATAAAAAAAAAATAAAACAATGCGGGAATTGTCCATTGTCGAAAAACGGCTCTAACGATTTTGATCAGAATCTCTGTGATAATACATTTTAAAGTGTTCTAAATATCCTTACCTCCCAAATTTCCATAGAATTTCGGTAAAGGCGAAAAAAATTGATTAACGAACGCCTTTAGCACAGAGTTCTCTGACCTTGAGCATCTTCCATTAACAATAGTTTGTCCTATATTTCACTTACAAGAAAGGAATAATGTACTATTTATCGAAAAACATATCGTAAATTTCGCCATTTGTTGTTGTTGTTGTTGACAATTTAATAATTATTCTCCAAACTGGCAATTATTAATAATGAAATAAGGAAAACGAAAACGTTTACTAATCCATGGTCAAAATGAAATGCAATGACTAGAATTGAGGGTAATTGAAAGTTTCGCGATGTTTCACACCTCCAGTTTAAGTAAGTGTAGACCTTCCCTTCTAACACTGTGTTAATGAAAAGCAGTAGAATAGTTATTGCCTTGTAGAGCAGTTCAAGATAATCTTCTTTCAAGTCAACCCAGACTGAGTGAAGGATATCTTTACACACACGACCTTAAGAAAAAAAGCCATTTTCAGTCAAATCAGCATGTTCTCGGACAGATAAAGATGTCTACTAGAAAGTTATTTTCCATGAATGGGTACGCCAGTCAGATGCTCATCTGTTCATTTTTTTTTTAAGCTATTTTTTTAAAAGCTGCTTACTCTTCATTGAGATGCTGCAAAACTCGTTTCTTAATTTCTTGAGATAGATATGAACTTCCATTTCAGAGAGAAAATCGAAAAAAAAAAGCTTCGAAGTTGGTTGTTCTCAATAATAGCCGACCAAACGGTAGAGTGGTTAGCGTGCTAGCTTCTAGACCGCGAGGTTGCGGGTTCCGAGTCCCGTTTTAGGCATGGGTGTTTGTAAATGTATGTTGGCTTGTCTAATGACGAATGCTTCGGCGCATTATAGCCCTCGTGTTGCTGACGGCGCCAGATAATCTGAATACAACCAACTATATAATAGCCTCCAAAATTGTAGTGTTTTAACAATCCTAGTTGTCGGTAAATTGAAATATTGTTACTGTACTGTTCTGTAAAGAAAAATTTAGCTTGTTTTAAGGGGACTTGGTTCCCTTTGTTTTCACAAAAAATAATAAAAATATCAATTTTCTTTTTTTTGAGTGTTTATAAACTTTGAAACCTTCTCCGTACTCTGGCAGGTTTTTGATCTGATCCGATAACTGCCATTGCAGAAAAACTATATTTTTATGGAGAATTTAGCATCGCTGCAATAGCTTCTTTGATGTTTCAAACGCATTTTTCTCAGTTCGGGAGTTTTAAAATTCCCACCTTACTCAAAATGCTAAAACTTCTGCAAATATGTATAAAATGACTTGAATTTTTTTTGTGTCATTATTAATATCTATTGGACAAAAATAGACATGGATTTTTAAATAAAATAAAACTTTTTTTTTTACAAATTTAAATGTTGAAAAATACCAATTTTTACACTTTTACTGCCTATAGGTACAGAAATTATCGTTTTTCTAGAAAACTTTTTTACTTCTAAATCCGATGCCTAAAAAGCTACAGTATATTTTATGCCATTTTGTTTAAAAATATTCAAACTTTTTTTTTAACAATAATAATTTTCTTTTTGAGAATTTTAAAAATTTGGAGTCCCAGACCCCCTTAAAAAATAATTACCGCTATTGATTTCTTTTATCATCGTCTCCTCCATTTTACCAGAAATTTCTTCGATTCTTCAAGAGGCTATGTCATTGGAGAGATATATCATTAATTGTCTGAACATGCGTATAAACCGAACATACAAAAAACTGCGCCTTTAATACTGGGCAAAATCAAATTTTCACCAATTTCGGGATTTTTACCATTTCTGGTAGTCCGAGAGGCAACTGCAATTTTAGGACCCCATCGAGCATCATTCTGAATTTTTTAGAGAAATTGGAGAAAAGGGAGTAGATTACGAATCCACTGGTCTGCCGTGGCAAAAATGGCCGAAACTGATCAAAAATCGACTTGGAATGAGCTAAATTAAAATCCGATTTCCAAATATGTCATAACTTGTCAGAAAGAGAACAAATTTTTTCTTCTGGCAACCCATTTCATTTCGATTTTCAAAGAGAAAAAGCACAAACGATTTCTGATATATGGCTCGGAAAACTTGTATCTCTTAAAAGTAAGCCAAATTGGCGACATCAGTGACGTAATGTTTATTGCTAGTTTGGCTCATTTGTGAAAGATGCAAGTAAGCCATTGCCACACATCCGAATCGTCTGCAACCTTCTTAATTGAAAATTAAAGAGTGAGGGTTACCAAATAAAAAAAAAATGCTCATTATTTGGAAAGTTATGGCTCATTTTGCAATTGGATTTAGTTCAACTTATTAAATATGGGTTTTTGACCAGTTTCAGCCATTTTTGCCACGGCAGACCAGTGGATTCGTAATCCACTCACTTTTCTCCAATTTCTATAAAAAAATTCAGATTATGTTCGATGGGGTCTAAAAATTGCTGCTGCCTTTCAGTCTATGGTGTTAAGGTAATCGATGCGAAAGGAGGATTCAATAACGTCTTCATTAGTACAACCAGATGAGAAGTGTTATGAATTTTTATTTTCGAGAAAACGTTTTAAACTAGGGAACTACTAGGCACAACTTTTAATCAAACTATAATATTGGTCATTACATTAAACCGTGTCCCGTGCGTCAGACGATATAAATGCATATATGACGCAGTTAAAATAATTATTTGTCCATACAACTTTGTCACCAAGTACTACAATATAAAATGAAAACATAACTATTAGATTCATCTTAATTTTATAATTCTTATCTGTTTACGAGTAGAAAATAGAGCCAAAATGTCCGGTGCGTCAGCCAGGGAATTGACCTGATATGGTGTTATTTACAGTTGTTATATTTTCACTCATTTAAATAAAAATAGCTAGTTTGGCAATATTTTTGGCAGTAAAAAAGTGCCAAATTGGCGTAATTGGTGAGGCTGTTCGATAGATAGACATTAGATTGTCTTGCTCTTCATAAAAACTGGTACACGATGATGGAATGGGATAATTTATTAATTCAGTATTTTTCTTTCATATTAGTACCAATTTTTTTTTTTTTATCGATTCATATTAAAAAAAATACAAGATCAAATTATTACAAAACTTTGGCACTGCTCATTTTGAAAGAAAGCTAGGAACTAATAAAAAATAATATTATACTAGCAGACCCGGCCACGCGTTGCTGTGGCTAAGGTTTTTGTTATATTACATAGTAGTAAACTATTCAAGGGAAACTGTAGGAGAAAAATAAATTTTGAAACGTAGTTTGCCCGCACATTTTGCTGACAGAAAAGTTTTTAATATCAGAGCTGTGTTCACGAGTATGAAAATATATATAAATACAAATACAATACAAATACAAATTTTAAGACCAACGACAGGCTCAAGGCCCAACAGGGTTGGTCGAGTAAATATATATATACACGTATATAGAAATAGAAAATAATTTGCACATGATAGTTACACGATCATACATACAATATAGCTTAGTTACAGGATCATGCACATACAATATACAATACTTACAGGATTATACAATATACATAATACAATACAATATACAAAATACAATACAATGCACATAATACAATGCAATATACAAAGTTGACACAACGTTTGACAATAATACTGGAAAAATGCAATATATAATGCAAGCAATATATACAAGCTGACACAATTTACAATAGTTACAGGATTATACAATATAATATACATAATACCATAAAATATACATAATACAATGCAATATACATAATACAATACAATACACAAAGTTGACACAGCGTTTGACAATCATACTGGAAAAATGCATTACATAATGCAAGCTGACAAATTTTATAAAAACCAACAGTACGCAAACATAAGTAACCAAATATGGTAACAAAATAACCTAAATTAAATATATACAAAGTACAAAATATAAGTTACTTACCTAGCCAGTGTAATCCAATTATTGCCTATTGATGATCCCCCAGTGCATATCTAACTGTTTCTTAAAACTCCTTACGCTCTCTGAATTTACAACATTTGGTGGCAAATCATTCCAATCATTGATAATCCTATTGTAAAAATAGTGTTTTCGCCCATCCCTATTAAGGTATACATATACAATTGAGAAGATTTCCTTTAATTTTTAGGTTATAATTTCAAACTTTTTGGAAGTATATCAGAATTAAAAATAATGCATTTTTATGTATAAAATTTCTTTTTCCGTCAATTTTTTAATCAGCTAATTGCAATTAAAGTGACTAATTGAACATTATTAGAACATACATAAATAAACTTGTAATTAACGTAGAGGTATGATTTTTATTGCAAATAAAAGATATATTATTGACTCATGTTCCTATAGAGAATTTTGAATTTGGCTTCAATATTTGTTTAATTACAAGTTTTTAAATAAAAAGTTTTAAAAAATACATAGTTTTTAACAAAAAATTAAGATTAAAATATGCATACAAAAATTGTTCATACCAATATATATTAGATGCTCCATAGAAAACACATTCACAACTATTGTCGACAAAACAAAATTAGAATTTTGTAAATTGGATAATTTATTGTGAAGTTATGACCGTTGGCGTAAAGTCCTATAACACCAAAATGTCATTCTTCAGAAAACGCGTTTAAAGTTTACTACACTAATGAGCGTGATACAAAACAGGTTCACAAAACCTACTGTAATTTAAAAAGTAATTTGAGTCTCAGTAAGAAAATGGTATCATTTTAATGGTAATGAATTCGGGAATATTTTAAAACCAAAAAACCAAAACGCAGACTTGAGTCAAATTTCGAGATTCCTAATGTATATGTATACCTTAAAGAATTTGAAAAAAAAAAAAAAAAAAAAAAAAAAAAATCTTTGCTTGTATGGGTCATATTATTTCTGAACTAAGGTCTTTTGTTTAGTGTACTTCTGTCTATTATATACAGTTTATAAATACATGTATATGCTGATTTGTAATTCTGAGGACTGTGTCAAAGTGTTTACGGTTTATTTCTTAAGCAAACATCATTATTAACATGAAGCGATTCGCAAAAGTGACGCGTGTTTCAATGTTATAATGCAATGGTCCAATGATAAGACGGTTCTTTTAAAAATGTCGCCATTCAAATTTATTCTTTTTCATATTTGCATTAAGTATCACTATCCATATCAGTGGTGGTTTTTCGCATTATCGCTCTTTTGTCTGGATTAGCGATTTCAGCAGTCTCCTAATATATGCATGCAAGGTTTATTTTGCGAACAAGTAAATGTAAAATAGTTTTTTTTTTTATAATAAAACCCATAGAAACAGAATTAAAAAAAAAAAATCCTTTATATGCATTGTGTGAAGATGAGTGTGTTAAGAATTTTTCCACTGAGGCAATGATAACACAGTTTTCACAGTATAAAAATATTTATTCTCTCTTTAAGAGCTTACAAAATTTATTCAAAGGCAACAACTCAATTACTCTCAAGCTTCAACACAAGCTTCAACAAAAATAACTTCGAATACAGCGATTATACGAGCTCACTCCAATAGGTAAACAAAGCGATCAGTTTTCATCGAAGTCCGAAGTCAATCTGAAAACTTTCCCGATCTCCAGTCTTATTTATACTTGGCGCGAGAGAACATTCGCGAAATTTCCAGCCACTTCGTCGGAACAGAAACATCTCGAAATTTCTCGATTGCTTTAGGTGTTGCCACCTTTTTCTAACCTGTATAATCGCTGTTAATAAATAAAATAAGATAAAAATAAATTACAGTAGAATTTTAAAATAATACGTCACTATTTACGCTATATACAGACAATTTGTGCAACAATATTCATTAACATAGAGCAGATATCAAAAACATTTAAATTCATCTATAAAATGTGTATGGCAAACTACGTTTCAAAATTTATTTAGTAAAATGAACGTGATTTTATGCACTCATATCCAAACATCTTTTTTTTTATTCTGATAAAAATTATTTGTTATTTATTTACTAAAAAAAGTTTGGCAACAGGAAAGAGTTTCTTCAATGGTCGGTTGAATGCTATTTTAGCGCGATTGGATGACGGCAAGTTGGTTTATTAGTATTCCGTAAAAGCGACCTTTTAGTGACAGTTACAGTCCCAACATTTGTTACAATGCATTGTCATCGACATCGAATCTATCTGCCAAGTTTCAGCCCGATTGGATGACGGCAAAGGAGTTAATTAGGCCTCCGCAAAATTCCACCCAAAATCGAATTTAATATGGAGGATTTAAAAATGAGCAATACACGTTTGATACATTTTTAAGACGTTATGATTCGAATGCATCTTTAATATAATACTTTTAATTTGTTATGATCTATCATTTTATCATAATTTTTTTTTATAGTGTACTAGCTACTTGGCCTCGTGTTGCTGAGATCTGTCATTGGTGAATACGTTCCGGCTTTTGGCGCTTCGCTCGCTAAAAGTTTCGTTGTAACAAACACATTTCAGTTTGCTCGCTGAAAAATTTCATTGTTAGAAAAACACAGCTAGCTTCGCTCGCTAAAAAGTTCCTTTATACAAAAGATCAGGCTCACTTCACTCGTTGAAAGGTTCATTGCTATTCAAGCACAAACTCGCTTCACTCGCTGAAGAACTTAACCTCGATACTTATGCTGAGATTTTCAGAGATCTAGGCCTATTAGAGGTATCTTTTTGTAAAAATATTAATTAAAAAAAAAAAAAAAAAAAAAAAAAAAAATCAAAATTTTTAACATTCTGTTTTTCATAAGTCCAATTAGAAATTAAAACTAGTTGTGTCGAAAATTTCAGAGCTGTAGCCCTATTAGAAATTGTTTTGTAAAAAAAAAAAAAAAAAAAAAAAAAAAAAAAAAAACACGTTAATTAAAATTTCAACATTCTGTTTGTTGAAGGTACAATTAGAAGACCAAAACTACTTAAGTTGAAAATTTCAGAGCTCAATTCCTATCTTAACCCTTACAGGACCATGAGATGTCCAAGACTAAATATGCCAATACAACACAATATTTTAGCTATTGTGGGTGTAAAGTAAGAGAATATCACCAGAAAAACATAGCAGGGTGTATATAGGTTTCCTATAATTTCATGGGAAATATTTTTCCCTATGGACCATAAAAGTAAATAAACGAAGAGTTAGGTTTATTATATCGGTATTTTATTTATTGCTTTGTAATACAAAAAACATAATAAAAATTATCAGAAAAGTAAAATAAATAGTTAGTTATGATATTCTACGAAACAATTTCGTTTACTTGTGAAGCACAAGTGGACATTGCACATAACACATTTATTATGTGTCCTATTTTCTATACGTTTTTTTTTTATTCGTTCAGAAACACATTTGCCGCCTTGGACATGCGTTTTATTTTGACATTCAGTAAAAAAAAATATCGATTCAATAGTAATTGAACAATCGATAATGATTTTTGTAGAAGGGAAAAATATTTCCCTTGAGCGTGAAAGGGTTAAATATATTTCTGTAGATTCGCAGACAGACAGACTGCTTTATTATTAAAGACTGTTAAGAAATAGCGACAAAGTATTATAAGCACACTAGCTATGGTAGAAGTGCCTGAGTTGGCTGGGATTCAATAGTTGTGGCCACGTGTACAACTCCATTCAAATTGTTTCAGTCGTTTGCAAACCCCATCAATCCCCTATCTTCGTCATCTTAACCCCTAACCATCCGACTGAAACTATGGGGTGGATAATCTGGATAAATCAAGATACCTATAAATAAGTTCAAACTGGTTCACTAGATATATAGTAACGATCATGACCCTTTCAGGGTTAGAAAGAAGGATAGTGAAGGTTTTCCGAAATTTCAAAAATACAATGACCTTCCAACTGTAGATTTCTGTCAAAATATCCACACACATATCTTAAAAATAGATGTAAGAAAAGTTTAAACCTTTTGTCTCGATTTCCTAAACATTTTTACTTTCAATTACCCCTATGTTAACACACACACACACACACACACACACACACACACACACACACACACACACACACACACACACACACACACACACACACACACACACACACACACACACACACACACACACACACACACACACACACACACACACGCACACGCACACGCACGCACGCGCACACACACACACAATCTTTCGATTTTTTTTTTGTATTTTTACACTTTTATGAACTGGCTGAGCTTGAAAAAGTGGCCTAGAAAACTCTGTGGTCAGCATAACTCACGAACTGATTGACCTACGATGTTCGAATATTGTGTACAGGTTAGTGATAGCCAGGGAACCTGTCACTAAGGTTTTCATCAAAGTTGTACATGCGCATAAGGCTGCTATTGGAAAAATTATGTTTTTCAGCGATGTGAATGCTTTCTAAGGTGCGCTAAACACCTCCACTTACAAAATTTCCGCAGAAATGCGATAAAAGAGTAAAAAGGTGAGAAACTAATCACTTTAACACAGAGTTTCCTTCCCTTGAGCATCGCTCATGGGCGACTGTTTTTTTCTCTGTTGCATTTACAAGAAAAGGCAATGTAATATTTATCGAAGATAAACTTATCATCAATTTTACTTTTTTTTTAATAGGGTGATT
This sequence comes from Linyphia triangularis, assembly GCA_963978545.1. NCBI lineage: Eukaryota > Metazoa > Arthropoda > Arachnida > Araneae > Linyphiidae > Linyphia > Linyphia triangularis. Next base: position 9,685,590 of record OZ021723.1, on the reverse strand, counting down.
GTTAACTCCAATAGTAATGTTAAACTGACTAGTTTTTAAAATAATGAAATTTTGAAAATGAGAAAGGTAAATTTTACCAATCCATGAAAAATTTAAATGCAGTGAATAGTATTAAGTGAATTGAAATTACAAATTCCATACCGCTAGTTTTTAATGGTAAGTCACTCAAATATATTTTGATTTCATTTAAAATTAGACAATGGTAATTTAAATTAAGGTAGATATCTCCAAATAAAACTATTTAAGGGCACATACCATCCCTTGTTTTCACAAAAAATAATAAAAATATCGATTTTCTATTTTTTGAGTGTGTACAATCTTTGAAACCTTCCCCTTATTCTGGCAAAATTTTGAGCTGATCCGATAACCGCAGTTGCAGAAAAACTATATTTTTATGGAGAATTTAGCATTGCTGCAATAGCTCCTTCGATGTTTCGAAAGCATTTTTCTCAGTTCGTGATTTTTAAAATTCCCACCGTATTCAAAATGCTAAAACTTCGGCAAATATGAATGAAATGACTTGAATTTTTTTTTGTGTCATTCTTAATATCAATTTGACAAAAATAGGCATGGATTTTTGAATAAAATAAAAACTTTTTTTTTTTATAAATTTAAATTTTGAAAATAATCCTCTTTTACGCTTTTTTTTTTTTACCTATGGGTACAGTAATTACCGTTTTTCTCGAAAGCTCTTTTTACTTATTATAAAACCGATGCCGAAAAAGTTAGAGTATATTACTAAGAATTAAAAAAAAAAAAAAAAAAAAAAAAAAAAAAAAAAATCAGAAAAAATATTGAAAAAAGATAGAATTTGAAATTTAACGAATTTTTAATTTTATTTTGAAATTTTGAAAATTTAGAGCACTATGTGAACTTTGTTTTAAATAAAATTTAGTTTTTACTTAGTAACTCTTCCAAATGCATAAAAATTATAATTTTAATCCACTGACGGTCATGCACGTATATATACGTCCTTTGATCCCCACTTTATCCAGCAGTACACAACATTTTTAAATTTATAAATAAAATTTAAAATAAATAATTTTTAAATATTTTTATTAGAATGATAGTTTATAACTTATTTAAAACAAAATAAATAAAAAATAATTTTAAAAAAATGATATATTTGAAATAGAAATATGATTTGAAAATTATTGCAGGGAAAACAACTGTAGAATTTAGCCCATTCCCATGACCGTCAGTGGGTTAAAGGCTTAAGGGGACTGTTAAGTCAAAAATAAAAAAATTTCAATTTTTGTCTAAAATTCATGAAATTTTTTGTGCAGTTCAATAGCAATTAGATGAAACACAACCTAAAATTTCAAAAATTTATATTGATTTTTTTTTCAAGAAATTAAATTTTTATTGAAAAATTTAGCGTTTTTTCCGTAATTTTAAAAACGCTCCTTGCGATTCAATATTTTTGCAATCTGTCTCAATTTTTTTGTACAAGCTAATCGAATATATATTGGCATAATTGTGCATGGATTTTTAATTTGACTCATTGGTAAATTATTTAAAAGTAAAACTTTGGTACTACAGCAAAAATAAATTTTAACTTTTTAAATAGAAGCATTACGAAAATTGCTGTAAAACAATAAAAAAATACCAGATTCCAAAATCCATGCACAAAAGTGTTCAAAATAGTATAGTAAACAATATCTCCAAATTAAAAAAAAAAATACATCAACTTTTGAATCGCAAGGAACAAATCGAATACCCTAAAAATATTAAAATACACATGAAGAGAAAACTGCATTTTAAGAAATTGAAATACATACGATTTTCTAATATGCGCGCTTACAAAAACTCAAATAATATTCTTAATTCTTCTCGGATCAGCAAAAGTAAGGTATGTACTGAAAGCTAGAATTGTCGGCTATATATTTCCACTAAAATATAAAAACAGAAAATTTTGAAATTTTTGCCTTAACAGTCACCTTAAGGTATACATATACGTTGGGAATTGCAAAAATTGACCCAAAAACAGGCATTTTCGTTTTTTCATTCTAAAATGTTCTCCAATTCATTATCTTTAAAATTATACCAATAACTTTCTTATAGTTAAAATACTTTTTCAATTACATGCAATTTCGTAAAGGTCGACGTTTAAAACATATTGGAAAAAAGAAAATGTCGAAAACTTTGAACTCATTTTCTGGAGAACCATTGTTCATTGTTGAGTGAATGTACTCCAACGGTGATATCTTAAGAGTTAATTAACTGATTTTTAAAATTTAAACTGTATAATTTAGATAACATTTAAGAGCATGGGCTCTACCTGTTTACAAAAATTTTGGTAAAAAATAGATTTTTTTATGTATTTTAGAATATTTTTATTTGTGGAAATTTTTTAATTTTTCTAGTATTTTTCATGATAAATGTTAAAATTTTAAAAATATTTTAGTTATGCATTATATTTTGCTTGGGTCCATGTATCAATACCCTGTCTTTAATTTTCAGTAAGAAATTTGTTTCAAAATTAATTAGGTATTATTTTATCATCGTTGCAATTAAGCCTTAATTAGTGAATTAAAATTCAATTAATTAAATAAATATTTTATTTTTTTTACTTTTTGTTACTGCAAATACATTACATTTTTTACTCTTGTAATTCTCACAAAAATTTGACACTCTGGTATAAGAAATAAAAAAAAAAAAATTCCAACGTATATGTATACCTTAAACAATAAAAAAAAGTTTGAAGTGTATTGCGAGTCCTCTTAAAAAGTAACATTCTTTGAAAGAGTTGTGAAATTTAATTTACCATAATTCAATCTAAAGTTGACATACTTATTTTTATTTCACCACTTTCTATTCACCACTATTTTAAACACCAAGCCGTATGTTTACGGAAACCCATCTCATACAATCACAAGTGTTTACTGAGTAAACTGAAATCTGATCGGTCATCTTTAAAAAAACAAAACAAAAAAAAAACAACAACAACAAAAGGAGTCTGGTTTTTTCAGCCGTTTATAAAACCGTCATGGTCTCAATCAGCTGCTTTATCGAAAGCACCAACGGGCTGCTCAGGTCGTTAACCCGGTAAAATATTTTCTTCATTTTTATTAAGATTTCTAATTCTTTTTTTCTCTATTCAAATTATCTGTAATTTATGTGTAGAAAACTTTTCCTGTGCAAATTTTTCATGTCATTTTTGATTTTCGTGTGTTTCTGGTCTATCGTGTTTGATAATATTTTGTTCTTTTTTTTTCTGTTGTCGTTGATTTATGATCTTTCGTAGAGTTTGTCTTGTTTCAAAATGATTTTTTGTAACAACATGCAGAAACTTGAACTTTTCTTAATTCGTAAATCGTGGCTAATATAATTGGCCGACCAAAACGGTATAGTGGTTAGCGTGCTAGCTTCTAGACCGCGAGGTTGCGGGTTCCGAGTCCCGTGTTAGGCATGGGTGTTTGTAAATGTATGTTGGCTTGTCAAATGACGAATGTTTCGGCGCATTATAGCCCTCGTGTTGCTGACGGAGCCAGATAATCTGAAAACAACCAACGTGGCGAATATAACACTTTATCGCAAGGATAGCGGGCCTCGTGCTCAAATTTAATAGAGTTTTGGATTAGAAACTACATTTTTAGAGGATATTCTTTGACTGGAGTTGCCAACATTAGTAAATACATGTATCAAAAATATTTTTTGCATGTTATTATAAAAAGTATTCTATGCAAATCGTATTCACGCACTCGTTACATAAGCATTTGACCTCGTTTGAAAAAAGTATTACGTTCCCAACTAGTTGCATAAAAATTATTTTAATTGAAAATAATTTCTATAATTAAGTCAATTAACTATTTATTAAGCTGTGCCATAGACACATAGGTGGTATCTGCATTTTGTTGTTGTTGTCCTGATTGAGTTATTGTTACCTTGCGGTTCTCTATAGCTTGTTCTACGTAATGTTAAAGTTTAATGATGATATTTGCACTGGAAATATAGGGTGTCTATAAAAGGTTGGACACATTTTGATATTGAATTATTCATAAAATAACGAAGAAAAATTTAAATTGATAACATGAATCGTTAGATAGACTCAACAAGTTTTATGGTTTTTATTTTGTCAATGGATTTTGTCAATGGATGTTACTATGGTATAGTTTATTTTGTCAATGGATTTTCACATTTGCGCCGTTCATATCACGGAGAATATTAAGACGGTAGTCACTTTCGCGTCAGGTACGGGCAAGCATGCCGGCATCCACAGAGGCTATTGCAACGGTAATCCTGGCCTTTAAGTCATTAGACACTTTCTATCTGTACACGATGTCCTTTACGAATCCCCAAAGGAATAAGTCCAGTGTCGTTATATATCAGGTGATCTGGGTGGCCAAGAGGGGAAAACATGCAATTAATAACGCGCGTAGACGATATTTAGAAAAGAAACGAGAAAAACAAAATTAATAACACGGGCAGACGATATTTACAAAAGAAACGAGAAAAACAAAATTAATAACACGGGCAGACGATATTTACAAAAGAAACGAGAAAAACAAAATTTATAATACGGGCAGACGATATTTACAAAAGAAACGAGAAAAACAAAATTAATAACACGGGCAGACGAAATTTACAAAAGAAACAAGAAAAACAAAATTTATAATACGGGCAGACGATATTTACAAAAGAAACGAGAAAAACAAAATTAATAACACGGGCAGACGATATTTACAAAAGAAACGAGAAAAACAAAATTAATAACACGGGCAGACGATATTTACAAAAGAAACGAGAAAAACAAAATTAATAACACGGGCAGACGATATTTACAAAAGAAACGAGAAAAACAAAATTAATAACACGGGCAGACGATATTTACAAAAGAAACGAGAAAAACAAAATTAATAACACGGGCAGACGATATTTACAAAAGAAACGAGAAAAACAAAATTTATAATACGGGCAGACGATATTTACAAAAGAAACGAGAAAAACAAAATTAATAACACGGGCAGACGATATTTACAAAAGAAACGAGAAAAACAAAATTAATAACACGGGCAGACGATATTTACAAAATAAATTATATTCAAATGGGAAAAAGAAAATTTCTATGGCAACGTTCACTTATAAATGAAAATATATGAATTATTCTATGTATAAATGCCATAAGTGTATTTATATCTTCATTATTTTAAGAATTATTAAATATCAAAATGTGTCTAACCCGTGATAGACACCCTGTATAAGAAGTAAATAAGTTTGTCATAAAATTTAGTAGTTAAAGTGGTTAAATTTTAAACCGACAATTCTCATATTGAGTTCAGTTGTATATATTTCACCATTGCTTAGGACAACAGTATTATTTAGTATCGGCACTGCAGTATTATTTAGTTTTGACACTGCAGTATTATTCAGCACCGGCACTGCAGTATTATTTAGTATTGGAACTGCAGTATTATTTAGAATTGACCCTGCAGTATTATTTAGTATTGGCCCTACTGAATTGTAAATTTAATCTTTAAATATTTATCAAACAAATTTGTTTTATCTCTCTATAAATTTAATTTCAAAATATTTATTTAATAATAATAATAATAATTAAAAAAAAAAAAAAAAAAAAAACTTTCTACCATTTGGGCATTTCGATGGATTTCTGTTTATATATTACGAAATGCCAGTATTTTTATAAAGTCAGATATTTAATTTTTATGAGAAGTAATTTTCATTATGAAAAAGTTTAATTTTTAAAAAAATCGATGAAATGACTATAATTACATAATGAAATTAGCCAACGTAATAGATATTTCCACACGAAGCGAAATAGCTAGCGTATTTCTTAGTAGTAAGGCTTCTGTAATTCGAATGTTTATATTTTTTTTTACTGTCCTACAAAAAGTAGTGTAACTGGTACTTAATTAAATAAATATGCAGGTAAAGGTACTTTTTGACCGTAATACAAGTTGAACTGTTGTAGGATATTGCCTTTAATAAATACGAACACGCACGCAAATAAAGTTCGTCTCTTCGGATTGGTCTACTTTCGAATATTATCGTTTTGCATGTTCTGTAGTTAGCAGGTAAGGCATTTCCTGGTTCGGTTTTTGATATTGTATAAATATATTTATATAATGTACCTCCGAAACCAAGGGTACATGGGACACTGAAATCACCAAAAATGACGTTTTTTGTTTTCATTCTATAAAAATTGCTTAAGCCACTAGCTTTAATTTCGCGTTTGAATTTTTGAAATCCGATGATTTTAAGTGGTAAAATCTTTATTTTAACTAACTATTTTAACGCATCGCACACTTGTTGGCAAAGGCTAAAAATGCGTTTTTCTCAGCTTCGATTTTTCCCATTTTACTTATGTTCGAAAAGCTCCTTGCGATTCATTTTTTGATAAATCCACCTAATTTTTTTGTATTAATAATTTTTAATGTACTATAAAGAAATTTACACATGCTTTTTTATGTCACATAATTTTTTATATTTTTTTTTTCATGTTGGGAATTTGAAGTATGTGCATTTTTTAAGGAGAAATCACAAGCGTCAAGTTTGAAATTTTATTTCTGTTCAACTATAGCACCTAAAGTTAAAAGCATGCTTGAAAACGTTTATAATATATTGTTAACCTTTAACTGCTGTAAGTGGTCTGATAGACCTCGAGTCATTTTTTGTGGAATGCTTCCACCCCCAAAAATATCGCATCTTTGACTTTTATATTAATTTTTTTCATACTATGTTTCTTAAACTTTAAACTGATGTTCACCAATTTGTTTGGCCCAGTATGGACCATGTGTAGCTCTTGCGCCAAAAACCTCAAACCACCCAACCACAGCAGTTAAAGGTTAAACAACTACAACTTTTTCTTTCACTTTCACTAAAATATTGTGTCATGGGAAGCATTTGAAAAAGTTAAAATTTCGTATTATTTTAATGCATTTTTCTCAATAATTTACTATCTATTTTATATTATCTGCTCAAATTTTGCTGTTTCGTTTAAAGTCACATCTTCTATGTTTATGACAAATTTTATTTAATTCTTGGCAAAAGTGCCCCATGTCCCCTCCGGGAAATTATATGTCTTTGACATTGCATTAAAGTAGGGAAAATGGTAAAATACTTTTGCTACACAGCTTGGAATTTTTAAAACAAGCTATTTTGTATTTTTAGAATGTTTTGTTAAATACCAGGAATTTTAACTTCTTAAACAAACAAACATGAATATATTTTATTGCTTAAAATTGTATCATATCAATTTTAAAACCGATAACTGATAGTTTATATTATTTATTTTCTTTAAATTAAGAACTGTGTCATTAATGGACCCTATGTAAGACTTTTATTTTTCGTGGTGTTTCATCGCATGGCAACACTGGACATGCTTGTGACCAATGAAAATACACCTTTAAATATAAAATTCGAATTTTCTCAATCTATTACCCAATCACAATACGTATTTCATTTTCCCACGAACACAGCGCTTGACTGTGACGTTTCTACACGTTTTGGAAAGGCCTAAATTAAAAATTATCTAAGAAAAAAATTTCCGTCTGTCTGAGGTCAACATAACTCCCGAAAAATTGACCTATAATGTTTGAATTTTGTATACGTATTACGGTGGCCATGGGGGATGTCATTATAGTTTTCGTCAAAATAGCGCATGCTCAAAAGGTATTTGCCATCGAAAATTTGTTTTTCAGCAGGAGAATTCCCCCCATTTTTAATTTTTTTTTATTCATATCTAAATGTTTCGAAAAGGCCATAAACACAAAAATTTCTGCTCAATTCACTTTAAAAAAAAAAAAATTTGCAATCAAAGTTCCCTTTTTAGACATTGGCGAGAAAATGATTCATTCGGCTCAAATTGAATGTGACGTCAAGAGATCTTGGCTTGAAATGCAGCAGCGGAAACCAGTTTTGCAAGTTTTTCGCAAATCGCGCCAATCTGTACGGGATATGACAATGGTCTACCAAATCAACGCCAACTATTTGGCAGAAACTTCACGATAACCATAGAAACGGAAAGATTTCTTGATGTCTCCGATTTTGTTGAGTGTTTTGATCGGACCGGTTTCGGCTTAGTTTAGGAGCATTTTCTTTTCTTAATATCTAAATAACTATATTTTTTAAAGAACTTTTGTTTAAATATTTTGAATCAGAAAGAAATTCTTCATAAATATAAATTAATTTCACTCGTTTTTTAAAAAATGCGAGAATTGTCCATTGACAGTTTTTAAAAAAAAAAAATCAAGAAAAAATATTAAAAAATGAAAAAGAAGATAGAATTTGAAATTCAATGACTTTTTTTAAAAATTTAAAATTTTTGAAAATTTAGAGCACTATGTGAATTTTTTTTTTTTTTTTTTTTTTTTTTTTTAAATAAAATTTAGTTTTTACTTAGTAATACTTCCAAATCTGTAAAAATTATAATTTTAAAGACTTAAATAAAAAAAAAAGTTTGAAGGGTATAAAGTTATTAAACGATCATTGTTGAAACTCTTTCCTGTTACCAAAATTGTTTTAATTATCTATATAATAATAAAACAAGCTGTGTGTCTGTCTGTCTGTCTGTGGCTCTGTGGATCTATTGAAACCTACTTAAAATTGGAGTAGAGCTCTGAAATTTTCAGCATAAGTAGTTTTGGCCTTCTAATTTTATGCATCACAAACAGAATGTTAAAGTTTTAATTAGTTCTTTTTTAATTAATTTTTTTAATTAATTAATAAATATTTTACAAAACGATATCTAATAGGACTACAGCTCCGAAATTTTCAACATAAGTAGTTTTGGCCTTTTAATTGGACTTTTAAAAATAGAATTTTAAATTTTATTTTTGTTCTTTTTTAATTAATTTTTTAATTAATTAATAAACATTTTACAAAACGACTACTATTTGGGCTACAGCTCTAAAATTTTCAACATAAGTAGTTTTGGCCTTCTAATTGTATACATCACAAACAGAATGTTAAAATTTTAATTAGTTCTCTTTTAATTAATTTTTTTAATTACTTAATAAATATGTTTCAAAGCGATATCTAATGGGACTACAGCTAATAAATTTTCAACATAAGTAGTTTTGGCCTTTTAATTGGACTTTAAAAAACAGAATTTTAAATTTTTATTTTGTACTTTTTTAATTAACTTTTTTAATTAATTTATAAACATTTTACAAAACGACTACTAATTGGGCTACAGCTCTGAAATTTTCAACATAAGTAGTTTTGGACTTCTAATTGTATACATCACAAACAGAATGTTAAAATATTAATTAAATTTTTATTTAGTTTCTTTTTAATTAATTTAGTGAACGAAGCGAGCTCGATTTTGCGTAGTGATGAACCTTCCTGCGAGCGAATCGCCAAAAACTGGGTCCTATACACGAATAACAGATTTCCGCAACGCGGGGCCTCACAGCTAGCTAAAATATTGCACATGTTAAAATTTCGTAGCGAAGAACGGGTACTTAGCTAGTAATAAATAAAAGATAATTATACAGTAGATCATAAATAACTAGAAGTTCCTTTTTTTAAAAAAATGACCCAATTCGCTACAAGCTTATCTAGTTTCTTGACTATCCTAATTTTCTGCAATTCATTCTTATAGTTAGAAAAATCTAGTAAACGTCGAATAACTCAACTCAGAATAAACGAAAGGACACATTTATTTCGTTTTGGGGTCATAGTGTTCCATTTTTATCACCAACAATGCAAATACAGTTACAGATAGCGCTAACAAAGTCTCATTAGCATCTTGGATAATCTGAAATTTGTCATACGATCAGCAAGTTATCGCTGATGCCATCTCAACACCTAGAATTATCTAACTTCGAACTTTTAAATTGGCATTGATGCCTCTGATGTCCATTCTAATGTGTTCCTTTTCATCATAGTTCATGTTTTTTTCTATACTTAAAATAGTGTGATACGAGAATACCAAGTACCAGGTATAGATATTTTTACTTTGGATTAAAATTTGTAAAGAGGTTTCAATTTTAATATAATTTAAAGCTTTATTTCTATTTTTATGTTTATTATTTGATTTTAAATTTTATTATTGTTAAGGTTATTTTCAGTACTTAACGTACCTCTTTGTTGTCACGGAAATCTTTCCAATTATTGAATTTCTTTCCTGTTGCCAAATTTTTTTGCACAAACTATTTATTGAACATAATATTAAATTATCATTTGTCATTGTCATGGAATGCAAAAATACTTTATTGACACGACTATAGTCCAGTAATTTGAACTTTGCGAGAAAAATTCATGTATTTTGTTGATAAAGTTTTTTAAAATTAAATGATTTAATCTATAATAATAAAACCAGCTGTTTGTTTGTGTATCTGTCTGTCTGTGGATCTATAGAAAGCTACTTAAAATTAGAGTAGAGCTCTGAAATTTTCAACGTAAGTAGTTTTGACCTTCTAATTGTACTTAAGACGAACAGAATGTTAAAATTTTAATTAGTTATTTTTTAATTAATTTTTTTTACAAAGTGACTTCAAATAGAGATACATTTTTGAATTTTTAGCATAAGTAATTTTAGCCTTCTAATTGAAATTTTGAAAAGCAGAATTTTAGAATTTTGATTAGTTAATTTTTTTTTTTATTAAATAACAAATATTTTACAAAACGATTTGTAATAGGGTTACAGCTCTGAAAATTTCAACATAAGTAGTTTTGGTCTTCTAATTGAACTTTGGAAAAACATAATTTTTAATTTTTATTTAGTTCCTTTTTTTTTTTTTTTTTTATTAATTAGTAAATATTTTACAAAACAATTTCTAATATAAACACAGCTCTGAAATTTTCAACATAACTAGTTTTGGCTTCTTATTGGACTTTTGAAAAACAGAATTCAATTTTTTTTTTTTAAATTAATTTTATTAATTAATAAATATTTTACAAAACGATTTCTAATTGGGCTACAGTTCTGAAATTTTCAACACAATTAGTTTTGACCTTCTAATTGGACTTTCGATAAAAAGAACGTTACAATTTTAATTTGTTTTTTAATTAGTTTTTAATTAATATTTTCACAAAAAGTGACTTCTAATAGGCAAAGAACTCTGAAAGTTTCAACATAAGTAGTTTTGACCTTCTAATTTTGATTTTTACAAACATCGCGTGTTAAAATAATTCTAATGGGATGTTGTATTATTGTATTAACGGGGATTTGTTTGGTGTCTCGACAATTGAGAGGCTTCCAATATTAAGGCTTTATGTAGCAATTAGTTCTTAGTGAGTGAAGCGAGCTTACGCAGCAATGAACCTTTCAACGAGTAAAGTAAACCTGTGCTTATGTGTCAATGAATTTTTTAGCGATCGAAGCGAGCTCGATTTAGCCTAGCTACGAACCTTCCTGAAAGCGAAACTCCAAAAAGTAGGACCTATACACCAATGACGGATTTCCGCAAGTCGGGGCCTCACAACTAGCTAAAATATTGCACATGGTAAAATTTTGTAGCGAAGCACAGTTATTCAGCTAGTTAAAAATAAAAATATTCTGTTTAAATTTAGTCAAAGTTAAAGTGTTTAATATGTGTGCTCTCTTGGGATCATACGTAGTAAACCGTCTGTCTATCTTTTAATCGTAACAAAAATTTCGTCAAACATGGTTGACCAAGTAATTGCCAAAATCTATGCAAGAATGCGCGTTTGAATCGGAATGACGTCATGATCAATACGTTATAAGCATAAAAAAAATTGTCATTCGCTTTCTTCTTGATCTTCGAATAAATTCTATGCAAGAACTCAAGACCGGTTGGAAATGACGTCATAGCCAAGCACTCAATAAGTTACAATACTCTATAAGTTTTTTGTCACTTCGGCAATAAAAAAGAAATTCAACAGTTGGCGAGATTTCCGCTACGACAAAAAGGTGGAAGATTAAGTATGAAAAAGTGCCTTATTTTTATATGGAAGTACTAGCTAAATACCCGTGCTTCGCTACGAAATTTTATCATATGCAATATTTTAGCTAGCTGTGAGGACTCACGTTGTAGAAATCTGTCATTCGTGTATAGGGCCCAGTTTTTGGCGCTTCGCTCGCAGGAAGGTTTATCGCTAAGCAAAATCGAGATCGCTTCGTTCGCTGAAAGGTTCATGGACACATAAACACAGGCTTATTTCACTCGTTAAAAGGTTCATTGCTATGCAAGTATAGGCTCGCTTCGCTCTCTGAAAGGTTCATTGCTGCTAAGCATAAGCTCGTTTCATTCATTAAAATCTAATTATCAAGAAAAAAAAATTCCCCGTTAATACAATAATACAACACCCCTTTAAGATTATTTTAAAACTTGTTTGTGGAAAGCAAAATTAGAGGCTAAAACTACTTATGTTCAAACTTTCAGAGATCTAGGCCTATTCAAAGTCGCTTTTTGTGAAAAAATTCATTGAAAAACAAATTAAAATTTTAACATTCTTTTTGTCAGTCCAATTAGAATGCCAAAACTACTTGCGTTAAAAATTTCAGAAATGTAGCCCAATTACAAATCATTTTGTAAAATATTTGTTAATTTAAAAAATAAAAAAAAAAAAATAAAAAAAAAACCTGTTGAATTCTGTTTTTCAAAAATCTAATTGGAAGGCCACAACTATATATGCTGAAAATTTCAAAGCTGTAGCCCTATTTGAAATCGTTTTGTAATATATATATTAATTAATTAAAAAATTAATTAATAACTAACTAAACAAAAATTTAAAATTCTGTTTTTCTAAAGGCCAATTAGAAGGCCAAAACTATTTATGTTGAAATTTTTAGAGTTGTAGCCCTATTAGAAATCGTTTTGTAAAATATTAATTAATTCTAAAAATTAATTAAAAAGAAACTAAATGAAAATTTTAAATTCTGTTTTTCAAAAGTCTAATTAGAAGGCTATAACTACTTATGTTGAAAATTTCAGAGCTGTAGCCCAATTAGTAGTCGTTTTGTAAAATGTTTATTAGTTAATTAAAAAAATTAATTAAAAAAGAAGAAAATACAAATTTAAAATTCTGTTTTTTTAAAGCCAAATTAAAAGGCCAAAACTACTTATGTTGAAAATTTCAGAGCTGTAGCCCTATTAGTAATCGTTTTATAAAAAGTTTATTAATTAATTAAAAAAAATAATTAAAAAAGAACAAAATAAAAGTTTAAAATTCTGTTTTTTAAAAGTCCGATTAAAAGGCCAAAACTACTTATGTTGAAAATTTCAGAGCTGTAGCCCTATTAGATATCGTTTTGTAACATATTTATTAAGTAATTAAAAAAATTAATTAAAAAAGAACTAATTAAAATTTTAAAATTCTGTTTATGATGCATAAAATTAGAAGGTTAAAACTACTTATGCTGAAAATTTCAGAGCTCTACTAAAATTTTAAGTAGGTTTCTATAGATCCACAGAGCCACAGACATACAGACAGACAGACACACAGCTTGTTTTATTATTATAGATGGAATAATAAATTCAAAAGTTAGGACACAATCTTTTTGAAATTGAATGACTGTTGAAATGTCTCTTAGTGAATATTAACAATAATATAGAAGAAATAAAATTACATTAGTTTCAGAACTATTTTAAGTAGATATTTTCCAAATGTTATTCCAAGTTAGCTTTCATAATATATTGAAGGATGCCTGTAGAATTCCTCTATAATTACTAATATATTTATTCAATTTGATATATATTCTGAATTGTGGACATATTTTTGTTATTTCTTCATAAATATGCTATTCGTGTTTATATTTTAAATAACAACTTATGCAAATAACTTTGAAATGAGATACCATAACACCGGGTGAATAGGAACAATTTTGCAGCAAAAAAGCAGTCAGTAAATAAAATTTCATGCCAGTAAAAATTTTTCCTTGTGTTTAACAAATTAGCAAAACAATTAAAGAAAATAATTAAAGAAAGCAATATGAGATACGCAAAAGCTCGAGAGCAACAGTCATTTAATAAAAAGCCATTTCAAGTATTGCACTCACAAACTTAAAAAAAAAAACCTCACAATCTGCAAAAAGTTAGATTTTACCAACGATAAGGGTATCTTGTTTCTTTTTAAATGGCTCGATACAAAGGAGTTGCATCATCAAAATACTTAGATGTGGATACTTTTGTATCAAGTGTATTGAAATACGTTGTGCCTCTAAGCTCTTTCTCAATATGCCATTAAGGAAAATGACCAAGTCATTTTGCAAATTGTCAAGGAGCACAATAAAGTATATTCCACCGGGTCTATTTCATGCTTATTTTTCCTTTTTAAGAAAATTGTTTTTGTACCTCGAGTTATGGTAATTATAGGTAAAGTAGACTCATTATCATGCATCAATTGTTTGAAGGAAGTTTTGCTGGTATTTTATAAGCATGGACCTATAAATGTTTATGTTTAATTTCAGAACTGCTCGGAAAGAATTTTGTCTCGTTATTCCTTGGATCGCTGAAAACGCTGGGATACCCTGGAGTCCTGAATAAACGGTCTTAAATACCCTGGATAGCTGAATAAACGAAAAAAAAAAAAAAAAAAAAATGACGTTGGAAAATACTGTTGAGGTTGAAAAGTCCAACATTGATGAGGTAAGAAATTTAATTTTTTTTTTAAATGCTTAATAATGTCTTTGATTTTGTTTGTTTTGTGACTGGAAAAATCTTCGGAGGGATAACTAACCTATTTTCCGTCATCCAATCGAGTTCAAAACTTGGTAGATAGACTCGTTGTTGATGACAATGCATTCGATATAGTGTGGCGATTTCTCGAAATAACGACGACGAAATACAAAGGTAGCGCTTTTATTAATTTTTTAAAAGAAGTTGTTTAAATTGAATATTATTGAGACTATCATATATTTTTTCATGCCAACTACAATCTTGTTCTTCTCTGGTTTCGTTCTCAGGGTAACACTTCGGCTGTTGCCACTCGCTTAGAAAAATCTTAATCATCCGGCTGTTGCCACTCGCTTAGATAAATCTTTACAATAGTATTGGAGGCAAAAAAGGTTATACAACAGGGAGTTTGTTTGCTGTATTTAGTATTTTTTTTTTTAAATTTTGTTTATTTGAATTCGTTTGTATTTAGTACACTAATTGTTTAATTTAGTACTACTAAATTTAAACGAAATAAGCTATTTGTAATTCAATTTTAAAAATGGACAATCCGTTGCATAACATTAAGATATCGGACTAACGGAAAATAAAAAGACTCAACATACACTGTGGATAAACAAGTCATTCAGATTCGAAAATTAATTTTAGTGTATTAGAAATTTCGTTAATATCCAAAATGTGAGATTAGGTGTCAAGAAATAAATTTAAAAAAAAATTTAATCTATGACAGTTTTTACAGAAAGTAACAGCTTGGTAATTTAGGTTTTTGTTGAGTGTGCAAATTAGTTGTGTGCTAAACTTCGATTATTTTGAATTTATTTAGCAATGAACATTCAAGGAATTGTTTTTAACTTGCTGTTTGAAAAATATTTAAACTTGGTTTAAAAATTCAGTTAGTTTATTTCAAATTAGAATTGATTAGTGTATTATACTAATAAGCTCTCTGAATACTTGAACCTAATTGTACAAAATGTTAGTATTATTTTAAAATTTAATGTATACCATCTAATTGAAAACTCCAATTTTTATTTTAATATTTAATATTTATAAGTCAATGTATTAATAAAACTTACAACAATAAAGTATTGCAATTTTTTGTAAATTTATTTTATTAAGCTAAATAAAACTAATTTGTCAATAATAATTTTTTTTTTTCAACTAACAAATTTCCTTGTAAAAGTAAAAAGTAATGCAATGTGTGATAATATTTTTTTTCAACTAGCGAATTTCCTTGTAAAAGTAAAAAGTAATGCAATGTGTGATAAATTTTTTTTTTCAACTAACGAATTTCCTTGTAAAAGTAAAAAGTAATGCAATGTGTGATAATTTTTTTTTTTTTTTCAACTAACGAATTTTCTTGTAAAAGTAAAAAGTAATGCAATGTGTGATAATTTTTTTTTCCAACTAACGAATTTCCTTGTAAAAGTAAAAAGTAATGCAATGTGTGATAATTTTTTTTTTTAACTAACGAATTTCCTTGTAAAAGTAAAAAGTAATGCAATGTGTGATAATTTTTTTTCAACTAACGAATTTCCTTGTGAAAGTAAAAAGTAATGCAATGTGTGATAATTTTTTTTCCCAACTAACGAATTTCCTTGTAAAAGTAAAAAGTAATGCAATGTGTGATATTTTTTTTTTCAACTAACGAATTTCCTTGTGAAAGTAAAAAGTAATGCAATGTGTGATAATTTTTTTTTCAACTAACGAATTTCCTTGTGAAAGTAAAAAGTAATGCAATGTGTGATAATTTTTTTTTTCAACTAACGAATTTCCTTGTAAAAGTAAAAAGTAATGCAATGTGTGATATTTTTTTTTTCAACTAACGAATTTCCTTGTGAAAGTAAAAAGTAATGCAATGTGTGATAATTTTTTTTTCCAACTAACGAATTTCCTTGTAAAAGTAAAAAGTAATGCAATGTGTGATAATTTTTTTTTCCAACTAACGAATTTCCTTGTAAAAGTAAAAAGTAATGCAATGTGTGATATTTTTTTTTTCAACTAACGAATTTCCTTGTGAAAGTAAAAAGTAATGCAATGTGTGATAATTTTTTTTTCCAACTAACGAATTTCCTTGTAAAAGTAAAAAGTAATGCAATGTGTGATATTTTTTTTTTTTTTAACTAACGAATTTCCTTGTGAAATTAAAAAGTAATGCAATGTGTGATATTTTTTTTTTCAACTAACGAATTTCCTTGTAAAAGTAAAAAGTAATGCAATGTGTGATAATTTTTTTTTTTCAACTAACGAATTTCCTTGTAAAAGTAAAAAGTAATGCAATGTGTGATATTTTTTTTTTCAACTAACGAATTTCCTTGTGAAAGTAAAAAGTAATGCAATGTGTGATAATTTTTTTTTTCAACTAACGAATTTCCTTGTGAAAGTAAAAAGTAATGCAATGTGTGATAATTTTTTTTTTTCAACTAACGAATTTCCTTGTGAAAGTAAAAAGTAATGCAATGTCTGATAATTTTTTTTTTCAACTAACGAATTTCCTTGTGAAAGTAAAAAGTAATGCAATGTGTGATAATTTTTTTTTTCAACTAACGAATTTCCTTGTAAAAAGTAATGCAATTTGTGATAATTTTTCTTTTATTCATGTTTTAGAAGCAATAATTGTGGAAAAAAAATGTCATCAATATAACGGCGTTATGTTGTGATGATTAATTATTAATTATTTTGATTCCAGTTGAGACGTAGAATGAAAGGTTTGATGACACCAGAACTGTTTAAAGATGACAACGTTTTTGAACGATTTCTTAGAGGTAGTTATATATATATTTTATCACGTTACATACTTTTAAGACATTTATAATTTATACTATTTTTTTATGATAAATAATTAAATACAAAGAAGTTAACTTTAGTAAAATCCATTTTTATGATGATAAATGTTTTTAAAATGTTAAGGGGTTGATTGCAGGGGTTAGCGCTCTGGCTTCACATGCCAAAAGGTGCCTGGTTTGAATCCCCGGTAAGGCATGGATGTTCGTTGTGTTTCGGAATCCACGTTAAGCTGACCAACCAACTATAACTTAAAGGGACTTGCTACTCATCGTTTTCGCAAATAGTATAAAAATACCGTTTTTCTATTTTTGGCGTGTTTATAATCTTTAAAAGCTTTTCCTTATTCTGGCAAAAGTTTGAGCTGATCCGATAACTACAATTGCATAAAAATTATATTTTTTTTTATGGAGAATTTAGCTTAGCTGCAATAGCTCCTTTCGTGTTTCGAACGCATTTTTCTCAGTTCGTAATTTTTTGGAATTCTCACCTTTCTCAAAATGCTTAGAATCCATAAAATACAAATGAAATGTCTTGAAATTTTGTTTTGTGTCATTCTAAAGATATATTTGATAAAAATAGGCATGGGTGTTTTGACTAAAATATATTTTTTTTTTACAAATTTAAATGTTGAAAAATATTCTTGTTTTACGATTTTTTTTTACTTATAGGCAGAAGCATTTAAAAAAAAAAAAAAAAAAAAAAAAAAATAATCAGTTAATAATATTTAAAAATGAAAAAAAAAAGAAAAGATAAAATTTAAAATTTAATGGATTTAAAAAAAAAAAAAAAATTCAAAATTTAGAGCAGTGTGTAAACTTTTTTTAAAAATAAATTTTAGGTTTTGCCTCGTGATACTTTCAAATGTGTAAACATCATAATTGCAAAGATTTAAATAATAATAATAATAATAATAATAATAATAATAATAATAATAATAATAATAATAATAACAACAATAATAATAATAATAATAATAATAATAATAATAATAATAATAATAATAACAATAATAATAATAATAATAATAATAATAATAATAATAATAATAATAATAATAATAATAATAATAATAATAATAATAATAACAACAATAATAACAATAATAATAATAACAACAATAATAATAACAACAATAATAATAATAATAATAATAATAATAATAATAATAATAATAATAATAATAATAATAATAATAATAACAATAATAACAATAACAATAACAATAATAATAATAATAATAATAATAATAATAATAATAATAATAATAATAATAATAATAATAATAATAATAATAATAATAATAACAATAACAATAACAATAACAATAACAATAACAACAACAATAATAATAATAATAATAACAATAATAACAATGACAATGACAATGACAATGACAATAATAATAATAATAATAATAATAATAATAATAATAACAATAACAATAACAATAACAATAATAATAATAATAATAATAATAATAATAAAAAAGAGAATAGTTTTAAGGGTTTCAAGTCTTCAGAGAATCTGTTCCTGCGCTATTGACTTTATGCTTTGTTTTCAGCCACAATTTCTGCCGGAGTATTGTTTTGTAGCATATAAAATTTTCAAATCAACTTACTGGCTGGTGTTCTAGGCACTTGCAGCATTCAAATCGGTCTTTAATGTTTGATTGGTTTGTAGTGACAATTTACAGTTCTTCAGTCGGATACGTTTCGATAGACGATCGTATTGTAGTGGATGTATACACACACCGTAATACGTCCAATGATGTTTATGTATGACGTCATCAAAGATAAGTGCCATACACAGGAAAATGAAGTGTTTGTAATTGGCTGAACAACTAATTTCGTGATTAAGGTCTATTTATATGCATATAAATTGATTAGACGGCTTGACAGGAGTAGGGTTTCCAGATGCTCGTAATACACTATCAACCAATAAGTAATTGGACACCTGTGATAAAAGCGATAAACACAATTTATTCAAATTTAATAGATGGTTGAGCCTCCACCTAAGGCAATTACAGTACACACACTCCGGAGCATGCTTTCCACAAGTGTTTGGATGATGGACAGTAGTATTTTCTTCCACTCGGCTTGGAGTGGAGATGTGCGTTCTTTCATCGATTTTGGACGGTTGCCGCACCCCTTAATTCGGCGATCCTACTCGTCCCAGAGGTGTTCCATAGGATTCACGTCTGCACTCTGAGCAGGCCAGTCCAGTCGGTTCTGCCCGCTGTCATCATACTTATCCATGGTGATCCATGGTATTAGCACTCCGGGGCATGCTTTCCACAAGTGTTTGGATGATGGACAGTAGTATTTTCTTCCACTCGGCTTGGAGTGGAGATGTGCGTTCTTTCATCGATTTTGGACGGTTGCCGCACCCCTTAATTCGGCGATCCTACTCGTCCCAGAGGTGTTCCATAGGATTCACGTCTGCACTCTGAGCAGGCCAGTCCAGTCGGTTCTGCCCGCTGTCATCATACTTATCCATGGTGATCCATGGTATTAGCACTCCGGGGCATGCTTTCCACAAGTGTTTGGATGATGGACAGTAGTATTTTCTTCCACTCGGCTTGGAGTGGAGATGTGCGTTCTTTCATCGATTTTGGACGGTTGCCGCACCCCTTAATTCGGCGATCCTACTCGTCCCAGAGGTGTTCCATAGGATTCACGTCTGCACTCTGAGCAGGCCAGTCCAGTCGGTTCTGCCCGCTGTCATCATACTTATCCATGGTGATCCATGGTATTAGCACTCCGGGGCATGCTTTCCACAAGTGTTTGGATGATGGACAGTAGTATTTTCTTCCACTCGGCTTGGAGTGGAGATGTGCGTTCTTTCATCGATTTTGGACGGTTGCCGCACCCCTTAATTCGGCGATCCTACTCGTCCCAGAGGTGTTCCATAGGATTCACGTCTGGACTCTGAGCAGGCCAGTCCAGTCGGTTCTGCCCGCTGTCATCATACTTATCCATGGTGATCCATGGTATTAGCACTCCGGGGCATGCTTTCCACAAGTGTTTGGATGATGGACAGTAGTATTTCCTTCCACTCGGCTTGGAGTGGAGATGTGCGTTCTTTCATCGATTTTGGACGGTTGCTGCACCCCTTAATTCGGCGATCCTACTCGTCCCAGAGGTGTTCCATAGGATTCACGTCTGGACTCTGAGCAGGCCAGTCCAGTCGGTTCTGCCCGCTGTCATCATACTAATCCATGGTGGACCTCGCAACATGACAAGTGGCGTTGTCATCTTGGAAGTAACAATGATCCAACCCTTTAAAATTGCCACAGCGTAGGGAGCACATAGTTATCTAGATTAGTGGAGTAGTAGTCAGAGTTGAGCCTACCATGAATTGGAATCAAGGGTGACGTAGATCAGGACTGCAGGCATCCTCAATTGCATGGGTGTCCAAATACTTATTGGTAGATAGTGTATTAACATTGAAAATGCCCATATAAATATTCCTTTCCTTCAAGATGAAATTTTTATCAGGAAAATATGCTGTCCAATGCATGAGATTAACTTTTTTTTTATTTAGCATCAGATCATCCACAGGATGATGTCGTATGAAAATAATTAAAATATCACGTGTGCGTTCAGAACTATTGGTGCATCAGGAAAAAACGAAATTTTAAGAAGTATGATTTACTGCATAGCCACCCCAAGTAATGATTTACTGTAATTGATTTATTAAAATAGCAGTAGCGACTTACTGTTAATTGTACCACTTTTTTTTAAAGTCAGACAGAAAAAAATACTGGTATCTCAGAAGTATTGAATTTAAGTTTTATTTCTTAAAATGACGTTTTCAAGTATATCTGATATTCTCCAATGGTGTTTGCAATTGCGGGAGAATACAGATTTTTTTTGTGAATTTCAGCTGACCGAAGAATTGAATAATAAAACTACCATTATAATAATGTCTATTTTTTTAATGTGTCGAAAATGTCTAAGTTTTACTGTTTTAAGTAACATTTTATTTTTTTCATACTCAGCTCGAAATCAAAACTTAGATGCTGCTGAAGCGATGTTAAAGAACGTAAGTATTTTACATACTTAATTAACTTAGTGTTAATTATTTATAAATAGATAATAAAAAATTCACTGCATTTTTACAAACTGTACAATGGAAAATCACCGCATATTTTTACATTTTTTTATTCAAAAGATGTCTAAATCTTTAAAAAAAAGTCATAAATACACAAATTTCTGCTCAAGGCGATTTTTCTCTCTCTTTTTTTAATTTGCAACCTAAGTTCACCTGTTAGACTTTGGCGAGAAAATGATTAATTTGGCTCGAACTGAATGTGACGTCACTTGATCTGAAACAACTTGACTTGAAACCAGTTTTGCAAGTTTCTCCCAAATCGCGCCAACCTGTACGGGATATGGCAACTATCTACCAAACCAAAGCCAACTATTTGGCAGAAACCTCAAGATAACCATATAGTACGAAATGAAGTCATGACATCCCAGCTATAGCGGAGTGTTTTGATGGGCTGGTTTTTGGTTTTGGGTTTGGGGGCATTTGCTTTTCTTAAAATAACTAATTTTTTTTTTAAAGAACTTTTGTTTGAATATTTGGAACCAGAAAGATATTCTTCGTAAATATAAACTAATTTCCCTCGTTTTTGAAAAATGCTGGAATTGTCCATTACGAGTTAAGAAAAGCATTGATTTATTAAAAAACTACTACTTATTATATAATTAGATATATAATAGATATGAATACACACATCTTTAGAGGCTCTTTCACACGGTGTAGGACACGGATGCGGCCTCGAACTCACAAGAAGTTACACCGATGTAATTTGATCCCTCCATTTCAGATGTTGCGGAGAGCGGCCCGCATCCTTGAAACCTTCGTGCGGACCAGCATGACGTCCGCACGCAGCAAAATTTAGTGCTCGGGCTGGCTCCGCATCAAAGACTTATTATTATCAATAGACTGCGCGTTCCCACTTCAATTATACAACGAGAATGAAACCAAAATGAATCACATGAGTAGGGACTTTTTGGGAGCAGGGTTGCAGATTTGGCGGGTTTCTCCTCACTCAGGCGATAAAGGATAATAAGATTATCAGATAAGGGATTAATTTTACGACGTAACCGAATTAAAGACCACGTGACTGATAGACGAATTTTGTGATTCATTTTGGTTTCGTTCTCGTTGTGTGATTGAAGTGGGAACGCGCAGGCTATTGATGATAATAATAAGTCTATGCTCTGCATCAAAAGATAAGATTAAATGGAGGTATTCACAAGACGGGAATGCGGACGGAACCTTCCCGCAATTTTCCGAAATAATTTCAGTTCCATCAATAAAATGATAGAAAATGAATTAAGGACATCAACATTTCGATGAGGATGATAATGACGTCAGTGATAATAACAGTTACCATATTTTAGCAAACATAAAGTAAAAAATGAGAACTTTAAAAAAAAATTACAAATCTAAAACATAAGTTCATTATTCGTAATTTTAGCCGTTATTGATTAATCTAGTTTATTAAATATTGACAATTGACTTTTAATTTAAAGCGTTGCTTTATAATTACATTTTTAAATGATTGCAATCAAAATTAATTTTATTTATAATACTTTGTAGCATATCAAATGGAGAGAAATCAACAGAATTGATAAAATTAAAACCGAATTTATACCTTCTGAGGTAAGTAATTATTTTTTGTTACTTACTCTTTTTTGTTTATAATTTTTAGTCGCTTTTATTTAGAGGTGTGTTTTGTTGCTTTTACAAGAAATTGACTAACTTATAAGCAGATGGCTTTAAAAAAAAATTGATTGGTGGAACATGGAAATATGGTTTTTAATGTATTAGGTTAAGGACCATAATTATTTTACAGGAAAAAAACTTTTATACAAATGCAATTTAAATTTAAATTTGCCCTTTTATGTCATCAATTACTATATAAAAGTACCAATGAATTTTAATTAAAAGGTGATAAATATGAGAAACAATTGTTTTTTTGCTATTTATATGCTAGATATTTTTCTACAATAATTATCGTTTCAATTTTGTGGGTTAGAAAATTAATACTCATTTTCCTCAACAGATGGCAGCACGATAATATATGTTATTCTTAAATTCGTGGTCCCTGCATGGCCCTTACGTGGCCTTCGATTTCTTGTTTAGGAACTACCATCGCTGAGTGATTGAAAACCCTCTTGCGCGTACCTTTCCGATTTTGTATAAAATTATTTCTTAATGAATACCATTTCATTTAAGCAGTATGTATAAATTTAAACTTCAATACTTCTCCATTTTTTACCATGTCATTCGATTTTGGACAGTTCCATAAACCCTAAATCCAAAATTTAACTTTACTAACTGTTATTAAACATATCGTATATGAGCGAAAACAAGTAATAGTTTGAATCAATATTGATAAGAACAGTCAACAGAAGATGAATGAGTGCATAAGTAACAAGTTTTGATATTTTCTGCATGTTAGTAAATGTCCTCCATGATACGGCGTTTTTACGTGCTAATATTTCGAGAGGAAATAAGGTTTTTACGTATTATCCCGTTGACCGTTGCCTACACGAAAAAGTTCTTCGTAAGGATTCTTTTAGTCCGTCGAAGTGGTCGGTTCCGACGAATGCACATTCAAACTCGCAGCTGAAGCATTCCTTAAGAAGGTTCTGACAGTTGGTCCGCATCGAACCGGACCTATTAAAAGATCGGGCGACTCGAGTTATTTTCCGCTAAAAAAAAAAAAAAAAAAAAAAAAAAAAAAAAAAAAAAAAAAAAAAAAAAAAAAAACTATTTGATTTCAAAATTGCATGTTTTGTTTAACTTTATTAAAAAAACTATAGTTTTAAATCGCACAATTTTTAACTTAAAATTGATATTTCTGTATAACATAAGTCGGTCATTTCCTTGTCACTACAGTTTATTGAAATTTTTTTTTAGGCGTCTTTTCACTTTAGGCACCTCGAAAATAGGCTATTTTCGCGATTTTTTTTCGAGGATTTTTGCAAACAATTATGGGATAAAATGGATCCTATATAATAAACAC
Organism: Linyphia triangularis; assembly: GCA_963978545.1. Classification (NCBI taxonomy): domain Eukaryota; kingdom Metazoa; phylum Arthropoda; class Arachnida; order Araneae; family Linyphiidae; genus Linyphia; species Linyphia triangularis. The sequence goes on along the minus strand of OZ021723.1, from coordinate 9,661,218 downwards.
ATCTTTCAAGTACAAGAAAATTTTATTTTTTTTATTTTTTTGAACAATTATTATAATAAAACAGTAGCATCGAAAAACCCGTATAGAAATGTAATGTTCGTGGCTTGTTGATGAAATTTCGGAAACTATCCGGCCGATTGTCATGAAATTTGAATGACATATTCTTCATAGTTATGGCTATTTCGCATATCATCAGATTTTTAAAATTTTGATTTAAAGTATTTTTTTTTTACAAAAAACTGCAAAAAAAAACGCGTTTTTTTTTTTACTTTTTCGAAAAACGTGCGCCATTTTGTTATTTTCGCGAATATCAAAAATCTGATGATATGCGCTATAGCCATAACTATGAAGAATATGTCATTCAAATTTCATGACAATCGGCCGGATAGTTTCCGAAATTTCATCAACAAGCCACGAACATTACATTTCTACACGGGTTTTTCGATGCTACTGTTTTATTATAATAATTGTTAAAAAAAATTTTTTTTTTTTTTTCTTGTACTTGAAAGATGTGTTTATTATATAGGATCCATTTTATCCCATAATTGTTTGCAAAAATCCTCGAAAAAAAATCGCGAAAATAGCCTATTTTCGAGGTGCCTAAAGTGAGAAGACGCCTTAAAAGTTGTTTTTATTACATAAGTTCTGTATTATCAGCTTTGAATATTCGGATTATTCTGCACGCTGCCCGTTTTTAAAATGATTTTACACAACACCATTAAGAAGTCTAGTTACTCCTTGATAGGTATTGTAAACGTAGATTTACATTTTAAAATTGTCCCCAGTTGAATCTAATCATTCTAATCATGCGTTTTAAACTTTATGCGTAGATTATAATGAAACAAATTGAACTTTTAGTCGATAACTGAAGATTTTTTTCGGTAAACCTTTAAGATTTTATTCAATGCAATTCTAATGAATGGCTCCATGGAGTCTCTACTCATGGACGCCACCAAGGAAATCCAAGTCCCCAGTTTATTAATATTGATTAGTATGCATTAGTAAAAATAAGATGACCTGATTACTAAAAATTCCGTGGTGAAAAGTCTTACAATCCATAGGTAAAGAAATTTTAATATGGATTTTAAATTAGTCAATTTGGCAGAAATTTAATACATTGTTGCGTGGACGGGTTCGAAAGATTTGACGCCAAAGCAGATCAAAACTTGCAGATATTTATTCCACTCTTCACAGATTCCTTTACAACTCCAGAACTTCTCGTTCTAGTAGACTCAATACAGCTCTTTTCACAATAATAGAGCACAAAACAGCAGTTAAAAATTTGACAACACAACTGCTCAATCGCCGCAAAAGACAATGCAATACAATTCGCTTTAGAACTACTCAGTAATTCCAGTCAACTAATGGACTCGGCTAACAACTAACTTTACTCAAAATCAGTAAACTAACTAACTAACCTCCTCTGCCGACTTATATAGGAGTCAAACTTCTAGAAGTAGATATTTGGAGAACTTTCCAGATCGTAATCGAAAAGTACTATACATGTGCATGGGGACCAAAAATGTCGCCAAATGGTCGCCAAGTTTGGCGACATTTGGCGATTTCTCGTCAAATTTGGTGACAAAAATTAGTCGCCAAAACCGTCGCCAACTTGGCTCTATCTCGCCAATTTGGCGAGATTACCATTAACATAATGTTAAATGCTCTGCTCCTTAACACTCGCTTCCCAGAGTTACCTCTGTAAAACTCGTTATCGAGCATTAGTAGACACACTGCAGGGAAGCCAAGCTAACGACAAACTATTGCACTGCCTTATGCGAAATTTACATATATTTTACTATTTACAAAATTAACATTACGAAATATTTACAAATATACAAAAATTCGTAACAACATAACTATCAATGACCTTTCAGTAGGAAATCCAACTATTGTTTTTGAAAAATAAAAGTTTGAAAGCAAACCTTAACTGCCCCCCCCCCTCTCCCTTTTATATTTGCGACCTGCACCTCCTGCAAATTTTCCTTATTTGTCTTTAAATGTATTTTTATTCGTATTATAGAGATCTAAGGCCTATATTATACAGAGCCATTCCAGTGGCGTACGCGTGCAACAATAAAGACACTCGGGCTGGCTACTTTTGTGGGCCAGTAAAACAAGCTTCATATGATTGCATGTATCGCTTAGAGTCTGAGCGCCTCAAGTGACATGTGCAACCTCTAACCACTACTGTAACTCAGTATAATAAGCTCCATAGGATTACATGTTTTGCTTAAAGTTTGAACTTCTCAAGCGACAGACGCAACTTCTAGCCACAGCTGGGGTCAGTATAATAAGCTCCATAGGATTGCATGTATCGCTTAGAGTCAGAACGTCTTAAATGACTGGCGCAACCTCTATTTACGACTGTAACCTAGTATAATAAGCTTCATAGGATTGCATGTGTCGTTTTGAGTCAAAATGTATTAAGCGACAAGCGCAACCTCTATTCAAGACTGTAACCCAGTATAATAAGCTCCGTAAGATTGCATGTATCGCTTAGAGTCAGAACTTCTTAAACGACGGGTGCAACCTCTATTCACGACTGCTACACAGTATTAGCTCCATAGGATTGCATGTATCGGTTAGAGTCAGAACGTCTTAAGCGACGGGCGCAACCTCTTTTCACGACTCTAACCCAGCATAATAAGCTCCATAGGATTGCATGTATCGGTTAGAGTCAGAACGTCTTAAGCGACGGGCGCAACCTCTTTTCACGACTCTAACCCAGCATAATGAGCTCCATAGGATTGCATGTATCGGTTAGAGTCAGAACGTCTTAAGCGACGGGCGCAACCTCTTTTCACGACTCTAACCCAGCATAATAAGCTCCATAGGACTGCATGTATCGGTTAGAGTCAGAACGTCTTAAGCGACGGGCGCAACCTCTTTTCACGACTCTAACCCAGCATAATAAGCTCCATAGGATTGCATGTATCGGTTAGAGTCAGAACGTCTTAAGCGACGGGCGCAACCTCTTTTCACGACTCTAACCCAGCATAATATGCTCTATAGGATTGCATGTATCGGTTAGAGTCAGAACGTCTTAAGCGACGGGCGCAACCTCTTTTCACGACTCTAACCCAGCATAATAAGCTCCATAGGATTGCATGTATCGGTTAGAGTCAGAACGTCTTAAGCGACGGGCGCAACCTCTTTTCACGACTCTAACCCAGCATAATAAGCTCCATAGGATTGCATGTATCGGTTAGAGTCAGAACGTCTTAAGCGACGGGCGCAACCTCTTTTCATGACTCTAACCCAGCATAATAAGCTCCATAGGATTGCATGTATCGGTTAGAGTCAGAACGTCTTAAGCGACGGGGGCAACCTCTATTCACGACTGCAACCCAGCATAATAAGCTCCATAGGATTGCATGTATCGGTTAGAGTCAGAACGTCTTAAGCGACGGGCGCAACCTCTATTCACGACTGCAACCCAGCATAATAATCTCCATAGGATTGCATGTATCGGTTAGAGTCAGAACGTCTTAAGCAACGGGCGCAACCTCTATTCACGACTGCAACCCAGCATAATAAGCTCCATAGGATTGCATGTATCGGTTAGAGTCAGAACGTCTTAAGCGACGGGCGCAACCTCTTTTCACGACTCTAACCCAGCATAATATGCTCTATAGGATTGCATGTATCGGTTAGAGTCAGAACGTCTTAAGCGACGGGCGCAACCTCTTTTCACGACTCTAACCCAGCATAATAAGCTCCATAGGATTGCATGTATCGGTTAGAGTCAGAACGTCTTAAGCGACGGGCGCAACCTCTTTTCACGACTCTAACCCAGCATAATAAGCTCCATAGGATTGCATGTATCGGTTAGAGCCAGAACGTCTTAAGCGACGGGCGCAACCTCTTTTCACGACTCTAACCCAGCATAATAAACTCCATAGGATTGCATGTATCGGTTAGAGTCAGAACGTCTTAAGCGACGGGCGCAACCTCTTTTCATGACTCTAACCCAGCATAATAAGCTCCATAGGATTGCATGTATCGGTTAGAGTCAGAACGTCTTAAGCGACGGGCGCAACCTCTATTCACGACTGCAACCCAGCATAATAAGCTCCATAGGATTGCATGTATCGGTTAGAGTCAGAACGTCTTAAGCGACGGGCGCAACCTCTATTCACGACTGCAACCCAGCATAATAAGCTCCATAGGATTGCATGTACCGGTTAGAGTCAGAACGTCTTAAATGACTGGCGCAACCTCTATTTACGACTGTTACCCAGTATAATAAGCTTCATAGGATTGCATGTGTCGTTTTGAGTCAGAACGTCTTAAATGACTGGCGCAAAATCTATTCACGACTGCAACCCAGCATAATAAGCTTCATAGGATTGCATGTGTCGTTTTGAGTCAAAATGTATTAAGCGACAAGTGCAACCTCTATTCAAGACTGTAACCCAGTATAATAAGCTCCGTAAGATTGCATGTATCGCTTAGAGTCAGAACTTCTTAAGCGACGGGTGCAACCTCTATTCACGACTCTAACCCAGCATAATAAGCTCCATAGGATTGCATGTATCGGTTAGAGTCAGAACGTCTTAAGCGACGGGCGCAACCTCTTTTCACGACTCTAACCCAGCATAATAAGCTCCATAGGATTGCATGTATCGCTTAGAGTCTGAACCTCTCAAGCGACAGACGCAACCTCTAACCACAGCTGGGGCCAGTATAATAAGCTTCATAGGATTGCATGTTTCTTTTAGAGTGGCTTGTCTGAGCATCTGAAATTGTGGCGCTGGCGCCGCACTGATGTGGCTCTGTGTTTTATGGACCTAATTTGTTTGTGCATTTAATTTGTGAACTGTTTGATGGAATAGCTATTTACGATTTCTTTTGCTAAATTGTTTTTATTTTTTTAGGTTCTTGAAAAATATGCTTCCCTAGACAGATTAGGGTTCGATAACGATGGGGCGCCTGTGATATATTGCTGCTTCGGAGGCATGGATACCAGAGGTAATGACCAGTTTTGGAGAAATTGCTGATAATCAAAGAAGCGTTGAAAAGTAGCATAAAGCAATATGAAAAGTTTAAGTATTATACAGTTTCAGTAAATTTTAATTTTTTAGTGTTTCTTATATAGGTTAAGGTGCATGGATTTTTTTGGTGAAAATACATATAGAAAAAAAAAGAAGTCCTTTATAAATTGGTACAGTATATTTTAAGAGTACACCCGTTTCGGGGTGCGAAAGAGGGATGAGTGGCTGACTTTCGAAATCTTTTGAGAGTGACATATTTCTTGTTTTAGAGGCCACGTGTGCAGAATTTTACTAATTTATCTGCATAAAACTGAAGATTTATGGGGGAAAAAAAATTCGTTTACATTCTTTTATGCAGGGTGGTTTATATTATCCTTTTAAGCCCTTTAAATTTGAAAAATTTGAACCAACATCTCATATAACCAGGGAAGTAACTTATACCATCGATATAGATAAACAACTGGATAGACTGCTCCATTGTCAATGCAAAGACAAAAACGCGCCGGGGATTGCGAAGCTGGTGGGAAGATTAACCAATCACAGTTCACTTTTATAGTTGGATGGAAATGCGAAAACCTTGTAAAGAGTTAAGAGTATATATTTTTTTGCACATTATTACTAATTAAGGTCTACTATTGACATTCCTGCTGTGTACAACCCAAATTTTTATTTTCAATCCTCGGCAATCAGTATTTTTTATCCCACCAACGGCATCTGGCAACGGCTTCATTTTCCCAGCGTTAAGCAGTCCATCCAGTTGTTTATCTATATCGATGACTTATACCTATTGTAAAGTGATAGTCTGAATATTTTGAGACAGCTTATAGGCGGTGATATTCACGACTTCTAAAAGGGGTCGTCCTGAAATTGAGAAACGTGTTCTCCGGTGTAATCATGCAGCTGTATGATAACAAAGGGACATAACGTTTATCAATTCAAGATGAGCCCTTTTTTAAGTCGCGAATAGCCCATAGTTCAACCACTTTTTGGCTTTGTCATATAATTGTGAACTTTTTTTTCTAACTAAACTCTCTCCCCCCCCCCAAACTCCTTAGGTATTCTTTTTGTAACTTTCATAAATAGCGTCTATAAGCGCTGCTACCTGTTTCAAAATATTTAGCATAGTCCTTTAACTATAGGTAAAAGTTACTTCTCTGGCTTTAATGGGCTGAAAAGGGCTTTATGAATCACCTTGTATTCTTATAATAATGAAAAGAAAAGCAATTTTAATTAAATAGACGCTATCAAGGGAATATGAAATAGGATCAAGCCTGTTAAAAGAAATTCGATCCTTAGTAGTTTTTTGCCGTCATAAGTAAAAAAGGCCCTAAATACCAAAAAAAAAAAAAAAGAAAAAAAAAAAAAAAGAAGTTTATTTTAACACCTTTTGCTTACCCCTATAAAATACATATTTTATACTATTGCAAAGATTTTTGTATGACAAAGGCTTTTTATAAAAAAAAAAATTGAATTTTTTTCTTTGGATTTAGGCCCTTTCAAATTGCGATGGCAGATTTGTCGTCATGAGCATCTTTCATTTATTCTGACAGACGTTGGATTTTAGGAATAAGATTATTGGGCATTAGCATTTATATACAAGATTTCTGGAAGTTGGATTTTATGTATTGTATGGATTTTTTGCCGACCAAACGGTATAGTGGATAGCGTGCTAGCTTCTAGACCGCGAGGTTGCGGGTTCCGAGTCCCGTGTAAGGCATGGGTGTTTGTAAAATGTATGTTGGCTTGTCTAATGACGAATGTTTCGGCGCATTATAGCCCTCGTGTTGCTGACGGCGCCAGATAATCTGAAAACAACCAACTGTATGGATTTTTTAATTACTCAAACACAAAAAAGGGGCTCAACATAAACATGGATTGTATTTAAAAAATTCTAATAAAATTATATAGGCTTATTTTTAGAAGAACTATGAAGTCAGTGGTATTTTATTTTCCCCCTTCATGGATCTATAATGTTGATTAAATAAATATCTTTCTAAGCTTGCTTCTTATTTTAATACAAGGCCATATAAAAAGTAACATAAAAATTAAAAAATTGGAGTACAATTAACTTTTTTCTTTCTAATGCAGAGAAAAAGTTGGACTCTGTCTGATCCACTATTCCCTCTCAGATGATCTTAATGAAATCTCCAGTTAAAACTCAATTAGATAGTTTTTAAAAAGAAGACCCTTTGACATATCTGTTTAGCTTTCTGTTTATGTATTAGTCCGAGAGGCGACTGCAATTTTTGGATCCCATCGAACATTATTCTGAATTTTTTTTATAGAAATTGGAGAAAAGTGAGTAGATTACGAATCCACTGGTCTGCCGTGGCAAAAATGGCCGAAACTGATCAAAAATCGACTTGGAAGGAGGTGAACCAAAATCCGATTGCCAAATATGTCATTACTTGCCAAAAGGAGAACAAACTTTTTCGTCTGGCAACCCACTGCTTTTTGATTTTCAATGAGAAAAAGCGCAAACGATTTCTGATCTCTGGCTCGGAAAACTTGTATCTTTTAAAAGTAAGCCAAATTGGCGACATCAGTTACGTTATCAGTGACGTAGTGTTTATTGCCAATTTGGCTCATTTGTGAAAGATGCAAGTAATCCAGAGCCAAACATCCGAATCGTCTGCAACCTTCTTAATTGAAAATTAAAGAGTGAGGGTTACCAAATAAAAAAAAAAAAAAATGCTCATTATTTGGCAAGTTATGGAGCATTTGGCAATTGGATTTTGCTCAACTGATTAAAAGTCAATTTTTGACTAGTTTCGTCCATTTTTGCTACGGCAGACCAGTGGATTCGTAATTTATTCACTTTTCTCCAATTTCTATTAAAAATTCAGAATGATGTTCGATGAGGTCCAAAAAAATTGCAGTCGTCTCTCAGTCTATATTGGAACATATAAATATCTGATAGTAAGTGAAGGAATCATTTATTTTTTTTATCCAGGAATGTACAAGTGCGGTAAGAAAACAGACTTCATTACATATTTCATTCAGATGCTAGAGGAAAATGTATCAGCCATGAAAGAACACAGCGAAAAGGTTGGTTACTTAATGGAAATTTCATACATGTTGCTTCAATTTCGTAATTCTTATGATATGGAACTAATTTGGAATAGCCCTAACTGGATGAAGTGCTGAATTGGTACGTGAGTACTAACTCAGCCAAATTTTGGTGAACTTTTTTTTAACAGGAGAAAAAGAAAGAATGTTTGCGACGATGTTGTCATTCCATTGAAGTTGTTCGAATGCGGGAGACATGCAAACTGTACGGCAACCCTCAATTTTCACCCATATCGTATCGCATATCCATGAGGGTGATTTGCATGTTACTATACTAAACTTCAACTTAACTAGACATCACTTAGACGGTAGATCGTCACAGTGCTCATAGGTATTTAATCCATTTTGGCGGAGTGACGACATAATTCTCGCCAAACCTTATAGCCTTTTGTTCTCTATAGGGTTGTGGTTTGGCGAACATTATGCTTTCACGCCGCCAAAATGGATTAAATACCTATGAGCACTGTGACGATCTACCGTCTAAGTGATGTCTAGTTAAGTTGAAGTTTAGTATAGTCAACGTGTCAGTTGATATCACCATTCATTAGATGCCAGCGCACTGGGTAATAGCGACTTGCATTGGAAATCCAAACAGATTTACATATTGCCAGTCAGCGTGCCAGTTGTTATCACCATTCATTAGATGCCAGTGATTGGCATTGTGTAATAGCGACTGGCATTGTGTAATAGTGACTGGCACTGTGTAATAGTGACTTGCACTGGGAATACAGACTGATTTACATGTTGCAAATCGGCGTGCCAGTTGATATTACTATTCATTAAATTCCAGCGACAGGCATTGGGAAATAGCGACTTGTACAGAGAATTCAGTTTGTCACTGGCATGTCCAGTAGTTGACTGGAGCTTCAGTAGATCAAACATTTTTTATTTGCTGTTGTATCAAAAGCTATAACTTGAGCTTTCCTCCCATATAGCACACATCCTCCTAAGCAGGTCCCAAAAAAGTCCCCAGGCATCCCCGCGACACCGAATGACTTTCTAGGGACTTCTCTGGGAGGATGTAACCACCATCGATTCAGTAGACTAAAGCTCACAGAATTAGTAGTGTAAAGTTCACTGAATTGTTCCAATTGCTTGTACCATGTATGCGCAAAGCTGGTATTCCAAACAACGAGTGTTGATAGTGCCTTATCAATAAACTTACTAGCTGGCGTTCCTGTCGCTTGCAAGTGTAAATCAGTCCATTGCAAAGAATTAAACAAAGCAAAACACCCCCATTTCTGAAGGTACATTTCAATCAGTAATTTTTAAGCAGACTGAAGTTTTCAAATATACGACTACCGGTTTAACTTAACTGTGCAAATTAAGACATTTTGTCCCGTTCTTAGAATATTCCACAATTCCATTTTTTTACAGTTTAACCCTTTATCTACTAGTGGGACCTGTCAAATTCTTTATGGTACTATATTAATTTATACATTTGGGGCTTTGAAATTCACTTCTATGAAGTTTACTCTTCAAATGTTGGATGGCAGCACAAGCTCATTTTTATTTACATGCCAACACATGGATGATTTTCAGTATTCTAGGCATCCATCTTTACCTTACATCGTCTTGCATACTTGTAGACTGAGAGGCGATTGCAATTTTTGGACCCCATCGAACATCATTCTGATTTTTTTATAGAAATTAGAGAAAAGTGAGTAGATTACGAATCCACTGGTCTGCCGTGGCAAAAATGGCCGAAACTGGTCAAAAATAGACATTTAATAATTTGAACTAAATCCAATTGCCAAATGAGCCATAACTTTCCAAATAATGAGCATTTTTTTATTTATTTGGTAACCCTCACTCTTTAATTATCAATTAAGAAGGTTGCAGACGATTCAGATATCTGACGACGGTCTACTTGCATCTATTAAAATGGAGCCAAGTTGGCAAAAAATATTACGTCACTTATGATGTAACTGATGTCGCCAATTTGGCTTACTTTTAAAAGATATAAGTTTTCCGAGCCAAAGATTAGAAATTGTTTGCGCTTTTTCTCATTGAGAATCAAAACGAAGTTTGTTGCCAGACGAATAAGTTTGTTCTATTTTTGACAAGTTATGACTTATTTGGCAATCGGGTTTTAGTTCAACTCATTCCAAGTCGATTATTGATCAGTTTCGGCCATTTTTGCCACGGCAGACCAGTGGATTCGTAATCTATTCACTTTTCTCCAATTTCTATAAAAAATTCAGAATGATGTTCGATGGGGTCCAAAAATTGCAGTCGCCTCTCGGACAATTGCCTCTAGCAAGCATCCAAAGTTAAATAAGCTTGTGCTGCCATCCAACAATCGAAGAACGAACTTCGTAAAAGTGGAATTCAAAGTCCTAATAGGTCTCAAATCATTGAAATTAATTCAGTACCATGAGAGAACTGATGGGACTTTTAAATCTCGTCAGTAGAAAGAGGGTTACAGAAAAATAATGGAGGAGAAATAGGCTATATGTGAAGATAGCGGTGTATGCTGTTGTGCCACCATGATAGATTAGTAACAGTTAGTCTTATTTCCATTGTTACAGACAACGCTAGACTTTGCGGCGAGGGCCAATCTGGTAGAAAGGCAGTATTCCTGCGTCCTTTCTAACTTTCGCGGCTTTCATCCATGTTGGGATGGTTCCCATATACGGTTGTAATTATGAATTTTTAAAAAAACCTTGTGATTGAAGATGGAAACTAATTTAAGAATGATTAAAATCTGTGAAATTTTAAGGGGGTCCGGTACCGAAAATAAAAAAAAACTTTATTTACGTACATTTTTATGTCAAAAATTTATTTTATGTATCAGATACTATTTATATATCTTTGAGAAAATGTTTTTTTTGAATATTGTGTTTAGTTATTTAAATAAAATTAAAAACCAAGAAAAATCCGTAATAATTGATGTTTGCGTATTTTTATATAAGTCAAGAAAAAATATTTTTTTTTTTTCAAAGTGAAAGCTTTCTGTAATACATAATTATATAAAGAAATTGTTGTCTTCACAGAATTTTGATTTGTGAGTTAAAAAAAAATTTAAAAAAATTTCAAAGTTAAAATATTGAAATTTTTGCTTTTTTTTATGTTATCTTTTACGCTAAATGCTATATTTTAAAACAGAATTAAAAAAAATACAATTCTGTGAAGACAAAAAATTTAAAACTATATACATTAAATGCTCCAGAAATTTGAATAGCCAATTGTTAATGGTTCTGGAGATATATCGATTTGAATATGCAACATCTGTGAAAAACACTAGTGCTCGAAAAACGCACTTTAAGCAGACGCTTCAAAGCGTTACGCCCATTAGTGATGTTTAAATCGCAGGTAATTTTGTGGCGTTCTAATCACCGGAGGAATAAAATAAAAACATCATTCCTTTCAGGAATGTATGAACTATTTTTTTAAATCAGAAAAAAAATTTGGGATTTTGTAAGAAATTTCGGTACTGGACCCCATTAAAATTTTAAGTTATGATTAAAAGAAAGCATTAAAAAAAAAAAAAAAAAAAAAAAAAAAATGTTTTAGACTTTTATTGATTACCAAAACCCAAAAAGTACTTTATTTATGATTAATAAATTACTGGATTTACATATTAGTATATTTAGTAATTTAAGAGCCAATTGAGTCGATAGACATAGACTTAAGATTTGTGATTAACTGAAATAAAAAATTATGAAATTTAACAAGTTAAGAATTATTCTGTATGTTTGGAATCTTAAACTACTAATTAGTATTAAAATAATATAATAAAACTATGAATTATAAAAATTAATATATTTGATATACATAATTTATTACTTTTATTATAAGTGCATATAATTTATTTCAGAGTGGAATTCCTAATCATCAATGGGTTATGATATTCGATTACGAAAACTTTCAACTAAGTAATGCGACGCATAAGCCAAGTAAGAATATTGCTTCAAATACTGTCTCTTGAGCAGTATCTTAAATAAATAGAAATTTGAAATTGAATGATAATAGTCCGAGAGGCGACTGCAATTTTTGGACCCCATCGAACATCATTCTGAATTTTTTATAAAATTAGAGAAAAGTGAGTAGATTAGGAATCCACTGGTCTGCCGTGGCAAAAATGGCCGAAACTGATCAATAATTGACTTGGAATAAATTGAACTAAAATCCAATTGCCAAATATGTCATAACTTGCCAAAAAGAGAAAAAACTTTTTCGTCTGGCAACCCCCTGCATTTTGATTTTCAATGGGAAAAAGCTCAAACGATTTCTGATCTCTTGCTCGGAAAACTTGTATCTTTTGATAGTAAGCCAAATTGGTGACATTAGTTACATCATCAGTGACGTAATGTTTATTGCCAACTTGGTTCCCTTTTAAAAGATGCAAGTAGACCGTCGCCAGATATCTGAATCGTCTGCAACCTTCTTAATATAAAAATAAAAAGTGAGGGTTACCAAATAAAAAAAAATGCTTATTATTTAGCAAGTTATGGCGCATTTGGCAATTGGATTTAGTTCAACTTATTAAAAGTCTATTTTTGACCAGTTTCAGCCATTTTTGCCACGGCAGACCAGTGGATTCGTAATCTACTCACTTTTCTCTAATTTCTATAAAAAAATTCAGAACGCTGTTCGATGGGGTTCAAAAATTGCAGTCGCCTCTCAGTCTATAATTTATGATAATCAAAGTAAAGGTAATCAAATCTAGAAATTAAATGATTAAATTTTGGGTTATACAAAATCAAAATCTAATACACTGGGAGGCGATTGCAAGTTTTGGTGCCTCATAGAACATCACAGAAGTTTATGAACATACTGGTCTGCCAGGATAAAAGTGGCCGAAAATGTTCGAAAATCAACTTTGAATAAATAGAACGAAACTCGATAGCCAAATACTCTGTAACTTGCCATAAGATGAACACCCTCTTTCGTCTGGCCGTTCTAAAGTTTTCAATTAAGAAGAAGGCAGACGATTTGACGTCTCTGGAGCCATATAATTGTATCTTTTAAAAGCGAGTCAAGTTTACGATAAACTAGAGGTGTGGAACATCGCACAACTTTCAATTACACTATAATACTGAAGCGGATTTGTGTCATCTACAGTATTTATATTTTCATCATTCATTTAGTAAAAATAGCCAGTTTGGCGGTATTTTTTGCGATAATTCTTGTATGGGTCTTTTTTTAAATAATAATAATAATAATAAAAAACTTTTCGCCAAACTGATGATTTTGGCGATATACTTATCGATAGTTTTTAATATTATCTTTGCTTATAAGTGAAGCTGAGCAGAGAAGAAAGAACGATCGTTGATGAGGTATGCTCAAGGAAAGAGAAACTCTGTGTTAAAAGCATTCGTTTTTCAACTTTTTACGCCATTAAAAGCATTTTGCGGGAATTTCGGAGGCGGGGATATTTAGAACACCTTAAGAGGCATTACCACAGCGATTTTGATAAAAATCGTTAGAGCCGTTTTTTAGCAATCATTGAAAAACCTGATTTTTTCAATGCCAGCTACCGTATGAGCATGCGCGATTTTGACGAAAACCTTAATGGTAGGTCCTTGTGCCACCACCAACCCGCACACTAAATTTGAACATCGTAGATCAGTTTATTCGGGAGTTATAATGACCACATACAAACAGACAAAAAAAATTTCTATATCACTTTTTTGAAATCAGGATGTTCTAATACGTGGAGAAATGCAAAAGAAATAATTTTTTTTTTTTTTGAATGAATGCTATACTTTCATTACGCTATGTATACATATGGGTAATTGAAAGTAATATTATGTTACTGATGGTGGGTAACATTCAAAATTATGTTCGTTGAGGTCTTAATTTGTTGTCGCCTCTGCTAATGATATTATATTAAATTACACAGCTGTTCAGTGTTGCGTGTCGATTATAAGGGAACCTTTCCGTGTAATGAACCATATTTCGTAAATTTTCTAACTGTCTAGTTATAGTACATGTATGACTAGCCCGAAATAATTGTTCAAAGTAAATTTGTAAAATTGTGTTTCATATATTTTTTTTTTACTCTTTTTAATAGCTGCGTTTGGTAATCTTTGTTGAATTACAAGAATTATCGAATTTTCTAAATATTTTGTTTAAAAAAAACTGTTTATTTAATAATAGACTGAGAGGCGACTGCAATTTTTGGACCCCATCGAACATCATTCTGAATTTTTAATGGAAATTGGAGAAAAGTGAGTAGATTACGAATCCACTGGTCTGCCGTGGCAAAAATGGCCGAAACTGCTCGAAAATCGACTTTTATTAAGTTGAACTAAATCCAATTGGCAAATGCGCCAAAACTTGCCAAATAATGAGCATTTTTTTTATTTATTTGGTAACCCTCACTCTTTAATTATCAATTAAGAAGGTTGCAGACGATTCAGATATCTGGCGACGGTCTACTTGCATTTATTAAAAGGGAGCCAAGTTGGCAAAAAATATTACGTCACTTATGACGTAACTGATGTCGCCAATTTGGCTTACTTTTAAAAGATACAAGTTTTCCGAGCAAAAGATCAGAAATCGTTTGCGCTTTTTCTCCTTGAAATTCAAAATGAAGTGGGTTGCCAGACGAATAAGTTTGTTCTATTTTTGGCAAGTTATGACCTATTTGGCAATCGGTTTTTGTTCAACTCATTCCAAGTCGATTATTGATCAGTTTCGGCCATTTTTGCCACGGCAGACCAGTGGATTCCTTATCTACTCACTTTTCTCCAATTTCTATAAAAAAAATTCAGAATGATGTTCGATGGGGTCCAAAAATTGCAGTCGCCTCTCGAACTATAATTTAATATATATTTTTTTTTACAGCTGTTGAAATACTCATCAATATGATTTCTATGTATGAAGCAAACTACCCAGAAAGGTTAAAGACTGCTTATCTTATAAACGGTAAATTGTTGTCGTTATTTTATGAAAACAAATTTTATGGAACCTATACATAAAATAGCAAACTAAATTATTAAAACTCAACCTGTTTTTTTTTTAGGATCATTAGTTTTTCAAATTTGCTTCGCCATCTGCCGGCCTTTTCTCTCCGGTCCAACGTTCCAGAAAGTGAGAACGTTTGGAAAAGGTATGAAACTTTAATCTGATTCATACATTTTTAGTTCTGAATGTATGGTTAGTTGTTTCGTACACATCTTACGCCTAGATAACTTGAAGTATTTGGTCACCAATTTGAATTCTGTTCGTTAATGTCTGAAAGACAATTTTAAAACAAGTTAAGTTTTTATAAAATGATCTAATAAATTTATAACCCGCTACCCAATAGGTTCTATCAACGTTCATTTTATTCGCAATCTATTTTTATACCACAGTTACTTAAGAATAGAAAGGATTCCAACATTTTTCAATTTTCCCTATTTAAGGGGGTCCAGTACCGAAATTTTTTTCAAAAATCGTAATTTTTTTTATGATTTTAAAAAATAGTTCATACATTCCCGAAGAGAATGATGTTTTTATCTTATACCTCCGGTGATTAGAACGCCACAAAATTACTTGTTATTTAAACATCACTAATGGGCGTAACACATTGAAGCGTCTGCTTAAAGTGCGTTTTTCGAACACTAGTGTTTTTCACAGATGTTGCATATTCAAATCGATATATCACCAGAACCATTAATAATTGGCTATTCAAATTTTTGAAGCATTTAATTTATATAGTTTTAAATATTTTGTCTTCACATAATTTTATTTTTTTAATTCTGTTTTAAAATATAACATTTAGCGTAAATGATAACATAAAAAAAAAAGCAAAAATTTCAAAATTTTAACTTTAAATATTTTTTTTATTTTTTTTAATTCACCTATCAAAATTCTGTGAAGATAAAATTTTCTTTATATAATTATGTATTACAGAAAGCTTTCATTTTGAAAAAAAAAAAAAAAAAAAAAAAAAAATTTTTTTTCTTGACTTATATCAAAATACGCAAACATCAATTATTATGGATTTTTCTTGGTTTTTAATTTTTTGTTAAATAACTAAACACAATATTTAAAAAAACATTTTCTCAAAGATATATAAATAGTATCTTATACATAAAATAAATTTTTGACCTAAAAATGTACATAAATAAAGTTTTTTTTATTTTCGGTACCGGACCCCCTTAATACTAGAGATCCCCAGACTCTTGACGTCAATCTTTCTTTGCGCTCCAATATTCCCTTTTTCTCACACACTCGATCTTTCAGACGCGTGGTGCTATGTTCTTCAAAATAAACTGCATATATGTGACTGCCTTATCAAGAACTGTGTCTTTATTATTTACCTTAACATTGCTAAACTTTCCTGGATTCATTACAAGGATATTTTGCAACTTGATAAAAATGCATTGTCTCAGAAGAATCGTAAGATTTGTCGAGTAGAGTAGAAAGCATTTTACAAGAATTCTATAGAATCGCCCCAGAACCTTATAAAACCAAATCAATGCTTATATCTTATCTACAAGGTGAGACCGAAAAGTAAGGTGACTGATGCCATAATGATCACTGTATTATATATTTGCAGATAAATGCATCACTGTCCTTCAAAGTAGTTCCCGCCGTCTACAATACACTTCGGACAACGTTCATACCAAGTTCTTGAAACTTCTGAAAAAGTCCTCCTTTGAGACTGTCTTAAGTTCCTTGTGGTAACAGCAGCTTGAATGTCTGAGATGCTTGAAAATCGGTTTCCCTTCAGTGCCAATTTCAGCTGTGGAAAGAGGAAAAAATCCTTATTCCCCTGATGCCAGTAGATTATTTCTTCTTTCCACGACTGAAATTGGCACTGAAGGGAAACCGATTTTCAAGCATCTCAGACATTCAAGCTGCTGTTACCACAAGGAACTTAAGACAGTCTCAAAGGAGGACTTTTTCGGAAGTTTCAAGAACTTGTATGAACGTTGCCAGAAGTGTATTGTAGACGGCGGGAACTACTTTGAAGGACAGTGATGCATTTATCTGCAAATATATAATAGAGTAATTATTATGACATCAGTCACCTTACTTTTCGGTCTCACCTTGTAGTTTGTTTGATTCATCGGATATACTCATCGATATAGATAAGCAACTGGATAAACTGCTCCAATGCCAATGCAAGGCAAAAAAAGAAAAAAAAAAAAGAAAGAAACCGTGCCGGTGGTTGATGATGATGGGTGGATGATTAACCAATCACAGTTCACTTTTATAGTTGGGTGGGAATGCAAGAAGCTTTGTAAAGTGCTATGGTAAATATTTTTTTGCACGTTATTACTAAATAAGGAATACTATTGACATTTCCGATGTGTACAACCCATCGATATAGATAAACAACTGGATGGACTGCCTAACGCTGGGAAAATGAAGTCGTTGCCAGATGCCATTGGTGGGATAAAAAATACGGATTGCCGAGGATCGAAAATAAAATTTTGGGTTGTACACAGCAGAAATGTCAATAGTAGACCTTAATTAGTAATAATGTGACAAAAAATATATACTCTAACACTTTACAAGGTTTTTCGCATTCCCATCCAACTTATAAAAGTAAACTGTGATTGGTTAATCATCCCACCAGCTTCGCATTCCCCGGCGCGTTTTTTTATTTTCATTGACAATGGAGCAGTCTATCCAGTTGTTTATCTATATCGATGGTACAACCCAAGATTTTATTTTCAATTCAAAGTAATCCTCATTTTTTTGTCCATCCAATGATCCGGCAACGGTTTCCAGCTTTAAGCAGTCTATCCAGTTGTTTATCTATATCGATGGTTAGACTAGAAGACAACATACCCTGACCTCATTAAATACGCTGTAGGATGTATCCTTCCGCCGAAAAGATATAGTTCCAAGCAAATCACAACTTATATGGTAATATTGTTAACCTGCTCTCATTGTTTTGTATTAAACTTAGATATAAGTTGATACAAAAAAGAAGAAAATAAATGCTTTTATATTAAAAGTTTTAATATTCTACTTTTCTACCACCCATCGTTCCGATCAGCCAATCAGGGCGTAGTCAAACCGGTTCACACATCGCTGTAGGGTATTCAATGAGTTCAGGGTATGCTGTCTTCTAGTATAGTGATGTTTTGTTTTCGTGAAGCAAAGTGTAAGATGTGGATGGAATAAAAGTGATTACTCTAAGGTAATTTAAAGGTGACTTGGTACACTTCAAACTTTTCCTTTTATTTAAACCTTTAAAATTATAATTTTTACAGATTTGGAAGTAGTACTAAGTAATAAATAAATTTTATTAAATAGAAAGTTCACATAATGGTCAACATTTTCAAAATAAAAAAATCTTACAATTTCAAATTCTATTTTCTTTTTCATTTATCAATATTTTTTCCTAATTTTTAAAATTTTTTTTACTAGTTGTCTATCCTAACTTTTAATGCATCGGATTTAGATTAAGTAAAATAGTTTTAGAGAAAAACTATAATTACTGTACCTATAGGTAAAAAAAGGGTATTTTTCAATAATTAAATTTGTAAAAAAAAAAAAAAAATTAATTATATTTTAGTTAAAAATCCATGCCTATTTTTGTCAAATAGATCTTTAGAATGACAGAAAAAAAAATTCAAGTAGTTTTATTCATATTTGCTAAAGTTTTAGCATTTTGAGTAAGTTTGGAATTTCAAAAATCAGTAACTGAGAAAAATGAGTTCGAAACATCGAAGGAGCTATTGCAGCAATGCTAAATTCTTCATAAAAAGATAGTTTCTCTGCAATTGCAGTAATCAAATCAGCTGAAAACTTTTCCAGAATAAGGAGAAGGTTTCAAAGATTATTAACACGCAAAAAATAGAAAATTGATTTATTTGTAAATTTTTTGTGAAAACAAGGGATGCTATGTGCCCTTAAATCACAGATTCCAAATAATTAAGGAGGTCCGGTACCGAAAATAAAAAAAAAAACTTTATTTATGTACATTTTTATGTCAAAAATTTATTTTATGTATGAGATACTATTTATATATCTTTGATGAAACGTTTTTTAAATATTGTGTTTAGTTATTTAAAAAAAAATTAAAAACCAAGAAAAATCCATAATAATTGATGTTTGCGTATTTTGATATAAGTCAAGAAAAAATAACACAGAATTTTGATATGTGAATTAAAAAAAATTCTCAAAGTTAAAATATTTAAATTTTGCTTTTTTTAATGTTATCTTTTACGCTAACTGTTATATTTTAAAACATAATTAAAAAAATAAAATTCTGTGCCGAAAAAATACTTAAAACTATACAAATTAAATGCTCCAGAAATTTGAATAGCCAATTGTTAATGGTTCTGGAGATATATCGATTTGAATATGCAACATCCGTGAAAAACACTAGTGCTCGAAAAACGCACTTTAAGCAGACGCTTCAAGGTGTTACGCCCATTAGTGATGTTTAAATCACAGGTAATTTTGTGGCTTTCTAATCACCGGAGGAATAAGATCAAAACATCATTCTCTTCGGGAATGTATGAACTATTTTTTAAAATCAGAAAAAAAATTTGGGATTTTTTAAAAAAATTCGGTACTGGTCCCCCTTAAAAACATTTCTTGATGGCTTACCTACTTTAATGAATCTTAAGATGAAATTTAGAGTGTTTCCATGACATTACAAATAGATAATAATTACAATTAACGCCTACGAAACTGGCTTCTTTCATTACAAAAATCCAGTCCTTAGCTCCAGAAACAGCTTACACTTTGTTTTGCGGAAACAAAACAATAGCTTTACGGTCTTAATTTTCTAATTGTATCAAGTTGTATTTATAATACTGTTGCGTGGATGGGTTCGAAAGATTTGAAGCCAAAGCAGATCAAAACTTGCTGAAATTTATTCCGATACAACTCTTCACAGATTCCTTTACAACTCCAGAACTTCTCGTTCTAGTAGACTCAATGCAGCTCTATACACAACAATAGAGCACAAAACAGCTCTTTTCACAACAATAGAGCACAAAACAGCAGTTGAAAACTTGACAACACAACTGCTCAAATCGCTGCAAAAGACAATGCAATGCAGTTCGCTTTCGGAACTCTCTGAACGCTCACTGAGACTCAGTAATTCCAGTCAACTAATTCAGTAACTCATAATCAACAACGAACTGACTAACCTCCTCGGCCGACTTATATAGGAGTCAAACCTACTTGAGACTTCTAGAAGTAGATATTTGGAGAACTTTCCAGATCGTAGTCGAAAAGTCCTATACATGTACATGGGGACCGAAAGTGTCGCCAATTGGTCGCCAAGTTTGGCGACAAAAATAAGTCACCAAAACCGTCGCCAACTTGACTCTATCTCGCCAATTTGGCGAGATTCCCATTACCATAATGTTAAATGCCCTGCCCCTTGAAACTCGCTTCCCAGCGTTACCTCTGTAAAACTCGTTATCAAGCATTGAGACCCATATTGCAGGGAAGCCAACTTAAGACGAACTATTGCACTGCCTTATGCAAAATGTACATAAATGTTCCTATTTACAAAATTAACACTACGAAATATTTACAAATATACAAAAATTCGTAACAATACTGTAGTTTAATTATTCTGTGTTTATAATGTTTCCGGATTACTTTTGCAGATGGGTATCAGGCAGAACTTCGAAAAATTATGAATCCAGATTTGCTTCCTGCTTTTCTTGGCGGCAATCGAACCGACCCGGATGGAAACCCAAAGTGCCTTGAAACGGTCTGTATAAATTTATATCATCTTACTAAAATTATTTATGTGATATTTATTCTTTTGGAATGAAGTAGTTGTAAAGTTTTGATTGCCATATTCAGAGTTTTCTTCAGTACTTCGACACCTATTAAGATCTAATTAAAAAAAAAATTTAGAATACACTTATCGATTGAAATCGATCTTTTGCAAGATTTTTATTGGTGTTCCGTCATGGAGGTAGATATATGAGACAGGAGAAGACAGCGGTTAAAAATCGGAAGCATTTAACCGTAACCTACCGCCATCTTGTTTCAACCAAAAGATTCGACATGTGGTGTCTCTCAACTGTGTAGAACATTGAATTAATTTATATTTTAAGCTATACGGTAGAACCTCGATTAACCGTCCCTCTTTTATCCGGAATTCTCTGTTAACCGACCATCCTTTAGTCGAGATCAAAAGTCTTCCACATGAGAAATAAATCATTTGCCCTTTTTAAAACCGGAATATTCTCCGTTACTCTAAAGTTACATAAGTAATGGTGAAGCTTTTGACTGTTTTTCAAAAGAACTGACATGGTTAGAGCAACAACCACATGCAGATCAAGCCTGAATTATTGCTTTTAAAAAGAATTCTGGATAGAACAGCGAAACAACGATTATTAAGTTTACGACAACAAAAACTAATTTCCAACAATTATTTCATAAAAAAAACACACATTAAAAGTCCTGTATTTAATAAATGAAAATCATTTACTTTTTATTATTTTTTACAACTCTCTATTATCCGGAATTATCGCTTATCCGAATCTTCGGTTCGAATTAGGTCGCTTAATCGAGGTTTTACTGTATATGATTGCTGAAAAAATTAGGTCCTGTGTAATCTACAACTACACCAATAGATATTCCAAGAAAATATTCTCTTTTCTGAAATGTTACAACTTTAGTCTAAAATATATTAAGTAATAATATACGAATTTCTTTATTTAAATTTGTATTACCAGAAAAATATTTGCTTTTAGTCTGTAAGTAAGATTCAGATTAGCAGCATGTTTTTAACCTTCCCGTCAGCGTAAGTCCGACGTTCGTAAGTGCAGCTTTTGGTTGATACAACATGGCCGACGTCTCGTTACAGTTGCTTCAGTCGATACTGTGCGTGTAGGGCATGCCTCGTCCTGTTATTCCTACTTCCATGTGTTCCATAGTGGCAACACTTGAGACATGCTTGCGACAAATTACAATAATCCTCATCAGCATTTCTTATCGTGCCACATAAGGCTTTCAGTTTAGCTACCCATCCTCTCCTGTCCTGCAGCAATCCCTGCTTCTATCTAGCTCGCCCATCCGGTTCTATCTCTCTCATTCTCCATCATCCTTCTCCACGTTGACTTAGGACGTCCAGGTCGGCGTGTTCCCTACTATACTAAACTCCAACTTAACTTGACATCACTAGACGATAGATCTTCACCGTGCTCATAGGCAATTAATCCATTTTAGCGGAGTGAAGACATAATTCTCGCCAAACCTTATAGCCTTTTGATTTCTACAGGGTTGTGGTTTGGAGAGCATTATGCTTTCACGCCGCCAAAATGGATTAAATGCCTATGAGCACTGTGACGATCTGTCGTCTAGTGATGTCAAGTCAAGTTGAAGTTTAGTATAGCGCTTAGAAAGTGAAGGATGAAAACGTACCTCGCACATTCTCGTCTTGTCTCATCCAATCAGAATAGACCATTGATTACGTCATCAATTGAGTGTTTAGCTGGCAGACCGGTTGATGGCAGCACACAAATTTAAATTTTTTATAAAAAAATATTACATTTTAAAAGGGTTACGCATTTAGCTTTGAGAAATAGAAGTTTCTACATTCATAATTATTTCAAATAACGGACAATGAGTTCTAAACACAAAATCATAGGTTTTATTTGAAATGCGTTGGTATAGCTTTAATGAATAATTGGAAAACTTTGTTTAAATTATAAGTCGGGAAGCTTTACACTTAAAATATAGAGATGTTTTTCCGTTGCTCTTTCAAACCAGTTCAAAAATTTAAAGGCGTCTTAATCAACAAACGTTTTTTGTTTTGTTTATAACTGATGATGAACGATCATGGATACAAAAAAAAAAAAAAAAAAAAAAACGTTTGCCTTCAGTGAGTCAAATGTTAAAAACAAATAGATGTAAATTACAATTAAAATAGTTTATCTAAGAATATCCTACAGATTGTAACGATTCTTTAAAGTGATGTAATCAATGGTCTATTCTAATTGGATGAGACAAGACCATTTAATTGTAAAATTCTAACAAACGTGGTAGGTTGGCTCGATTTTGAAAAGTCGGCAACACGGCCGAAATGTATTTTCCATTTGTAACCTAGTCACTAATTACTGCAAACACCATTAAAAGAATGTCCCTAGTCGGAGGTATATTCAGAAATGACCTCCATTACAATAATAGGTTAAGACTTACTGTACGGTCCCCATTTAAAAAAAAATCGCCAAATTGAAAATGATGTCAAAAGTCTGTGTCACCAAATCCAAAATGGTGTCAAAACACGCCGTGTTGCCAAATCCAAACGGTAACTAGGGTTATCGGAAAACCTTGGTATGGGGTTGCCACGTTCGGCGCCAATTCGCCAACTTTCAAAAAGTCACCAAGGGAGACCGTGCAGTAAATCTTAACCCAATAATTACCCTAAAATCGTTTTTGCTCATGCGAGACAAGAAATAGTTTGCTCCATTGGAAACTACATTGCCTACTAACTGCCGCCATAGTCACTTGGCAACCTTGTCACGGATACTACAGTCTGACTTATCAGGATAAAAGCTTCCAGTTAGACTGGTTAAGGTATACATATACAATTGAGATGATTTTCTTTAATTTTTAGGTTATAGTTTCAAAACTTTTTGGCAGTATATCAGAATTAAAAATGATGCATTTTTATACACAAACTTTTTTTTCCCCGTCAATTGTTTAATCAGCAAATTGCAATTAAAGTGACTAATTAGGACATTATTAGAACATACATCAATAAATTTATAATCAACTTAGAAGAGTAATTTTTATTGCAAATAAAAGATATTACATTGACGCATGTTCTTATGGAGAATTTTGAATTTGACTTCAATATTTATTTAATTATAAGTTTTTTAATAAAAAGTTTAAAAAAATTCATTGTTTTTAACAAAAAATTAATATTAAAATATGCATAAAAAATGTGCTTATAACAATATACATTAGATTCTCCATAGAAAACACATTCAGAACTACTATCTACAAAACAAAATTGGAATTTTGAAAATCGGACCATTTATTATGAAGTTATGACAGATGGCGTAAAGTCATATAACACCAAAATGTCATTCTTCAGAAAACGAGTTTAAAATTTGCTACACTAATGAACGTGATACAAAACAGATTCACAAAACCTACTGTAATTTAAAAAGTTATTTGAGTATCAGAAAGAAAATGGTATCATTTTAATGGTAATGAATTAGGAAATATTTTAAAACCAAAAAAAACAAAAACGCAGACTTGAGTCAAATTTTGCAATTCCTAATGTATATGTATACCTTAATGGTGGTTACCCTGGGTGAAAATGGGACTAGTCTTATTTCTATGGTAACAGACAACACTAGACAAACTACAGGGAGCTGTTCTTGAGATAAACAAAAGTAGGAATGACCCCAATTTCCGTTACTATTATTCTAATTCTCTGTAAACAAAAAGTATTTTTCGAACCACCTCTTACTTCCACCTCCCCTAAATACAGATCCGTTACGGAGGCGTAATCCCGGAGAGCTTCTACGTGCGTCGCGCCAGCCGACGCCTCTCCCTGTTGCCAGATGCCAGAATCGTCGTGGTACCTCGACACT
Organism: Linyphia triangularis; assembly: GCA_963978545.1. Taxonomy (NCBI): domain Eukaryota; kingdom Metazoa; phylum Arthropoda; class Arachnida; order Araneae; family Linyphiidae; genus Linyphia; species Linyphia triangularis. The sequence goes on along the minus strand of OZ021723.1, from coordinate 9,636,674 downwards.
CGAAGACGGAGGTGGACTTGGAGGTGATCAAGGTGGGGACGACCATCGAGTGGGAGTTCAGCATCAAGAGCAAAGACATCGACTTCTCCGTGGTGTACAGGGAATACAGGGAATCGGAGGTGGGGAAAGAGGTGTACCCTAAGCAGAGGGTGGAGGCGGGATTGTGCTCGGAGACTGGAGTGTACAGGTGTGAGAAGGCGGGGATATGTGAGTACTATCTTTTGCTACTGCTCGGGAAGTTGATGTATTAGTTTTGATTTTTATATGTTTGGTTGTGGAGGACGAATGTTCGGAGGGTTAATTAAACCACTTGCCCGTTATCTGATCGAGTTGAAATTTGGCAGATTCATTGTCGGTGCGGTGCTTGTGTAAGATAAACGTACGGGTTTTCTTTTGCCCAATATTCACCAGATTGGCTTTTTGACCATCGATTTAACCCTCTGAGCGTCAAGGGAATGGGCGAAATTATACAGTTGTTTTCCCTGCAATAATTTTTAAATTTTATTTTTGATCCAAATATATAAGTTTTTTTAATTATTTTTTATTTATTTTGTTTTAACTAGGTTTTAAACTATCATCCTAATAAAAAGATTTAAAAAATATTTTATTTTACATTTTATTTACAAATTTAAAAAGGTTTTGTATTGCTGGAAAAACTGGGGATCAAATGACGGATATATACGCCCGTGACCCTCAGAAGGATAGATAAACAACTGGATAGACTGCTCCATTGTCAATGCAAAGAGAAAAACGCGCCGGGAATTGCGAAGCTGGTGGGAAGATTAACCAATCACAGTTCACTTTTATAGTTGGATGGAAATGCGAAAAACCTTGTAAAGAGTTAGAGTATATATATTTTTGCACATTATTACTAATTAAGATCTACTATTGACATTTCTGCTGTGTACAACCCAAAATTTTATTTTCAATCCTCGGCAATCCGTATTTTTTATCCCACCAACGGTATCTGGCAACGGCTTCATTTTCCCAGCGTTAAGCAGTTTATCCAGTTGTTTATTTATATCGATGTTTTTGACATATCAAGTGATTATAACTGAAGCATTCTTACCAGATAATAGAAAATCGATGTATATGTTACCGTTAAAGTATATAATGCAGTTATTTCATAGAATACCTAGTTATTCCATGAAATAACTGATCGTGTCCGTTAAAGTGTGTAATATGTTATTAATTTGACACTTAAACGAGTTATTCTATGAAATAACTAGGTATTCTATAAATTAACTAATGAGAGTCAGTTAAAGTGTAAAATAAACAATTTATCTAAAATGAAATTAAACTAATGATAGACAATTAAAATGAAAAAGAAGCAATTTATCTAATTTATTCAGCGTATAAATGGTATGTATGGAAACGTACCATAAAATCATTTGTTACAACAAGGATTACTAAAATGACACTTGGAATTACAAAGAACATTATTTCTAAAACGAAAACATTTTTTGTTGACACACTGGGTTTTACACGAACATTTTTTAAGTCCCTGACCAGTACCTAAACTTTGAGCTGTAGCAACCGACCGGAGAGACATTTCTACAGTCGTGCGAGATATATGATATAGATTATTTTACACTTTAACGGGCTGCAGATCGTTATTCTATAAAATAACTAGTTAAACCATGAAATACAAGAGAGTTTTACACTTTAACGGACACGATGAGTTACTTCATGGAATAACTAGTAGTCCGAGAGGTGACTGCAATTTTTGGACCCCATCGAACATCATTTTGAATTTTTTATAGAAATTAGAGAAAAGTGAGTAGATTACGAATCCACTGGTCTGCCGTGGCAAAAATGGCCGGAACTGATCAAATATCGACTTGGAATGAGTTGAACTAAAATCCAATTGCCAAATATGTCATAACTTGCCAAAATGAGAACAATCTTTTACGTCTGGCAACCCTGTATTTTGATTTTCAATGAGAAAAAGCTCAAACGATTTTTGATCTCTTGCTTGGAAAATGTGTATCTTTTAAAAGCAAGCCAAATTGGCGACATCAGTTACGTCATCCGTGACGTAATGTTTATTGCCAACTTGGCTTCCTTTTAATAGATTCAAGTAGACCGTCGCCAGATATCTGAATCGTCTGCAACCTTTTTAATTGATAATTAAAGAGTGAGGGTTACCAAATAAATAAAAAATGCTCATTATTTGGCAAGTTATGGTTCATTTGGCAATTGGATTTTAGTTCAACTCATTCCAAGTCGATTTTTGATCAGTTTCGGCCATTTTTGCCACGGCAGACCAGTGGATTCGTAATCTACTCACTTTTCTCTAATTTCTATAAAAAATTCAGAATGATGTTCGATGGGGTCCAAAAATTGCAGTCGCCTCTCAGTCTATAGGTATTCTATGAAATAACTGCATTATATACTTTAACGGTAACATATATTTTTTTTTTTCGAAACACTTTTTGAAAAAACAGAGTAAAAAAAAAAAAAAAAAAAAAAATGCGTCATAGAAAAGTTTTTCCTCATCTCACCTTTTTCAGTTTAACTTTATCTCAAGAGAATAATTGCATATGCAAAAGCAATAATAATAGTTATTTTTGCATCAGTAGTGGACGTTTTGGTATCTCATTTGCCCCCAACCGCCTAATGAATAGCAACAAATTTCTGGTTAGCCGTTTTATACATTCTAGTTCTATACATTCTAGATGCATTTTTTTCACGCATATGAAAAGTCAGGAAATGTCATGAAGAGTCATGATTTGGGACATTGGGTAAATTTTGTCACCGAAAGTCATGATTTTGAGGAAAAGAAATGGCCATAAGTCATGGAAGTACAGTGAATTTCATGGATTTCTAAACATTTTAAGTAAAATCATGTACCTGTGACGTCATAAACGCCATGATCGCTACTCAGCTCATAGAAAATTCATTATGTTTTTATTTACGTTTTGACGAAACAACGGTCACAGTTAAAAACCACGGAGAATGAAAACATTTCTGAACTCCAAATGTGTGACATCACACGAGTCAGATCTTATAAGTGAAAAAAGTTTTATAACATGTGAACTGAAGTGAACAGTTTTGATAAGCTTGAGTTCATATTATTTTTTATTTTTTTCGTTTTCTTTCTTCTGTTTTGCATTGTTGATATCAAAACATTTGATTTTTGATGATATAATTTATTATTATTGACTTATTCTTTCTTCAAATATTTCTTTATTATTTAAGATTGATTAGCTTTTTTAACACTGAAATATCAAAGAATTGAAAATTATTTTTCCATTTTTCTTCTGATTTGGAAGTTACTGAAACAAGGATTTTTTTTACCTAATTTAAAATAAAAATTTATAAAAGTAATTTTATGGTACATTGATTTACTTACTATGTTCGTGTTGGTAAAATTCATATAGGTTATTATTATTATTATTATTATTATTTTGTGATTCGATTTTTTGAGTCATGGAAAATTATTTGCTTCAGTCTTGGAAATTCATGAAAAGTCATGGATTTGTGACATTTTATTTTGGCAGTAACCCTGTAGATATTTGCCCTCTAGTAGAGCAACAAAGTAACTGCCCAATAAGTGAGCAAACGTGTAAACAAACTTATCTCTCACTATATAAGTATTGTTGCGTGGACGGGTTCGAAAGATTTGAAGCCAGAGCAGATCAAAACTTGCAGAAATTTATTCCAAAATAACTCTTCACAGTTCTCTTACAGCTCCAGAACTTCTCGTTCTAGTAGACACAATACAGCTCTTTTTCACCTCAATAGAGCACAAAACATCAGTTAAAAACTTGACAAACAACTGCTAAATCGCCGCAAAAGGCAATGCAATACAGTTCGCTCACTGAGACTCAGTAATTCCAGTCAACTAATGGACTCAGATAACGACTAACTCAGTGACTCAAAATCAATCAACTAACTAACACCACTCACGGCCGGGCTTATATAGGGGAGGCTGCGAACCTTCTTGAAACCTCTAGAGGTCGATATTTGGAGAACTTTCCAGATCGTAGTCGAAAAGTCCTATACATGTACCTGGGGACCGAAAATGTCGCCAAAATGTCGCCAAGTTTGGCGACATTTGGAGATTTCTCGACAAATTTGGCGACAAATATTTGTCGCCAAAACCGTCGCCAATTTGGCGAGATTCCATAATGTTAAATGCCCTGCCCCTTGAAACTCGCTTCCCAGAGTTACCTCTGTAAAACTCGTTATCATGCGATAACACCCATATTGCCTGGAAACCAACTTAACGACGAACTATTGCACTGCCTAATGTACATAAATTTTACTATTTACAAAATTAACACTACGAAATATTTACAAATCTACAAAAATTCGTAACAGTATAGTTTACGTTATCAGGAGTTTGTGTTATAAGGTAAACACTCTAAAATGTTCACTTGTCACAACCTTATGAAGTTGTATTCATTGAAACGTGACCTATTATCAATGAGGATACTTTGGATATTCACACCTTTCTACTCATGCAATTTAAATTGTTTGATTTGTTTCTAATGATTAAACTTAATTTTTTTTCAGATTCCCTCGTCTTCGATAACTCATACAGCTGGCTGCATAGCAAAAACATATGCTACGCAGTCTCTATGGTTACCCCTTGATGTAAAATCATTTGTAAGCATCATTGGAAATGCGATGTTTTATATTTTGATTTGAAGTGACACTTTGCTTCGGATCGCGGGAGATTCTTAGAAAATGCATATGTGGTACATGGTACAAATATGTGGACAACTCTGTGTTTTTCATTGTGGATGTGTTGAAGTTTGTTTACCAATAAAATATATTGCATTCACTTATTGGCCTTTCTTTTGTTTTAATCTGTAGAATTTCGGCTACTAATCGTCTTTATGTCAAATATTAATACATCAGTAAGAAAGTTTATAACTAAGATTATGTTTATAAATAAAGTTGTTGTGATTGAGATGTTTTATTCTTGTCCATTCTACAGATAGATTCAAAATTAACGCATTAACACTAAACCTTCCGACATTTTATATGTACAGTATGCTTAAAAAAAAAAAAAAAAAAAAAAAAAAAAAAAAAAAAAAAAAACGAATGGCTTATTATTGTAGAATCTTGCAGTTTTGAACCAAAATGTTTTGTTTACAAATATTGTTGCGTTGGATGGGTTCGAAAGTCTTGAAGCCAAAGCAGATCAAAACTTGTAGATATTTATTCAATATCAGTCTTCACAGATTCCTTTACAACTCCAGAACTTCTCGTTCTAGTAGACACATTACAGCTCTTTTCACAACAATAGAGCACAAAACAGCTGTTAAAAACTTGACAACACAACTGCTAAATTGCCGCAAAAGACAATGCAATACAGTTCGCTTTAGAACTACTCGGAATGTTCACTGAGACTCAGTAATTCCAGTCAACTAACGGACTCCGTCAACGACTGACTAACCAACCCAATGACTCACTGACTAACTTCAGTCAACTAACGGACTCAGCTAACAACTAACTTCATCACCCGCTCTCTTGAGCTTTTACAGGGGAGGCGAACATACGTGAAACTTCTAGAGGTAGATATTTGGAGAACTTTCCAGATCGTAGTCGAAAAGTCCTATATATGTACATGGGGACCGAAAATGTCACCAAATGGCCGCCAAGTTTGGCGACAAAAATTAGTCGCCAAAACCGTCGCCAACTTGGCTCTATCTCGCCAATTTGGCGAGATTGCCATTACCATAATGTTAAATGCCCTGCTCCTTGTAAAACTAGCTTCCCAGTGTTACCTCTGTAAAACTCGTTATCAATCATTGAGATACACATTGCGGGGAAGCAAACTAAAGACGAACTATTGCACTGCCTTATGCGAAATGTACATAAGTTTTCCTATTTACAAAATTAACACTACGAAATATTTACAAATATACAAAAATTCGTAACAATATGTTTAATGCAAATTTTTTTCTTAGGTGGCTGTATACTAAGTAAACTTAAGGCGTCTTCTCACTTTAGGCACCTCGAAAATAGGCTATTTTCGCGATTTTTTTTCGAGGATTTTTGCAAACAATTATGGGATAAAATTAATAATAAACACATCTTTCAAGTACAAGAAAAAAAAATTTATTATTTTTTTGAACAATTATTATAAAAAAACAGTAGCATCGAAAAACCCGTGTAGAAATGTAATGTTCGTGGCTTGTTGATGAAATTTCGGAAACTATCCGGCCGATTATCATGAAATTCGAATGACATATTCTTCATAGTTATGGCTATAGCTCATATCATCAGATTTTTCAAATTTTGATTTGAAGTATTTTTTTTTACAAAAAACTGCAAAAAAACGCGTTTTTTTTTACTTTTTCGAAAAACGTGCGCCATTTTATTATTTTCGCGAATATCAAAAATCTGATGATATGCGCTATAGCCATAACTATGAAGAATATGTCATTCAAATTTCATGACAATCGGCCGGATAGTTTCCGAAATTTCATCAACAAGCCACGAACATTACATTTCTACACGGGTTTTTCGATGGTACTGTTTTATTATAATAATTGTTCAAAAAAATAAAAAAATAAAAATTTCTTGTACTTCAAAGATGTGTTTATTATATAGGATCCATTTTATCCCATAATTGTTTGCAAAAATCCTCGAAAAAAAAATCGCGAAAATAGCCTATTTTCGAGGTTTCTAAAGTGAGAAGACGCCTTAAATCTTTTCTTTAAAAATTTAAATACGTACACCTATTTTTTATCTTTTCATTCGATTTAGAATACCTCGTTTATCCTAGATACCAAATTTCAGTTCATCATCTTGAGAATGAGTGAATATCTCGGACGATCGTGAGGGTAAATCTCTTTATAGCCGGCTGACTCGAATATCTATTACCCGCTCCCTTTAATTGAGCTTTTTTACATTTTTGCCAAAATATCGAGAACCAGATGTGAAAATGGATTGAAAAAATTTTGGAGGAGTTTCGACCATGATAATTCTTATAGAAGTAAAAAAAAAATATAAAACTTGTTTTATTAATAAATAATTAATTACCAAAAAACTTTTTAATACAAAAGTTGCATTTTATTTATGTTTGACCTGAACATATCCATTTGGACAAACCATAGACTTATTATTATCGATAGACTGCGCGTTCCCACTTCAATCATACAACGAGAATGAAACCAAAATGAATCACAAAATTCGTCTATCAGTCACGTGGTTTTTAATTTGGCTACGTCGTCAAATTAATCCTTTATCTAATAATCTTAATATCCTTTATCGCCTGAGTGAGGAGAAACCCGGCAAATCTGCTCCCAAAAAGTCCCTACTCATGCGATTCATTTGGGTTTCATTCTCGTTGTATAATTGAAGTGGGAACGCGCAGTCTATTGATAACAATAAGTCTATGGGACAAACTATCCTTTGAAATAAAAATTGTAAAATATATTAACTATATAAGAATTTATAGCTCCAAAAAACAAATTTTCTTTTTAACATTAATTTATCATTTTTTGACATCGTTTAGAGTATTAACCACTCATTGGTTGGTTGTATTCAGATTATCTGGCGCCGTCAGCAACATGAGGGCTATAATGCGCCGAAACATTCGTCATTAGACAAGCCAACATACATTTACAAACACCCATGCCAACACGGGACTCGAACCCGCAACCTCGTGGTCTAGAAGCCAGCACGCTAACCACTATACCGTTTGGTCGGCCAACCACTCATTGGAAAATTATGAAATTTGCTATTTAGACTTTTTTTTTATATTCTAAATCTAAATATGGTATAATATTATGGAGTTGCCATTAAACTTTTAAAAGTTTGGTTTAGTTTTAATATGTTGATGAGCCCTCATGATCAAACAAATTATCTACTATTAATAAAGAACTTCCACAATTTCCAAAAGGTACTTGACTTTTGTTATGCCATCAATTAGATTACAAGATATAGCCATCTTCCCCATCGAACATCATTCTGAATTTTTTACAGAAATTGTAGAAAAGTGAGTAGATTAGGAATCCACTGGTCTGCCGTGGCAAAAATGGCCGAAACTGGTCAAAAATCGACTTGGAATGAGTTGAACTAAAATCCGATAGCCAAATATGTCATAACTTGCCAAAAATAGAACTTATTCGTCTGGCAACCCACTTCATTTTGATTTTCAATGAGAAAAAGCGCAAACGATTTCTGATCTTTGGCTCGGAAAACTTATATCTTTTAAAAGTGAGCCAAATTGGCGACATCAGTCACGTCATAAGTGACGTAATATTTTTTGCCTACTTGGCTCCCTTTTAATAGATGCAAGTAGACCGTCACCAGATATCTGAATCGTCTGCAACCTTCTTAATTGAAAATTGAAGAGTGAGGGTTACCAAATAAAAAAAAAATGCTCATTATTTGGCAAGTTATGGCGCATTTGGCAACTTTTTAGATTTATTTCAACTTATTAAAAGTCAATTTTTGACCAGTTTCGGCCATTTTTGCCACGGCAGACCAGTGGATTCGTAATCTACTCACTTTCCTCTAATTTCTATAAAAAATTCAGAATGATGTTCGATGTGTCCCAAAATTGCAGCCACCTCTTAGTCTAAAACAAAAGGCTATAAGATTTGGCAAACATTTTGTTTTGACATCGCCAAAATGCATGAATTGCCTATGAGGACGAAAAAGATCTACCAAAAGAAACTCCAACTAAACTAGAGATCAGTAAAAGTCGTGAACCGATTTCAGCAGCGGTGTGATTCCATTCTTATGTAACGTCATCGAACTGCAGAGAGGTAGGATGAACCGTGATGACAAATTTGGAGCGATTATCGCCAAATTTTCTTACCTAATTAAGTAAACATTCTAGACTGAGAGGAGACTGCAATTTTTGGACCCCATCGAACATCATTCTGAATTTTTTATAGAAATTAGAGAAAAGTGAGAAGAGTCCACTGGTCTGCCGTGGCAAAAATGGCCGAAACTGGTCAAAAATCGACTTTTAATAAGTTGTACTAAGTCCAATTGCCAAATGCGCCATAACTTGCCAAATAATGCGCATTTTTTTTATTTGATAACCCTCACTCTTTAATTTTCAATTAAGAAGGTTGCAGACGATTCAGATATCTGACGACGGTCTACTTGCATCTATTAAAAGGGAGCCAAGTTGGCAAAAAATATTTCGACACTTATGACGTAACTGATGTCGCCAATTTTGCTTACTTTTAAAAGATATAAGTTTTCCGAGCCAGAGATCAGAAATAGTTAGCGCTTTTTCTCATTGAAAATCAAAATGAAGTGGGTTGCCAGACGAATAAGTTTGTTCTATTTTTGGCAAGTTATGACATATCTGGCAATCGGATTTTACTTCAACTCATTCCAAGTCGATTATTGATCAGTTTCAGCCATTTTTGCCATGACAGACCAGTGGATTCCTAATCTACTCACTTTTCTCCAATTTCTATAAAAAATTCAGAATGATGTTCGATGGGGTCCAAAAATTGCAGTCGCCTTTAGGACTATTCGGAAAAAGAAGGCCTTTTTTTGGGTGAGGGAATAGATGCATTTTCGCCGTATTTTTTCTGTATTTCGAAAAAGTACTCGTTAGAAAATGATACTTTTCTGAAAAAAAAAAAAAAAAAAAAAAAAAAAAAAATAATACATGAATATGGGTATTTGGTGAAGTTTTTTTTTTTTATGGTAAAGGAGTTTATTAATTACTGTTTTGTAATATTTTTGTTAAAATTTAAAATATTCGTTATCTAATACGTTTTGCTAAAATCTTAAGCTCTATTCTATCACTAAATCTGCAAATTCTGCAGTTGAAATTATAACTAAAAATCTTTGTGCATTTCGAGTATTTTACCTGCAAACGAGCATTTTTCTCAAAAACTGTTTTTACAGAAGTATTTTTTTTTTTTTTACTTGGAAACCGAAATTTTTTTGCTTAAATATTAAAAATTTGTTTTCAAGATTGCCAAGCACAACCACTGTTAAAACTCTTAGAGCAAAACTCAATAACCTAAATGAAGAATTCTCGCATTGAAGTATTAATTTGCAAAGTTATCAACAGAACTCTAATATAAATTTCAACAATCCATTAAATTATCCTGGCTACTTTTAATACGTAGATTTAGAGTCACAAAAACTGTAAATGACGGCTCTGCACTGTATTGAAGACAGCACCAAAACTGGATATTTTAAAAGATTCTTGAAATATTAACATTTGTTAGAAGCTATTAAAAAAATATTTTTACGTTAGTGTCTTTATCTTGCTTTTTATACAACAGTAACATAAGAAAAACATTCATCACTATTCTTTTCGCATGAATTTCAAAGGTTGGCCTTTTTGGTGCTTTGTAAATACATTGCTTGTATTTGAACTCATTATTAAAAGTAATTACAGACAGGCCCTGATCATCGCCTAGGCCCACAAGGCCCGGGCCTTGGGCCCATGATTTTAGGGGGCCCCAAAATATGCTTTAAACCTATAACTTTTCTATCACAAAAGCTATGTAAAAATCTTTTATAATCTGTATAAAAGAATTTTAACATAAAAATCATTTTGTATTGATCTTGAACCGTCTTTGGTATCCCAGACTATATTTATTCAAATAAACCAAACCATCATTTAAAAGCGTAAATAACAAGCTTTCCTGAAAGATAGAGACAAATATTTAAATTCTTGACGAATTTATTGTAAAATCAGCAAATGTCGACTCTGAAGTTATGAGTAATGCTGCAGATATTGTTGTCATGGATATTACTATACATTGGGATCGTATAATGCAATACTACATTACAAAGTTTTTCCTGTTTTGATTTATAAATTTGATTGTTTAAAATTTGTTTCTTTATTTGTGATAAACAAATTAACTTTTAGAAAACAATAAATTAACATTATTTATCAACTTTTTCGATATTTAATATTAATTCATTTTGAGTATGTGTCAAGCCTATTTCCAATAAATCTCGCATTTGAAAAAGGGGCCCCCGAAATTGTCCGGGCCTTGGGCCCCAACTTGTCATGATCAGGCCATGATTACAGATACAGATAAAGTAGTACAGATTTATGAATAATTTCTAAATATGTTGATGATGAATCACTATTAAACTTGCAGCCTCAATGCTAAAGCAGCGTCGTTCAAGTAAACATTGGCGAAGTGAATATTCACGCGCCAATTCGAGTGACGCCAAGTGAGTGACGTCATGAAAGAGCTCGGCCTAAGCATACGATTCGCTAATACTCTTAAAATATTCTTGGTCAGGAAAGAAACATATTGTGGCGTGGGTGGGTTTGAAAGATTTGAAGCCAAAGCAGATCAAAACTTGCAGAAATTTATTCCGATATAACTCTTCGCAGATTCTCTTACAACTCCAGAACTTCTCGTTCTAGTTGACTCAATACAGCTCTTTACACAACAATAGAGCACAAAACAGCAGTTGAAAAAGAAAAAAAAAAAACATTCACAACTGCTACAATCACTGCAAAAGACAATGCAATACAGTTCGCTTTAGAACTACACTAAATGCTCACTGAGAGACAGCTAACTCAGTATCTCAACTCAGAAATTTCAGTCAACTAACGGACTCGACTAACTAATTCCATTCACGGCCGGTCTTATATAGGAGTCAAACTTTCTTGAAACTTCTAGAGGTAGATATTTGGAGAACTTTCCAGATCGTAGTCGAAAAGTCCTACATATGTACATGGGGACCGAAAATGTCGCCAAATGGTAGCCACGTTTGGTGACAGTTGGCGATTTTTCGCCAAATTTCGCGACAAAAATTAGTCGCCAAAACCGACGCCAACTTGGCTCTATCTCGCCAATTTGGCGAGATTGCCATTACCATAATGTTAAATACCCTGCTGCTTGTAAAACTCGCTTCCCAGCGTTATCTCTGTAAAACTCGTTATCAAGCATCAAGAGACTCATTGCAGGAAAACAAACTTTTGCACTGCCTTATGTGAAATGTGCATAAATGTTCCTATTTGGACACTACGAAATATTTACAAATATACAGAAATTCGTAACAATATGAATAAGATTTAAACTCAAAAGCATTTATTTTCAACACATTTTGTAAGTTTAATACACAATCCTTTGATCAGGTTATTATTATTACTAGAAAACGTATGAGTTTAACGGAACTCTATTCTTTCAGCGGAAGGATTCATATGATCCATCCTACATGCTTTTTTTTTTTTTAATAAAAAGCTTGTTAAACTTGCTGTTCAGCAAGTGGTAAGTGAAGTTTTGTAAATAGTTGAAGAGTTAAAAAAAAAAAAAAAAAAAAAAAAAAAAAAATTAGTAATGAGCAAGTTAAGTAAAAAACATGTATGTTTATCTTATTGATCTATAGGTTAATGAAAAGTATCATGGCATTTAAAAAATAGACAATTATCATGCATTTGCGAATAAGACGATTGAATGTTTACAGAAATTGCCAAAAAAAGAATCGTTTTTTACTACACAAAGAAAAACAATAGTTTCTTTTTCAATCAAAAGATGGCGCTGTAGGTATTTGTGAGCAGCTGCCTAGAGATATTTAAGTACTCTACAGTTTGTTAATTACTAATATTTTGATGTAAGGCGCTGCCTGTTGATTAAAAAAAAAAAAAACTTTTACTTGAAAAGATAATATTTTTTTCAGCAATGTTTTAAAACATCTTATTCTCAAACAAACGTTAGCTATCTGTTTTTAAATTTCCAGTTAAGGGGACTGTTAAGTCAAAAATAAAAATTCTTCAATCTTTGTCTAAAATTCATGAAATTTTTTGTGCAGTTCAATAGCAATTAGTTGAAACACAACCCAAAATTTCAAAAATTTATATTGATTTTTTTTCAAGAAATTAAATTTTTATTGAAATATTTAGCGTTTTTTCAGTAATTTTAAAAACGCTCCTTGCGATTCAAATTTTTTGCATTCTGTCTCAATTTTTTTGTACAAGCTAATCGAATATATATTGACATAATTGTGCATGGATTTTGAATTTAACTCATTGGTTAATTATTTAAAAGTAAAACTTTGGTACAACGGCAAAAAATGTAAACTTTTTAAATAGAAGCATTACCAAAATTGCTGTAAAACAATAAAAAAAAATACCAGATTCCAAAATCCATGCACAAATGTGTTCAAAATAGTATAGTAAACAATATCTCCAAATTAAAAAAAAAATATATCAACTTTTGAATAGCAAAGGAACAAATCGAATACCCTAAATATCTTAAAAATACACATGAAGAGAAAAATGCAATTTAAGAAATTGAAATACAGACGATTTCTGATATGCGTGCTTACAAAAACTCAAATAATATGATTAATTCTTCTCGGATCAGCAAAAGTAAGGTATGTATTGAAAGCTAGCATTGCAGGCTATATATTTCCACTAAAATATAAAAATCAAAAGTTTTGAAATTTTTGCTTTTACAGTCCCCTTAATATTGGAACACTCTGTTCACGCATTGCATTAAAAATGGAACCAATAAAATCATTATTTCTGTTTTCGAAAATGGTGACTTACTTTGTATTCGAATTGTAATTGTTATTGTTTATGACTATTTAAATTGAAGGAAAAGAACTATTATGATGATTGCTCAATCTTCCAAGGTACAATTTCAAGAAGGATAAAACCAATAAAATATTTCATAGCTTTCCATTTGAATTTCCTCAATTGTGACCGAAATTTGCGATCATAAAAGGTAATTTTAAGTGAGAAGTTGTGGTTTAGGATAATGATCATTGAAACAGCCATAAGCAAATTCACTCGGGAAAGCGTTGTGAAGGTATTTTTAAATCAAATTTGCATTTTTACTGAGTAAAAAACCAAGGAAATGTTTTTGCACCGGCATTTGATCAATAGAAATATCAATTTTCAATTTTGAGATGGATTTTTGATAACTAGTCAAGTAGTCTTCAATCAATTTGCAAAAATATAATATTAAGGCGTCTTCTCACTTTAGGCACCTCGAAAATAGGCTATTTTCGCGATTTTTTTTCGAGGATTTTGTAAACAATTATGGGATAAAATGGATCCTATAAATAAACACATCTTTCAAGTACAAGAAAAAATTTATTTTTTATTTTTTTGAACAATTATTATAATAAAACAGTAGCATCGAAAAACCCGTGTAGAAATGTAATGTTGATGAAATTTCGGAAACTATCCGGCCGATTGTCATGAAATTTGAATGACATATTCTTCATAGTTATGGCTATAGCGCATATCATCAGATTTTTGAAATTTTGATTTGAAGTATTTTTTTTTTACAAAAAACTGCAAAAAAAAACGCGTTTTTTTTTTTTTACTTTTTCGAAAAACGTGCTCCATTTTGTTATTTTCGCGAATATCAAAAATCTGATGATATGCGCTATAGCCATAACTATGAAGAATATGTCATTCAAATTTCATGACAATCGGCCGGATAGTTTCTGAAATTTCATCAACATTACATTTCTACACGGGTTTTTCGATGCTACTGTTTTATTATAATAATTGTTCAAAAAAATAAAAAAATAAAATTTTCTTGTACTTGAAAGATGTGTTTATTATATAGGATCCATTTTATCCCATAATTGTTTGCAAAAATCCTCGAAAAAAAATCGCGAAAATAGCCTATTTTCGAGGTGCCTAAAGTGAGAAGACGCCTTAACCACGAACAAAATAATAAAAAATAATAGCAACATCTTGATTTTTGATATTTTCTTTTAGAAACAGTCTATAATCCGTAAAATATCTAGTAGACCACATGTTTTTTTTTCGATTTCTTTTCTCTGAGGAAAACCAATTTACATCTTAAGATTACAAATCTGATAAAAACATAATTTAGGACTAAATGTTACTTATCGAATAACAATGTATCCTCAATGTTAAAATGGCAATGGAGTCAATTTTCCAGGAATAAATTTGTTCTAACCAAAACAATGAATTCTGATATTTTTACGCCGACCAAACGGTATAGTGATTAGCATGCTAGCTTCTAGATTGCGAGGTTGCGGGTTCGAGTCCCGTGTTAGGCATGGGTGTTTGTAAATGTATGTTGGCTTGTCAAACGACGAATGTTTCGGCGCATTATAGCCCTAGTGTTGCTGACGGCACCAGATAATCTGAAAGCAACCAACCAACTGATATTTTTACTCCACCCCCCACTATTGAAAGACAACATTCAGAAACTCAGGAAATGATCATCAAAGGGATCTGTTCTTATAAAGGTCATTGATTATTAGGTTAAATGAAAGCACTACATAACTAGGGGTGTGAAACATCGCACAACTTTCAATTACACTATAATACTGACGTGGACTTGTATCATTTAACGTTTTTATATTTTCATCATTCATTTAGAAAAAATGGCCAGTTTGGCGATATTTTTGGCGATAATTCTTGTATGGGTCTTTAAAAACAAAAATACGCGCCAAAATGAGGATTTTGGTGATATGCTTTTCAATAATTCTTATATTATCCTTTATTATAAGTGAAACTGAGGAGGGTTGGTTGTTTTCAGATTATCTGGCACCGTCAGCAACACGAGGACTATAATGCGCCAAAACATTCGTCATTAAACAAGCCAACATACATTTACAACCACCCATGCCTAACACGGGACTCGGAACCCGCAACCTCGCGTTCTAGAAGCTAGTACGCTAACCACTATACCGTTTGGTCAGTGAAACTGAGGAGAAAAGAAAGAACGATCATAGATGAGGTATGTTGAAGGAAAGAGAACTCTGTAGAAGGCATTCGTTTTTCAACTTTTTACTCCAATAAAGCATTTTTAAGGGAATTTCGGAGGTGGGGAAGCTTATAGCACCCTAAGAGGCATCACCACAGCGATTTTGAACAAAATCGTTTGAGCCGTTAGAAATTACTGAAAACAGGATTTTTTTAATGGCAGCTATTTTGATGAAAACCTTAATGGTAAGTCCTTGTGTCCTCACCAACCAGCACACTAAATTTGAACATCTTAAATCAATTTATTCGGGAGTTATGTTGACCACTTGGGGATGTTTAAACATTTTTAGAGGCATTACCACATCGATTTTGATACAAATCGTTAGAGCCGTTTTTTAGCAATCATTGAAAAACATGATTTTTTTCAATGGCAGCTACCTTATGCGCATGCGCGATTTTGACGAAAACCTTAATGATAGGTATCATGGTCACCACTAACCTGCACACCAAATTTGAACAACCTAGGTCGATTTTGTTCGGGAGTTATGCTGACCACGTACACACACACACACAGACATAAATTTTTTTCTAGACGTGGAGAAGTGTAAGAATATCGAAATTTTTTTTTTTGACCGGATGTTATACTTTTGTTACTCTACGTAACGTATGAGTAGTTGAAAGAGAGAGAGAGAGAAAAAAAAAAAAAAAAAAAAAAAAAGACTTTTTTTTTTTAACAAAAACAAAACTTTCCCTATGTAAACAAATGGGTAATTGAAAGTAATAAGTGATTAAGGGGCTCCGGTACCGAAAATAAAAAAAAACTTTATTTAGGTACATTTTTATGTCAAAAATTTATTTTATGTATGAGATACTATTTATATATCTTTGAGAAAATGTTTTTTCAAATATTGTGTTTAGTTATTAAAAAAATATTTAAAAACCAAGAAAAATTCATAATAATTGATGTTTGCGTATTTTGATATAAGTCAAGAAAAAATATTTTTATTTTCAAAGTGAAAGCTTTATATATATAAAGAAAATTTTGTCTTCACAGAATTTTGATAGATGAATTAAAAAAAAATCAAAAAAATTCTCAAAGTTAAAATATTGAAATTTTTGCTTTTTTTTATGTTATCTTTTACGCTAAATGTTATATTTTAAAACAGAATTAAAAAAATAAAATTCTTCGAAGACAAAATATTTAAAACTATATACATTAAATGCTCCAAAAATTTGAATAGGCAATTGTCAATGGTTCTGGAGATATATCGATTTGACTATGCAACATCTGTGAAAAACACTAGTGCTCGAAAAACGCACTTTAAGCAGACGCTTCAAGGTGTTACGCCCATTAGTGATGTTTAAATCACAGGTAATTTTGTGGCGTTCTAATCACCGGAGGAATAAGATAAAAACATCCTTCTCTTCAGGAATGTATGAACTACTTTTTAAAATCAGAAAAAAAATTTAGGATTTTTGAAGAAATTTCGGTACTGGACCCCCTTAAAGGTTAATTGAGGTCCTAACTACACTTTCGGAATTCGCAATGATCTGGATGCGCATAAATCATCATATTCGTTGTGATAACAATGAAATTGATTTGAACGAATGTGATAATAATGAAAAGCCTGCCGTAACAACAGTTGGCGTAGACAATTTACAACAATGGAAATAAAATGTTTATTATTCAGTCTCGAGTTGATTTTCTGCTGTCAAATAAGATTGTAACTTCCAATAGGTTTGATATAATTTTGAATTTCCTTGTATTGTTTCAAATTGTATACTAATGTATTGAAAGGCTTGTAAAAAGGCTTTGTCCGCTTATCTCTTTTGTTCGTAACCAAACTAGAAATTGATAATTGTTTTTGTCGTCGTCGTCGACATCTCCGATTTCGAGACATTTTTGATAGTTAAATCTTGTGGAAATATTACCATAAACGCTAAATTGTCGTAATGTTTTAATGTTTATATCTTATCAATTCATCTTATATTTTATGGTTTTATCCTATTATCAATTATATCCATAGTTGGTCAATTGTAAAGTATCTCCAAACACAAATATTTCATTGAAATATATGTTCAAGAACAATATATTATTATTATCAACTACCCATATGTTTTCATAAGGTAATGAAAGAATAGCATTCGGTAAAAAAAAAAAAATTCGATATTTTTTGCATTTCTCCTCGTTTTTGAACATCCTGATTTCAAAAAAGTTGTCTAAAAAAGAAAAATTCTGTATGTGTATATATGTGTATGTGGTCAGCATGATTCCCGAACAAATTGACTTGGGATGTTTAAATTTGGTGTACGGGTTAGTGGTGACTATGAGACCTACCATTAAGGTTTTTGTGAAAATCGCGCATGCGCATAAGGTGGCTGCCTTTGAAAAAAAAAGCATGTTTTTCAGTGATTGCTAAAAAACGACTTTAACACATTCGCTGCCACCAAAATTTATATATCCATCCCTAGAAGCCGAATTTAAAAAGAGTGTTTTAATGATTAAAAACGTTCCTTATATTTTAATAGTAAAACCAGAAGAAAGGAAAAACCTTTTATTTCCTAAAAATATAAAAATAATGCTTCACTAACGTGCCTCAAAAACCTCATCGTTCAACCTCCAAATCCGAACTAAAAATAAAGCAGTTTACTTATCATACTCGATCGTCGTCCCAGAGCGTCGCCGGCATGGGACGTAGCGCCATGCTGACGCGCCAGCGAACGTGTTAACGATTTTGATCAAAATCGCTATGGTAATGCCTCTTAAGGAGTTCTAAATAAACTCTCCTCCGAAATTCCCTTAAAAATGCTTTTGCTTTAATTTTTTCCTTGAGCATTCCTCATGAACGATTGTTTTTTGTTCTCTCCTTTGCTTCACTTATAGGAAAGAATAATATAAGAATTAAAGAATTATAGTATATCGCCAAAGTCACCAATTTGGCAAAGTTTTATTATTATTATTACCTTTTTTTTTTTTAAAATACCCACAAATATCGCCAAACTGGCAATTTTTTCTAAATGAATGATGAAAATATAAAAGCGGTAAATGACACAAATTTACATCAGTAATATAGTGTAATTGAAAGTTGCGCGATGTTCCACACCCCTAGTTTTTTTTATTTAATATTAAAATTTAAAGTAAGCTTATTGTTGGGAAACGCACGGAGGTTTTTATGTAAATTATGAACTTACGGTTATGTGGGGTTCCGATTATATCTCACGTTAAATTTTTCCCGGTATCTTACCGATGTTCTTACGACATATCAACAAATCGGATCGGATGAATTCACTTCACTAACTTTGTAAGTTTGTGACTTGACTTGATTTGATCCGAGTTGTATTTTGAGATACTAGGGGGCTCCGCCCCCTGCTCGCTGACGCTCGTCAACCCCCTGGATTGCTACGCAATCCCATTGGCTCGCTTTGCTCGCCTCAAAGTGAAGCATTTAAAATATGCCCTAGCAAAAAGTTATTTCAGCTGCATAATGCCATGAAACTGAAAATGTTTTGTTATTTATGAAGAGTCAGAATACTTGCCACGTCATTATCCTACTGCTTTCGAGACGCGTTAGCAGGGTCAGTGTGGCAACGTTGTAGAAAGTTCTTGGAAAACAACAAAACTAAACAGTATCGTACATATATTTAAAAAAAAATCGGTTATTTCACTGAACAATTAAAATTTTCGGGCTGGTTTCGTATGAAACGCCAAAATAATTAAAGTTGCTTATCGAAATTTTTTAAAGAAGCAATCATACGTTCGCCTAATCTTTTTTGCGATACTTAGAAAATAAAATAAAACTGTAAAAGGACAATTACCCGGCATTCAATCAACATGAATTTTTTAAAAATCAAATTTGGCGAGAAAATTAGCCCTATTTCGCCAAAAGTGTTTTTTTTTTTTTTTTTTTAAATTTTATTTGAGATTTTGAAGTTAAGTGGGTGGTTTTATTCTTTATTTTGATGGTTTTTAATTCGTAATAGCTGAATTTGCACTGATTAGAAAGGAATATAGGTTCAGATTTATTGCATAATGCCTCTAAGCGACTTTTTGAAAGTTGGCGATTTAGCGCTGAATGCTACCTGGTTACCACCGGAAGATGTTCAAGCAGATAACTTTTCCGAAAAGTCTTGTTTATCCGTAATTCTAATCCAAAAGAAATGTTCACATCCTTGTATCTATTTATTCTTGCATCATCGTAACTATTAAGTCTATAAGTTTTAAATAGGCAATAATTTATATCTGTACACTGTAATGACAAAAACAAAATTTAGCGAATCCAAGTTGTTGCTGTTGCCAGATGTATTAGACAAATTTCAAAAGATATATTCTGATTGGCTGGTTTGCTGAATTTGAAAATTCGTACGTAAAGTACATTAAGAAGATTTGTGAATGGAAGTTTAAAGTCGTTGCCATTCTACTCACAGAAATACATCCGAATTTGGACGTTACGCAAGAGAATTATATATATAGATTGAAACTGGTGTGGTAGTGTGATCTAATATTTTTACGCTAATTTTTTGTTGCCCGGTCATGTGACCGTTGTTTCAAGTATTTATATACTGTATGGATCGAGTACTGATTGCCTTGCCTTGTCGGCCTGAAGTATAGCTCAATCTCGTGTGCGGGTCGTACAGGTTTGATAGAATGATTATTCAATTGCGAGTTATTTTTCTTTTAAGGGGGTCCTGTACCGAAAATAAAAAAAAAAACTTTATTTATGTACATTTTTATGTCAAAAATTTATTTTATGTATGAGATACTATTTATATATCTTTGAGAGAATGTTTTTTTTAAATATTGTGTTAAGTTATTTAAAAAAAAAATTAAAAACTAAGAAAAATCCATAATAATTGATGTTTGCGTATTTTGATATAAGTCAAGAAAAAATAAAATTTTTTTTCAAAGTGAAAGCTTTCTGTAATACATAATTATATAAAGAAAATTTTGTCTTCACAGAATTTTGATAGGTGAATTAAAAAAAATTAAAAAAATTCTCAAAGTTAAAATATTGAAATTTTTGCTTTTTTTTATGTTATCTTTTATGCTAAATGTTATATTTTAAAACAGAATTAAAAAAATAAAATTCTGTGAAGATAAAATATTTAAAACTATATAAATTAAATGCTCCAAAAATTTGAATAGCCAATTGTTAATGGTTCTGGAGATATATCGATTTGAATATACAACATCTGTGAAAAACACTAGTGATCGAAAAACGCACTTTAAGCAGACGCTTCAATGTGTTACGCCCATTAGTGATGTTTAAATCACAGGTAATTTTGTGGCGTTCTAATCACCGGAGGAATAAGATAAAAACATCCTTCTCTTCAGGAATGTATGAACTACTTTTTAAAATCAGAAAAAAAATTTAGGATTTTTGAAGAAATTTCGGTACTGGACCCCCTTAAAGGTTAATTGAGGTCCTAAATACACTTTCGGAATTCGCAATGATCTGGATGCGCATAAATCATCATATTCGTTGTGATAACAATGAAATTGATTTGAACGAATGTGATAATAATGAAAAGCCTGCCGTAACAACAGTTGGCGTAGACAATTTACAACAATGGAAATAAAATGTTTATTATTCAGTCTCGAGTTGATTTTCTGCTGTCAAATAAGATTGTAACTTCCAATAGGTTTGAAATAATTTTGAATTTCCTTGTATTGTTTCAAATTGTATACTAATGTATTGAAAGGCTTGTAAAAAGGCTTTGTCCGCTTATCTCTTTTGTTCGTAACCAAACTAGAAATTGATAATTGTTTTTGTCGTCGTCGTCGACATCTCCGATTTCGAGACATTTTTGATAGTTAAATCTTGTGGAAATATTACCATAAACGCTAAATTGTCGTAATGTTTTAATGTTTATATCTTATCAATTCATCTTATATTTTATGGTTTTATCCTATTATCAATTATATCCATAGTTGGTCAATTGTAAAGTATCTCCAAACACAAATATTTCATTGAAATATATGTTCAAGAACAATATATTATTATTATCAAATACCCATATGTTTTCATAAGGTAATGAAAGAATAGCATTCGGTAAAAAAAAAAAAATTCGATATTTTTTGCATTTCTCCTCGTTTTTGAACATCCTGATTTCAAAAAAGTTGTCTAAAAAAGAAAAATTCTGTATGTGTATGTGGGAGTAGACGATCAGAGAAGGGACACTTGTTGAGTGTAGATTCCAGCTTTAATGAATCCTTATTGCCTCTTATCTCATACTACATTAGGCACAAGCGCCTTTCTTACGTATATTCACATCGAGAATGTTCAGTGATCTCTCTCTCTCATCAGAATGAGGAATACCTCCCTCTGCCGCTAGGAGTCGCCACGAGGGGTTCTCTAGTGGTGCGCCCTCTATCTCCACACTCGGTCATCTTGGCGAACTATGTCCTCATAGTTTATGTCTGAAATTATCTGAAATACAATAAAAATACTAGAAAGGAAAATGCAAACGTTTAAAACTTTAAGACTTGGCAGTGAGCTCTAACACTTAATTCCACGCTTTTATATGGTCTATAGCCGTGCTTGTCATGTTAGGCCCCTCGTGCTCGCCTACTTTTTTAACATCATACCTATGATTTTTCTTAACTGCTGTTATTTTGTAAGGACCAAAAAATTTTGTTTTTAGTTTTAATCCGGCTCCGAACTGGGTTCGTTGAATCGCTATGAGGTCGTTCACTTTGAATGTTCGAGGTTCCTTGCACTTTTTATTAAACTGTCTACGGTTTTCTTCCTGAATCTTCAGTATATTATTCTTTGCCTCTTCTCGTATTTTTTCTCTTTCTTGGTTCATTTGGGCTATATTTTCTTCTTCGATAAGCTCTTTAATTTTTATGTCTTCTCTGTTTCTCATTTTTACACCAGTTAGTAGTTCGAACGGTGTATATCTTGTACTCCTTGAGCTTGTGCTATTGATGACCCTTTGTACACCTTCGACAAACTTGTACCACTTTGTTGGATCTTCAATTGTGAGTTTTGCAAGTATTGGAATTAGGGTGTTGTGAACTCTTTCCACTTGTCCATTGCCTCGATGAACTCCTGTCGTTGTTAACACATGTTCAATTCCTTCCTTCTGGCAATATTGTTGGAACTCATTCGAACTAAATGCTGATCCTCTGTCCGAGATTATTCGCTGAGGATTCCCAAATATGGTTTTTTGCAATTCTAGCTTATCAATTGCATTTTTTGCTGTGGTTGATTTGACTGGATAGAACCATACGAATTTTGTGAATGAGTCCACTACTGAGAAAATATGCTGATATCGCTTATTTGTGGATGGTAGAGGCCCTATGTAGTCAACATGGTAAGTGCTTAGTGGTATGTTTTCTTTTGGTATGGGGTTCAGCAACCCTTCTGCCTTTCCTCTCTTTTTGTTACACAGAATGCAGTCCAAGCAGTTGGCAATTACACTTTCAATCATCTTTCTTGCTTTTGGTATGTAAAATTCTCGCCTTAGAATTTCTTCAGTTTTGGCCACTGCAAAATGTCCTTTGTTATGCACTTCTTTAATGATTTCATTTTGCAATGCTTGAGGTACAACCAGCAGCTCTCTTCCATTTTCGTGCTTATACAAAATACCCTGCTTCACTGAGTGATCATTATCCTCTCCTTGTCGTATCAATTCTTTAAGCATTTTGATGTGTTCATCCTCGTCTTGTGCTGCTGCTATCTTTGTAGTTATCTCAGCTTGCGATCTAGTCACCAACATGACTGTGTTTCTGCTTAATGCATCTACATGTGGCATCTTCTTTCCTGGGCGGTGGATTACCGTGTAGTCAAACTCTTCTAGCATTAAGGCCCATCTTGCTATCCTTGGTGTCAAGTCTTTTTTGTCGAGGGTTTTTTGAAATGCTGCACAGTCTGTTATTATTTTGAATTTGGACCCTACGAGGTAATTTCTAAATTTTTTAACTGCTTCTACGATTGCTAACACCTCTAATTCGTAGCTTCCATATTTCTCTTGTTGTGGGTTGGTTTTTTTGCTCATATAATGTACTGGGTGAAACGCATTATCGTCTGCCTTCTGCAATATTATTGCTCCAAAACCCTGACTGCTTGCATCCGTATGTAGCTCTGTTTCTACTCCCTGTTTGAAGATATGCAGGACTGGCTCTTCTGATAATAACTGTTTAAGTTTATTGAACGCTTCTCTCTGTTGCGGTCCAAATTGAAATTTAACATTGTCACGTAGAATATCACTTAGTGGTCTGGCTATTATGGCGTATTGATGAATGAATTTTCGAAAATATCCTGCGAGACCTAGAAAACTTTGAACCTGTCTTTCATTCTTTGGTTCTGGAAAGTTTTGCAATGCTTTTGTCTTATATGGGGATGGTTTGACTGTCCCATTTTCTATCACATGGCCTAAAAATTCAATCTTGCGCTTCAGGAATTGACATTTTTTGAAGTTGATATCCAAGCCGTACTCTGATGCCACTTTGAATACTCTTTTTAACTTTTCTAGATTTCCCTCCTCTGTAGCACTAGGAATTATAATATCGTCACAATATATTATTACTGTTGAGTCCCGTAATAGTTCTTTAAAGACCGTGTTTATGTAACGTTGAAATACTGGAGAAGACACAGACAATCCAAATGGACAACGCAAAAATTCGA
Source organism: Linyphia triangularis (assembly GCA_963978545.1). Lineage (NCBI taxonomy): Eukaryota > Metazoa > Arthropoda > Arachnida > Araneae > Linyphiidae > Linyphia > Linyphia triangularis. Next base: position 9,612,431 of record OZ021723.1, on the reverse strand, counting down.
AATGACCATTACAAGTATTGAACGCTGTATATTTTGTGCTGTCCGGATCAATTCTCACATGATGATACCCACTCTTCAAGTCAAGGCAGGAATATACTTTTGCATCTTGCAGTTTGTCGATCACGTCTTCAATCACAGGCAACGGGAAACAGTCCTTGACAATACGTTTATTTAACTTCCTGTAGTCCAAACAGAGACGATGTTCGTTATTGCGTTTCTTCGTGAGTACTATGGGTGCAGCAAAATCTGATACACTCTCTTTAATTATTCCCTTTTTTAACCAATCTTCAATTTGGGCGTCGATTATTTTCTGTTCACTCAACGGAATTCTACGGCTACGAACATAAATGGGAGACTCGTCTGTTAAAATAATCTTCATACTCTGATTGGTATCCTTTATCTTATTCGGTTTATAATTATTCACCAAATTAGTTAATTCGTCTTTGATTTCAGTGTTCTGTATATGCGTTACTTCAAGCTCGTCGCACTCTCTCAAGTTCGGTAACTCTGCAAATAAACATGCCGCAATTCTACGCTGTTCGCCAGTTGTTCCGTCTGGTATTACCAAGCCAAATGATTTCGCCACTGGTACGGGATTTTCTCTCTTCTTTTCGCCGTCAAGGTCTAATCTTTCTCGGGTCACACCAGTAAGATGACTAGCGCTTCTGCATTCGGAAGGCGGAGCTACACATTTCTCCTCTGCTCTGCTTCCTGATTGGCTGCCGCGGCCGTCGATCTTCTTCTCAACTGTCAGGATAGATTTGATTGACATCTTGCGGAGCGTTTCGCCTTCATTTCCTCTTTTGGCCTCGCCAGACTGGCGCCTGATAACTTGTAAATAAAAAACACGTGGATCCTCTCGGAGCTGTCTGTAAAAGGATGGGTTTTCGAATTTTCCTATAACGTCCATTCCAATTATTAACTCATTTGTGTGGTCTTTGATGACGTATATTTTTGCATTGACTGAATGAGTGTCGATTTTAATGTCAGTATGGAAATATCCTAACGGTTGTACTTCTATATTACCTAATCCTTTTAGTAATATGTCATTTGTCATTAATTGGGGTGATCCTATTTTTATATACAAGTCCTCAGAAATGAAAGTGACTTGGCTCCCTGTATCATTAATAGCAACTATTTCATGATCAAATATTATTACCTTTGTGGTGCTTTTATTGTCAGTGTATGCACTAATTTTATTGATTGGACTATTATAACTTTCATTTTCGGGATACACATTACTTTTATAATTAGGATAATTACTAATTACAGCTCTATTTGCCTTCTTTTTTGGACAGCTGGCCTGGCGGTGGCCTATTTCATTACAATTAAAGCATTTAATACCTTGATTTTTAACTTCAAACTGGTTAGACTTATTAGGCCACTCTCTACTATTTAAAGTACCATTATTTCTTTCTTTATACAAGTGGTTAGTACTGGTTTGAGCACGAACGAATGGACGTTCCTGTATATTTTCTCTAGACTGCCAGTGCTTCCTGTTTTTTTCTTCATATTTATTTTCGCGAAATACCGTATTCTTTTTAAAATTATTTCTAGTTGAATCAAAGTCATCGAGTTTGTTGACCAAAATTTCCCTATTTTTTATTTTCGGAAGTTCGTCCATAAAGTGTTCTCGAGTTTCTTTGGGTAATTTTCTTTTTATTTGATCTACTAGCATTAATTCTTTTAAATCTTCAAATGTTGTGACATCAAGTCCGCTCAACCATTCGGTTAGATAATTGTTTAGTTCAAAAGCAAAGTCTCTCCATGTCTGACATTGTTCTTTTTTATGGAATGAGAATTGTATTCTGAACTGTTCTGGGCTAAGTCGGTATCGTCTCAGCAAAATGCTCTTAATGTGGTCGTAATTATTCGCTAGTGTTTCCGGCTCACGTGTTATTAAGCTTGCTATGTCAAGTGGAAGCAATGTAATTAAATAATTTACCCAAGTATCTTTCGATATTTCTAGACGACTAATTTGTCTCTCAAATAGTGTCAAGTAGATGCTTATGTCACTACCGTCAAACGGTTTCATATACTGTAATATATTTGGGCTTCTGCTTACTTCGTTTTCACGTGCGTTTGTTACAGTAGCGCCATGTTGGCGAACTTCTGCTTCTATGCGCAGTTTCGCTAACTCGAATTCTTTCGCTTCCCTATCTTTTGCTAATTCAAACTCTTTCGCTTCCCTATCTTTTTCTTTCGTCAATGATTCCTCATTTTCACGATCATTTACAATTGTGTTTAACATATTTTTAACAAGGTTTTCATCATAATCGGCGTGTTCTGTTATTAATTTACATAATTGAGCGATTTTTGGATTAATGGGTTGTTCCAATCCCAGTTCATCTATTAAAACGAGTAAGTCATTCTTTCGTGCTCTGGCAAGAAACGCCATGTTAGTATAATCGAAAATTGTACTCACAGTTTTTCTGTTGACTTGTTACCTCGACTTGTGACAGTCAGTGCCTATGTTTCGTTATGGTCTTCCAGTGCTTGCTGGTCCCCTCCTTAATGATGTTGACCTCTTGTATTTGACACGAAGTTTCTTGGCTTCGACGGCGGTGTTCCAATGCTTGTTGTTTCCGCTAAATAATCCTCTTCGTCGGCGCTGACTTCGCTTTTCCGACGTGGTGGTTTCGCTTTCCGATGAGACGTGATTTCACTTTCCGGTCACTGTGCTAGCTGGTTCACTTCTCAGTGATATCGACTTCTTTTATTCGATGAGCAGTTTCTTGGCTTCATTAGCGGTGTTCCAATGCTTGTTGTTTCCGCTAGGCAATCCTCTTCGTCGGCGCTGACTTCGCTTTTCCGACGTGGTGGTGTCGCTTTCCGGTGAGACGAGATTTCCCTTCACTCCGATCTCCGGTTCACTGCTGGGTGACTACGGGGCTGTTCGGTTTCATTTGTACTCGTACTTCTGGTTTGCCTTTACACGTTCTGCCGTTTGATTTTTAACGTAACGTTCTGACGCCTACTCAGTTCGTGATGCCGAGCCCCCATGTGGGAGTAGACGATCAGAGAAGGGACACTTGTTGAGTGTAGATTCCAGCTTTAATGAATCCTTATTGCCTCTTATCTCATACTACATTAGGCACAAGCGCCTTTCTTACGTATATTCACATCGAGAATGTTCAGTGATCTGTCTCTCTCATCAGAATGAGGAGTATCTCCCTCTGCCGCTAGGAGTCGCCACGAGGGGTTCTCTAGTGGTGCGCCCTCTATCTCCACATGTATATATGTGTATGTGGTCAGCATGATTCCCGAACAAATTGACTTGGGATGTTTAAATTTGGTGTACGGGTTAGTGGTGACTATGAGACCTACCATTAAGGTTTTTGTGAAAATCGCGCATGCGCATAAGGTGGCTGCCTTTGAAAAAAAAAGCATGTTTTTCAGTGATTGCTAAAAAACGACTTTAACACATTCGCTGCCACCAAAATTTATATATCCATCCCTATAGAAGCCGAATTTAAAAAGAGTGTTTTAATGATTAAAAACGTTCCTTATATTTTAATAGTAAAACCAGAAGAAAGGAAAAACCTTTTATTTCCTAAAAATATAAAAATAATGCTTCACTAACGTGCCTCAAAAACCTCATCGTTCAACCTCCAAATCCGAACTAAAAATAAAGCAGTTTACTTATCATACTCGATCGTCGTCCCAGAGCGTCGCCGGCATGGGACGTAGCGCCATGCTGACGCGCCAGCGAACGTGTTAACGATTTTGATCGAAAACGCTATGGTAATGCCTCTTAAGGAGTTCTAAATAAACTCTCCTCCGAAATTCCCGTAAAAATGCTTTTGCTTTAATTTTTTCCTTGAGCATTCCTCATGAACGATTGTTTTTTGTTCTCTTCTTTGCTTCACTTATAGGAAAGATTGGTTGGTTGGTTGTATTCAGATTATCTGGCGCCGTCAGCAACACGAGGGCTATAATGCGCCGAAACATTTCGTCATTTAACAAACCAACATACATTTACAAACACCCATGCCTACATGGGACTCGAACCCGCAACCTCGCGGTCTAGAAGCCAGCACGCTAACCACTATACCGTTTGGTCGGCTTATAGGAAAGAATAATATAAGAATTAAAGAATTATAGTATATCCCCAAAGTCACCAATTTGGCAAAGTTTTATTATTATTATTATTACCTTTTTTTTTTTTTAAAATACCCACAAATATCGCCAAACTGGCAATTTTTTCTAAATGAATGATGAAAATATAAAAGCGGTAAATGACACAAATTTACATCAGTAATATAGTGTAATTGAAAGTTGCGCGATGTTCCACACCCCTAGTTTTTTTTTTTATTTAATATTAAAATTTAAAGTAAGCTTATTGTTGGGAAACGCACGGAGGTTTTTATGTAAATTATGAACTTACGGTTATGTGGGGTTCCGATTATATCTCACGTTAAATTTTTCCCGGTATCTTACCGATGTTCTTACGACATATCAACAAATCGGATCGGATGAATTCACTTCACTAACTTTGTAAGTTTGTGACTTGACTTGATTTGATCCGAGTTGTATTTTGAGATACTAGGGGGCTCCGCCCCCTGCTCGCTGACGCTCGTCAACCCCCTGGATTGCTACGCAATCCCATTGGCTCGCTTTGCTCGGCTCAAAGTGAAGCATTTAAAATATGCCCTAGCAAAAAGTTATTTCAGCTGCATAATGCCATGAAACTGAAAATGTTTTGTTATTTATGAAGAGTCAGAATACTTGCCACGTCATTATCCTACTGCTTTCGAGACGCGTTAGCAGGGTCAGTGTGGCAACGTTGTAGAGAGTTCTTGGAAAACAACAAAACTAAACAGTATCGTACATATATTTAAAAAAAAATCGGTTATTTCACTGAACAATTAAAATTTTCGGGCTGGTTTCGTATGAAACGCCAAAATAATTAAAGTTGCTTATCGAAATTTTTTAAAGAAGCAATCATACGTTCGCCTAATCTTTTTTGCGATACTTAGAAAATAAAATAAAACTGTAAAAGGACAATTACCCGGCATTCAATCAACATGAATTTTTTAAAAATCAAATTTGGCGAGAAAATTAGCCCTATTTCGCCAAAAGTGTTTTTTTTTTTTTTTTTTTAAATTTTATTTGAGATTTTGAAGTTAAGTGGGTGGTTTTATTCTTTATTTTGATGGTTTTTAATTCGTAATAGCTGAATTTGCACTGATTAGAAAGGAATATAGGTTCAGATTTATTGCATAATGCCTCTAAGCGACTTTTTGAAAGTTGGCGATTTAACGTTGAATGCTACCTGGTTACCACCGGAAGATGTTCAAGCAGATAACTTTTCCGAAAAGTCTTGTTTATCCGTAATTCTAATCCAAAAGAAATGTTCACATCCTTGTATCTATTTATTCTTGCATCATCGTAACTATTAAGTCTATAAGTTTTAAATAGGCAATAATTTATATCTGTACACTGTAATGACAAAAACAAAATTTAGCGAATCCAAGTTGTTGCTGTTGCCAGATGTATTAGACAAATTTCAAAAGATATATTCTGATTGGCTGGTTTGCTGAATTTGAAAATTCGTACGTAAAGTACATTAAGAAGATTTGTGAATGGAAGTTTAAAGTCGTTGCCATTCTACTCACAGAAATACATCCGAATTTGGACGTTACGCAAGAGAATTATATATATAGATTGAAACTGGTGTGTTAGGGTGATCTAATATTTTTACGCTAATTTTTTGTTGCCCGGTCATGTGACCGTTGTTTCAAGTATTTATATACTGTATGGATCGAGTACTGATTGCCTTGCCTTGTCGGCCTGAAGTATAGCTCAATCTCGTGTGCGGGTCGTACAGGTTTGATAGAATGATTATTCAATTGCGAGTTATTTTTCTTTTAAGGGGGTCCGGTACCGAAAATAAAAAAAAACTTTATTTATGTACATTTTTATGTCAAAAATTTATTTTATGTATGAGATACTATTTATATATCTTTGAGAGAATGTTTTTTTTAAATATTGTGTTAAGTTATTTAAAAAAAAAATTAAAAACTAAGAAAAATCCATAATAATTGATGTTTGCGTATTTTGATATAAGTCAAGAAAAAATAAATTTTTTTTTCAAAGTGAAAGCTTTCTGTAATACATAATTATATAAAGAAAATTTTGTCTTCACAGAATTTTGACAGGAGAATTAAAAAAAATTAAAAAAATTCTCAAAGTTAAAATATTGAAATTTTTGCTTTTTTTTATGTTATCTTTTATGTTAAATGTTATATTTTAAAACAGAATTAAAAAAATAAAATTCTGTGAAGACAAATTTTTAAAACTATATAAATTAAATGCTCCAAAAATTTGAATAGCCAATTGTTAATGGTTCTGGAGATATATCGATTTGAATATACAACATCTGTGAAAAACACTAGTGCTCGAAAAACGCACTTTAAGTAGACGCTTCAATGTGTTACGCCCATTAGTGATGTTTAAATCACAGGTAATTTTGTGGCGTTCTAATCACCGAAGGAATAAGATAAAAACATTATTCTCTTCAGGAATGTATGAACTATTTTTTTAAAATCAGAAAAAAAAATTGGGATTTTTGAAGAAATTTCGGTACTGGACCCCCTTAATGTAAATAAATTTTACATAGTATTTTTAAATAACGTCTCTAAGTCTTTTTCATCCAAAGTCATTCCACTGTGCATTTTGTTGAGAAATTTTAAAGCCCTCAACGAACCACAACACTTATTAATTATTGCTACTGACCAAGTGTTTTGAAAAGCAATTGTATTATGAGTATTTTGACCTGTTTCTTAAAGAACCAATCTTTTATTTATAGAGATATGAAAGTTGGAGAACACAGTTTCATAATAATAATCATATGAAATCAGTGGTCACTCAGCGATAAGGTTGATTATCTTATTAATAAAGAGGTTAAGTTTGTTTTCGATAGTGCGTAGTTGTAAACTCTGTAATTGGTGATACTGGAACAGGCTTGTTTATGATCTTGTATGCGAGAACTTTTATCCCTGATTCTTAAGACATTTTCTTTCAAGAACTAGTTTTTGTTTATCTCAAAGGAGTATCTTCACGTCAAAATGAATAAGAAGGCAATTTCTAACGAAGATCCATAAATGTTAGCGGAATTCGGCGAAATAATGATTAAATACTTTTTGTTTGGTTGTATTCAGATTATCTGGCGCCGTCAGCAACACGAGGGCTATAATGCGCCGAAACATTCGTCATTTGACCATCGATATAAATTAACAACTGAGACTGCTTAATGCTGGGAAAATGAAGCCATTGCCAGATGCCATTGGTGGGATAAAAAATACGGATTGCCGAGGATTGAAAATAAAATTTTGGATTGTACACAGCAGAAATGTCAATAGTAAACCTTAATTAGTAATAATGAGCAAAAAATATCTACTCTAACACTTTACAAGGTTTTTCGCATTCCCATCCAACTATATAAGTGAACTGTGATTGGTTAATCATCCCACCAGCTTCGCAATCCTCGTCGCGTTTTTCTCTTTGCATTGACATTGAAGCAGTCTATCCAGTTGTTTATCTATATCGATGCATTTGACAAGTCAACATACATTTAATAACACCCATGCCTTACGCAAGACTCGAACCCGCAACTTCGTGGTCTAGAAGCTAGCACGCTAACCACTATACCGTTTGGTCGGCTTAAATACTTTTTGAAACTGACTGTTTATTCCAATAGAACTAACAAGGAGACCTTACGGTCTCGGAAATTCAGATCGGGATGAAATTTGGCAGATTGATAGTATACCTTAAGGGTATCCACACTGTAAAGTAATAAAGCGCACTAGCCAGAAGATTCCGAGAAAATAGGCTTTAAAGTGTTACGCATAGCTTAGATACTAGTAGAGAATTTTGATTTGCAACTCCCCGGTGGCTAAGTGGTCAGCGTGATGGGTTCCCGTACGGGCGATCCGGGTTCAATACCTCGTGAGGTAGGTTTTTTTTTTTTTTTTTTTTTTCCAATTTATAAAGTGACTGTTACAGCTAATTGAAATTTGAATTAAAGGTAATATTTTATTTTTAAATACGTAATGTATTTTTAATGAAGGTACATTAAAACTCTATTTACTATTTTCACAAACAAGTGATTAGAAATTTTGAGATATTATAAGATCTAGAGAAGTAAATGATTTTCCCAAAAAACATGAAGAACCAGTTTCTATATGGAAGAGTAAGAATGTTGTCCTATTGTACTCAAGCAGGTTGTCAGAAATTTTCAAAAACCTTACGGCACTTTGCGACGTCTATTTTTATAGACAGGTAAAGAATCTACTAAAGCGTATGCAAAATTGCGCGTATCTGGTTGAAAATAATAGAGAAATAAATACCCGTGAAGACTGCATAAAAAAACAATCAATAGCCCATCATCAATTTTTAATAAAATGATCCGGTATGCCTGGTATGCTTCCAAGTTTTCTGACGAAAGATGTATTTTCATGAATGTTAATGAAGTATGTTTTCCAACGAATCTTTTACAAAAAGGTTGTTCCTGTAAACAATCTTCCTTTATAAATTGCGCAAGATGTCAAAACAGTGTTTGTTTTCCATGTTTTTATGATAAGTGTCATTCTGGTGTATGTATATAAATAAATAATTGACAAATAAAAACTATATGTCAAAATCCATAGATAAATTAAGTCCTACCCTAATTTTGTTGCCGTGGTAATTAGAATTTTAAATTATATCTACTTAATTTATCTCTATTAAAAATACAATACGTATTTAAAAATAAAGTATTATCTTTAATTCAAATTTCAATTAGCTGTAACAGTCACTTTATAAATTGAAAAAAAAAACTACCTCACGAGGTATCGAACCCGGATAGCCCGTACGGTAACCCATCACGCTGACCACTTAGCCACCGGGTAGTTGCGAATCAAAAATCTCTACTAGTATCTAAGCTATGCGTAACACTTTAAAGCCTATTTTCTCGGAATCTTCTGGCTAGTGCGCTTTATTACTTTACAGTGTGGATACCCTTAAGGTATACTATCAATCTGCCAAATTTTATCCCGATCTGAATTTCCGAGACCGTAAGGTCTCCTTGTAAGTGTGAGGAACACTGTACAGTTTTTATACTATTAATACTGATCACTACATTTAAATTTGACGTGAAATAATTGGCAATAATTCTTACATGATTTAAAAAAAACCAAAAAAACATGGTGATATACTTTTCGATAAATCTTACATTATCCTTTTTTCTCGTACAGTGTACAAGTACTTACATTATCGTTTTTAGCAGTGGAGAGGAGAAAAACGCTAGTTGATAAGCAATGCTCAAGGGTTGAGAACTCGGTGTTGAAGGTATTCTTTTTCAACTTTTTTAGGTTATATTTTATTATATTATTTTTACATTAATTTTGGGGATGGGGATGTTTACAAGGGCACTGCCATAAATTTTTTTTAAGGGGGAAAGCACTAAGGAATTTTGGTAATTTTAAATTTATGCCAAACCAAATTTTCAATAAAATCATGAATTAAATTTAAATAATTATTATTAATAATAAAATAATTTCAATGATTAATGAATTTTAATAATTAAATAGTTTTAATACTTAACGTAGTTTATTATTACATATTTATGTTTAATAATTCATTTCAATAATTAGTTATTTTTATTAATTGATTTTAACAGATAAATTGTGTTAAAAATCAATTCAATACATCATATTTTCTTTACCTACTCCTCTTACCTCGTTTGAGTGAATTTGCTTTCCAAAACCAATCATAGATCGTTGCTAAACTAAAGCAAAGAAATCTGAATTGCATATTAATGAATGTCCAGGGATATAACTAGTATGTTTATCAGAAAATAACATAAAAAATGATAATATATAATCTTAAAAGTTATAAAAGAAAGTAAGAAGTCGTATTTCGATAATATAAATCTTAGTGCGTCTATTTTCTAAACACAACATAACCTTATAAAACTAAATTAATGTGATTTTCCTTTGTAAAATTATTGAATTTGCTCATTTATCAATTTCTTTCGGCTGTTGTGCCATGTGGGATGCACAGACAGTTAAGGTGTACGTATATCCTACAATTCACGAAAATCATAAGAATATTCATTTTTTTATTATTATATCATAATATTCTCTGATACTTTAGCTTTCAAACAATACTAAACTTTTGAAAATATTCTTAACAGTTTTTATGTTACAATTAATTATAAGTGGTTACTTCCCCTGTTAGATATACCACGTTTTAAAAACTTTAAACCTGTTTTCTGACGAACTGCATTTTGATTATGTCACGGTTTATTCAAACAACGATAATTCAACAACAAAATGTTCAATTATAATTCTTTTATATCATAGTAATCTACGTAATATGCTAGATGTTTTGAAACTCAATTATATAAAATTGGTTGAGAAATAGATTTTTTAGATATTTTTAAAGCTTAGAATTCCTTGAAAATATTGATTTTTTTCATGTTTTCACACAAAATAAATTGTTAAAAAAAATCTATTCAATATAAGAGACTTAATTGAGTTTCAAAACATTAAGAATAATATTTCGAATCGTTTCCAAGTAGAATTGCGTTTCTAAGTAAATTAGAATGTGATATACCATTGTTTGAAAAAAGTACTAATTATCTAATTAAAGCTGAATTAACAAATTAACAATTGCCGAAATTTGAATTTTTTTTATGAAATGATTTTAATCATATTCTTTCTAACTAATGTAAAAAATAATTGGATTTTTAAACTCAGAATTAAAAAAAAAAATGTTCTAGGGTAAACATACACCTTAACAAGCTGCGTTCGCTTCAGCCCTCAATTTCCGGATTCATCCCTGTACAGCAATCCCGGAAAAGGGAAGTGCTCCTGACACGCCTTAGAATTGGTCACACTCGTTATACCCATGTGCATCTTCTGCTGGCAGAAGATGCCCCCACATGCAATGCCTGTGGTGTCATTTTCTCTGTTCTTCACATTTTAAGTGAATGTCCTTGTTTTAACACTATCAGAATGCGACTCTTCAAAATGAATCATCCCCCATTATCAATGATTTTAAGTTCACCACCTCACCAAAATCTATTCTCATTTTTACGAGAAATTGGTTTTTATTGTCTGATTTAAATTCTAGCCTCAATTGTTTTTTTAATCTCAATATTTTAAGGAATTTTAATTTTTAGATAACGCACTACTGTTTGGCGCAGCATGGCCCTAGTGAAGCCCTTGTGCCATTAAACCTCAATCAACCAACCAACCAACTTTCGGCTGTTGCTGATGTCATTCCTACATGAATTACCATCCACTTTTCGAGAAAATGACCCCTCCCCCCCCCCTCCCCTCCTTTTGAGTTTTTAATTGCCAGGAATTTGGCTGGCAGTTATAGTTATGGATTTATGACAAATCAATGTCTGTATTAGACTTAAAAAAAAAAAAAAAAGGAAAAACAAGCCTATATTATATCGACGCTGACCAGCCCGGTAATTGCACCAAACAACCCTATGGCCAGTTCTCCCCTGAAAGTAATAAACGGTAACTAAAAATTTATACAAAATTCTGAATTTTATCACTTACCAATTATCGCCAATATACTGCTAAAACCTTATTATACAGGAAAAAACTAGGGGTGTGGAACATCGCACAACTTTCAATTACACTATAATAATGACGTGGATGTGTGTAATTTACCGTTTTTATATTTTCATTCTTCGTTTAAAATAAATAAATGGCCAGTTTGGCGATATTTCTTGCGATAATTCTCGTATGGGTAAAAAAAAAAAAAAAATCCTGCCAAAACGAGGATTTTGGCGATATACTTTTCGATAATCCTTATATTATAAGTGAAACTGAGGGGAGAAGGAAACACGATCTTTGATGAAGTATGCTCAAGGAAAGAGAACTCTGTGTTGAAGGCATTCTTTTTTAAACTTTTTACTCCATTAAAACATTTTTACGGGAATTTTGGAGGAGGGGATGCTTTTAGAACACCTTAAGAGGCATTACCACAACAGCGATTTTTATCAAAATCGTTAGAGCCGTTTTTTAGCAATCATTGAAAAACATGATTTTTTCAATGGCAGCTAGCACGATTTTGACGAAAATCTTAATGTTAGGTCCCATTGCCACCACTAACCCTCATATCAAATTTGAACATCGTAGGTAAATTTTTTTGGGAGTTATGTTGACCACACATACACACACACACACACACACACACACACTTTTTTTAGATCACTTTTTTGAAACCAGGATGCTCCAAAACGTAGAGAAATGCCAAAAAAAAAAAAATCGAATTATTTTGTTTTTGACCGAATGCTATACTTTTATTATCCTATGTATATACTCGTATATATTATGAATTTTTCCACTGAAGCAATGATTTTACAGTTTTTAAGATGAAACTCTGATGATCACTCTTCACAGGCACAAAATTTATTCACAGACAAAAGTGCAATCACTATTAATCTTCAATACAAGCTTCAATAAGAACAGCTTCGAATACAGCGATTATACAAGCTCACTCCAATAGGTAAATAAAGCGATCAGCTTTCATCGAAGTCCGAAGTCAATCTGAAAACTTTCCCAATCTCCAGTCTCATTTATACTTGGGGCGCGAGAGAACATTCCCGAAATTTCCAGCCAATTCGTCGGAAAAGAAACATCTCGAAATTTCTCGATCTCTTTAGGTGTTGCCACCTTTTTCTAACCTGTAAAATCGCTGTTAATAAATAAAATAAGAAGATAAAATAAATTACAATAGAATTTAAAAATAATACGTCACTATTTACACTATATACAGACAATTTGTGCAACATTATATATATATATATATATATATATATGTATATATATACATATGGGTAATTGAAAGTAAAAAAGTATCGTAGAACCACGTGACTAATCCAAAGCAGCCATGCACTGTCAAAAGTGTAGACTGGTTAGTTTGTTTTCGTCGATATAGCTACATTCGGGGTTTCATCTATTTGTCGCCTTGTTCGAAACCCTTGCTCACCCCAAGCCAAACACCCTCAAGCAATGGTTTGGAGACTGGATATAAAATGAAGAAAAGAACCCCCTTACTCTTTTCGGAGCCGTTCTTGGAATGCGTAATTAGTTGAACTCTGCTTTTAAAATACCAATTTGTGACGCAATCAATTTATGACCACACCTGGTTCCCACCGACTAATGAAACTGGTGAAGGGGGGAGTAGCAGGATAACAATGGATAACATTTAACTTCACTTTGTTCCCTACATCGATATAGATAAACAAATGGATAGACTGCTCCATTGTCAATGCAAAGAGAAAAACGCGCCTGGGATTGCGAAGCTGATGGGAAGATTAACCAATCACAGTTCACTTTTATAGTTAAATGGAAATGCGAAAAACCCTTTAAAATGCTAGAGTATATATTTTTTTGCACATTATTACTAATTAAGGTCTACTATTGACATTTCTGCTGTGTACAACCCAAAATTTTATTTTCAATCCTCGGCAGTCCGTATTTTTTATCCCACCAACGGCATCTGGCAACGGCTTCATTTTCCCAGCGTTAAGCAGTCTATCCAGTTGTTTATTTATATCGATGGTTCCCTACCTCAACCCTATGGCAAACATTTTTTGTTCTTTTTTTTTGGGGGGGGGGGGAGCTTGTCCAATACTGTCTGCTCTCTGGGCGGTCAAGTGATATATGCGACCTGTATACTATGCAAGAGCGGATCCAGAATGTTATTACAGAGGGGGCAGTGGCTGTTAAATAGTTCAGGTAAATTTTGTAGCTTTTAGGTTACACTACTGTACCTGCCGACCAAACGGTAGAGTGGTTAGCGTGCTAGCTTCTAGATCGCGAGGTTGCGGGTTCCGAGTCCCGTGTTAGGCAAGGGTGTTTGTAAATGTGTGTTGGCTTGTCTAATGACGAATGTTTCGGCGCATGATAGCCCTCGTGTTGCTGACGGCGCCAGATAATCTGAAAACAACCAACCAACCAACATTACTATACCATGGGATAACTTAACTTTGGTTCTACAGAATATGTTGCAAAGAGGTAAGAAGTCTCCATAGCTTACAGGCTACATAATGGTTGGCTACGTGTGAATTTACGACAGTAAATTAGAGTTGTCTACAACTCTTTGATTCGGGATGAATTATTGTTAAATATGATAGACAGAACAATCTAACAACGAATACGTATACACATTTAAAATTTTCAATCTATAATTTGCTTTACTGTCTTGTTTCGTCCTCAACTTTTTCAGTTCATATGAAAGCATTTACATTAGAAATGTTTAGTTCGGATTCGTCAAATATTGATTGATTTCATTCAAAGCGCACGTTAAAACGTGAGCGGTCTATGAATAACGGAGGGGACAATCGCCACGGGGAATCCGCCAATAATACTATGTAAAAATAACACTATTCTTCAATATTGTTACGAATTTTTGTGTATTTGTAAATATTTTGTAGTGTTAATTTTGTAAATAGGAAAATTTATGTTCATTTCGCATAAGGCAATGCAATAGTTTGTTTCCCTGCAATGAGTCTCTTGATGCTTGATAGCGAGTTTTACAGAGGTAACTCTGGGAAGCGAGTTTTAAGGAGCAGGGCATATAACATTATGGTAATGGCAATCTCGCCAAATTGGCGAGATAGAGCCAAGTTGGCGACGGTTTTGGCGACTAATTTTTTGTCGCCAAATTTGTCGAGAAATCGCCAAATGTCGCCAAACTTGGCGACCATTTGGTGACATTTTCGGTCCCCATGCACATGTATAGGACTTTTCGACTACGATCTGGAAAGTTCTCCAAATATCTACCTCTAGAAATTTCAAGAAAGTTTGACTCATTTTAAGGGAGGTCGGGAGTTGATTCCGTGATTTTGAGCCAAGGAAGTAGTTGACTGAGTTCATTAGTTGACTGAAATTACTGAGTCTCAGTGAACGTTCCGAGTGTAGTTCTAAAGCGAACTGTATTGCATTGTCTTTTGCGGCGATTTTCAGCAGTTGTGTTGTCAAGTTTCTAACTGCTGTTTTGTGCTCTATTGTTGTGAAAAGAGCTGTATTGTGTCTACTAGAACGAGAAGTTCTGGAGCTGTAAAAGAATCTGTGAAGAATTATATTGGAATAAATTTCTGCAAGTTTTGATCTGCTTTGGCTTCAAATCGTTCGAATCCATCCACGCAACAATATAAATGTAAAAATAACACTATTCTCTCTCGGGGTGTCTTATAGATCATGTCTACTACAACATTTTTTTTTTCTAAATGCCTGCTACTCTCTGATGAAATTTAGAAACTCAATTTTGCCGACCAAACGGTATAGTGATTAGCTTGCTAGCTTCCAGACCGTGAGGTTGCGGGTTCGAGTCTTGCGTAAGGCATGGGTGTTATTAAATGTATGTTGGCTTGTCAAATGCATCGATATAGACAAACAACTGGATAGACTGTTCCAATGTCGATGCAAAGAGAAAAACGCGCCGGGGATTGCGAAGCTGGTGGGATGATTAACCAATCACAGTTCACTTTTATAGTTAAATAGGAATGCGAAAAACCTTGTAAAGTGTTAGAGTAGATATTTTTTGCTCATTATTACTAATTAAGGTCTACTATTGACATTTCTGCTGAGTACAATCCAACATTTTATTTTCAATCCTCGGCAATCCGTATTTTTTATCCCACCAATGGCATCTGGCAACGGCTTCATTTTCCCAGCGTTAAGCAGTCTATCAGTTGTTTATCTATATCGATGGTCAAATAACGAATGTTTCGGCGCATTATAGCCCTCGTGTTGCTGACGGCGCCAGATAATCTGAAAACAACAACCAACTCAATATTACACTTTATATGTTGCGTTTTCCATAATGAGCAAAATATAAAATGTTCTACAACAAATATTTAATATAAAAATTGGTTTTGTAAAATAAATTAATGAACGTATACTGAGATTCATACGATAATTGGTTTGGGGGAGTATTTCTAGCTGAGGGCATTGTATCTTTTAAAATGAATTGTTAAAAATAATTGTTAAGTATATATATGTTTTCCCCCCTGGTCCCTCTCTGGCATAGCCCATGGATGTTTAGAATACCTTAACAGGCATTACCTCAGAGATTTTGATTAAAATCGTTAGAGCCGTTTTTTAGCTATTACATAAAAACATGATTTTTTTCAATGGAAGCTGTCTCTTTCTTTATACTTTCAATTTTATATAGGGTTATGAAAGTATAGCATTCGGTCAAAAAATGATTTTTGATTTTTTAATTTTTTTTTTTTTTTTTTTTTTTGCATTTTTCCTCGTTTTGGAATAACCTGATTTTAAAAAAGTGGTCAAAGTGAAAAAAAAAAAAAAAAAAAAAAAAAAAAAACCGTATTGTTACAAATTTTTCTACTGAGGCAATGATGGCACAGTTTTTACGGTATAAAAATATTTATTCTCTCTTCAAGAACTCACAAAGTTATTCGAAGAGCAGTCACTATCCAGCTTCACTATCAAGCTTCCAAACAAGCTTCAACACAAGCTTCAGTAAGAACAACTTCAAATACAGCGATTACACAAGCTCTCTCCAGTAAACAAAGCGATCAGCTTTCATCGAAGTCCGAAGTCAATCTGAAAACTTTCCCGATCTCCGGTCTTTATATACCAGGCGCGTGAGAACATTCCCGAAATTTCCAGCCAATTCGTCGAAAAAGAAACATCTCGAAATTTCTCGATTCCTTTAGGTGTTGCCACCTTTTTCTAACCTGTATAATCGCTGTTAATAAATAAAATAAGATAAAATAAATTACAATAGAATTTTATAATAATACGTCACTATTTACACTATATACAGACAATTTGTGCAACAGTATGATTGTATGTCTTTGTGTACGTGGTCAGCAAAACTCCCGAACGAATAGACCTACGATGTTTAAATTTTGAGGGCAGGTTAATGGTGGCCACGGGATCTATCAATAAGGTTTTCGTCAAAATTGAGCAGAAAAGTTTGAAATTATGAAAAATCATGAAAAAGTTATGATTTTCAGTAAAAAACATCTCTAACGATTTTGATTAAAATCTCTGTCCTAATACTCCTTAAGGCTTTAATCGTCCCCACCTAAGAAATTCCTGTAGAAATGCGATAAAAGCGTAAAATGTAGAAAAAACGATTGCCTATGACACAGAGCTTTCTGCCCTGGAGCCTCAACCATCAGCGATTGATTTTTTGTTTCACGCCCAAAAAAGAGCAATGTAATGTCTATCGCTAATTTTGTCAGTTTTTTTTTTTGCCTATGTTAAAATTATTGCTAAAAATATCGCCAAACTGACTATTTTTATTTAAATGAGTGAAAATATGAAAATGGTAAATAATACCATATTAAATTTTAATGCAATGACCAATAGTATAGTATAATTGAAAGTTGTGCGATGTTCTACACCTCTAGTTTGAAGTCAAAATATTCTTAAACGTGAAAAAATGCAAAAGAAAAAAATCGACATGTTTTTTGATTGAAAAAGTTGCCTTATGTTACCATATGGGTAATTAAAAGTAAGAAAAAAAAAATGTAAATACGCCTGTGTGGTTAACATGGTAACGTATTGCGCCCTATAGAAAATCAAGCAATGTGATGATCAAATTTCAAAACATTAAGTTGAAAATAGATTAAAAAGAATTTTTCGAATTTTTTATTCGTTATCTCTGTTTTCAAAATTTTCAAACTGTCAAACAGTATCCATGTTATAGAACAATTGTTATGCCATAAAAACTATGGCTTGGTTTACATTGGACTCATTATTTTCTTAATAATTTAATTGATCTCATTCTTATTTCCACTCATGTAATAATTCTGCTGTAACCAGTGCTAGAAGTATGGGTAGACGCAGGGCTATTGCTTCTCTTCACTTTTCAAGAAAATACCCATGTGTCCCTCACTTCTAAAACTACTGAAATTCAGCCCCCCCCCCCTCTTTTAAAATCACTCTATAAGTCTAAAAACTACTAAAGAAAAATAACATTAACCTTTAAATGTAGTAATTCTGAGAAAAAGTGGTTTAAAGTTTTCAAATGTAAAAAAAAACAACCTATTTATGGTATATACCATACTCTTTTAAAAATGTATTCTGCTACTTTGTGAAAAATATAAGTATTTTTATTAAAATACCTATACTCTTGGTCAACTTTTTACTTTGGAGAAACTTTTTTAAAGTTCAATTTCTATTCTTGTTTCAAATAAGGACAAGCTATTTGAGAAAAAAAAATCAAATCTGTATTTATGTAATTTCATGAAAGTACACACATTTAGAAGCACTATTTAAACCTAGCCGACCAAACGGTATAGTGGTTAGCGTGCTAGCTTCTAGACTGCGAGGTTGCGGGTTCCGAGTCCCGTGTTTGGCATGGGTGTTTGTAAATGCATGTTGGCTTGTCAAACGACGAATGTTTCTGCGCATTATAGCCCTCGTGTTGCTGACGGCGCCAGATAATCTGAAAACAACCAACCAACTATTTAAACCTAACAAACATTTATGTATATAGTGTTGAATTATTTCTTGACTTTATCCCTTACTTCCAAGTAAAAACACTAAGTCGCGGAATATTCAATAAATTTACAATACATTTTGGAGCTTTGTTCGGAGTTAGTGTTAAGAAGTATAAATTATTTCCTTACTATACTAAACTTCAACTTAACTCTTTAATCCCCGCAACGGCCCAAACGGCCCAGTCGACAGAGTCCCATTCCGGCCGTGTCTTTTCACTTACACCTCCTACCCCCCTTCTTGGGTGGACCTTGGAGGTCCAATACCATTAACGGCTCACTACAATGGGTCAGAGATTTCCCTTCACAGCGGGAGGGAGAAAAGGGGCCAAGGTATTCTTGCGACTGTCGTCACACTAGGGTGGGTATAACAGGTGGTTTTCATTCTTATCTTTGGAAGCCTTTCTTTTCACAGCTTCATTTCCAAAACACAAATACTTTGTACTACTAAAGAAAACAAACAAAACGCCTTGAGGATTTACTAGTTGTCAATCTCTATCTGGAAACCAGAAAGCGAAGAGAGATAAATTACCCTTAGCTTAGCAGGGGGTCTATTGCCCTTTTCTCTAAATGCGGCACTTGGAGGGGTGAAAATGGTTTTTCTTTTCGGGCGGGAACCTGGTCCCTAAAGGATATTCCAGAAAACTGCATTGGGAAATAAAGAGTTAACTAGACATCACTTAGACGGTAGATCGTTACAGTGCTCATAGGTATTTAATCCATTTTGGCGGAGTGAAGACATAATTCTCGCCAAACCTTAGAGCCTTTTGTTCTCTCTATAGGGTTGTGGTTTGGCGAACATTATGCTTTCACGCCGCCAAAATGGATTAAGGTATACATATACAATTGAGATGATTTTCTTTAATTTTTAGGTTATAATTTCAACCTTCTTGGCAGTACATCAGAATTAAAAATGATGCATTTTTATATATAAACATCTTTTTTTCTGTCAATTTTTTAATCAGCTAATTGCAATTAAAGGGACTAATTAGGACATTATTAGAACACACATAACTAAACTTGTAATTAACTTAGAGGAATTATTTTTATAGCAAATAAGAGATATTATATTGACGCATGTTCCTATGGAGAATTTTGAATTTGGCTTTAATATTTATTTAATTATAAGTTTTTAAATAAAAAGTTTAAAAAAATGCATAGTTTTTAACAACAAATTAAGATTAAAATATGCATAAAAAATGTGTTTATAACAGTATATATTAGATTCTTCATAGAAAACACATTCACAACTATTGTCTACAAAACAAAATTAGAATTTTGTCAATCGGACCATTTGTTATGAAGTTATGACCGTTGGCGTAAAGTCATGTAACACCGAAATGCCATTCTTCAGAAAACGCGTTTAAAGTTTACTACACTAATGAACGTGATACAAAACAAGTTCACAAAACCTACTGTAATTTAAAAAGTAATTTGAGTCACAGAAAGAAAATGGTATCATTTTAATAGTAATGAATTCGGGAATATTTTAAAACCAAAAAAACAAAAACGCAGACTTGAGTCAAATTTCGCATTTCCTAATGTATATGTATACCTTAAATACCTATGAGCACTGTGACGATCTACCGTCTAAGTGATGTCTAGTTAAGTTGAAGTTTAGTATAGTTAATATTTTTATTATAAGATAGGAAAGTATAACATTTATCGTTGAGAGGAAGGGGGGGGGGGGTTCACATGTCACCAACGTTTGGGCATTTCTCCACTTTTTCCCCTCCACTTATGCCAATGGCTGTAACTTGTTAACGCGATATTACAAAGTGGTTTATAGGAAGAAAGCTTCGTAAATGCTAGACATCGTCAAGATAATTTATTTACAATAATTTTGCCGGCTTTGTATTAAAATCAATAAATATGTCAGCAATCGATATTGAAAAGAGTGAAATCACATTGCCCAATCTATTAGGTAATGTATTAAGATAATCCCCGGTTGTCGTGTAGATACAGACCACAATATGTTGACACAAACACCAATTTTATGCAATGATTCGAAACTTCCTCTAAGTAAAAATTTTCCTTTTGTGAATATATTAAAGTCTAGAGTCATCAGAATTGCTAACAATGAATAAACGGATTGGAGGAAATTTTTCTCTTACAAAACAAATTTATATATTCCAGCTGGTTAATCTTCATCTTCAGATTTCGAACTTTGAGTATTAGCGCGAGACCTCGAATCTGAGTGAGTTTCGATTTTGATTTATTCTGCACTTATACAGCTTACACACGAATACAATGAGGCTGGATGATATTCAAGATTTAGAAAAGTCCAACACAGACGAGGTAAAAATGTTTCCTTACGCACCATTTAATGGATCTCAAAATTTTTTACAGTGATTTAAATTCAATCCCTAGGTAGTTCAATTACTGAAGTAGGGGATATTTTTAAAGGTAACTTCCGCTTTCTAAATAAAACTGTTGAATATAATATACATAACGTTTTTCTAAAATTAAATAAGTTAGTATAAAACCTAAACGTGAAAATATCAATTTGGTTGAAACAATGAACTATTAACACATGTCATAAACATTTTGATATACTTTTAAAAATGTTGACTGAAGGGGGTCATGGGGCCAAAATTTTAATTTCTTTAATATTTGTTGATTCAACACAATTTTTTTTTGTAATTGTAGAACAGTGTACTGGTTTATAAAATCTATTAATTAATTAAAAAAAAAATTATTAAAATTTTATAATTACTATAAAACAACTCATTAAATATTTTGATATAACTTAATAAAAAATATCTTAATAAACTAAAATTATATAAATGTGTTCACAAATATATAATATAAAAATCTTTACCAAACACAATTTTGATATTTATAGCGGATATCAAAAAAAAAAAAAAAAAAAAAAAAAAATTAACTCTAAAAATTCATACTTTTTTTATAATTATAAAATAAAAAATCATATCTGGAGTAAAACATAAAATTTTAAAATTTTATTTGGTGAATATCTTCTACAGAGTTAATACAATATGCATGGGAAATTTGTTGTATGTTACTTAATAACAAATGAAGTTATTTCCAATTATGTAATTAAAAATAGCTAAAAAATCATCAATGAGAAAAAGCTGTTTAAATTTCATGCAAAAAACTAAGTCAGCATCATCTGTCAGATATCAATTTGACAACTGCAAGCCAACGGAAAGGGGTAGCATTATAAATAAGGTATCAAAATAATCGTAATTAAACATATTTTTTAAAGCATTTTTTTTTTTAACAATTTTGAAAATATTTGTGCCCTGGACCTCCTTAATTTTTAAAAATAGCTTTTTTGCATAAAAAATTAGTTTTGATAGTATTACTCATCATTTATCTCGACTTATACTTTCCTGATTTAAATCTCTTTTGCACTCTTGCTCGAAAATTGTCTATACGTCATCGAAATTTAAAGTAAATCGTATTTTTAATCTTAATCGAAAAAGTCTAGTATTTGAAATTTTGCAAGAGGCCCAAAAACTTAATTTCTTTCGGACAGTTCGTATTAAAAGGGATTTTGTTTCTGTAACTGCTGATGTTTTGCATCATAAGCTATTTTTTTCCTTGAATCAAACCGTTATTTAAAACACTGTTATTGTAAATAACAGTGTTATTTAAAACACTGTTAAAGTTTTTAATATTAATTCATTTCCAATTTCATTCATTTATTTAGATATTTTAGTAATAAAACTGTAGTAAAAAGAATTGTCTCAATTATTCAAAAGGCCAATATTAATAGTTTCAATTACCTATATGTGTATACATAGGGTATTGAAAGTATAGTATTCGGTAAAAAAACATTTCAATTTTGCCGACCAAACGGTATAGTGGTTAGCGTGCTAGCTTCTGGACCAGCGAGGTTGGGGGTTCCGAGTCCCGTGTTGGCATGGGTGTTTGTAAATGTATGTTGGCTTGTCTAATGACGAATGTTTCGGCGCATTATAGCCCTCGTGTTGCTGACGGCGCCAGATAATCTGAATACAACCAACCAACCAACATTTCAATTTTTTTTGCATTTTTCCACGTTTTGTAACATCCTGATTTCAAAAAAGTGATATAGGGACAATGTGTGTGTGTGTGTCTGAGGTCAGCATAACTACCTAACAAATTGACCTACGATATTTAAATTTGGTGTGCGGTTTGGTGATGGCCCAGGGACCTACCATTAAAGTTTTCGTCAAAATCGCGCATGTGCATAAGGTAGCTGCTATGGAAAAAAAATCATAATTTTCAGTAATTGCTAAGAAAACGACTCTAACAATTTTGTTCAAAATCGCTGTGGTAAGACCTCTTAAGGTGTTTTAAACGTCCCCATCTCCGAAATTCCCGTAAAAATGTTTTAATTCCGTAAAGAGTGGAAAAACATATGCCTTTAACACAGAGTTTTCTTTCTTTGATCGAACCTCATCAACTATCGTTTTTTCTTCTCTTCCCAGTTTCAGTTATAAGAAAGGATTATATAAGAATTATCGAAAATCATCATTTTGACTGAGTGTTTTTTTTTTTTTTTTTTTTAAAAGACCCATCATACAAGAAAAATTGCAAAAAATATCGTCAAATTGGTCACTTTTTCTAAATGAACGATGAAAATATAAAAACTGTAAATGACACAAATCCACGTCAGAAATCTAGTGTAATTGAAAGTTGTGCGATGTTTCACACACCTAGTTTTTTGTAGGTTTCTTATACATTTCACAGTATTTTTATATTACAAATATAAAAAAAGGTACTGCACAAAATTATAAAGTTGCTTCCATGGTAATTCAATCGGACGTTCACAAATTGGTGATCAAGAGAAATGTTTCATTTGTAACTGTACATTCATCGATGTTTTTTCGCCAAATTTGACGCCTAACCTTGCAACTCGGGGACGTTTTGCTTCATAAAAACAACCTACACATACTGGTTTTGTTTTAATACTGTTTTAGCAATATGCCACCAATCTAAAAAGACTGGGATTTCTGTCATTGAACGTCGCCCTCAAATAACACAACGGTATTGGCCAATGTCAGAAACAGAGGTTCTTGGTGAGATTGGACACTCCTGTAAAAAACTCGAGCATCGTTCCAAAATACACGATTTTTTAAAAAAAAATAAACATGTCAAAGACATCACAAAACATATATCCCCCCCCCCCCCTCCTTATAAAAATATATTCAATTTTAAAACTGTGCTTCAACATTTTAAAATTTTCTGTATGTTTTTTCCAGCACATTGGGTGACATTGGCCGAGATCCATAACAACGGTTAATGTCCAAGATTTACAATGGTCCACATCGGTATTAGTCAATGTTGAGTGGAATTGGTCATCATACTTGTGCTACAAGGGACCTATCAGTGACAGCTAATTGTTGAAATCCAATTATACATTTCGTTTAAATGATAAACCTTTGCAGTAAAAGCGATGATTTAAATGAACATACTATTTGAAATTTCATTAGTTTGACTTTTTTAATTTAATGCTTTTTAAAGAGCTAACTCGAAAAATAAATTGTGCAGAAGCAAGACAAAATCGATGTATTATTGATTGAATAGGTATAACAAAAACATAACGTTACCCTCTCCCCAATAAAATGGAAAAACAACATCATTTACCCCAATTTTCAAATCGTTTGGAACTTCTCCATGTGTTATGACCAAACAATAAGACTGACTTGATATTTTACTTATAAAAAAAAAAGAAAAAAGAAAATTTTATGAAGTAAAACGTTAATCGAAAGTAATTTGATTTCAGCTAAGACGGAGATTGAAAGATCGGATGACACCGGAATTGTATGAAGATGACAACGTATTCGAAAGGTTTCTCAGAGGTAATTATTATGTCATTATTTCAAATCTTTGCGATTTGTTTCCTTGTATTCTTTTGTCTCAAAGTAATATCAAGATAACAGTTTTTTTTTTTTTTTTTTGCTGCCAAACTTTTGATTGGTTTGTTCGCTCAACGACCTATATTTTGCACAGTAACGGCTGATCAGGTTGGGACCTGCAGTTTAAGGTGGAGTCTGAACCACAATGAGCCAACCAAACGGTATAGCGGTTAGCATATTAGTTTCTAGACTGCGAGGTTGGGGGTTCGAGTCGCGTGTTAGGCATTTGTTAATGTATGTAGGCTTGTCTAATGACGAATGTTTCGGCGCATTATAGCCCTCGTGTTGCTGACGGCGCCAGATAATCTGAAAACAACCAACCAACCGAACCACAATGAGTATCCATGCCTAATTTAGGATAGGATTCGAACTCTGCACCTTTGGCATGCGAGGCCAGTTCGCTAATCCCACAGCCATCAAGTAGGCAAAAGTCTTTTGAAGCAAGAACTTTAAATTGAAGTTGTCTGCGTTAAAAATGAATTCATGTATATACAGTAGGGTGGTCCGAATTTTTTTTTATTTTTTTTTTTTTTATTATATTTGAAACGCATGAGGTGAAAAAAGTTGATACACATCTTGTTAAGAAAAACTGTAAAAAAAAAAAAAAAAAAAAAAAAAAAAAAAAAAAAAAAAGGGAAAAAAAAGTAATATCTTCTGATTGCGCATTCACTTCAAAGTTTGGAGAAAATATTAAAAAAAATAACTATTTTTCCTAAATTTTTTTAAATTTCTAAACGTTATTTATTTGAAAGGCAATACCTTGAAATAAGTAGTGAAAGGGTGGTATAACACAAGAAAACACTCTTCTATAAATTTTTAAAACATATATTAATAATTAAAAATATTCAAAAATAATTTTTTTTTGTAAAAAAATATGTTTTTCTTTAAAAGGGATACTAACGTTATTTTTTTTACATATTTTTGTTAAAATTGTTTTATTTACTTCAAGCATTCACTTCAAAGTTTTGAATAAATGTAAAAAATACCCTTTTTCCATCAATTTGTAGTATACAACAATCACTAAAATTATCTAGGTACATTAGTTTGTATTGTGTGGAATGAAGTAGATAGAACTTGGAAAAAAATCAATTTAGTAATTATTCAATAATAATCGTTCGCGCATAACCTTTGAAACATTGATAAAAACTGTGTTTTGGCGGGTTTCAATTTGGGTGGTCTTTTTCGTGGTGCCCTCTCTTTCTTTAAAACTCATAAACTTACTTGCTTATTCATTGGATCATAACGCAAGTGGCTGTGATTGGGACTGCCATGAATACTGGCTGGAAATAATCTGACAGATCAAATTGCACATTGGGTGTTGAAAATACATTATTATCTTTACAAAATTAGCTACCAGCTAAATGAATTCGAACATGAACACACTCCCATGCCCCTCCCAAAAGAGAAAGAAATTACACATACCTTTATAGGAAATCTATCCTTTATTTTAAAGGCTACTACGCATTATACTTAACGGCACAAAGACGCCCAATTTTCATACATCAGATAACATCGAGTAACACTGAAAGAAGAATCTAAAAAAAAAAGAAAAAAAAAAGACATAGCACAAGAAAAGAACACAAAAAAGGTTTTAGTTTCAGTTTCAGATCCGGGCAACTCAACTGTGATGTCACGATGCGAACTCTATTTCATTACTAATTGAATTATATAACTTTTCTAGGTGTGGCATCACGAAAATCTGTTTGTGTTTCAGTTTCAGTTCGTGTTTGTTTTTTTGTGTGAAATAAAGTAAAGCCGTTAAATTTACGTCTGAGTTAGCTCTATTATTTATCTAAATATTTCAGAACTAGGTGAGCCTTGGGTTCTAGTTGAAAAGATAAATTAATCCGGGTCAATATAGACTTGTTTCTGCAGTGTAGAAAGTTTGTAGCTATTTTATAGAAGACCAATTCTTCACACAACAGTGCATCTGCCCGTCTCCTACTGCCACCTACAATCTTAAAATCACAACATTGGGAGACCAATACATTGGTATATATGCCTCCTATACTTCAATGAACTACCATTCAGAGGCCTATTTAAACACATAGATATAGATAAACAACTGGATAGACTGCTCCATTGTCAATGCAAAGAGAAAAACGCGCCGGCGATTGCGAAGCTGGTGGGAAGATTAACCAATCAGAGTTCACTTTTATAGTTGGATGGGAATGCGAAAAACCTTGTAAAGTGTTAGAGTAGATATTTTTCTGCACATGATTACTAATTAAGGTCTACTATTGACATTTCTGCTGTGTACAACCCAACATTTTATTTTCAATCCTTCGGCAATCCGTATTTTTTATCCCACCAATGGCATCTGGCAACGGCTTCATTTTCCCAGCGTTAAGCAGTCTATCCAGTTATCTATATCGATGATTTAAACACGTAGATAGTATTACAACAGGGCTACATCTTTCAGTGAGATGAGAAATTGAAGAATCGTAAAAAATTTCCCTCGACTGATTTTGTACGTGTTGAATGTTCGATTCCTCAAGCTGAGATGAAAGTACTCAGCACAGATCAGTTACACCTTCTTGATATGTTTGCAGTGATTAGATCAGGCCAATGACTTGGCAGATCGCAAACTAAGTCCCCTTTCACACTCCAGATGGTTAACAATAAAAAGCAGAGTACTTAGAGTATATGCGAGTGAATGTTGTTGTTGTTGTTTCTAATCTCCCTTTTGTCTGACGAAGTCAGACAATATCAGTGAAGCCATTGACATTAATGAAGTCTGACACTAGTTGTGGACAGTTATAAATGTCCTCCCAGTCCAGTCCAAGGCAGTCCAAAATGTGCTGAGGTGATGCCTGTTCTTTTTGGCATTTAGGGCAAAGAGGAAAATTTTTGCTTCCCCCCCGGAACATGTGAGGCCTTTAAGGTGACCACTAGCAAGTCGGGACAGACGGGTATTGGTGTGCCTATCACAAGGAAGAGATAGGGAGTGTCCTGGCTTTTTGGCTTTATACCAATCGTGAGACGGAGGTATATGCCGCTTTATTTTGAGCTATTTTCTTTGAGTATAACTCTTGATATGTGAGTTCTTGAGTAGAGAGGACAGGGTGTTCTAGTCCCTCCTTAGCAAGAGTGTCAGCCAATTCATTTCCGTGGATGTCTACATGTGACGGGATCCACTGAAAGTGCACTTTGTGCAGTCGGGATATGCTCTTGACTTTGCGTATTATGGATAGACTGGTTTTGTCTCCCACGAGGGCCCAGTTTTTGAGGTGTTGAATGGAACTTCGGCTATCGGATAGAATCCATAAGTCTCCGTAGTTGACCTCGCCAAAGATATTCTCTAAACCCAGGTCAATTGCTATTAATTCGCTTCGAAAGACAGAGCAGAAATCTGGATTACGTTGTTTAATAGAATGTTTCTCTACGGGCGTTTCTATATAAATTCCACTGCCTGCCTGTATATCTATTTTGCTGCCATCTGTATAGATTTTGATGTCAATTGAAGGAATTTGATTAATAATTTCCAATGCCAATTGCCTAAGAAATTCCGGACAACATTCATTCTTATTAAGTGTGGTGGGAAGGCAATCAATAAAATCAACATTGGAGAGTCCATCGTAAGTGTTCAAATTAGTATTAAGACAGTGGGGCTCTACAGTGAGTGGGGCTCTCGAGTGAATGTAAACCATCGGATAAACTCAAGCAAGTGGTATTCTTTATTTTAAGTTGTTACACGCCACATTGATTTCGAATTAAAAAAAAAAGTTAATTTTCTGAAGGACTTAAGGTATACATATACGTTGGGAATTGCAAAAATTGACCCAAACTGGCATTTTTGTTTTTTCATTCTAAAATGTTCTCCAATTCATTATCTTTAAAATTATACCAATAACTTTCTTATAGTAAAAATACTTTTTGAATTACATGCAATTTCGTAAAGGTCGACTTTTAAAACATATTGGAAAAAAGAAAATGTCGAAAACTTTGAACTCATTTTGTGGAGAACCATTGTTCATTGTTGAGTGAATGTACTCCAACGGTGATATCTTAAGAGTTAATTAACTGATTTTTAAAATTTAAACTGTATAATTTAGATAACATTTCAGAGCATGGGCTCTACCTGTTTACAAAAATTTTGGTAAAAAATAGATTTTTTTATGTATTTTAGAATATTTTTATTTGTGGAAATTTTTTATTTTTTCTAGTATTTTTCATGTTAAATGTTAAAATTTAAAAAATATTTTAGTTATGCATTATATTTTGCTTGGGCCCATGTATCAATACCCTGTCTTTAATTTTCAGTAAGAAATTTGTTTCAAAATTAATTAGGTATTATTTTATCATCGTTGCAATTAAGCCTTAATTAGTGAATTAAAATTCAATTAATTAAATAAATATTTTATTTTTTTACTTTTTGTTACTGCAAATACATTAAATTTTTTACTCTTGTAATTCTCACAAAAATTTGACACTCTGGCATAAGAAATAAAAAAAAAAAAATTGTCCAACGTATATGTATACCTTAAGAACATATATGAGGCAATTCGATTGTCTCGACACCTCCCTGAATATTTACAGGAAGTTTTAAACTCAGTTATTGGACGAAATACTTCCTTCCCTCATCCAAAAAATTTGATTTTGTACGCAAGGAGAGATGTAAGAGAACTGAGGCGTCGGGTTATGAAATCTCGAGAACTTTTCTAAAGAAAGACTGCCAAGCATTTCAAGACAACTAAACGTAACTTTATTGTCACTGATTACATGGACGTAATTAACTGGAATGCTTGTAATAGGAATCCTCCTTTGTTACGAGTAACAAACGAACATTGGTTTTGCCATTCTCAAATCGAATGCAATTTATGAGTTGTCAAAAAAAGCAAGTTATGTTGTTTTTTAAGAAAGGACCGATTTTTAATGTATATTTCTTCAAGTCCCGTAATACACTACATTTGATAGTGTGTCAATTATAGATATTTTCATCTGTTGCATTTGAATAATCTATAGGTTTCTTTTATCACCTTGTATGGATGTTTCAAATATGAACATAGAAGTAAAAGAGCATTAATATAGATTAGCTGTAGTAAGGTTATATTTCTATTTGTTTAATTTTTTTTTTATGTTAATTAAAAAAAGGTATTTTTTTTAATATTTGATTTGAGTGTTTGATACATGGGCGAAAAAGGAAAAGCCTCTTAACTTTGTTTGCACTTGAATCACATATACGATGTCTTAGATACATTCGTAATACACACAACATAAATGAAACTTACTTATTTTTTACTTATAGCTAGAAATCAAAATCTAGATGCTGCCGAAACGATGCTCAGAAATGTAAGTATTCTTATTTGATTTACTTATTTAAGAGCAAAACTTTGTTACACGAATTTCATTGTCAGTTTGCTGGAAATAGTTAAATGTTAGTCGTAAAAGAAAGAATATTTTTGTTTGCGATTTTTTTTTAATTTAGTTTAATAAAGTTTAATGTAAGTTATTAAATCTTTTATATTAAATTCTACTATGTTTGTCGATGGGAGACTAATCTATGGAGGTCAAATTAACCCTCTTGCCATTATCCAATCACTCTTAGGCAATCATTTAACCGACAATTGTTGAAACTCTTTACTGTTGGCAAAATTTGTTTAATAAATAAATAAATAAATAAATAAATAAATAAATAAATAAATAAATAAATAAATAAATAAATAAATAAATAAATAAATAAATAAATAAATAAATAAATAAATAAATAAATAAATAAATAAATAAATAAATATTTTAATTAATTAATTATTTAATGATATTTTGATGTGAGAGCATACATTCGCTTTCATTTTTAATAAATAAAATTTGAAACATAGTTTGGCCCACATTTTGCGGATAGAAATGTTTTTGATATCTGTGCTGTGTTGAAGAATATAAAAATTGACAATGCCAATAAAGGATTTTTTAAAAATTCTGTTTTATGGATTATACTAGCTGAATACCCGTGCTTCACTACGAAATTTTAACACGTGACATATTTTAGCTAGCTGTGAGGCCTCGCGTTGCGAAAATCCGTCATTGGTGTATAGTCCCAGTTTTTGGCATTTCGTTGGAAGGAAAATTCATCGTTAGGCCAAAATTACTTGCATTGAAAATTTCAGAGCTGTAGCCCTATTAGAAGTCGTTTTGTAAAAAAATGTGTTAATTGAATATGAAAATTAACTAGAAAATAACTAATTAAAATTTTGCATTCTGTTTTTCAAAAGTCCAATTTGAAGGCTTAAACTACTCATGCTGAAAATTTCAGAACTGTATTTCTATTTGAAGTCACTTTGTCAAAATAATTAATTAAAATTTTAACATTCTGTTTGACATACGTAAAATTAGAAGGCCAAAATTTCATATGTTGAAAATTTCAGATCTCTACTCCACTTTTAAGTAGTTTGCTATAGAGCCACAGACAGACAGACAGCTTGTTTTATTATTATAGGTTAGCTGAATACCTGTGCTTCGCTACGAAATTTTAAAATGTGCAATATTTTAGCTAGCTGTGAAGAATCGCCTTGTGGAAATCTGTCATTGGTGTATAGGTCCTAGTTTTTGGCGCTTCGCTCGCAGAAAGGTTCATCGCTACGCGAAATCGAGCTTGCTTCGTTCGTTCAAAAGTTCCTTGGCACATGAGCACAGGCTTACTTCACTCGTTGAAAGGTTCATTGATATGCAAGCATAGGCTCGCTTCACTCACTAAAATCAAATTGCTGTATAAAACCTTAATATTAAATGCACCTCCCCTGTCGAGGGAAAAAAAAAAAAATCCCCGTTAATATAATAATACAACACCCCCTTAATATTATTTTAACATGTGTTTGTGGAAAGAAAAATTAGAAGGCCAAAACTACTTAAAGTTGAAACTTTCAGAGGTCTAGGGCAATTAGAATTCGCTTTTTGTAAAAATATTAATTTAAAAAAATCACTTAAAAGACAAATTAAAATTTTAACATTATTTTAGTCAATAGTCCAATTAGAAGGCCAAAACTACATGTATTGAAAATTTCCTAGCTGTTGCCTACTGAAAAATATTTCTGTAAATTACTTGTAATAACTAAAAAAAATAATTAATTAAAAAAAATATAAAATTTTAAAGATCTGTTTTTCAAAAGTCCAATTAGAAGGTCGCAACTATTTATGTTGAAAATTTCGGAACTGTAGCCCTATTAGATATCGTTTTATAAAATATATACTAATGATTTCAAAATTTAATTAAAAGAGAACTGTATAAAAATGTAATATTCTGTTTTTCAAAAGTTCAATTAAAAGGCCTCAACTATTTATGTTGAAAATTTCAGAGCTGTAGCCCCATTAGAAATCGTTTAGTAAAATATTTATTAATAAATTTAAAAAAAAAAAAAATTAAAAAGGACTTAAATAAATCTTTCAAGTTCAGTTTTTCAAAAATCCAATAAAAAGGCCAAAAGTACTTAGGTTGAAAATTTTAGAGCTGTAGCCCTATCAGAAATCGTTTTTTGTAAAATATTTATTAATTAAAAAAAAAAAAAAAAAATTAAAAAATTAATTAAAAGAAAAAAAAACTAAATAAAAATTAAAAATTATGTTTTTTAAAAGTCTAATTAGAAGGCCAAACTACTTATGATGAAAATTTCAGAGTTGTATCTCTATTTGGTCCCTTTGTTAAAAAATTAATTAAAAAAAATTAATTAAAATTTTAACATTCTGTTTAACATATGTACAAATAGAAGGTTAAAACTTCTTATGTTGAAAATTTCAGAGCTCTACTCCAATTTTATGTAGGTTTCTATAGATCCACAGAGACACAGTCACACACACAGCTTGTTTTATTATTATGGATTCTTATGTAATATTTGATATACAATAAACTGACGTGTAGATAAATAGCGACTCAATTATATTTCCAATGTAAGTGGATACTCTTATGAAATTAACGACGTTCTTATCAAATAAAAACTATAATTTATTCTTCTCTCGAAGACTTACAAAATTTTTCCGAACAACGGAAAACTCACTGTGCAGCTTCAATACAAGCTTTGAGGCATAAAACTTCCTATATATCATCAATTCAGGCACATACGTGCTTAGCTTCTTTCAAAAACAACATTCGAAATTCAACTGTTTCGCGATCTAACGCCGCGCTTTTATTTATAGGAGCGCTTGGGAACTTTCTCGAAAAATACAGTCAACCGGTCACGTGATAGAAAAGCCTTTGGAATTTCAAAATTGATTTAAATGTTGCCACCTTTTTATAATCTGCATTATCGATATTAACAAATAAAATAAAATAGAACTTTAAAATAATACGTCACTATTTATAATTATATACAGAAAATTTGTGTAACAATACTGGTGTTTGGGGCTGCTTAACCTAAGAATAAGCTTATAATTGTATTTTTATTTTAAGTAGACCTAAAACGACTTTTATGAGAGAGATATTGTTGAAACTGCACACAAGGAATTAAAAAATTGCTTTAGGAAGATATCCCTTCATGTTCCGAATTATACTCTTTAAATATTGATACTGGTTTATTGCCAATCTGATGACTTTGAGGATAGCGCTCTGGCCTCGCATGCCAAAGGTGCCTGGTTCGAATCCTGGCTTAGGCATGGATGCTCGTTGTGGTTTGGAATCCACGTTAAGCTATAGGTCCCGGCCTGATTAACCGATATTGTGCACAAAAATTGTCGTTGATCGTACAACCAAACGGTATTGGTTTATTTTAATTGATGCTAATTTCAATGGCTCTTCTTTCGCAGCTCTAAATTACAATTCTTCATATGAATACATGAATTTAGGAAGTAATTCTTCATAAATTCATATCATAATGTAATTAGGTAATATTCGAATCAAAATATAATTACATAACACTGGCATATTACAATATAATTATATAACTGCCATCTATCTATAATAATAAAATAAGCTGTCTGTCTGTGGTTCTGTGGATCTATAGAAACCTACTTAAAATTGGAGTAGAGCTCTGAAATTTTCAACACAAAAAGTTTTGGCCCTCTAATTTTATGTATGCCAAACAGAATTCTAAAGTTTTAATTAGTTCTGTTTTAATTTATAATTTAATTAGCTCTGTTTTAATTTATATTTTAATTAATTTTTTTTATAAAGTGACTTAAAAAAAGATACAGTTCTGAAATTTTCAACATAAGTAGTTTTAGCCTTCTAATTGGACTTTTGAAAAATAGAATGTTGAAATTTTAATTAGTTATTTTTTAATTAATTTTCTTAATTAATTAAAAAAAAATTTTATGAAATTTTATGATGAAGCTTCTACTGAAAAACCGAATTTTAAATTTTTTGTTAGTTTTTTTTAATTACATTTTTTAATTAATTAATAACTATTTTACAAAATGGTTTCTAATAGGACTACAGCTCTGAAATTTTCAACACAAGTAGTTAAAACCTACTAATTGGACTTTTAAAAAACAGAATTTCAAATTTTTATTTAGTTCTTTTTAATTAATAGTTTTTAATTATTTTTTTAATTCATTTTTTTTAATTAATCAATATATATTTAACAAAACTATATCTAATAGGGCTACAGCTCTGAAATTTTTAACATAAGTAGTTGTGGCCTCCTAATTGGACTTTTGAAAAACAGAATTTTTTATATTTT
Source organism: Linyphia triangularis (assembly GCA_963978545.1). Classification (NCBI taxonomy): domain Eukaryota; kingdom Metazoa; phylum Arthropoda; class Arachnida; order Araneae; family Linyphiidae; genus Linyphia; species Linyphia triangularis. The sequence goes on along the minus strand of OZ021723.1, from coordinate 9,578,469 downwards.
ATTTAGTTATTTTTTAATTAATTTTTTTTAATTAATAAATATTTTACCAAACGATTTCTAATAGGACTACAGCTCTGAAATTTTCAACACAAGTAGTTAAAACCTACTAATTGGACTTTTATAAAACAGAATTTCAAATTTTTATTTAGTTCTTTTTAATTAATAGTTTTTAATTATTTTTTTAATTCATTTTTTTAATTAAAAAATATATATTTAACAAAACTATATCTAATAGGGCTACAGCTCTGAAATTTTTAACATAAGTAGTTGTGGCCTCCTAATTGGACATTTGAAAAACAGAATTTTTAATATTTTATTTAGTTATTTTTTAATTAATTTTTTTTAATTAATAAATATTTTACCAAACGATTTCTAATAGGACTACAGCTCTGAAATTTTCAACACAAGTAGTTAAAACCTACTAATTGGAGTTTTAAAAAACAGAATTTCAAATTTTTATTTAGTTCTTTTTAATTAATAGTTTTTAATTATTTTTTTAATTCATTTTTTTAATTAATCAATATATATTTAACAAAACTATATCTAATAGGGCTACAGCTCTGAAATTTTTAACATAAGTAGTTGTGGCCTCCTAATTGGACTTTTGAAAAACAGAATTTTTAATATTTTATTTAGTTATTTTTTAATTATTTTTTTTAATCAATACATATTTTACCAAACGATTTCAAATAGGGCTACAGCTCTGAAATGTTCAACATAATTAGCTGTGGCCTTCAAATTGGATTTTTGAAAAACAGAATTTTAAAATTTTATTTGTTTTTAATTTTTTTTAGCAAATATTTTACAAAACGATTTGTAATTGGGATACAGTTCTGAAATTTTCAACACAAGTAGTTTTGGCCTTCTAATTTTACTAATAAAAAGAATGTTAAAATTTTAATTTGTCTTTTAATTAACTTTTTTAATTATTTTTTTTTCACAAAAAGTGACTTCTTATAGGCCTACAGCTCTGAAAGTTTCAACACAAGTAGTTTTAGCCTCTAATTTTGCTTTCCACAAACATGAGTCAAAATAATCTTAAAGAAGTGTTGCATTATTGTATTAACGGGGAATTTTTTTTTTTGACAAGGGATAGGCTTCGAATATTAAGGCTTTACGTAGTAATTAGATTTTAGTGAGTGAAGCGATCTTATGCTTACTCAGCAACAAACCTTTCAGCGAGCGAAACGAGCCTATGCTTGCATAGCAATGAACATTTCAACGATAAATATAAGCCCGTGTTTATGTGTCAATGAACTTTTCAGCGAGCGAAGCGATCTCGGTTTTGCATAGCGATGAACCTTCCAGCAAACGAAGCGCCAAAAACTGGAACCTATACACGAATGACATATTTCCGCAACGCGAGGCCTCACAGTTGGCTAAAATATTGCACATGTAAAAATTCAGCTAGTAAATAAATAAATTTATCAAGCAATTCTTTATAAATACATATCATAATGTAATTAAACAATCATCGAATCATAAATTGATTATGTAATACTCATATAACATAATTATATTTCTTTTATCATGATGCTTTTGTATACTACTTTTATCGTAATATAATTACATAATATTTATATCATAGTATACTTGTAGCGACCCCAAATAACAGATAAAACTTCTGTGCACTGGAGTACTCTTTTGCACAGAGGTAACTCATCTGTCTCGAGATGCCATGGTCCTCGGATCAAATCACGTCGCCCGCACAACGAAAGCTTACCTTTACGCTTTATTGGTGACAACCGGACTAAAATGAATCATGCTGCCATCTATCGGCGCTTCTGAAAAGGAGAAAAACCTCATCGCAACATGCGATCAAATACGCAACTCGCGTCCAAACACCGCAACGGGCGGACACAACGATGCAACTAGCATCACAAACTTCCAACTCCGATCAGACGTTGATCAGAAAATCAGTATCGCTCCTTCGTCTCTGGGAGGAAGCTGTGTAGCGACCCCAAATAACAGATAAAACTTCTGTGCACTGGAGTACTCTTTTGCACAGAGGTAACTCATCTGTCTCGAGATGCCATGGTCCTCGGATCAAATCACGTCGCCCGCACAACGAAAGCTTACCTTTACGCTTTATTGGTGACAACCGGACTAAAATGAATCATGCTGCCATCTATCGGCGCTTCTGAAAAGGAGAAAAACCTCATCGCAACATGCGATCAAATACGCAACTCGCGTCCAAACACCGCAACGGGCGGACACAACGATGCAACTAGCATCACAAACTTCCAACTCCGATCAGACGTTGATCAGAAAATCAGTATCGCTCCTTCGTCTCTGGGAGGAAGCTGTGTAGCGACCCCAAATAACAGATAAAACTTCTGTGCACTGGAGTACTCTTTTGCACAGAGGTAACTCATCTGTCTCGAGATGCCATGGTCCTCGGATCAAATCACGTCGCCCGCACAACGAAAGCTTACCTTTACGCTTTATTGGTGACAACCGGACTAAAATGAATCATGCTGCCATCTATCGGCGCTTCTGAAAAGGAGAAAAACCTCATCGCAACATGCGATCAAATACGCAACTCGCGTCCAAACACCGCAACGGGCGGACACAACGATGCAACTAGCATCACAAACTTCCAACTCCGATCAGACGTTGATCAGAAAATCAGTATCGCTCCTTCGTCTCTGGGAGGAAGCTGTGTAGCGACCCCAAATAACAGATAAAACTTCTGTGCACTGGAGTACTCTTTTGCACAGAGGTAACTCATCTGTCTCGAGATGCCATGGTCCTCGGATCAAATCACGTCGCCCGCACAACGAAAGCTTACCTTTACGCTTTATTGGTGACAACCGGACTAAAATGAATCATGCTGCCATCTATCGGCGCTTCTGAAAAGGAGAAAAACCTCATCGCAACATGCGATCAAATACGCAACTCGCGTCCAAACACCGCAACGGGCGGACACAACGATGCAACTAGCATCACAAACTTCCAACTCCGATCAGACGTTGATCAGAAAATCAGTATCGCTCCTTCGTCTCTGGGAGGAAGCTGTGTAGCGACCCCAAATAACAGATAAAACTTCTGTGCACTGGAGTACTCTTTTGCACAGAGGTAACGCATCTGTCTCGAGATGCCATGGTCCTCGGATCAAATCACGTCGCCCGCACAACGAAATCTTACCTTACGCTTTATACTCATTTATAGTGTAATTATATAATATTCATATAATTTTACAATTATGAAATACAAATAATGAATAATTTAATAACCCAATTTTTTTCACATTACAGTATCTTAGATGGAGAAAAGTTCATAAAATAGATACTATACTGAATGACTTCAAGCCATCTGAAGTATGTACGCATTTTCTTAAAAACTAGCTTGGTTCGATTTGCTTTTCTTCATAACATTAGAGATACATCCAAAATAGTTATTGTAATTACTTAATCTTTCTTTCTCTTTCAGAATTTAGGTTTAATAAGATTTTAGAGTTAAACAATATACATTCATTAAAAATCAATTTGCCATTACCACATGCCGAGTAAATAATTTATATTTTAACAGTTTCTGTTAGTGATATTTGGTAACAATCACCCATTTTAGTGATATTTAGTAACGTACTGCTAATTTGACAAAACTGGAATCATTTTGGTAATAAAATTTGTCGACAAATATATGTGTTTTAATTGAGAATAACTAGAAAAAATCACGTAGAAATTTTTCAAGTAGAATTATGAAAAAACACTCTTCCGGTCAAGAATCATTATTTCTGCTTGAACTAAACACTAGAATTTTGCAAAATATTCATTTATTTCAACAACAAAAAAAATCTCATGTCAATAGTAGACTGAGAGGCGACTGCAATTTTTGGACCCCATCGAACATCATTCTGAATTTTTTATAGAAATTGGAAAAAAGTGAGTATAGATTACGAATCCACTGCAAAAATGGTCGAAGCTAGTCAAAAATCAACTTTTAATAAGTTGAACTAAATTCAATTGCCAAATGTGCCTTAACTTGCCAAATAATGAGCATTTTTTTTTTATTTGGTAACCCTCACTCTTTAATTTTCAATTAAGAAGGTTGCAGACGATTCGGATGTGTGGCTATGGCTTACTTGCATCTTTCACAAATGAGCCAAATTGGCAATAAATATTACCTCTCTGATGACGTAACTGATGTCGCCAGTTTGACTTACTTTTAAAAGATACAAGTTTTCCGAGCCAGAGATAAGAAATCGTTTGCGCTTTTTCTCACTGAAAATCAAACTGCAGTGGGCTGCCAGACGAAAAAAAGTGTTATATGTTTGGCAAGTTAGGACATATTTGGCAATCGGATTTTAGTTCAACTCATTCCAAGTCGATTTTTGATCAGTTTCAACCATGTTTGCCAAGGCAGAGCAGTGAATTCGTAATCTATTCTCTTTTCTCCAATTTCTATAAAAAATTCAGAATGATGTTCGATGGGGTCAAAAAGTTACAGTTGCCTCTCGGACTATAGGATTAGTGAATTAAGCCGCATGGAAAGAGAATGATATTTCCATTGGATTTTGGAATGAGAGTTCTTCTTGATAGGACCTTTCATTTGTTATATAACACGTATCTGACTTGAGAAGATTAAACATGACGGAGAAGTACTCTTTGAACACATTGAAAGGTGACGTCCACATTGATGCGGTGAGTGACCAAAATTATGGAGCTCGCTTTTCAATGACTTTTATAATCGGATTGACATTATCATAATCTTAAAATCGGATAGGTACTTTAAATTTATTCGGATTTAAAGTACCAGTGATTGTCAAAATTTAATTTGTATAAGTTTTCTATGCTTTATTTCGTGGAATGCAATTTAATTCTAATAGAAACAAAAGTTGTAAAATTGTCCTACTCATGTTGATCATTGCGATTCTTAGTTGTCATAGTTCATATTGACACTTTCGCCTCATGGAGCAGCCAGTAAAATTTTTACAGGGGATTAGTTAGATCCATAGACTTGTTATTACGAATAGACTGCGCGTTCCCACTTCAATCCTACAACGAGAATGAAACCAAAATGAACCACATGAGTAGGGACTTTTTGGGAGCAGGGTTGCAGATTTGGCGGGTTTCTCCTCACTCAGGCGGATAACAAGATTATTAGATAAAGGATTAATTTTATGACGTAGCCAAATTAAAAACCACGTGACTGATAGACGAATTTTGTGATTCATTTTGATTTCATTCTTGTTGTATGATTGAAGTGGGAACGCGCAGTCTATTGATGATAATAAGTCTATGGTTAGATCTCATCTTTAGTATGAAGTACAATTTTGGCCACCATATTTTAAAAAAGACATTGATTTGATGGAGAGGGTTCAGCATAGGACTACAAAGAACATAGGGTTTTGCATCATTCAAATAGAGTGATTGAACTAGGTGAAATTTAAATACTTTTTTTTTTTTTTCAAAATTATTAAACAGAATGAGACTGATGGTTTGGAATTTATTACAGAAAAAAGAACGAGGGGTCATGGTTCTTAAGTTGTTTAAATCGCAGTTTTTAATACAGACAACAGAAAACATTACTTCAATGGATAATTCCCGCATTTTTTTTAAATTGAATTCTAAATGTTTCGAAAAGACCATAAACACAAAAATTTCCTCTCACTGTGGTTTTTTAAAAAAAAAAAATTGCTACCTAAGTTCACTTGTTAGACCTTGGCGAGATAATGACGCATCTGACTCGAATGCGTCGTTGAATTTGTGACGCTACTTCATCTGAAACAACTTGGCTTTTAAACGCAGCAGCGAAAACCAGTTTTGCAAGTTTCTCGCAAGTCACGTTAACCGGTAAGGGATATGGTAATCATCTACAAAATACACACCAACTATTTAGCAGAAACCTCACGATAACTATTGAGAACTGAAAGATATCGTGACGTCACAGCTATAACGTAGTGTTTTGATCGGACTTCGATCAGAAAGGGTTTCTGGGCATGTTCTTTTCTTGATATTTAAATAACTATTTTTTTTTCTTTTTTTTGAAGAACTTTTGTTTGAATATTTGGAATTAAAGAGAAATTCTTCACAAATATAAACTAATTTTACTCGTTTTTTAAAAAATATGGAAATTGTCCATTATAGGATGTTGATGAATGGAATTGTTCGTCTGTGATATAGAGAATGCAATTGAAGTGAAGAGAAAAATTGAATATTCATTGGGGGACTATTGGATATTCATAATTAATGTCCATTGATTACTTCTATACTAAACTTCAACTTAACTTGACATCACTAGACGGTAGATCGTCATAGTGCTCATAGGCATTTAATCCATTTTGGTGGCTTGAAAGCATAATGTTCGCCAAACCACAACCCTGTAGAGAACAAAAGGCTATAAGGGTTGGCGAGAATTATATCCTCACTCCGCTAAAACGGATTAATTGCCTATGAGCACGGTGGAGATCTATCGTCCAGTGATGTCAAGTTAAGTTGGAGTTTAGTATAGCTGCATCAATCTTGCAGCGCAGTAAATAGCAGTTGAAATACTTTTTGAAATATGGATATCCTAGTACGGTTCATTCCCTATACTCTCTTTGTTACAACCTTCTGGCCCAGTGCATTTAGAAACTACTTTGCGCAAAATTTTGAAATTCAGTGAGTAGGCACAAAAAAGACCAATTAATGAAATAACATAAATTAAAAGTTCAAAAATAGCGTCTAATATATGTTATTTTATATTAGAAATCTTTACGTCAATGCATATGCAGTGGCTCCATCTGGTTTTTGTCTTTTGCAATTCTAATTTTCATTTATATTAGATGTACATTAAACGAGAATAATTTATGTCATTTCATTAAGTGATAATTTTAGTACCTGCTCATTAAATCTCAAGGTATAGTTAAGAAAGTAGTTTCTAAATGCACTGGGCTAGAAATTTTTTAACATAGCCAGTATAGGGAATGGGCTCTGCTAGTAGACTGAGAGGCGACTGCAATTTTTGGGCCCCATCGAACATCATTCTGAATTTTTTATAGAAATTGGAGAAAAGTGATTAGATTACGAATCCACTGGTCTGAAGTGGCAAAAATGGCCGAAACTGGTCAAAAATCGACTTTTAATAAGTTGAACTAAATCCAATTGGCAAATGAGCCATATCTTGCCAAATAATGAGCATTTTTTTTTTTTATTTGGTAACCCTCACTCTTTAATTTTCAATTAAGAAGGTTGCAGACGATTCGGATGTGTGGCTATGGCTTACTTGCATCTTTCACAAATGAGCCAACTTGGTAAGAAACTTTACGTCACTGATGACGTAACTGATGTCGCCAATTTGGCTTACTTTTAAAAGATACCAAGTTTTCCGAGCCAGAAATCGTTTGTGCTTTGTCTGATTGAAAATCAAAATGCAGTGGGTTGCCAAACGAAAAAGTATGTTCTCTTTTTGGCAAGTTATGACATATTTAGCAATCGAATTTAAGTTTAACTCATTCCAAGTCGATTTTTGATCAGTTTCGGCCATTTTTGCCACGGCAGACCAGTGGATTCGTAATCTACTCACTTTTCTCCAATTTCTATAAAAAATTCAGAATGATGTTCGATGAGGTCGAAAAATTGCAGTCGCCTCTCGGACTACAGGACTTCCTCTTAATGGAGATGCTTTTTCTTTCCAATAGGTGATGATAAAGTACGATGTTTTTAATAGAATAGGTTTCGATAAGGAAGGTTCGCCTGTGCTGTATGTTGCCTTTGGAAACTTGGATTGCAGAGGTAAGAACATGTTGAAAGTGTGACTTCAAACCCTTCAAGACCACTTTGAAATGGATAAACAGTCATTGTTTTTAACCAGATGAGCGCCGCGTCATGATATGAAACTAAAAAAAATTACATTGTTTTAAGAAATTACTATACATTTATTTATTTTTTATTTTTTACAGGATAGTATCGCTAACACATTGAGTGCCGCGGAAGCCATCGGTGGCTGACAGTACGGTGTTGTTTTTCCAACACCTATAATTTGACATAGTGCCTTTCTTACAACTTTTTAAAGAGCAGGAAGTCTTAGTTTTTGAAGTACTATTGATATTTCAATACATAATAATATTATTAAACATACTATGTCCAAACTGCCCTAGTGAAAAGTTGTCTACACAACTGCTAAAATCGCCGCAAAAGACAATGCAATACACTTCGCTTTGGGAACTCTCCGAATGCTCGCTGAGAGACACCTAACTCAGTAACTCAACTAACTAACTCTAGGCCGGCCTTATATAGGAAAGTCAATCCTTCGAGAATCTTCTAGAGATAGAAATTTGAAGAATTTTCCAGATCGCAGTCGAAAAGCCCTATACAGGTACATAAGGACCGAAAATGTCGCCAAGTGGTCGCCAAGTTTGGCGACCAAAATTAGCCGCCAAAACCGTCGCCAACTTGGCGAGATTACCATTAACCATAATGTTAGATGGCCTGCTCCTTGTAATACTCGTTTTCCAGTATGATCGCTGTAGAAATCATTTTCAAGCATTAAGAAACGCATTGCAGGAAAGCGAAGACAAACTCTTGCACTGCCTTATGCGAAATATACATAAATTTTCCGTTTTACATAATTAATACTAAGAAATATTTACAAATATACAGAAATTTGTAACAGTATTTACTCAACTGTATCGAGTAAATTTCAATCTATTAGCAGCGATGCGCTGGTATCGCGGTATAGCAATGCGAAGCGCACTACTAAGTGTGGCCCTGAAGGGGATTTCCTTAAGAATTCGGGTGGCGCTCAACATGTTAAGGGAACATGGGACATTTTTTCGAAATTTTTTAGCTTTGCTTGGAATTAAATAAAATTTGGCACAAACATAGAAGATATGACTTATCAGACAGCAACAAAATTTGAGCAGATTATATAAAATAGATAGTAAATTATTTGAGAAAAATGCATTAAAATAATACGAAATTTTAACTTTTTTCAAATGCTCCCCATGACACAATATTTTAATGAAAGTGAAAGAAACATTTGTAGTTGTTTATTAATATATTGTTGCGAGGTTGGGTTCGGAAAGATTTGAAGCCAAAGCAGACAAAATCTTGCAGAAATTTATTCGTATGTAACTCTTCGCAGATTCTCTTACAACTCCAGAACTTCTCGTTCTAGTAGACTCAATACAGCTCTTTTCACAACAGTAGAGCAGTTAAAAAGTTGACAACACAACTGCTAAAATCGTTGCAAAAGACAATGCAATATTGTTCACTTTCGGAACTCTCTGAATGCTCGCTGAGAGACAGTTAACTCAGTAACTCCACTCAGTCAGTAACTCAACTCAGTCAACTAACTCCGTAATTCCACTAACTCAACTCATGGCCGGGCTTATATAGGAAAGTCAATCCTTCTTGAATTTTCTAGAGATAGAAATTTGGAGGACTTTCCAGATCGTAGTCGAAAAGTCCTAAACATGCACAAAGGGACTGGAAATGTCGCCAAGTTTGGCGACATTTGGTTATTCCTCGCTAAATTTGGCGACAAAAATTAGTCGCCAAAACCGTCGCCAACTTTGCTCTATCTCGCCAATTTGGCGAGAATTGCATTAGCATAATGTTAAATAGCCTGCTCTTTGTAAAACTCGTTCCCCAGCATTATCTCTGTAAAACTCGTTATCAAGCATAGCAGACAAGTTGCAGGAAAGCGAAGACAAACGAACTCATGCACTGCCTCATGAGAAATGTACATAAATTTTCCTATTTAGATAATCAATACTACGAAATATTTACAGAAATTCGTAACAATATTATAAACAATTTCACGCATGCTTTTAACTGTAGGTGCTATAGTTGAACAGAAATAAAATTTCAAACTTAGCGATAGTGATTTTTCATTAAAAAATGCACATATTTGAAATTCCCAAAATGAAAAAAAAAAAAATAGAAAAAAAATTTTGACCTAAAAAGCATGCGTGAATTTCTTTATAGTACATTACAAATTGTATCTACAAAAAATTAGATGGATTTATCCAAAAATGAATCTCAAGGAGTTTTTCAAACATACGTAAAATATGAAAAAAGCGAAGCTGAGAAAAATGCATTTTTAAATTATGCTAACAAGTGTGCGATGCGTTAAAATAAAGATTTTAGAACTTAGAATAATTGGATTTCAAAATTCAAATGCAAAATTAAATCTAGTGACGTCAGCAATTTTTATAGAACAAAAACAAAAAACGTCATTTTTGCAATTTCAGAGTCCCATGTCCCGAGAGTCGGAGTTTATGATCGTCAAAAACTCACTTTTGAGATTAATATTGTAAAAAAAAAAATTTAAAAAAAAAAAAAATACTCTTGGACTCTGCAGAAAGGAAAAACTTCCTGCATAATAGTAGAACTTATATCATGTTCTTCACCAACAAACTAAAACTTCACCAACAAACAACTAAAGCGATTTTCTTTTACTTTTCTAAAGTTGCTTTTACGATATCTTTCAGCATTTCGTCTTTCAAAACTTTTATTTGCGCTCTCATTTGCATGTTGTTACAAGCTGTATCCTATTTGTTTTAAATGTTGTGGCAGCACTTCAAATATTAATTTCCTTTCAACTGTTTGGTTCGGTTTGGAAGTTCCGGCTGTCTATTTCTGCCACTTATAAAGTGCTTAACACAACCAAATACGTCTCGTAATTTTGAGCATCTAGAAGAATACGAGATTGAAATCTTCTAGTGTAAACCCCTCTCTTCGACCCCACCACACCAACGAGAGGACATTGAGGCCACGACGGATTTAATATACACCAGCCCCCATTAGATACACACCGATATTTGCTGACCGAACCCACCATCCTCTTGTCATGAGCCTGGTACTGTGCCGCAAGGCTATCGGAGTCTCTTTCAACTGTTCATTAAGCGTTGATTCCGGTTAAAACCAACCAACCAACCAACCAACCAACCAACCAACCAACCAACCAACCAACCAACCAACCAACCAACCAACCAACCAACCAACCAACCAACCAACCAACCAACCAACCAACCAACCAACCAACCAACCAACCAACCAACCAACCAACCAACCAACCAACCAACCAACCAACCAACCAACCAACCAACCAACCAACCAACCATCCAACCAACCAACCAACCAACCAACCAACCAACCAACCGATATCAAAACGTGTAAAAAAAATACATATAAGACTAATCTAGTTAATATAGAGTATATGAATAGGCATATTCATACTTTAGAAATTGAAATTGATTACCAATTACTTTCAGGTTTTGCTAGAAGTGGCACCTTCAATGATTTCTTCTATTATCTTGTCGTAAAGTTCGAGGAAAGTATAATGGCTATGAAAGAACAAAGCAAAAAGGTACTATTCATTATTCATATTTATTGCATATCAGTCAAATATTAAAAAAATATATATATATATTTATTCCATATCAGTCAAATATTTAAAAAAAAAAAATATTTATTTTATATCAGACAAATATTTAAAAAAAAAATATTTATTCCATATCAGACAAATATTAAAAAAAAAATATTTATTCCATATCAGCCAAATATTTAAAAAAAAAATATTTATTCCATATCAGTCAAATATTTAAAAAAAAATATTTATTTTATATTAGACAAATATTTAAAAAAAAATATTTATTCCATATCAGTCAAATATTTTTAAAAAAATATTTATTCCATATCAGTCAAATATTTAAAAAAAAAAAATATTTATTCCATATCAGTCAAATATTTAAAAAAAAATATTTATTTTATATCAGTCAAATATTTAAAAAAAAATATTTATTCCATATCAGTCAAATATTAAAAAAAAATATTTCTTCCATATCAGTCAAATATTTAAAAAAAAATATTTATTCCATATCAGTCAAATATATAAAAAAAAATATTTATTTTATATCAGTCAAATATTTAAAAAAAAATATTTATTCCATATCAGTCAAATATTTAAAAAAAAATATTTATTCCATATCAGTCAAATATTAAAAAAAAAAAAAATATTTATTTTATATCAGTCAAATATTTAAAAAAAAAATATTTATTCCATATCAGTCAAATATTTAAAAAAAAAAATATTCAGTCGATGTCACTATTCTATGTTTGATGGCTAGAACCTAAACTTAGATTTTAAGGTATACATATACAATTGAGATAATTTTCTTTAACTTTTAGGTCATAATTTCAAACTTTTTGGCAGTATATCAGAATTAAAAGTGATGCATTTTTATATATAAACTTTTTTTCCCGTCAATTTTTTTATGAGCTAATTGCGATTAAAGTGACTAATTAGGACATTATTAGAATATAGATAAATAAACTTGTAATTAACTTAGAGGTATTATTTTTATTGCAAATAAGAGATAATATATTGACGCATGTTCCTATGGAGGATTTTAAATTTGACTTCAATATTTACTTAATTATAAGTTTTTAAATAAAAAGTTTTAAAAAATACATAGCTTTTAACAAAAAATTAAGATTAAAATATGCATAAAAGATGTGTTTATAAATGTACACATTCACAACTATTGTTTACAAAACAAAATTAGAATTTGTAAATCGGACCATTTATTATGAAGTTATGACCGTTGGCGTAAAGTCATATAACACCAGAATGTCATTCTTCAGAAAACGCGTTTAAAGTTTACTACACTAATGAACGGGATATAAAACATGTTCACAAAACCTACTTTAATTTAAAAAGTAATTTGAGTCTCTGAAAGAAAAGGGTATCATGTTAATGGTAGTGAATTCGGGAATATTTTAAAACCGAAAAAACAAAAACGCAGACTTGAGTCAAATTTCGCGATTCCCAATGTATTGTTACGAATTTTTGTATATTTGTAAATATTTCGTAGTGTTAATTTTGTAAATAGATAAATTTCTGTACATTTCGCATAAGACAATGCAATGGCAAATTTGGCGAGAAATCGCCAAATGTCGCCAAACTTGGCGACCATTTGGCGACATTTTCGGTACATGTATCCCATGTATGTACATGTATAGGATTTTTCTACTACTGTCTGGAAAGTTCTCCAAATGTCCATCTCTGGAAGGTTCAAGTATATTCGCAGCCATCACTCCTATATAAGCGCGACCTGAGTTGGTTAGTAGTTAGTTGATTTTGAATCACTGAGTCAGTTGTCTCTCAACGTTCATTGTGAGAGCTGTATTCCTGACTTGAGTTAGTTCTTGGATTTTGAGTCACTGAATTAGTTGACTGGAGATACTGAGCGAACTGTATTGCATTGTCTTTTGCGACGATTTAGCAGTTGTGTTGTCAAGTTTTTAACTGCTGTTTTGTGGTCTATTGAGGTGAAAAGAGCTGTATTGTGTCTACTAGAAAGAGAAGTTCTGGAGCTGTAAGAGAACTGTGAAGAGTTATTTTGGAATAAATTTCTGCCAAGTTTTGATCTGCTTTGGCGTCAAATCTTTCGAACCCGTACAACGCAACAGTATATTGGGAATCGCGAAAACTGTTAAACACTCTCTTATGATAACAAGTGCATCGAAGGACTCTGTATTCGTTGTATTAAACCTTACGACACAGATATTACTTCACTGATGACGTCATGTTTTCTTGCGAACTTGACTTATTTTTAAAAGATGCAATTATTTCAGCCGGAAAAGTGAAATCTTCTGTACCTTTTCTTATTGAAAATTAAAGAGCGGGGAGTTGCCAAATTAAAAAGAATGCATAGTATTTGGTAAATTAAGACATATTTGATTATTGGATTTGGTTAAACTCATTAAAAACCAATTTTTGAATAGTTGCGGCCATTTATTTCCCGGCAGACCAGTATATTCGTAATTTGCTATTCTGGCCATTATATAAAAACAATTCAGAATGATGTTTAATTAGGTACCTACTCTTGTAATCACTTCTCAATCTATTATTTTGTTCTAACTTATGTTTATGAACAGTTGCTAAAGATATGACCCTTAATCTTTAACACGCTGCTGGAATTAAATATTACTGAGAAACTTAATGTAAACACACAAGGTAAATACATTTTTAAGTAGAATTTAAGATTGTAGTCTGGTAACTTGCACGTTTTTTTACGTCTTTATCGAGAATTTTTTTTTTATCGGAAAATAAATGTCATTGGTTTTTACTTTCAATTACCCATATGTATTACATAGGATAATGAAAGTATAGAATTCGGTCAATAAAAAAAAAAAAAAAATTTTTTTTTTTGCTTTTTTTTTTTTTTGCTTTTTTTTTTTTTGCTTTTCTCTATGTTTTGGAACATCCTGATTTAAAAAAAAAGTGATCTAGAAAAAACGTCTGCCTGTCTGTGGTCAGCATAATTCCCGAAAAAATTGACCTACGATGTTCAAATTTGGTGTGCGGGTTGGTGTTGTCCTTGGAACCTACTAGTATTAAGGTTTTCGTCAAAATTGCGTATGCGCATGAGGTAGCTGCCATTGAAAAAACTCATGTTTTTCAATGATTGCTAAAAAACGGTTCTAACGATTTTGATCAAAATCGCTGTGCTAATACCCCTTAAGATGTTCTATGCATCCCCACCTCCGAAATTCCCGTTACAATGCCGTAAAAATGCGTAATGGCGTAAAAAGTTGAAAATAATGGCGCAATGGCGTAAACGTAAAAAGTTGTTCTCTTTCCTTGAGCGCCGACCATAAACTTATTATTATGAATAGACTGCGCGTTCCCACTTCAATTATACAACGAGAATGAAACCAAAATGAATAAGATGAGTAGGGACTTTTTGGGAGCAGGGTTGCAGATTTGGCGGCTTTTTGGGAGCAGGGTTGCAGATTTGGTGGGTTTCTCCTCACTCAAGCGATAAAGGATAATAAGATTATTAGATAAAGGATTAATTTTACGACGTAGCCTAATTAAGGGGACTGTTAAGGCAAAAATTTCTATTTTTATATTTTAGTGGAAATATATAGCCTGCAATTCTAGCTTTCAGTACATACCTTACTTTTGCTGATCCGAGAAGAATTAAGAAAATTATTTGAGTTTTTGTAAGCACGCATATCAGAAATCGTATGTATTTCAATTTCTTAAATTGCATTTTTCTCTTCATGTGTATTTTAAGATTTTTAGGTATTCTATTTGTTCCTTGCGATTCAAAAGTTGATGTATTTTTTAAAAATTTGGAGATATTGTTTACTATACTATTTTGAACACAATTGTGCATGGATTTTGGAATCTGGTATTTTTTTATTGTTTTACAGTAATTTTCGTAATGCTTCTATTTAAAAAGTTTACATTTTTTGCCGTTGTACCAAAGTTTTACTTTTAAATAATTAACCAATGAGTCAAATTCAAAATCCATGCACAATTATGTCAATATATATTCAATTAGCTTGTACAAAAAAAATTGAGACAGATTGCAAAAAATTTGAATCGCAAGGAGCGTTTTTAAAATTACGGAAAAAACGCTAAATTTTTCAATAAAAATTTAATTTCTTGAAAAAAATCAATATAAATTTTTGAAATTTTAAGTTGTGTTTCATCTAATTGCTATTGAACTGCACAAAAATTTCATGAATTTTAGACAAAAATTGAAGAATTTTTATTTTTGACTTAACAGTCCCCTTAAAAACCACGTGACAGATAGACGAATTTTGTGATTCATTTTGGTTTCATTCTCGTTGTATGATTGAATTGGGAACGCGCAGTCTATCGATAATAATAAGTCTATGGCGCCGACCAAACGGTATAGTCGTTAGCATACTAGCTTCTAAACAGCGAAGTTGCGGGTTCGAGTCATGTCTAAGGCATGTGTGTTTGTAAATGTATGTTGGCTTGTCAGATGACGAATGATTCGGCGCATTATGGCCCTCGAGTTGCTGACCAGATAATCTGAAAACAACCAACAACTTTCCCTGAGCATACCTCATCAGATCGTTTTTTCATCTCCCTTCAGTTTCACTTATAATAAAGGATATTAAAAGGATTATCGGAAAGTATATCGCCAAAATCACCATTTTGGCGTAATTTTTTTTTTCCAAGGACCCATTCAAGAATTATCGCCAGACTGACCATTTATTCTAATTGAATGATGACAATATAAAAACGGTAAATGACACAAATCCACGTCAGTATTATAGTGTAATTGAAAGTTGTGCGATGTTCCACACCCCTAGTTTTTTTCATAGTTTGCCTAAAGAGCATTTGTCATTTCATAGAATGCCTAGGTATTCCATAGAATGCTGAGGTTTCATATATTGTCGATAACTTATATGTTATTTAAAGCACAAAATTTTATCCGAATGAAAAAGAAACTTAAAATGTGCGCCACCAGTCCTATAAATGACGCTTTAAAGGTTGATGTGAGAGTTAATTTTGCTAGTTGTACCATATGGAAAAAAAATTTGTAAAGGCATTTTACTTAAGGTATACATATACAATTGAGATGATTTTCTTTATTTTTTAGGTTATAATCTCAAACTTTTAGGCAGTATATCAGATTTAAAAATGATGCATTTTTATATACAAACTTTTTTTTCCGTCAATTTTTTAATCAGCTAATTGCAATTAAAGTGACTAATTAGGACATTATTAGAACGTACATAAATAAACTTGTAATTAACTTAGAGGAATTATTTTTATTGCAAATAGGAGATATTATATTGACGTATGTTCCTATGGAGGATTTTGAATTTGGCTTCAATATTTATTTAATTATAAATTTTTAAATGAAAAGTTAGAATAAATACATAGTTTTTAACCAAAAATTAAGATTAAAATATGCATATAAAAAATGTGTTTATAACAACATATATTAGATTCTCCATAGAAAACACATTCACAACTATTGTCGACAAAACAAAATTAGAATTTTGTAAATCGGACCATTTGTTATGAAGTTATGACCGTTGGCGTAAAGTCATATAACACCAAAATGTCATTCTTCAGAAAACCCCTTTAAAGTTTACAACACTAATGAACGTGATACAAAACAGGTTCACAATACCTACTTTAATTTAGAAAGTAATTTGAGTCCCAGTAAGAAAATGGTATCATTTTAATGGTAATGAATTCGGGAATATTTTAAAACCAAAAAACAAAAACGCAGACTTGAGTCAAATTTCACGATTCCTAATGTATATGTATACTGTAAAGAAAAACCAATAATGTTTTGAATTTTAAATATTTTGTATCATAATATTTCAGAAACACTTTAAGTTATATGTCTTGGGAAGGGGTGATTAATGATACATTTATCGTCATTTCTTATAATTGCTTCCTAATTTGAATCTTGATAATTATAATCAAATTACCATTTTCTTTATTGAGATCATACACAATGGAATTCCAAGACTATTCATTTATGTTCTTTTTGTATAGATAGGGAAACCGGTTAACCAGTGGATTATGATATTTGATTACGAAAACTTTCAACTGAGCAATGCTACTCATAAGCCAAGTAAGTTTTTTTCGTTTGAAACTGTTATTTCCCGTTTGAAAATCCATTCGTGTTAAGTCTTAATTAAATATCTATAAAAGCCAATTGAAATGGATAATGTCCTAAGGATTTTATGCCGACCAAACAGTATAGTGGTTAGCGTGCTAGCTTCTAGACCGCGAGGTTGCGGGTTCTATATTAAACTTCAACTTAACTTGACATCACTTAGACGGTAGATCGTCACAGTGCTCATAGGTATTTAATCCATTTTGGCGGAGTGAAAGCATAATGCTCGCCAAACCACAACCCTGTAGAGAACAGAAAGCTCTAAGGTTTGGCGAGAATTATGTCTTCACTCCGCTAAAATGGATTAACAGCCTATGAGCACTTTGACGATCTATCGTCTAGTGATGTCAAGTTAAGTTGGAGTTTAGTATAGTCCCGTGTAGGCATGGGTGTTTATAAATGTATGTTGGCTTGTCTAATGACGAATGTTTCGGCGCATTATAGCCCTCGTGTTGCTGACGGCGCCAGATAATCTGAAAACAACCAACCAACCTATGGATTTTATACACAGTGTTATATTAAAATGATGTTGTATTATCTTGCAATCACCCACTTCAATAAATCCTTCTAATCACACTGCAACTATAAATATAAATATGAAATTTTAACCAATCACGGACGCACATTTGATTTGTAACCACTAAGAATTGAGAAAAAAAAAAAAAAAAAAAAAAAAATGCTTTGATATTTAACCCTTGGCACTCGAGCGCTGCCTCGCAGGTGCCACACGATTTGATGTCGAAACACGAGAGTACCACTAGGTTTGTTGCGGAAATTTGATGCTATTCCAATGACTGTGTTTAGTTTCTATGAAGCAAATCCATAAAAGCCAACCGAACCTAAAATGTCTCGAGTTTCTGGTCCCTTCGCGCGAAAAAATCCCCGAGTGCAAAGGGTTAAGTTTGCTCACCTAAAATTTTAACTAGTGAGGTTTTCTAAAATCTGATTTATTTTTCGTAAAAATTAGGAGGTTCAGATTTATAGTTAGGTGTCGGATGACGACTTTTTGAAAGTGTGGCGATTTAGCGGCGAACGCGGCAGCCCATTCGCTTGGTTTTCTGGCAACTCTAGTGACTATTTTGAATTTGCGACACAGCTTTTTGACGCCATTTTCAATTTTGGCGACTTCTTGGAAAAAAGTCGCTATCCGACACTGTACAGTAAATCTTTACCAATTATACTAGACTCCAACTTAACTTGACATCACTTGACGATAGATCTTCACCCTGCTTATAGTCAGTTAATCCATTTTAGCGGAGTGAAGACTTAATTTTCGCCAAATTTTATAGCCTTTTGTTCTCTACAGGGTTGTGGTTTGGCGAGCATTATGCTTTCACGCCGCCAAAATGGATTAAATGCCTATGAGCACTGTGACGATCTACCGTCTAGTGATGTCAAGTTAAATTGAAGTTTAGTATAGTATATCGGACAAATTACTTTTTGACTAAATGCATTCAAACAAGCTTAACCCTTTGCACTCCAGTGGTGCCTCTCAGGTGCCATACGATTGGATGCCAAACCACGAGAGGACCATTAGGTGTGATGCGGAAATTCGATGCAAGGCCAATTATTGTGTTTAGTTTCTATGAAGCAAATCCATAAACACCAGCCGAACCTAAAATGTCTCGAGTTGCTGATTCCTCAGCGCGAAAAAGGCCTGGAGTGCAAAGTGTTAAGTATTTTATGTAGAGATTTGCATAAGAGTCCTTTTTGGGTTGGCGTGTAAAATATGCATTGTTAAATTTTGTTGGATTATTTAAACAATCATTCAAACACTGGCGCTATATATTTGTAATTATTTTTCAGCTGTAGAGTTTATAATAAGTATGATGAAGATGTATGAAGCAAATTATCCTGAAAGGTTGAAATCAGCTTATTTGATTAACGGTAAGCAGTTTTATAATTAATTTTATTTTGTTATTATTGTGTTTATTTTTATGAAATTTTTTGTTTTTCCGTTAACTTTAGAAAATGGAAGAAATGCTCTTTCTCAATTTGTTACCTGACTAAATCTTCTGTTAACATTTACGTATTTTGTTAAACTTGCTATTTATTTAAATAAAAACTACCAACGTACGTTTCGTTTAGTATGAGAACAACAACGATGATGATAATGATGGTTATGATAAGAATGATGATGATAATAACGATATTAATAATTAAGGATCACAATTATGATTATAATATTAATGATGACTATGATAAGAATGACCATGATAATAACGATATTTATAATTTATTTACAATATTAATTTAATTATGATTATAAGAATGATGGTGATGATAATAACGATATTAAAAATTAATTATAACAATTAGGCCCTTTCTAACTTGTTATCTGACTAAATCTTCTGTTAACATTTACGTATTTTTTTAAACTTGCTATTTATTTAAATAAAAACTACCAACGTACGTTTCGTTTAGTATGAGAACAACAACGATGATGATAATGATGGTTATGATAAGAATGATGATGATAATAACGATATTAATAATTAAGGATCACAATTATGATTATAATATTAATGATGACTATGATAAGAATGACCATGATAATAACGATATTTATAATTTATTTACAATATTAATTTAATTATGATTATAAGAATGATGGTGATGATAATAACGATATTAAAAATTAATTATAACAATTAGGCCCTTTCTAACTTGTTATCTGACTAAATCTTCTGTTAACATTTACGCATTTTTTTAAACTTGCTATTTATTTAAATAAAAACTACCAACGTCCGTTTTGTTTAATATGAGAACAACAACGACGATGATAATGATGATTATGATAGTAATGATGATGATAATAACGATATTAATAATTCCAGATTACAATTATGATTATAATATTAATAATGATTGTGATAAGAATGACAATGATAATAACGATATTAATAATAATGATTTCAATTAGGCCCTTTCTCAACTTGTTATCTGACTAAATCTTCTGTTAACATTTACGCATTTTTTTAAACTTGCTATTTATTTAAATAAAAACTACCAACATACGTTTTGTTTAATATGAGAACAACAACGACCATGATAATGATGATTATGATAATAATGTTGATGATAATAACGATATTAATAATTAAGAATTGCAATTATGATTATAATATTAATGATGATTATGATAAGAATGACGATGATAATAACGATATTTATAATTCAGGATTATAATTTTGTTACAGTATTAATTTAATTATGATTATAAGAATGATGCTGATAATAACGATATTAATAATTAATGATTACAATTATGATTACAATATTAATGATTATGATGAAAATGCGATGAGAATAATAATAATAATAATAATAATGGGGATGATGACGATAATAATGATAATAAGGAGTATAATAATTACTCAATAATTACAATAACTATAATTAGTACTATTAGTATTACTTCTACTAATAATAATTATGGTCATTACGGTGATACTGATAATAAGAATGATAGCAACGGGAACAATAATTATTATTATTACTTTGATGATGATAATGACAATTACAACACAGTCAAGAATAATTACTTCTACTACTAGTATCATTTTTAGAGCTAATGATAATTATACTGCGTCTAACACTACTTACACTACTACTAGTAGTACTAATAATAATTACTACTAGGAACTACTACTACTACTAGTACTAATAATCATACTATATAACACTCCTTCTAGTACTAATAATAATAAATTCGAAATATTAATGTTATAGTATTTTTTTCATTTTAAGATCGTTTGTCTTTCACATTTGCTTTGCTATGTGTAAACCTTTTCTCTATGGTACTACAGCACAGAAGATAACAATATGTGGAAAAGGTATTTTTTTTATTTTATTTTTATATATTTAACTTACTTCTAAACCATGTGTTGGTACTTTTAACATAAGGGTGTGAATCTTAGTTGGACTCACAATGCATAAAGTATTACGCTAGCGGTTAAGGATGTAATTTAAAGATTGCGGCACATTCACCATTTCAATGGACAATTCCCGCATTTTTTTAAAAAAAATGAGTGAAATTAGTTTATATTGTTACGAATTTCTGTTAATATTTCGTAGTATTGATTATGTAAATAGGAAAATTTATGTACATTTCGCATAAGGCAGTGCATGAGTTCGTTTGTCTTCGCTTTCCTGCAACGTGTCTGCTAATGCTTGATAACGAGTTTTACAGAGATCATGCTGGGAAACGAGTTTTACAAGGAGAAGGCCATTTATCACTATGGTAATGGATAGAGCCAAGTTGGCGATGGTTTTGGCGACTGATTTTTGTCTCCAAATTTGGCAAAAAATCGCCAAATATCGCCAAACTTGGCGAAAGTCCATGAGTTGAGTTAGTGGAATTACTGAGTTGAGTTACTGAGTTAGCTGTCTCTCAGTGGCATTCAGAGAGTTCCGAGAGTGAACTGTATTGCATTGTCTTTTGCAGCGATTTGTAGCAGTTGTGTTGTCAAGTTTTTAACTGCTTTTTTGTGCTCTATTGTTGTGTAAAGAGCTGTATTGAGTCTACTAGAACGAGCAGTTCTGGAGTTGTAAGAGAATCTGCGAAGAGTTATATCGGAATAAATTTCTGCAAGTTTTGATCTGCTTTGGCTTCAAATCTTTCGAAGCCATCCACGCAACAATATTTATGTGAGTAGTAGTTTCCAACTCTTGAATGGCATCACTAATCAAGAGTCGCTGGTGACAACGAACCGAAGGATTGTGATTTGTTTTCAAGCAGAGTAAAATGTCTAAGCGATGGCTGGGGTCATGCTAGTGGAAACGTCTCCTTTAATGATTTAAATAAAAACGTTATTAATACGTCTATTGATTCCTGTGTGGCTTGGTGGCTCTTCTCACATAAATGAAGAATTTCTTTCTGATTCTAAATATTTAAACAAAAGTTCTATAAAAAAAAATAGTTATTTAAATATTAAGAAAATAAAATGCATCAAAACCGAGCCAAAACCAGTCCGATCAAAACATTACAAAATTTGTGACGTCAAGGGTTCCTACTGTTTCTATGGTTATCGTGAGGTATTCTGCCAAATAGTTGGCGTTGAAATAGTTGGCGCTGGTAGATCACTGCCATATCACGTACAGGTTGGCGCGATTTGAGAGAAACTTGCAAAACTGATTTCCGCTGCCGCATTTCAAGCCAAGATGTTTGGGTAGCCTTGACATCACATTCAATTCTAGCCGAATGAATCATTTTTCGCCAACGTCTAACAGGAGAACTTTGATAGCAAATTGAAAAAAAAAAAAAAAAAAAGCGCATTGAGCAGAAATGTTTGTGTTTATGGTCTTTTCGAAACATTTAGAATTAAATAAAATAAAATTAAAATAAAAAAAAAAAAAAATGCAGGAATTATCCATTAATTTTCCCCTCATACTTGCAAAGATTTTATTACATACATGAAGAAGAATAATCGACTGTTTCCCATACTAACTATTGGTGGTGTGCAATAATGCTCTGAAAACTTTCTTTTCTCAATTTGGTGACATTTCGCATTTGACCTTTGTCCTAAGATGGCGCAGAAAGTAATTTTCTGAGAAGACTTGGCCGAATTTCTTTTACTTGACAAGTTTCAAATGACTTTTATTACAAACCAGGTAGAAAGAACATGACTTCTGAACAAGTTAAAAGTAACGAAACAAGATATTGTTATGAATTTTTCCGCTGAGGCAATGATGGCACAGTTTTTAAAATAAAAACTACTACAAACTTCAACACAAGCTTCAGTAAGAACAACTTCGAATACAGCGATTATACAAGTTCACTCTAGTAAACAAAGCGATCAGCTCACATCGAAGTCCGAAGTCAATCTGAAAACTTTCCCGATCGCCGGTCTTTATATAGCAGGCGCGTGAGAATATTCCCAAAATTTCCAGTCAATTCATCGAAAAAGAAACATCTCGAAATTTCTCGATTGCTTTAGGTGTTGCCACCTTTTTCTAACTTGTATAATCGCTGTTAATAAATAAAATAAGATAAAAATAAATTACATTAGAATTTTAAAATAATACGTCACTATTTACACTATATACATACAATTTGTGCAACAATATAAAATAACATTTGTAAGAATTCTACTGTAAGAAAATAGACTACACAGTACGTAATAATAATAATGATTCCGAACGATGGCTATACCTTCGGTTCAAACACTTGGAGTTAGCATTAAGGTAATTTGTTTATGATTCTTTATATGCTTCGTGAATTTTTTTCTTTCTTTAGGTGGGATGTTAAATTAAACTCTAACTTTGCAAACTTCAAAAGAAATTCTCATTTTTTTATTACCTTTTCATTCCATCTAGTATAGACAGAATAGCCATGCACAATTACTGCAAAATTCGTACTCTCTCAAAATCTTACCTCCCTTGTACTTTCAGCTTTTCGTTAGTCTGGTTCAGTTTTTACGAATTTTTAGTAATTTATTTTTCTCTCTCTTGATAGAATATTTTTTGTAATATTTAACTAGCTGCGTGGCCCCACGTTGCGTAGACCCATCATTGGTGTAATAGTCCCAGCTTTTGGGGCTTCGTGAATAGGTTCGTTTTGCTCACTGAAAGATTCATTGCTGCGCAAAACCAAGCTCGCCTTGCTTGATAAATGAATTAGATGTCGCTTTGAAAAACAATTAATAAATTAATTAATCAAAATTTTAATATTCTGCTTTTCAAAAGTGCAATTAGAAAGCCAAAATTATTTATGTTAAAAATTTCAGAGCTGTAGCTCTATTAGTAGTCGTATTGTAAAAAAAAAAAGAATTAAAAAAAAAAAAAAAATACAATTAATTAAAAAATAATTTTAAAAAGTAATTAAAATTTTAACATTCTGTTTTTAAAATGCTGAATTAGAAGAACAAAACTACTTATGCTGAAAATTTCTACATATAACGTCTATTTTAAGTTGCTTTCCAGACAGACAAACAGGCTCTTATTATTATAGAAGATGTCAAAATTACTTGACGATTTAAAGAACTCTCTGTGATTAACTTAACAATGTCATATACTTTAACTTAACAATGTCATATACTTTTACTGTAATTTTAATCTTAAATATGCGTGGTTTTACAAGACAACACCATACTTGTGTAATTGACTAATTTAATTCCGTTTAATTTTCAAAATATAGAAAATGAAGATAAATACATGGTGATACTAGGATTTTTAAAAAAATCTTATCCCACAATCATTTGAGAATTATACGGTTTTTACAGAAACTTTTGGAGGATGCGGTGGTTCTGCAAGAGTCACACAGAAGGGTTTTGAAAACCCTATAATTATCAGTTTTGTTTGTTGACAAATCTATTTAAATAAAAATGATGCATCATCGGTAAATCATTTAGTCAGCCATTGTCAAATTTACTTCTATCAACCTTTTTGCAAATCGATGTTTTAAAATTCAATACAACATATCATGTATCTCTTCCATTTGTCTCTCACTATTCTACAGTTATATCATTTTCATCCTTACATAATTACAGTTATATCATTTTCATCCTTACATAATTACAGTTATATCATTTTTATCATTACATATGTACAGTTATATCATTTTCATCATTGCATCATTACTGTTACATTATTTTCCTCATTACATCTTTACAGTTATATCTTTTTCATCATTACATCATTACAGTTATATCATTTTCATCATCACGTCATTACAGTTGCATTATTTTCATCATTACGTCATTACAGTTGCATCATTTTCATCATTACATATTTACAGTTATTTCCTTTTCATCATTACATCATTGCAACATTTTCATCATTACGTCATTACAGCTGAATCAATTTCATCATTTTCATCATTAGATCATTACATTTGCAGCATTTTCATCATTACGTCATTACAGTTGCATCATTTTCATCATTACAGTTATATCATTTTCATCATTACAGTTATATCATTTTCATAATTACGTCATTACAGTTGCATCATTTTCATCATTACTTCATTACAGTTACATCATTTTCATCATTACATCATTACAGTTACATCATTTTCATCATTACAGTTACAACATTTTCATCATTATTTTATTACAGTTACATCATTTTTCCTTTTTCTAAATAAAACCTTGCATTAGCAACTTTGAAGTAGTATTACTTGAGTAGGTTGTGGATATCCTATCATTCAGATTTTGATATAAAATTGTCAATTTGCAGTTTTTTTCCCAAAATTTTGTTATAACCATTGACAGATTTCCAAGAAGATTTGCTGAAAATCATGGATGCCAAAGATCTTCCAGCTTTCTTGGGTGGCAACAGGACTGATCCGGACGGAAACCCAAAATGTCTGCAGTCGGTATGTACTGACATATTCTTACAAGAATGTCTTCAAAACTGCGCACGAGATTGGACAGTAGTTAATGGTATTTGATTTCACAATGATCTATGATGAGATCCAATTGCTTGTTCAGTCACGTGAGCAATATGCGTTTTATTCCGGCCAATTAAAAGATCGATCTTTGTTTAACGTCCGCGTATTAGATTTTCCAAAATCTAGAGACTAACATAACTTTGTACATTTAAATTCTTAACCCCTCCCCCCCAGTAGAACAAATCCGCTGGCCAATCCTAATAGAGGTCGGAAATATCGATCAAAATAAATATCGATACTATATCGTTGCAAGGAAAAACATATCGATAAAATATCGATACTATATCGTTGCAAGGAAAAACATATCGATAAAATATCGATACATGATTTTTTTTCAATTTGATTTTCAATTCTGCCAGAAACAAAGTTTTTCGGGGCACATTTTTACTTTTCATGATTGCTTTTTTGTAAGGCGACTACTTTTTCAACTGAATTGGATCTATTACCAAAAAAAAAAAGTTAAATTTTCGTTTAATTAGTGCAGTGATTTTAAGAAAAATTCAGATAATTTTCAATAGCTTTTAAGTGTATGGAAAAATATTAAATACTGGTGCCATTTTAACTGTCTCTCAGCCAAGTTCAAATTTTAGTTTTGAAGTTCTTGAAAAGGGAATAAAGAAAATCGAAAAAACACATTGATCTACAAAATGATCATCAAAGAACTAAAAGTGTTTGAAAACATCGATATATCGGTGACTTTCATCAATATTTTTAATATCGATATTTTTTTAGAAATATCATCATATCGATATATCGCTGATCGCTGACCTCTAAATCTTAATGAGTACCTTTGTAGGCTGGCCGTTGATATGGATCTTGATCAACCTCGACCATTGCAAGGTAAAATATACTGGCAGTTTTGAAATGTTGGCGCACAGTTTTAGAATTGAAATGCAGTGTTGTAAGATAGGACGGAGGTGTAAAAAATATATGTTTTGTGATGGTTTTGACATGTTAATTAAAAAAAAAAAAAAAAAAAAAATTGTATTTTGAAACTATGCTTGAGATTAGACATGGTCTGGCCAATCTCCCGAGAACCACTGTTTCCAACATTGGTTAATATGCTGTTCTACCTGGATAATAGCCGAGAGACCATGGTTCATGTCATGGTAGATGTTCTATAAAACTCATTCATTGCACAACCTGTGAAATCATGTCATATAGTTAAGGGGATTAAAATTAGTTTTTCCACAATGGACAATTCCCGCATTTTTAAAAAAAATTTACTTTTAATTACCCATGTGTAATACATAGGGTATTGAAAGTATAGTATTCTGTCCAAAATAAAAATATATATATATATATATATATATATATATATATATATATCGATTCTTTTTTGTATTTCTCTACGATTTGGAACATCCTGATCTCAAACAAGTGGTCTAAAAAAAATGTGTCTGTGAGTCTGTGGTCAGCATAACTACCGAACAAATTGACCTACGATGTTCAAATTTGGTATGAGGGTTGGTAGTGGCCATGGGATCTACCAATAAGGTTTTCGTCAAAATCACGCATTCGCATAGGGTAGCTGCCTTTGAAAAAATCATGTTTTTTAGTAATTGCTAAGAAAAGGCTCTAAAGATTTTCTTCTAAATCGTTGCAGTAATGCCTCTTAAGGTGTTATAAATATCCCCATCTCCGAAATTCTCGTAAAAAGGCTTTAATGGAGTAAAAAGTTGAAAAACGAATACCTTTAACACAGAGTTCTCTTTTCTTGAGCATATCTCATCAACGACCGTTTTTTCTTCTCTGCTCTATTTCACTTACTAGAAAGGATAGTATTAGAATTACTGATAAGTATATTGCCAAAATCATCATTTTTTCGGATTTTTTTTTTTTTTTTAAGTCGCATACAAGAATTATCGCAAAATATATCATCAAAATGTCCAATTTTACTAAATGTACGATGAAAATATAAATACGATAAGAGACACAAATTATAGTCAATATTATAGTGTAATTGAAAGTTGTGCGATGTTCCACACCCCTAGTTTGCATGCAATTATAAATGTTTTGAAAAGGCCTTAAACACAAACATTTCTGTTAATTGCGCTTTTTTTTTATTAATTCTTCATATATATAAACTAATATCACTCGTTTTTAAAAAATAATGGAATTGTCCATTATGACTTAAGGGGGTCCAGTTCCGACATTTCTTCAAAAATTCCAAATTTTTTTTCTGATTTTAAAAAACAGTTCATACATTCCTGAAGAGAATGATGTTTTTATCTTATTCCTCCGGTGATTAGAACGCCACAAAATTACCTATGATTTAAACATCACTAATGGGCGTAACACCTTGAAGCGTCTGCTTAAAGTGCGTTTTTCGAGCACTAGTGTTTTTCACAGATGTTGCATATTCAAATAGATATATCTCCAGAACCATTAACAATTGGCTATTCAAATTTTTGGAGCATTTCATTTATATAGTTTTAAATATTTTGTCTTCACAGTATTTTATTTTTTAAATTCTGTTTTAAAATATAACATTTAACGTAAAAGATAACATAAAAAAAAGCAAAAATTTCAATATTTTAACTTTGAGAATTTTTAAAATTTTTTTTAATTCACCTATCAAAGTTCTGTGAAGACAAAATTTTCTTTATATAATTATGTATTACAGAAAGCTTTCACTTTGAAAAAAAAAAAAAAATATTTTTTCTTGACTTATATCAAAATACGCAAACATCAATTATTATGGATTTTTCTTGGTTTTTAAATTTTTTTTTAAATAACTTAACACAATATTTAAAAAAACATTTTCTCAAAGATATATAAATAGTATCTCATACTTAAAATAAATTTTTGACATAAAAATGTACATAAATAAAGTTTTTTTTTTATTTTCGGTACCGGACTCCCTTAAGCCAAGAAACACAATCCAAAATAAATAAACTGTTAAAAGAACAAGATATTTAAGGTCCAACGTCAATAATTTGTAACCAGGCTTTAGAGGTGTGGTCAAACTGAGTTATTGTTGCCAGGTAGTTCTCTGTAGTTTGTTCTAAATAACTATGGATTGTAATGGTCGTATCTGCATGGGAAATATTGCAAAATGTTAATAAGGGACATTGAGTCATTCAGAATAAGGGACATTGAAAATATCGGTAAAAACAACTAGTTCACAATGTTCTACAGCAGGATAGGCTATAGTACGAGAGGTAAAAGCAAATTTTGGACCTCATCGAACATCATTCTGAATTTTTAATAGAAATTGGAGAAAAGTGGGTAGATTACGAATCCACTGGTCTGCCGTTTTAAAAATGACCGAAACTGATCAAAAATCGGCTTGGAATGAGTTGAACTAAAATCCGATTGCCAAATATGTCATAACTTGCTGAAAAGAGAACAAACTTTTTCGTCTGGCAACCCACTGCATTTTGATTTTCAATGAGAAAAAACTTTTATAACAAACGAAAAAACAAACGATTTCTGATCTCAGGCTCGTAAAACTTTTATCTTTTAAAAGTAAGCCGAATTGGCGACATCAGTTACGTCATCAGTGAGGTAATGTTTATTGCCAATTTGGCTCATTTGTGAAAGATGCAAGTAAGCCATAGCCACACATCCAAATCGTCTGCCAACCTTCTTAATTGAAAATTAAAGAGTGAGGGTTACCAAATTAAAAAAAAAAAAAAAAATGTTTATTATTTGGCAAGTTATGGCCCATTTGGTAATTGGATTTAGTTCAACTCATTTCAAGTCGATTTTTGACCAGTTTCGGCCATTTTTGCCACGGCAGACCAATGAATTCGTAATCTACTCACTTTTCTCCAATCTCTATAAAACAAATTCATAATGATGTTCGATGGGGTCCAAAAATTGCAGTCGCCTCTCGGACTATAACGTCGAGTGATATTGGTCAGCGTTGCTATGCTACCGGGGTCATTCAGTTGTTACTTACTTATTTAGTAACAACTAAACGACCCCGATATCATAACAACGCTGACCAATATCGCTCGACATTAGCCTATCCTGATGTGGAACGTTGTGAACCAGCCGTTCTTTCAGATGTTGGCCAATCTCTCCCAATGCTCCTTAAAATATACTAGAAGTTTTGAAATGTTGATGGGCAGTTTTTATTATTGAAATATTGCGTTTATAACAAAGGTTGGAGGGAAAAAATATAAATATCTTTTGGAATGTTTTTTTTACAAATTTATTTAAAAAAAAAAAAAAAAAAAATGACGTATTTTGTAACAATGCTCGAGTTTCGGCCAGACTAGCCGATCTTCCAGAACTTACGTTTCAAACATTGGCCAATACTGCTGTACCACCCTGGGGATAGTTGTTTCATCCACCGTATCTCCTTTTGAACTGAGTTGTTGCAGATATCACTCCTGTTCTCATCACAGCAGAATACAGGCATATCGCGCAATTGCAAACCAGATGGTGAGCTAAGAGAGTGATAACTTTAGTTTTTCAAAATGAAGGCTAATCGACTTGGGCCCTTATTACACAGGGCCGCTCCTGTGGAGAATGCTCGCCACTTTAATGACACCTGGGCTGTCCACAGCTTTGGCACAGTATAATAACCTCCATTCGATTGAAGGTATCGCTTAGAGTCTAAGCGCCTCGAGGGACAGACGCAACCTCTATACTAAACTTCAACTTAACTAGACATCACTTAGATCAGCGTCAGCCACTAGGCGGCCCGCGACAGCTTTTTCTCCGGCCCGCCGGCAGTACAGAAAAGCAAAAATCAAATTTTGCGGAAATAATTTTAATTTTTCTACAATAGTATGTGTTTACTTCCAAAAACTACATTTTCTATTAAGTGACCCTCGCCAGTAAGTCTGAAAAATCCTTTTTTTTCCTGAGACTGCCAGAAAAAATTTAAAAAAAAAAAAAAAAGCGCAATAGTTTGAATTATTACCAATGACGCTTTCCTTCGCATTGCTTAGTTTTGTACTTATGATAACCTACCTCCTCGATTTGTGAGTGGCACAATTCGATTTCTGCTTTTCTGAATGTGATGGGCAGGAGTTGGGTGCTTTAATGAATCTCTTTTGTTTTGACGTGAAAAGAAGTATGGCGATCTCTATGATTCCAGTGCAATAATGGCGTCGGAGACTAATTTTCAATCCTAAGTAGAGAGTGAAAAGCGGACCGGCCGTCATAGCCACTCAATAAACATCGACTAAAATTGAAGATTTAGGCGGTATGGTTTAATTATCTTTATTGATTATGAGTTTATGTCAAGTCACATTGTAATATTGTCACTATAGATTAATTTCTATTATGACTTTGATTGACGATGTAAAGAACATTATTTTTTTAATTATTTGAAACCAGAATCAAAAATCAATTGTTTTTTATTAATATAAAAAAGTTAAATTATTGTTTCAGTTTTCAAAATTGTTTTGTATTGTTGAATCTTTAGTAATTGTCACATTTCTAACTTTGAGCATATGTAGTAAAGCAATATATTTATTGGCTTATTCGGTATAAATCTGCGGCCCGCGGAAGGTTCTAACATAAGTCATGCGGCCCGCCTCTAAAAGTTTGTGGCGAACGCTGACTTAGATGATAGATCATCACAGTGCTCATAGGTATAAGGGGACTGTTAAGGCAAACATTTCAAAATTTTCGATTTTTATATTTTAGGAGGAAAAAATAGCCTGAAATTCTAGCTTTCAGTACATACCTTACTTTTGCTGATCCGAGAAGAATTAGGAATATTATTTGAGTTTTTGTAAGCGCGCATATCGGAAATCGCCTGTTTTTCATTTTCTTAAATTGCATTTTTCTCTTCATGTGTATTTTAAGATTTTTAGGGTATTCGATTTGTTCCTTGCGATTCAAAAGTGGATGTATTTTTTTTAAACTTGGAGATATTGTTTACTATACTATTTTGAACACAATTGTGCATGGATTTTGGAATCTGGTATTTTTTTATTGTTTTACAGCAATTTTCGCAATGCTTCTATTGAAAAAGTTGACATTTTTTGCCGTTGTACCAAAGTTTTACTTTTAAATAATTAACCAATGAGTCAAATTCAAAACCCATGCACAATTATGTCAATATATATTCGATTAGCTTGTACAAAAAAATTGAGACAGATTGCAAAAAATTTGAATCGCAAGGAGCGTTTTTAAAATTACGGAAAAAACGCTAAATTTTTCAATAAAAATTTAATTTCTTGAAAAAAAATCATTATAAATTTTTGAAATTTTGGTTTGTGTTTTATCTAATTGCTATTGAACTGCACAAAAAATTTCATGAATTTTGAGCAAAAATTGAAGAATTTTAATTTATAGCCTTATAGCCTTTTGTTCTCTATAGGGTTGTGGTTTGGCGAACAGTATGCTTTCACGCCGTCAAAATGGATTAAATACCTATGAGCACTGTGACGATCTACCGTCTAAGTGATGTCTAGTTAAGTTGAAGTTTAGTATAGACAGAGTTGTGGCCCAATGGTGGTTAGAGGTTGCGTCTAATAATAGGCGCCATATTAATAAGCTCCGTCTAATAATAACCTGTCGGAGTTTCAGTTCCGATCGCCAGTTCTGTGACCGCTGAGCCGTCTGTAGGTAGCCATGAGAGACCACACTTGATTGGTTGATGAGAGTCACCGGAGCCTGGTGACGTCACATGACGTCACATATAGACGATCTAAACTGGAACCCCGACTGGAAGCGTGTAAATCTGACTTAAGGACTCTGTATACTTTGGTCCCCATTAAAGCGTATGCAGCTTTTTCGCTGTGGGCGACGGGTCTCGATCGCGAGACCATTGGATCTCGAGGCAGATATTTTACCACTGTGCAAAAGAGTACTCCAGTGCACAGAAGCTTTATCTGTTATTTGAGGTCGCCACAGATGCATGAAAAAAAAAAAAATACTTTTATTATTTTTTTTTTTAAGAATACTGTTATGTTTATTGATATAAAACTTGTTAGGCTGAACAAATACATTCGTAAATTACGAAAAAAAAAAAAAAAAAAAAAAAAAATTGATTTTAATAACTTTTTTTAGTGTGAAAATGTCAGATAAACAGGAATCCTCAAAAAGTTGGTAGGTGTGCACTGTTGAAAAAACTGATCCTTAGGAAATTTTAATTACGTATTCTGTACACTTATCGTTATATCCCGTACTAGAATTATTACAAAATTTTAACTTTTACTATTTTTTTTAGCAAAAAACATTAAAAAAAAAACCGTTTTTTAATTTTTATTGTCCGCCATTTTGTTATTTTTGCGTGTAAATTAATATTAGAGGTACGGGGTATAGCCACTGTCACACTAAACCTAAAACCATTTCATTTCATTTGTTTTAGATGGGCTGTTCAGATTTTTCCAACAATAACCCACACCTACCTACTTTTTGAGGACTCCTGTTTACCTGGCATTTTCACACTAAGAAAGTAGTTAAAATTAATAATTTTTTTTTTCGGAATCTACGAATATTTTTGTTAAACCTAATATGTTTTATGTCAATAAACATTACAGTATTCTTAAATAAATAATAAAATAATAATAATAATAATAAAAATAGTAAGAAAAAGTTTTTCTCATGCATCCAATGTACAGAGCTCTTAAGGTACTTACCTGCGTTGAAGAGGTCGATTTTGATGAAATCTGACAAAAAAAATATTATTTGTGAATATATTAGCCCAAATCTTTAAGTTTCTAAAACTATCTTCTTTTTAACTCTGTGTTGATTTGAACAAGTTATGGCAATTTGAAACTGATCAAAAACTGTAAATTATAACCGGAAATGACCGGTAATTGCACCTCAAAACCAAAAGTCGCCTATTAAAAAGTGATTTCCTTATAAATATTAATATTTTCTTCTTTTTAATAAATAAAAAAAAAATGAAAAAGGATAAGGTGCATTTTAAGTGTGTAAGTAATATGGTTTATATAGAAATTGTGTGTTTTAAAGTTTAAAGGCATTTTTCTCGGAATTGATTTTCATACAAATATTTCTAATTTGAAATGTCATAACTCAAAAAATTGTTCACGAATCATTATAAAATTTTGTGTACTTCTCTTGTTGATTGTTTCTAGGGAATGTGCTATCGAAATTGAGATTGGATGGTTATTTTTTGAAATACAACCTTTAGTTTGAATATAAACAAGGTGAAACTGTTAAAAAATCACTAACTTATTTTTCGACTATCCATAAAAAAGTTTTAATGAATATATTTTTCTTAATGTAGTATATGCCCTAGATAAAAGCATGTAGTTTATTTTTATAGAATTTATTTTCTAAAAAACTTAATAGTTTTTCATTTATCTTATTTTAAGTTTTTGAAATATTTCATCAAAATGTCATGCAAAATTGCAATTTTTGAAAAATAATAATAATAAATTCGAATTTTTTTCACTGTATTACTAATCTATAGTACTACTAAATATAAAAAGGTACTTAAAATATTCCTACATCAAGTTTTTTGAAAAAAATGCTCCGAACGTAGGCAAGTACCTTAATGCCTTTAGATCATTTTGACTTTAACCCTTTCAATTACTATACTAAACTTCAACTTAACTTGACCATCACTAGACGGTAGATCATCACAGTGCTCATAGGCATTTAATCCATTTTGGCGGCGTGAAAGCATAATGATCGCCAAACCACAACTCAGTAGAGAACAAATGGCTCTAAGGCAGTGATTCTCAACCTTTTTTTTTGTCGCGGCACACTTTTAACGATTTCCAAATTTTGCGGCACACAAAGGAAAAGATAAGTTTAAAAGTTGTTTACTTTACCTACCTATAATACACTGTAATACACCTATTAAACACTGTGTAAAATAGTTTATGATAATTATTTGGAATGTAAAATAAAATAATATAATATGTTTTACAAAAACAACAGTACGTTTATTAAGGGATTAATTACAAATATACATTTCTAAAATTTGGCGGCACACTTTAAGAATTTGGCGGCACACAAAAGTGCCGCGGCACAGTGGTTGAGAATCACTGCTCTAAGGTTTGGCGAACATTCACGCCGCCAAAATGGATTAAATGCTTATGATCACTGTGATGATCTACCGTCTATACTAAACTTCAACTTAACTAGACATCACTTAGACGGTAGATCGTGACAGTGCTCATAGGTATTTAATCCATTTTGGCGGAGTGAAGACATAATTCTCGCCAAACCTTAGAGCCTTTTGTTCTCTACAGGGTTGTGGTTTGGCGAACATTATGCTTTCACGCCGCCAAAATGGATTAAATGCCTATGAGCACTGTGATGATCTACCGTCTATACTAAACTTCAACTTAACTAGACATCACTTAGACGGTAGATCGTGACAGTGCTCATAGGTATTTAATCCATTTTGGCGGAGTGAAGACATAATTCTCGCCAAACCTTAGAGCCTTTTGTTCTCTACAGGGTTGTGGTTTGGCGAACATTATGCTTTCACGCCGCCAAAATGGATTAAATGCCTATGAGCACTGTGATGATCTACCGTCTATACTAAACTTCAACTTAACTAGACATCACTTAGACGGTATATCGTGACAGTGCTCATAGGTATTTAATCCATTTTGGCGGAGTGAAGACATAATTCTCGCCAAACCTTATAACCTTTTGTTCTCTACAGGGTTGTGGTTTGGCGAACATTATGCTTTCACGCCGCCAAAATGGATTAAATGCCTATGAGCACTGTGATGATCTACCGTCTATACTAAACTTCAACTTAACTAGACATCACTTAGACGGTATATCGTGACAGTGCTCATAGGTATTTAATCCATTTTGGCGGAGTGAAGACATAATTCTCGCCAAACCTTAGAGCCTTTTGTTCTCTACAGGGTTGTGGTTTGGCGAACATTATGCTTTCACGCCGCCAAAATGGATTAAATGCCTATGAGCACTGTGATGATCTACCGTCTATACTAAACTTCAACTTAACTAGACATCACTTAGACGGTAGATCGTGACAGTGCTCATAGGTATTTAATCCATTTTGGCGGAGTGAAGACATAATTCTCGCCAAACCTTATAACCTTTTGTTCTCTACAGGGTTGTGGTTTGGCGAACATTATGCTTTCACGCCGCCAAAATGGATTAAATGCCTATGAGCACTGTGATGATCTACCGTCTATACTAAACTTCAACTTAACTAGACATCACTTAGACGGTATATCGTCACAGTGCTCATAGGTATTTGATCCATTTTGGAGGAGTGAAGACATAATTCTCGCCAAACCTTATAACCTTTTGTTCTCTACAGGGTTGTGGTTTGGCGAACATTATGCTTTCACGCCGCCAAAATGGATTAAATGCCTATGAGCACTGTGATGATCTACCGTCTATACTAAACTTCAACTTAACTAGACATCACTTAGACGGTATATCGTCACAGTGCTCATAGGTATTTGATCCATTTTGGAGGAGTGAAGACATAATTCTCGCCAAACCTTATAACCTTTTGTTCTCTACAGGGTTGTGGTTTGGCGAACATTATGCTTTCACGCCGCCAAAATGGATTAAATGCCTATGAGCACTGTGATGATCTACCGTCTATACTAAACTTCAACTTAACTAGACATCACTTAGACGGTAGATCGTGACAGTGCTCATAGGTATTTAATCCATTTTGGCGGAGTGAAGACATAATTCTCGCCAAACCTTATAACCTTTTGTTCTCTACAGGGTTGTGGTTTGGCGAACATTATGCTTTCACGCCGCCAAAATGGATTAAATGCCTATGAGCACTGTGATGATCTACCGTCTATACTAAACTTCAACTTAACTAGACATCACTTAGACGGTATATCGTCACAGTGCTCATAGGTATTTGATCCATTTTGGAGGAGTGAAGACATAATTCTCGCCAAACCTTATAACCTTTTGTTCTCTACAGGGTTGTGGTTTGGCGAACATTATGCTTTCACGCCGCCAAAATGGATTAAATGCCTATGAGCACTGTGATGATCTACCGTCTATACTAAACTTCAACTTAACTAGACATCACTTAGACGGTATATCGTCACAGTGCTCATAGGTATTTGATCCATTTTGGAGGAGTGAAGACATAATTCTCGCCAAACCTTATAACCTTTTGTTCTCTACAGGGTTGTGGTTTGGCGAATATTATGCTTTCACGCCGCCAAAATGGATTAAATGCCTATGAGCACTGTGATGATCTACCGTCTATACTAAACTTCAACTTAACTAGACATCACTTAGACGGTATATCGTCACAGTGCTCATAGGTATTTGATCCATTTTGGAGGAGTGAAGACATAATTCTCGCCAAACCTTATAACCTTTTGTTCTCTACAGGGTTGTGGTTTGGCGAACATTATGCTTTCACGCCGCCAAAATGGATTAAATGCCTATGAGCACTGTGATGATCTACCGTCTATACTAAACTTCAACTTAACTAGACATCACTTAGACGGTATATCGTCACAGTGCTCATAGGTATTTGATCCATTTTGGAGGAGTGAAGACATAATTCTCGCCAAACCTTATAACCTTTTGTTCTCTACAGGGTTGTGGTTTGGCGAACATTATGCTTTCACGCCGCCAAAATGGATTAAATGCCTATGAGCACTGTGATGATCTACCGTCTATACTAAACTTCAACTTAACTAGACATCACTTAGACGGTAGATCGTCACAGTGCTCATAGGTATTTGATCCATTTTGGAGGAGTGAAGACATAATTCTCGCCAAACCTTATAACCTTTTGTTCTCTACAGGGTTGTGGTTTGGCGAACATTATGCTTTCACGCCGCCAAAATGGATTAAATGCCTATGAGCACTGTGATGATCTACCGTCTATACTAAACTTCAACTTAACTAGACATCACTTAGACGGTAGATCGTGACAGAGCTCATAGGTATTTAATCCATTTTGGTGGAGTGAAAGCATAATGTTCGCCAAACCACAACCCTGTAGAGAACAAAAGGTTATAAGGTTTGGCGAGAATTATGTCTTCACTCGGCCAAAATGAATTAAATACCTATGAGCACTGTCACGATCTACCGTCTAAGTGATGGTCTAGTTAAGTTGAAGTTTAGTATAGTCCTGACTCACCGCAACGATTTCGGAATTCCAGATCAAGTTCGGAGGCGAGGTTCCCGAGTACTACTTCGCCAAGTACAGGAACCGGAAACTCTCCGTGATACCCGACGCCAGACTAATGATAGTGGGGAGGATGTCGAAGGACAAAATAGAAGTCGAAGTCGAGAGACCCGGTTCCTCCATCCAGTGGAGGTTCACCATCAAGAACAAAAACATCGACTTCTCTGTTTCGTACGCGAGGAACAGAGATGCTCCAGGAACCGAAGTTGAGGAGGTGGTGCCTAAGAGGAGGGTGGAGACGCCGTGGTCTTCTGAGTTTGGGATGTGCAGCTGCGATAAGGCTGGAATTTGTGAGTGTATTGGGGGAATTTTTAGCTGCTTTCTTCTAAAATAGATTTTTCTATTCACTATTTTTTTTTTTCAGATTCAAAGTGTCTTTCCTGTAGATTGATATAGATAAAAAAATTGGATGGAATGCTTAAGGGGGTTCGGTACCGAAAATAAAAAAAAAAACTTTATTTATGTACATTTTTACGTCAAAAATTTATTTTATGTATGAGATACTATTTATATATCTTTGAGAAAATGTTTTTTTTAAATATTGTGTTTAGTTATTATTAAAAACCAAGCAAAATCCGTAATAATTGATGTTTGCGTATTTTGATATAAGTCAAGAAAAAATAATTTTTTTTTCAAAGTGAAAGCTTTCTGTAATACATAATTATATAAAGAAAATTTTGTCTTCACAGAATTTTGATAGGTGAATTAAAAAAAAAAATTAAAAAATTCTCAAAGTTAAAATATTGACATTTTTTCTTTTATTTATGTTATCTTTTACGCTAAATGTTATATTTTAAAACAAAATTAAAAAAATAAAATTCCGTGTAGACAAAATATTTAAAACTATAAAAATTAAATGCTCCAAAAATTTCAATATCCAATTGTTAATGGTTCTGGAGATATATCGATTTGAATATGCAACATCTGTGAAAAACACTAGTGCTCGAAAAACGCATTTTAAGCAGACGCTTCAAGGTGTTACGCCCATTAGTGATGTTTAAATCACAGGTAATTTTGTGGCGTTCTAATCACCGGAGGAATAAGATAAAAACATCATTCTCTTCAGGAATGTATGAACTATTTTTTAAAATCAGAAAAAAAAATTGTGATTTTTGAAGAAATTTCGGTACTGGACCCCCTTAAGGTATACATATACGTTGGGAATCGCAAAAATTGACCCAATCAGGCATTTTTGTTTTTTTTCATTCTAAAATGTTCTCCCATTCATTATCTTTAAAATGATACCAATAACTTTTTTATAGTTAAAGTACATTTTTAATTACACGCAAATTCGTAAAGGTTGACATTTAAAACATATTGGAAAAAAGAAAATGTCGAAAACTTTGAACTCAATTTCTGGAGAACTGCTTTTCATTGTTGAGTGAATGTACTCCAACGGTGATATCTAAACAGTTAATTAACTGATTTTTAAAATTTAAACTGTACAATTTAGATAACATTTCAGAGCATGGGCTCTAGCTGTTTACAAAAATTTTGGTAACAAATAGATTTTTTTATATATTTTAGAATATTTTTGGAAATTTTTTATTTTTTCAAGTACTTTTCATGTTAAATGTTAAAATTTTAAAAATATTTAAGTTAGGCCTTATATTTTGCATGGGCCCGTGTATCAACACCTTGTCTTTAATTTCCAGTAAGAAATTTGTTTCAAAATTAATTAGGTATTATTTTATCAACGTTGCATTTAGGCCTTAATTAGAGAATTAAAATTCAATTGCCGAAATAAATATTTTATTTTTTTACTTTTTGTTACTACAAATACATTATATTTTTTGCTCTTGTAATTTTCACAAAAATTTGACACGCTGGCATAAGAACTAAAAAAAAAAAAAAAATTATCCAACGTATATGTATACCTTAACGCTGGAAAAATGAAGCCGTTGCCAGATTGTTGGGTGGACGAAAAATGTATAGTATGAAAAATCCTGAGTTGTAGACTGCAGAACTGTTAAAAGTTAACCATAATTAATAATTTTTTTTTTCTCGCCGTATTGAACAAGTGACATATTTTTAGAAAAAGTTTAGCGGAATAAATGTTTGACGTATTTCATTTTTCCGAAATATAAAAACACTTTTGACGTAGGGGAGTATCATATTTTTACTATATAATATAATTATTTTTAGCAAGTGTCTGTTCTTGCTTGAAGAAAATCTTGCTATTTTTGAGAGTATCAATTTTGATACTTCAGGCATTCCAGGCTGTATGAAGCCTTTTCGAACAGATAATCAAATATATTAATGATATTACAGAGATTCATCGCGTTTGTTTTGGGGTTTTGTTTCATTATATTTATTGTTAACGATT
The DNA here is from genome assembly GCA_963978545.1 of Linyphia triangularis. NCBI lineage: Eukaryota > Metazoa > Arthropoda > Arachnida > Araneae > Linyphiidae > Linyphia > Linyphia triangularis. The sequence goes on along the minus strand of OZ021723.1, from coordinate 9,538,298 downwards.
TCTATGGAAGTTTATATTTATTTTCGTTTGGGAATGTTGCACCCCAAAAGTAATCGAAATTGTCAATTAGTAATTGGTTTTCTAAATTGGGCCCTGGGTGAGAGGGGGGGGGGGGAATAATGCAAATTTAACTGGTAACGGTTAAAGGCATATAAATAGTAATCGAAAATGTCATTAATATTTCAATAATATCAACAATCGGCGATGGGGGCCACGCCGACTACCTTTCGGAGATCGCACAGCAAACCGATGTTTTGCGTATCAATGAACCTACTCGGGTTTGGCTATAACGTTACTGATAAGGCAACTTGAAGGTAAAGAGGCAACTCAAAGGCATTAATTAACGAGGGAATCACAGGAATTGCGTTAAAGATTCCAAGCTATTTCATTTTTTTGGTGTTAAGGGGACATGGGACACTGAAATCACCAAAAATGACGTTTTTTGTTTTCATTCTATAAAAATTGCTTATGCCACTAGCTTTAATTTCGCGTTTGAATTTTTGAAATCCGATGATTTTAAGTGGTAAAATCTTTATTTTAACTAACTATTTTAACGCATCGCACACTTGTTGGCAAAGGCTAAAAATGCGTTTTTCTCAGCTTTGCTTTTTCCCATTTTACTTATGTTCGAAAAGCTCCTTGCGATTCATTTTTTGATAAATCCACCTAATTTTTTTGTATTAATAATTTTTAATGTATTATAAAGAAATTTACACACGCTTTTTTATGTCATATAATTTTTTATATTTTTTTTCATGTTGGGAATTTGAAGTATGTGCATTTTTTTAATGAGAAATCACTGGCGCCAAGTTTGGAATTTTATTTCTGTTCAACTATTGCACCTAAAGATAAAAGCATGTTTGAAAATGTTTATAATATATTGATAAACAACTTCAAATTTTTCTTTCGTGTTCGTCAAAATATTGTGTCGCGAGGAGCATTTTGAAAAAAATTAAAATTTCGTGTTATTTTAATGCATTTTTCTCAATAATTTACTATCTATTTTATATTATCTGCTCAAATTGTGTTGTTTTGTTTAAAGTCACATCTTCTATGTTTATGCCAAATTTTATTTAATTCTTGGCAAAACTAAAGAATTTTGGCAAAAGTGTCCTATGTCCCCTTAACAATACTGAACCAAAGTAGGGGTTACTAAGGAGGGGGCTGGTTTGCACAGCGAACTGGGGTGGGCTCAGCGAGCGCGTTCGGGGGGGGGGGGGTTAGCGAGCTTTAGCGAGCAGGGGGAAGACCCCCTTGCATATCTATATTGATGCTCCTGTAATGTGGTATAATTGTCATGGAGAAATTTCTCGTTGAAAAATAATTTAGTTTTAACACCAGGATAAAATAGTTCGTTGCGAAATAAGTTGCTTTCTTCGAAAAGTCTTTCTTGCCTTCAATACTAAACTTCAACTTAACTTGACATCACTAGACGGTAGATAGTCACAGTGCTAATAGGTATTTAATCCATTTTGGCGGCGTGAAAGCATAATGTTCGCCAAACAGCAACCCTGTAAAGAACAAAAGGCTCTAAGGTTTGGCGAGAATTATGTCTTCCCTCCGCTAAAATGGATTATTTGCCTATGAGCACGGTGAAGATCTATCGTCTAGTAGTGATGTCAAGTTAAGTTGGAGTTTAGTATTGTACATCAGTATCGTTAACAGTGTGAAGCAAAGTGATTTCGTTTCGGTAGTAAGGTAATGTAATTTTCAGGAAAAAGTTTTGGCAAATCATATTTTTTTTATCCATTGAGAAAATTTCTATTTTTTTTTTATCACAAAAGATGGTTGTGTAGGGATTTGTAAGCAAGTGTTCAGTGTTATAAGATATAATTTAATATGATAAGGTTAATATAATTAAATTTTCGTTCAACAATATCTTCTTTGTCATCTTGCTACATCAGTGTGATCCAAAAATGTTTTGCTATGGTAGTAGATTGAGACAGTTTTCCTGGAAATGCACAGAAATATTAAACTTTTTCCTCCACTATAAAAAATAGTTATTTCTCATCAGCAGATGGCGCTGTCTGCAACTGTTTAGTGTCGTTAAAATAAACTGAGGAACATTTTATAAATAAACTTGCCGAATAGCTTTATCTGTTATAAAAACATTGACCGTTTTTTTTTCGTCCTGGGAATTATCCTCCGTCTTTTCATGAACATTTCTAGGAAACGTTCATCTTCTACGTGTAGTATTAAACCGATGATCATTTTTTAAAGAAATATTTTCTGCAAATTTTAGATCATGTACTAATTAGACTAAATTGTCGAAATTATAATGTTTGATATGGAAATGTTTAACCCCCCCCCCAATAGCTTGAAATGATGTAAATTAATATATTTGACGACATTAACAATGCAAAGGTATCGAGGAAGAGATTATTTTTGTACGGAAAATAAAGTGGTATAGCGTAATAAAGTTTATAGCGTTCAGCTATTGAAGTTTGAATACCTGTTCCGATATAATTAATAGTTATGGAATAATAAATTAAACTAAACTCAGTGGCGTAACAGCCCCAGCCTTGGGCTGCTGTGTTCAATCCAGTTTACTTGAGCATCATCCCGGAATGCAATACGCTCAATGTTCCGGTCAGATGGTCAGTCTGACGCGGAACAACCAGTGTTTAGTTATAGTAGACTGAGAGGAGACTGCAATTTTTGGACCCCATCGAACATCATTCTGAATTTTTTTATAGAAATTGGAGAAAAGTGAGTAGATTACGAATCCACTGGTCTGCCGTGGCAAAAATGGCCGAAACTGGTCAAAAATCGACTTTTAATAAGTTGAACTAAATCCAATTGCCAAATGAGACATAACTTGCCAAATAAAGAGCATTTTTTTTTTATTTGGTAACCCTCACTCTTTAATTATCAATTAAGAAGGTTGCAGACGATTAAGATATCTGGCGACGGTCTACTTGCATCTATTAAAAGGGAGCCAAGTTAGCAAAAAACATTACGTCACGGATGACGTAACTGATGTCGCCAATTTGGCTTACTTTTAAAGGATAATAAATTTTCCGAGCCAAAGATCAGAAATCCTTTGCGCTCTTTCTCATTGAAAATCAAAATGAAGTGGGTTGCCAGACGAATAAGTTTGTTCTATTTTTGCCAAGTTATGACATATTTGGCAATCGGATTGTAGTTCAACTTATTAAAAGTCGATTTTTTGACCAGTTTCGGCCATTTTTACCACGGCAGACCGGTGGATTCCTAATCTACTCACTTTTCTCCAATTTCCATAAAAAATTCAGAATGATGTTCGATGGGGTCCAAAAATTGCAGTCGCCTCTCGGGACTATTACCAAGCATGTTTGGTTCTCATTTAATCGACCCACTTAGGAAATGAAAAGTCGAGTCGACCTTGCCCTGTCCGGGGATAGAACCTCTGACTTATGGCGTGGCAATGCAATGCTCTACAACAGCGCCACTGAGCTTTATAGTTATGGAATAATAACCGCTCATTATTGATTACATTTCCAAGAAGATACGTCGTTAATAATTGAAGAGCTTAGTGGATGAACATGCACATGAACACACTAATATGTTCCTCTATTAAGCACTTACTTTGAACACAGTTTAAGGTATACATATACGTTGGAATTTTTTTTTTTTATGCCAGCGTGTTAAATTTTTGTGAGAATTGCAAGAGCAAACAATTTAATGTATTTGCAGTAACAAAAAGTAAAAAAATAAAATATTTATTTAATTAATTGAATTTTAATTCACTAATTAAGGCCTAATTGCAACGATGATAAAATAATACCTAATTAATTTTGAAACAAATTTCTTACTGGAAATTAAAGACAAGGTGTTGATACACGGGCCCAAGCAAAATATAATGCATAACTTAAATATTTTTTAAATTTTAACATTTAACATGAAAAATACTAGAAAAAATAAAAAAATTCCAAAAATAAAAAATATTCTAAAATACATAAAAAAATCTATTTTTTACCAAAATTTTTGTTAGCAGGTAGAGCCCGTGCTCTGAAATGTTATCTAAATTATACAGTTTAAATTTTAAAAATCAGTTAATTAACTCTTAAGATATCACCGTTGGAATACATTCACTCAACAATGAAAAGCAGTTCTCCAGAAATTGAGTTCAAAGTTTTCGACATTTTCTTTTTTCCCAATATGTTTTAAACGTCGACTTTTACGAAATTGCATGCAATTAAAAAAGTACTTTAACTATAAGAAAGTTATTGGTATCATTTTAAAGATAATGAATTGGAGAACATTTTAGAATGAAAAAACAAAAATGCCTGTTTGGATCAATTTTTGCGATTCCCAACGTATATGTATACCTTAAATGTATGTCAACTAGGTTTTTACTAATATAGTTTTTTTTTATATACCTGCAGATGTTCTCGAATTCGACAACTCGTACAGCTGGATGAGCAGCAAACAAATATACTATACAATAAATGTTACAGAATCAGATTCATGAGTATTTAGTATCCTCAGCTTTGAATGTGTTGGCACAGTTTTGAATGCTGTACATGTAATCAAATCTTGATTCTACTCGTAAAGTACACCGAATACAACTGGACACTTGCGGGAATGGTTCCTAGATGTTGATGTAAAGGTAGTTTATGTATGAGATATAAATGTATGATATTTTGTTTCAATAAACACATATCTTTATTACTTGTGATTGGTGCGATTTTTATTTTTGTGTGATATGTTTTATTTCCATTGTTCATCATCTTTGTCCTAGACAGCATTTTAACCCTTTGTACTCCAGTGGCGCCTCTCAGGCGCCACACGATTGGATGCCAAACCACGAGAGGACCATTAGGTGTGATGCGGAAATTCGATGCAAGGCCAATGACTGTGTTTAGTTTCTATGAAGCAAATCCATAAACACCAGAGGAACCTAAAATGTCTCGAGTTGCTGATTCCTCCGCGCGAAAAAGGCCTGGAGTGCAAAGGGTTAACATTTTCCTCACCTCATGTAAATCTTCTTCAACAACAAGGTTTCAACCTTTTTTTTAAGCCCGAAAAAGGGTTTCTAGTTCAGAGATTACAGTATTTCCGGTACTTTTTCCACGACCATTTGTCATTGTCAGCACTGTGACCTTGAATGCCTCATTTGAATGCTAAGGTGCGTCTAAGGAATGCGTCATTTTAAAATGAATAATTCCCCCCCATTATAATTGATTTCATACTCCCCAATTCACCAAAATCTTTTTGTATTATAATATGAAGTGATAATATAAAGTGATTTTTATAGCTTAAGTTTGATTTAAAAAAATTTTTTTTTTTACAATTTTAATGCATTAATTGATTTTAATCTTATTTTTTTAAACACTTTCATATTTAAAAAACGTACAAATGTCTGATGCTGATGTGGCAGTTTATTGCTTCATGCCGTCCCTTTCTGCCCGATATGCGGAACGCATAGGAACCAGAGGTTCACCTTTTCTTAATAGTCCGAGAGGCGACTGCAATTTTTGGACCCCAACGAACATCATTCTGAATTTTTTATAGAAATTGGAGAAAAGTGAGTAGAATACGAATCCACTGGTCTGCCGTGGCAAAAATGACCGAAACTGATCAATAATCGATTTGGAAAGAGTTGAACTAAAATCCGATTGCCAAATATGTCATAACTTGCCGAAACTAGACCAAACTTATTCGTCTGGCAACCCACTTCATTTTGATTTTCAATGAGAAAAAGCGCAAACGATTTCTGATCTTTGGCTTGGAAAACTTATATCTTTTAAAAGTAAGCCAAATTGGCGACATCAGTTACGTCATAAGTGACGAAATATTTTTTGCCAACTTGGCTCCCTTTTAATAGAAGCAAGTAGCCTGTCGCCAGATATCTGAATCGTCTGCAACCTTTTTAATTGAAAATTAAAGAGTGAGGGTTACCAAATAAAAAAAAAAAATGCTCATTATTTGGCAAGTTATGGCGCATTTTGCAATCGGATTTAGTTCAACTTAATAAAAGTCGATTTTTGACCAATTTCGGCCATTTTTGCCACTGCGGACCAGTGGATTCGTAATCTATACTCACCTTTCTCTAATTTCTATTAAAAATTCAGAATGATGTTCGATGGGGTCCAAAAATTGCAGTCGCCTCTCAGTCTATAAGTTGAAGAGGTAATCGCCCTCCACTATCCTTCCAGTGGCCCAGAAATGATGCATATATTGTCGGAGCGACGTGCAGTCACGGTTGCTGTTATTGTAGTTGTTCTTACCACGTTTCAAAATTTAGTTAATATTTTTACAGGCATACTTTATTGCGCTTTGAGTTTCAAAGCCGGATTTACACGCTACCAGTCGGGCCTCCAGTTTAGATAGCCAGTTCTGTGACGTCAGCTAAGCGACCGTTGCTCCGTCTATCGGTGATCACGGGAGAGCGCGCGTGATTGGTTGATCGGAGTCGCCGGCGCCAGTAAATAGAAAATGTTTGGTTTACTGGAATCAGTAGCCTGGTGACGTCACATGACGTCAGTGGCTAGCGAGCTAGACTGGAACCTCGACTGGTAGCGTGTACATCCGGCTTAACGTTCCAGTTTTGAAGAGTTAAAAGCGTGAGTGACGGAGTGGTTGTAGTGGTCGCTGGCCCTCTAGCGGAGAAAAGGAAAACGAATTGTGGAGCGAGAAAAGAATTAAACTAGGAACTGTATGGATGGTTGTAAAAAGTAACGTTTAAGAATACACTCAAGAGCCGAAACATTATGACCACCCCAACATTTTGCAATGAACTCGCCTGGATGACGTGGAAGGCACGTGATCAGGTGGAAGTGGTATTTAACTGCTGCTGGAGAGTCTAAAGAATCATTCTTTCACTTACTTCTGTGTGTGATGGGAAAGGCTGCGTATCTGAGCGACTTTGATAGAGGGCAAATTGTAATGACTCGAAGGCTCGGAACAAGTATTTCCGAAACTGCGCAACTCGTGGGTTGTTTGCGATCTACAGTAGTTAGTATTTATGCAAATTGGATGAATGATGGTGAAAGCAGCAGTAGACGACATGGTGTTGGACGTCCACACGCTATCAAAGAAAAAGGTCGTCGGAGACTGTCTCGCATGGTGAAGCAAAACCGGAGCCAGACAGTGGCTCAGCTGACAGCCCAATACAATGCAGGGCCAAGTAGAAGAGTATCGGACCACACTGTTCAGCGGACACTGTTGGATATGGGGCTACGCAGTAAACGTCCCACTCTTGTGCCTTTGCTGACCAAACGTCATCGCCAACTGCGCCTGCGCTGGGCTCGGGAACATCGCGACTGGTCCATGGATCAGTTGGAGAGAGTTGCCTGGTCAAATGAATCACGGTTTGTCATTCATCACGGCGATGACCGTGTCAGGATACGCCGTCTTCCAGGCGAACAGTTGCTCCCTCAATGTACAGTAGGTCATACACAGGCCGGTGGTGGCGGTATTATGCTTTGGGGGACGTTCTCTTGGGCGTCTCTGGGACCCGTGGTTGTGGTAGAGAAGACCATGAATGGTACAGGGTATCTGGACATCATTGCGGACCAGTTGCACCCTTACATGGCCTCTGTTTTTCCAGATGGAAATGGAATGTTCCAACAGGACAACGCCCCGTGTCATAAGGCTAAAATTGTGATGGAGTGGTTCCAGGAACATGATGCTGAATTCCAGTTAATGTCCTGGCAGCCTAACTCACCGGATCTCAATCCGATAGAACACATTTGGGATGTCATGGGACTCCAGCTCAGAGTTCAAAGACCACCAATTCGCAATATTTCGGATTTGCGTGAACGTTGCTTAAACATTTGGTACAATCTGTCTCCGGCCATCTACCAAGGACTTGTGGCATCCATGCCAAGGCGGGTTGAAGCTGTGTTGCGCGCCAAAGTTGGGCCAACTCGTTATTGACAGGTGGTCATAATGTTTTGGCTCTTGAGTGTATGTTGGATTCATGGAATACATTATTCACTTAAATAATTACAATTGCTGGACTTTTTTTGGAGATGTTGTACACAAAACACCGACACGAAAGTAAAAGTAGGAAGCACTACCTCACCTCCCGTTAGATTTAGCTTTAGTGAAGCCCTTGCGCCATAAAACACCACCCAACCAAAAAAGTGCTTAAAACTTTTAAAACTAAATTGCTACATGGTTTGCACTATTACGCTTATCTAACGTCAACCTTTTCATAGGGTTGCCGTCGTAAGCATTTTCATCAAACTCTTGTCAAGAGGCTTACACTATAACCTTGTCACTGCAAATCTAATAATAAGCAAATGACATTTTCGTCTTTGCGTGCTATCTGGGGGTGTTATTGACGTTTTGTCTGTAACCAAGATACGAGTCAGGTGCGTTTACGAGGTTGCGTTTATAAAAATACAAGAATGCTGTGATATGACTCGCATCTCACTTGAAGTTTGGATTACTTGAATCGTTTTACGTGGAATCTGAAGTGCTGATGATGCTTGTTTTGTTTGATGGGCTGCTATCATATGTTTAGTTTACGCAATAACCCCTTAAAGCTAGGCGTCCATTAAAGGCTGAGCAGAGCAGAGTGGAGTGGATTAGAGCCAGGTCCAAGGCTGCCAACGTCCACTGTACCTCGAGCCCTCTCTGATCTGTTCCTAATGGACGTCAACTACACGTACAAAGCTGGAAGCGTTTTTGGTGGATTATTTTACCTTCTTTGCTCGTAGTGGACGTTCAGCTTAATGCGATTGAATGACGATAAGTTGGTTTATTAGTATTCCGTTAACTCTTTAATTCCCGTAACGGCCCAAACGGCCCAGGCGGCAGAGTCCCATTCCGGCAGTGTCTTTTCACTTACAACTCCTACCCCCCTTCTTGGGTGGACCTTGGAGGTCCGATACCATTAACGGCTCACTACAATGGGTCAGAGATTTCCCTTCACAGCTGGAGGGAGAAGAGGGGCCAAGGTATTCTTGCTACTGTCGTCACACTAGGGTGAGTATAACAGGTGGTTTTCATTCTTATCTTTGGAAGCCTTTCTTTTCACAGCTTCATTTCCAAAACACAAATACTTTGTACTACTAAAGAAAACAAACAAAACGCCTTGAGGATTTACTAGTTGTCAATCTCTATCTGGAAACCAGAAAGCGGAGATAAATTACCCTTAGCTTAGCAGGGGGTCTATTGCCCTTTTCTCTAAATGCAGCACTTGGAGGGGTGAAAATGGTTTTTCTTTTCGGGCGGGAACCTGGTCCCTAAAGGATATTCCAGAAAACTGCATTGGGAACTAAAGAGTTAAAGCCACCTTTTAGTGACAGTAACAGCCCCAAAATTTGATAGAATGCATTGTCATCGACATCGAACATATCTGCCAAGTTTCAGCCCAATTGGATGACGGCAAAGGGATTAAGTTAGGCGTCCACTATAGGCTGAGCAGAGCGGAGTGGACTAGAGCTAGCTCCAAGGCTGCCAACGTCCAGTGTATAACGAGCCCTTTCTGATCTGTTCCTAATGGACGTCAACTATACGTACGAAGCTATGAGAGTTCTTGATGGATTATATTTTACCTTCTTTGCTCGTAGTGGACGTTCAGCTTAATGCGATTGAATGACGGCAAGTTGGTTTATTAGTATTCCGTTAAAGCGACCTTTTAGTGACAGTAACAGCCCAAAAAATTTGATAGAATGCATTGTCATCGACATCGAACATATCTGCCAAGTTTCAGCCCAATTGGATGACGGCAAAGGGATTAAGTTAGACGCCCACTACAGGCTGAGCAGAGCGGAGTGGACTAGAGCTAGCTCCAAGGCTGCCAACGTCCAGTGTATAACGAGCCAGCTCTGTTCCGGTCAGCTCCTAGTGGACGTCAACTACACGTACAAAGCTGGAAGCGTTCTTGGAGGATTATTTTACTTTCTTTGCTCGTAGTGGACGTTCAGCTTAATGCGATTGAATGACGACAAGAATACGTATAATAATGTTGGACGAGCCACCGATTGGTTTTGATCTATTGTTAAAGCGTTTCTTTCATCTGGTAGGAACTCTCGATTGCAAGGATTAGCTCTAGAAATACCACAGTTTTTCATGTAAATCTGAACACGATCTAGGAAGCCATAAGGGGATACAGATATGATCACACATTGATATAAATACATAATTGAAATGTGACAAAGCATATTCCGTTAAATATAAAGTGTGTGTCCGGTTATTTTATATTGTGTAAAATTTGCATGAATTAATTAATTTCAAACAGATATATTACATGATGCACATTTTAAAGATACTAAAGACGAAAGAAACATGTAGCATGTAATGCTTGTGTTCAAATATAATCAGACCTTTTTATCAAAACTTTTTTTAGTCGTCTGGATTGTTAGGATTAGCTCTAGAAATATCACAGTTTTCCATGTAAATGTCACGATCTAAGGACAAATTAATAACCGAATTAACGAGCTATTCGCGGTTTCACCTTAAATATGACGTATACTGAGACATGTATGAATTAATCATTGAGACAAGCATATGACTACTGGCCGGATCAACAAATAGGGAGTTTCATTCACTTTTCACAGTTGAGTAATTAAAAGTTAAAAAAAACCCTAAAAAACACGCTTTAATTGAAAGCGTGTTTGTTTTTAGTCGCATTATCCTTATCAGGATCTTCAAGATTGGCGATTTTTCATATTCAGAGACACGGTAGCGTTTTGTGCCAAGTAATACGGCGTGTACTAAAGCATACGCATGACTTAAATTTGTGATAAGCATGTGACTATTGGCAGGAACAACTGTAGAGTTTTCTCCACTTAACTAAAAAAATTAACTAAAAAAATTATACTTTACAACAAAAATTATTATTATTTACAACAAAAATTATTATTATTTACAACAAAAATTATTATTATTTACAACAAAAATTATTATTATTTACAACAAAAATTATTATTATTTACAACAAAAATTATTATTATTTACAACAAAAATTATTATTATTTACAACAAAAATTATTATTATTTACAACAAAAATTATTATTATTTACAACAAAAATTATTGTTATTTACAACAAAAATTATTGTTATTTACAACAAAAATTATTATTATTTACAACAAAAATTATTATTATTTACAACAAAAATTATAGTTTACAAGAAACTAAAAAACACTCTTTAATAGAAAACAGAACTAAAAAATAGAAAATAGTTTTTTTATAAGTTTGAAATAAGAATAGAGCGATTAACAAGAAATATTTATTTTATCGTAAAAAAGTGTTGGGTGCTTTTTAAGATATTTTCATAATGGCTCTTCTTTTACCAATATCTGTCATTAATATTTACAACAATTGATATCAAGCATCCCACGCTTTTCTACGATGAAATAAATATTTTTTGTTAATCTCACAATTCTCATTTCAAACTAATTTAAAATTATTTTGTACTTTTTAGTTTATTTTTCAATAAAAGCACGTTTTTCAGTTTTTTAAACCATTATATTTCAAAACACACCACATGAAAACCTTCTAAAGCTTCTATAAATTGTTCGACTAAAATTAAATTTCTTTTTAATTACAATAGATGGCAGCACTAACAAAAGAAACTGTTCTTAAATCAACACCAAGCAATTTTGATGAGTTAATGTCGAAAGCGCTTTGTCATAAATTTAAGTAACTTTTTCCGGCTTCGAAAAGTATTTTTTTTTTTTTTTGGAGAGAAAGATTGAAGGCTAAAGGTAAACAAATTCTTTGGTTATTCTCAGCATCTCTAAATCAATTGATAATTAAAAAAGCAAATAGAGTCGGTTATTCAACATACAATGTAGCATGTGGTTTTTAAAATACTGGAAACTCATTAAATTTTTTTTAAAGAATCCCTTACTAATATGGCATAAGACTGCTTTTAGCATGTAATAGAGCTTGAATCCGTCTAGGAATCGAATCATATAAGTGTGAAAAAGTGTTTGGAGGAATATTGTACGACTCTTCATTTCTTTTTAGATATTACAATACTCTTCAAAACCAGTCGGTTAATTTCACTCAGCTTCTCCTTCCGTACACTATAGACTGAGAGGCGACTGCAATTTTCGGACTCCATCGAACATCATTCGGAATTTTTTTTTATAGAAATTGGAGAAAAGTGAGTAGATTACGAATCCACTGGTCTGCCGTGGCAAAAATGGTCGAAACTGGTCAAAAATCGACTTTTAATAAGTTGAACTAAATCCAATTGCCAAATGCGCCATAACTTGCCAAATAATGAGCATTTTTTTTTTTATTTGGTAACCCCCTCACTCTTTAATTTTCAATTAAGAAGGTTGGCAGACGATTCGGATGTGTGGCTATGGCTTACTTGCATCTTTCACAAATGAGCCAAATTGGTAAGAAACATTACGTCACTGATGACATAACTGATGTCGCCAATTTGGCTTACTTTTTTAAGATATAAGTTTTCCGAGCCAGAGATCAGAAATCGTTTGCGCTTTTTCTCATTGAAAATCAAAATGCAATGGGTTGCCAGACGAAAAACGTTTGTTCTGTTTTTGGCAAGTTTATGACATATTTGGCAATCGAATTTTAGTTCAACTCATTTCAAGTCGATTTTTGATCAGTTTCGGCCATTTTTTGCCACGGCAGACCAGTGGATTCGTAATCTACTCACTTATCTCCAATTTCTATCAAAAATTCACTATGATGTTCGATGGGGTCCAAAAATTGCAGTCGCCTCTCTGACTAGTACACTACTTTTGCTTTGCAGAGCTTGTCTTGTTTGCTCTGTTTGTATGCTGTCACGACTATAGATACCGTATACCTAAGAACGACTGAAAGCTGGGATGTTTCGGTCACAGAAGCTTCAGCTAGAGTCAAAGACAACCTAACGTGACCTCATTGAACGGATCCTTCCGCGAAAAGAAAAAAAATAGTTCCGAGGAAATCCCAACATATATAGTAATACTGATAACCTGCGCACATGCTTTTGTTTTAAACTTAAATATATTTTGATAAAAAAAGAAAATAATCGTTTTTCAATTTTAATTTTACTTAATACTTTTTTTTTCTTACCACGGTTGCTATACGAGTTTTAACAAATCATATGGCTTTGACCGAGCTATTTCATGACGTCACTTACTTGGCGAATCACTATTGGCTAACCCTGTCTTCTCTCGGTTCAAGACGTCACATGTAAGATTACTGCGCATCCAATCAGGGCGTGATAAAACCGGATCACACATACATGCAGCGTATTCAAAGAGGTCAGGATAAGTTGTCGTGGACTGTGGGGCTCCTATAATTGGGCCTCTGTTAGAGTATGTAAAAGGTCTGACATTTTGCGCTATTGAAAAATATCCAAAACTTCACTAAAGCTACCTCATGCGTATCATGATATATACCTTTTAAAATAATACCTGGGGTGTGGAACATCGCGCAACTTTCAGTTACGCTATAATGCTGACGAGGATTTGTGTCACTTACAGTTTGTATACTTGCATCTTCCATTCAGAAGAAGCCAACCAAATGGTATAGTGGTTAGCGTGCTAGCTTCTAGACCACGAGGTTGCGGGTTCCGAGTCCCGTGTTAGGCATGGGTGTTTGTAAATGTATGTTGGCTTGTCTAATGACGAATGTTTCGGCGCATTATAGCCCTCGTGTTGCTGACGGCGCCAGATAATCTGAATACAACCAACCAAATCCATTCAGAAGAAATGGTCTGTTTGGCGATATTTTTGGCGATAATTCTTGTATGCGACTTTAAAAAAAACTCCTCCAAATTGGTGATTTTTGCTATGTAGTTTTTGATAATCCATATATTATCCTTTACTACAAGCGAAACTGAATGGAGAAGAAAAACCGATCACTGATGAGGTATGCTTAAGGAAATAGAACTCTGTGTTGAAAGCATTCATTTTTCAACTTTTTACGCCTTTAAAACATTTTTACGGAAATTTCGGCGGTGGGGATGATTAGAACACCATAAGAGGCATTACCTCAGATATTTTTTTTTAATCAAAATCGTTTGAGCCGTTTTTTTAGCAATCATGGAAAAACATGATTTTTGCAAAGGCAGCTCGTATGCGCGATTTTGACGAGACTCTCAATGGTAGGTCACATGGCCACCACTAACCCTCATACCAAATTTGAACATCGTAGGTCGATTTGTTCGGGAGTTATGCTGACCACAGATACACATACACCACTCGCAGACATATCTTTTTTGTATATCACTTTTTTGAAATCAGGTTGGTTGGTTGGTTGTATTCAGATTATCTGGCGCCGTCAGCAACACGAGGGCTATAATGCGCCGAAACATTTCGTCATTTAACAAACCAACATACATTTACAAATACCAATGCCAAACACGGGACTCGAACCCGCAACCTCGTGGTCTTTTTGAAATCAGGATGTTCCAAAACGAGAAGGAAAAAAAAAAAAAAAAAAAAAAAAAACTAATAATAATGATATTTTTTTTTTTGACCGAATGCTATACTTTCATTACCCTATGTATACATATGGGTAATTGAAAGTAGAAAAAAAAATCTGTTAGTTGGGATTGCTTTTTTTTAATGCTTACGAAGCGCATTCTTAAATGTCACTTTTATTTGCAGGTGTTTCATTATTTTGATAACCACCTACAGTTATAGAACAGATGTGTTTCAGATAATCCAACGCGAGGTTGCGGGTTCGAGTCCCGTGTAAGGCATGGGTGTTTGTAAATGTATGTTGGCATGTCAATGGACGAATGTTTCGGTGTATTATAGCCCTTGTGTTGCTGACGGCGCCAGATAATCTGAAAAACAACCAACCAACCAATCAGATAATCCCAAAAAATGTGCTTTGAACTCAGTGGTGGTTAATGGGGTACAGCAATTGCAGTTGGGCTGTATCTAAGTTTATTAGTTTAAAAGTAAAATTATATATTAAATTAATTATTTTAAATGAAGGCAAGAAATGAAAACACAGATAAATTTCTTTGGTAAATGGACAAATCTGCAATAAATAACAAACCTTTTGACTCAACCCTCAACGGAATATTCAGGAGGGGGGGGGGGGGACCTTTAAAATGAACCCAAACTGGAGATCTTCGAACGAACTATATCCAATTCGTGAAATTACGATTTCGCTGCATGTTTCCATGTAAACCAATGTTAAGATGAGCCTTTTCTTCCATGGTATTGTATACGAAGTTGTGGTGAGATGGGGGGGGGGAAATTTTCCTACGTCAGCGCTAGTATCACGCAGATTTTAAACGCACAAAATTAAATGTGAAAAATTTCAATTTAAACATATTTTTTCACAGTTATAATGTAAACAATTAGTTTACAATGTAAAGCAACACGGAGAAACTCTGAGTGATTAATATTTAAGATGACGCTAGCATAGCACGTATATTACATGCACAAAATTACGTAGTGTATACATATACAATTGAGAGGATTTTCTTTAATTTTTATGTAATAATTTTAAAGTTTTTGGCAGTATAGTAGAAATAAAAATGATGCATTTATATATATGAACTTTTTTTTTCCTTCAATTTTTTAATCTGCTAATTGCAATTAAAGTGACTAATTAGGACATTATTAGAACTTACATAAATAAACTTGTAATTAATTTAGAGGTATGATTTTTACTGCAAATAAAAGATATTATATTGACGCATGTTCCTATGGAGAATTTCGAATTCGGCTGCAATATTTATTTAATTATAAGTTTTGAAATAAAAAGTTAAAAAAAAAAATACATAGTTTTTAACAAAAATTAAGCTTAAAATATTCATAAAAAAAAGTGTTGATAACAATATATCATAGATTCTGCATAGAAAACACATACACAACTTGTGTCTTCAGAGCAAAATTAGAACTTTGTAAATCGGACAATTTATTATGAAGTTATGACCGTTGGCGTGAAGTCATATAGCACCAAATGTCATTCTTCAGAAAACGGGTTTAAAGTTGTTCTTGTTGTTGCTGTTGCTAATCCTCACTGTCGACGGAGTCAGACAAGATCCACGAGTTCGTTGACTAAAAGGAAGTCGAAGACTAGGAGAGGATTGCTAAAGAGATCCTCCTTAGAGAGTCCCATGCAATCCAAGAGGTGCTCAGGGGAGGCCTGATGATTTTGGCACTTGGTGCAGGTGGCGAAGGTTTTCCTGCCCTCGTTGAAAGTGAGGCCCTTGATGTGACCGCTAACAAGCCTTGATAGAACAGTCCGTCTGTTACACGGGAGGTCAAGGGACAAACCCGGTTTTGAGCCCTTGTACCAATTATGGGTTGGGGGTGTTTTCCACTCCTCCGAGATCTTTGATTTTTCCAGAGAGTATAATTCCAAAAAAGTAAGTGTGAAAGAGGAAGATGTTGAAATCCTGCAACCCTCCTTAGCAAGGATATCGGCCATTTCGTTCCCGTGGAGATTCACAGGGGAAGGTACCCATTGCAAATGAACATCATGATTGAGAGAAATGAGCTTTAATTTAAGCAGGATAGAGGTGCTGATCCTGTCGCCCACAAGGAGCCACTTACAAAGATGGTGGAGAGAGCTACGGCTGTCAGACAAGATCCATAGGTCACCATAATCCTCTTGGGTTAGAATAACTTCTAGTCCCAGGTCTATTGCAATCAATTCACTTCTGAAGACAGAGCAGTGATTAGGATTACGATGAGAAAGAGTCAGATTAGCTTGAGGGGTTTCGATATATATGCCACTGTCAGCAAGATTGTCAATTTTACTACCATCAGTAAATATTTTAATGGCATTGTTAGGAATGTGGCTCAGGTTTTCTAAGGCGTTTAAAGTTTACTACACTAATGAACGTGATACGAAACAGGTTCACAAAACTCATTGTAATTTAGAAAGTAAATTGAGTATAAGAAATAAAATGGTATTATTTTAAAGGTAATGAATTCGGGAATATTTAAAAAAAAAAAAAAAAAAAAAAAAAAAAACGCAGACTTGAGTTAAATTTGGAAATTCTCAATGTATATGTATGCCTAAAGAAAATTGTCATATAACTTTTTTTATCACTTCATATATTTATCAAGAATTATTTTCAAATCAGAAATAATTTTTATTCGCATGCACTAAATTAATGTGTTATATTAATTATTTTCGAAAGGCTAGTATAATGACCCACTTGAGAATTTAAATATTATCAGTTACGGAATAATCAAATATATAAGCTCTTCCTTGGCGCGCATGATTATTTAGCTAATGATCACATAAACCGAGTGTATTAGTATCACCTGTATTTACAATGAAACAATGACATAAAATTGTCTGAATATTTTTAGATATTGACGGATAAAGTAAACGATATAACTCTTTATGATATTAACGAATGAGAAATTTATTCAGCTTTGGTCAACCTGTTACAACTGATTCAAAGCTGAACCAATAAGGAAACGGAATAACCCGTTAAATGAGAGTCTGTTCAAATTTTTACTTTAATTAATGAGACCTGGATTAATTATGGATTTTGTAATTATGTATAAATGATAAATTTCAGCTACTTGTTAATGTATTTAATTTAATGGGAGTATGGATTTATTACGGATTTTGTAATTGTGTATAAATGGGATAAATTTCAGCTACTTGTTAATGTATTTAATTTAATGGGAGTGAGGATTAATTATGGATTTTGTAATTATGCATAAATGATAAATTTCAGCTGCTCGTTAATGTATTTAATTTAATGGGAGTGTGGAATAATTATGGATTTTGTAATTATGCATAAAGGTTGACTTTCAGCTACTTGTTAATGTATTTAATCTAATGGGAGTATGGATTAATTATGGATTTTGTAATTATGTATAAATGACGAATTTCAGCTAATTGTTAATGTATTTAATCTAATGGGAGTATGGATTAATTATGGATTTTGTAATTATGTATAAATGACGAATTTCAGCTAATTGTTAATGTATTTAATCTAATGGGAGTGTGGATTAATTATGGATTTTGTAATTATGCATAAATGATAAATTTCAGCTACTCGTTAATGTATTTAATCTAATGGGAGTGTGGATTAATTATGGATTTTGTAATTATGTATAAATGACGAATTTCAGCTAATTGTTAATGTATTTAATCTAATGGGAGTATGGATTAATTATGGATTTTGTAATTATGTATAAATGACGAATTTCAGCTAATTGTTAATGTATTTAATCTAATGGGAGTGTGGATTAATTATGGATTTTGTAATTATGCATAAATGATAAATTTCAGCTACTCGTTAATGTATTTAATCTAATGGGAGTGTGGATTAATTATGGATTTTGTAATTATGTATATATGGTAAGTTTCAGCTACTTGTTAATTTATTTCATCTAATGGGAGTGTGGATTAATTATGGATTTTGTAATTATGCATAAATGATGAATTTCAGCAACTCGTTAATGTATTTAATCTAATGGGAGTGTGGATTAATTATGGATTTTGTAATTATGCATAAATGATAAATTTCAGCTACTCGTTAATGTATTTAATCTAATGGGAGTGTGGATTAATTATGGATTTTGTAATTATGTATATATGGTAAGTTTCAGCTACTTGTTAATTTATTTCATCTAATGGGAGTGTGGATTAATTATGGATTTTGTAATTATGCATAAATGATGAATTTCAGCAACTCGTTAATGTATTTAATCTAATGCAATGAAGGAAATTTATTTTTCTTACACTTTTGTGTTCAGTGCAAATGTCTATCCGATTATGCGTGCTTGTTTATTGAATATGTGTTAATTAACTATATGTTGATTAAAGGACTATGTGGTGAAACTGCAAACACACGATTGCAGTGCGTAAAAATGTGCATCAGAAGTAAAAATTGGAACTCCTATGAAGAACCATTCCTTATTCTCGCTATGATATAATCTGCTGGCCCAAATCATTTATAAACTACTCTATATATATCTATGAAATGTGGTGAGTATAAGTACGAAAGCGACCACTTAATGAAACGACATAAATTGACAACCCGAAAATGGCGTACCTTTTTTTCACAGATATATGCATTTGGAGTTTTTAGATATTTTAGGACTCGATATTCGTTAGTGATTACTTAGACATAATAATCGCCAAATCTATTCTACATAAAATTCGGAATTTTGATTCAACGTTTCGTTTTTTCTGAGGAATTTGATTCCAAAAAGTAGGTGTACGTTCACTTTTGACTTTAACTGTATCTCTCAGCAATAGAAAAAAAAAATATCTAACACTGATGAGCTTTTTAAAAAAGTCATGCCTCTACGCAACCTAAAATGCACAGGTTGTTCATGACTCCACTAGTATTTCATAACAATGTTATTCATTCCCTTTACTTAAGATTTAATGAATGGAGGAAAGTTGAAATCAATTTTGTGTTGCAAAATCTAAAGAAATACAATTATGTAGGCTTTTTTTTTTTTTTTTATATAATCCCAAAATCATGCTTAATCAAAAGTACAAATACAATTAGAAAGCGTTACCGGCATGATTATTGATCCACTGGACATGGAAATTAGTTGGCGGAAAGGAAACAATAAACAGAAACTGCTAGACAGAAGCGTTTGAAAGTGGTAGGCAAAATCAATTATTGAATTGAAACGTTTCTTTCCTTTCGAGTGGAAATACCTCGGGAAATTTCCCCATCGGTGAAAAAAAGAAAAGCAACAAAGGGATGAGGAAATGGCGTGACTTGGATGATTTTCATCGTTCAAGGTCGTAGAATTCTCGCAACTCCACTGTTGAACAACGTTGGCGGATGGGTGACGACAATTACTGGGAAGTCGATTGCGCTACATCTTGAGTTTCGGAGGAAGATTACAAAGAATCCGTTTTTTAATTAGTACTTTATAGACTGAGAGGCGACTGCGATTTTTGGACCCCATCGAACATCATTTTGATTTTTTTTTATAGAAATTAGAGAAAAGTGAGTAGATTACGAATCCACTGGTCTGCCGTGGCAAAAATGGCCGAAACTGGTCAAAAAGCGACTTTTAATAAGTTGAACTAAATCCAATTGCCAAATGAGCCATAACTTGCCAAATAATGAGCATATTTTTTTATTTGGTAACCCTCACTCTTTAAATTATCAATTAAGAAGGTTGCAGACGATGATTCAGATATCTGGCGACGGTCTACTTGCATCTATTAAAAGGGAGCCAAGTTGGCAATAAACATTACTTCACGGATGACGTAACTGATGTTGCCAATTTGGCTTACTTTTAAAAGATACAAATTTTAAAAGCCAGAAATCAGAAATCGTTTGCGCTTTTTCTCATTGAAAATCAAAATGCACGGTTGCCAGACGAAAAAGTTTGTTCTCTTTTTGGCAAGTTATGACATATTTGCAATCGGATTTTAGGTCAACTCATTCCAAATCGATTTTTGACCAGTTTCGGCCATTTTTGCCAAGGCAAACCAGTGGATCCTTAATCTACTCACTTTTCTCCAATTTCTATAAAAAATTCAGAATGATGTTCGATGGGGTCCAAAAATTGTAGTCGCCTCTCGGACTATTATATTAACTTCGATTTTGTTTGACCCAGTGTTTGTGGAGAGAATAATCTTCGGAGGGCAAATTAACCCTCCCAAGATTATTCCCGCCACAAACACTGGAACAAACAAAGATCGTAGTTAATATAAAGTACTGATTAAAAAGCGGAAAGTGGGCAAATTAATCCATTTGCCATCATGCAATGGAGTTGAAACTTTGGCAGATAGAATGCCTTGTCATCGATAGCGAGTCTATCATGTTTTAGGGGTAAAAAAATGTTGGTCCATTGCGGGGAATCAATGGTTTTCTTCGTAGTGATCAAATTATATCGATAATAAAGTCGATCTGAACAAATCGCTTAAAAAAGTAGGAATTGCAGAGAAAAGTTCAATGCATATGAGGGATTTTTATTAAAGCTCTGATCGGTTGGGAATAATTTTATGTTTCAATTCTATATATACAGGGTGCCCATAAAAGAATGTCCTAGACAATGGTACATTGTAATAGTTTATTTTAAATTATTTACCATAATCATAAAATAAATTGAAGGTAAACTAATCTAGTGTGTTTTAGACTATTGAAATCATAATTATATGTTTGCGTATAAAAATTTCACAAATTAAATACTATTAAAATTATAACTGGGGCAATCTTTAATGGACTTACTCTATATCGAGGAGAAAGTTTTGCCCGGGTTAAAAATATTTAAGTGAAGACAATTTTACTGATTTTTTTTTTTACTAATTGCGAGCATACATGTTCTTTATAGCTTTGAAAATGTCTAGTTTGGAAAGAAATTATCCCTACGATGTTGATAGGACAAAAAAAAGTTTTTTTTTTTTTTTTTTGTCTTTTATTGCATAATTTGTTTGCCCTTGGTTATTAATTAACGGAGAGTTAACGTAGATCTCAAATCCAAATCATAGAGCAAATATGAAATTATATGTTGTCAAAATTGTCAAAATTTCTCAACAAATTTCTCAATTTTCAAAATTAAGAATTTTTTTTTTTTTAGCCTAAATACTTTTAAAAATTACTCCATTTCTTTTTTACCCTCAATTGCTTTTTAAACTGATATTTTGGTACTTAAATTTACATAATTTGTCTACGTTGTTCGGATTTTGAATGTATTAGTTAAATAAAACAAATGCGGACGTTATCTCATTATTTGATCAACTAAAATTTAAAACTAATAGATTTTTTTTGTGCTTGATTTTCTACGTTTGCACGTTGAATAAAAAACATAATGCTGCATTGCGCTTAAGATTTATGTATTACTAACTTAATAATTCTAATCAAAATTATTTCTGTATGCGAAACAAATTTTAAAATTGATTAAGCTTCAACGGAAACCTCTTTAATGGTCTCTTGAGTAATTCTCTGGCTGACGCACGGGACATGTTGGCTCTTTGTTTCAACTCGTAAACAAATGTCGGTCGCTCAAAATAATTATTGTTGCACGAATTGTCTGTATATAGTGTAAATAGTGACGTATTATTTTAAAATTCTATTGTAATTTATTTTTATCTTATTTTATTTTTTTAACAGCGATTATATAGGTTAGAAAAAGGTGGCAACACCTAAAGTAATCGAGAAATTTCGAGATGTTTCTTTTTCAAATAATTGGCTGGAAATTTCGGGAATGTTCTCACTCGCCTGGTATATAAAGACCGGAGATCGGGAAAGTTTTCAGATTGACTTCGGACTTCGATGAAAGCTGATCGCCTTGTTTACCTATTGGAGTGAGCTTGTATAATAGCTGTATTCGAAGTTGTTTTCATTGAAGCTTGTTTGGAGGCTTGATAGTGACTGTTCTCCGAATAACTTTTGTGAGCTTTTGAAGAGAGAATAAATATTTTTATACCGTAAAAACTGTGCCATCATTGCCTCGGTGGAAGAATTCATAACATTATTTTTCAATATAACTTTGCCCTCAGCTAGTATTGTATAAAACAAAAACATAACTATTAGATTCGTTATAATTTTAGAATCCTAATTTGTTTACGGGTAGAAAAAAAAAAAGAAAAAAAGAGCCAAAATGTCAGGAGTGTACAGCAGAGAATCTCCCTCTTTTATCTTATTGCAAGAAATTTTTTATACAACTAAAGTCATAAAATAGTCAAGACTTCTGATTCCAATAACAACACAGCCACTGATTTTTAACTCTAACTTGTAGATAGGTTGTAAGCGGTTTCCGTTCATTAAGCAGATGAAGAAAATACACGACTTTACAAAACCAGTTTACAGAGTTATGCCATACAAATCGATTGCTTGTTTTTCCTATTTCTTAGAGCCATCCAAACGGTATAGTGGTTAGCGTGCTAGCTTCTAGACCGCGAGGGTTCGAGTCCCGTGTTAGGCATGGGTGTTTGTAAATGCATGTTGGCTTGTCAAATGACGAAAGTTTCTGCGCATTATAGCCCTCGTGTTGCTGACGGTGCCAGATAATCTGAAAACAACCCATCTATTTCTTAGAAATTGTATCATTAGGAGCACATGTTTCAAAAGTTGAAGGAGACAGTCATTGTATATTCAATTTTATCGTACATCACCGAAAGGAGGTCCAAACGAATGAATGTCTGATCGAGGAGATGCAGCCAACAGAATTGCAGCCATACTTCAATACTCTTGGTTATCAACAGGCGTTAACTAGTTCGTGGGAAAAATTGCTAGCGCTGATCAATGTGGTGATAGCTTAACATTCCCCGACTTCAAGCGCTATCCGGAAATTAGCATTTAGGGACAATACAGTTGGAGATTGTGAGAGACATTGTTAGCTGTTAGATTATCTCATCTCAACGTGAGTTTAGTGAATTTGGAATCTACTTCAAACTGTGGCGTATTGAAAACCTTGTGAAATAACTTTGGTAGATGTCTTCTACGGGGACGTCTCAGACCATTCGGGCTCTCTTCTGGACATCCCAGCATTCTGTGATAGAGGCTGGATCTATACTAAACTTCAACTTAACTAGACATCACTTAGACGATAGATCGTCACAGTGCTCATAGGTATTTAATCCATTTTGGCGGAGTGAAGACATAATTCTCGCCAAACCTTAGAGCCTTTTGTTCTCTATACTAAACTTCAACTTAACTAGACATCACTTAGACGGTAGATCGTCACAGTGCTCATAGGTATTTAATAAATTTTGGCGGAGTGAAGACATAATTCTCGCCAAACCTTAGAGCCTTTTGTTCTCTATACTAAACTTCAACTTAACTAGACATCACTAAGACGGTAGATCGTCACAGTGCTCATAGGTATTTAATCCATTTTGGCGGAGTGAAGACATAATTCTCGCCAAACCTTAGAGCCTTTTGTTCTCTATACTAAACTTCAACTTAACTAGACATCACTTAGACGGTAGATCGTCACAGTGCTCATAGGTATTTAATCCATTTTGGCGGAGTGAAGACATAATTCTCGCCAAACCTTAGAGCCTTTTGTTCTCTATACTAAACTTCAACTTAACTAGACATCACTTAGACGGCAGATCGTCACAGTGCTCATAGGTATTTATGTTGAATGTTTTAACTGTAACCGTTTGAAATGATTTGACAAGGTTTGATTTTTAGTAACTTCTACTTTCATGTAGTTCTTTTTCCTTTTTTTCAAATAAACGGTTTGTTAATAAAACAAGTTTCTGATCGTTACTTTCTTTATTTAAGAGTATATTAATACTGCGCATAAGGAACTGCAACAATTTAATCCATTTTGGCGGAGTGAAGACATAATTCTCGCCAAACCTTAGAGCCTTTTGTTCTCTATACTAAACTTCAACTTAACTAGACATCACTTAGACGGTAGATCGTCACAGTGCTCATAGGTATTTAATCCATTTTGGCGGAGTGAAGACATAATTCTCGCCAAACCTTAGAGCCTTTTGTTCTCTATACTAAACTTCAACTTAACTAGACATCACTTAGACGGTAGATCGTCACAGTGCTCATAGGTATTTAATCCATTTTGGCGGAGTGAAGACATAATTCTCGCCAAACCTTAGAGCCTTTTGTTCTCTATACTAAACTTCAACTTAACTAGACATCACTTAGACGGTAGATCGTCACAGTGCTCATAGGTATTTAATCCATTTTGGTGGAGTGAAGACCTAATTCTCGCCAAACCTTAGAGCCTTTTGTTCTCTATACTAAACTTCAACTTAACTAGACATCACTTAGACGGTAGATCGTCACAGTGCTCATAGGTATTTAATCCATTTTGGCGGAGTGAAGACATAATTCTCGCCAAACCTTAGAGCCTTTTGTTCTCTATACTAAACTTCAACTTAACTAGACATCACTTAGACGGTAGATCGTCACAGTGCTCATAGGTATTTATGTTGAATGTTTTAACTGTAACCGTTTGAAATGATTTGACAAGGTTTGATTTTTAGTAACTTCTACTTTCATGTAGTTCTTTTTCCTTTTTTTTCAAATAAACGGTTTGTTAATAAAACAAGTTTCTGATCGTTACTTTCTTTATTTAAGAGTATATTAATACTGCGCATAAGGAACTGCAACAATTTAATCCATTTTGGCGGAGTGAAGACATAATTCTCGCCAAACCTTAGAGCCTTTTGTTCTCTATACTAAACTTCAACTTAACTAGACATCACTTAGACGGTAGATCGTCACAGTGCTCATAGATATTTAATCCATTTTGGTGGAGTGAAGACCTAATTCTCGCCAAACCTTAGAGCCTTTTGTTCTCTATACTAAACTTCAACTTAACTAGACATCACTTAGACGGTAGATCGTCACAGTGCTCATAGGTATTTAATCCATTTTGGCGGAGTGAAGACATAATTCTCGCCAAACCTTAGAGAATTTTGTTCTCTATACTAAACTTCAACTTAACTAGACATCACTTAGACGGTAGATCGTCACAGTGCTCATAGGTATTTAATCCATTTTGGCGGAGTGAAGACATAATTCTCGCCAAACCTTAGAGCCTTTTGTTCTCTATACTAAACTTCAACTTAACTAGACATCACTTAGACGGTAGATCGTCACAGTGCTCATAGGTATTTAATTCATTTTGGCGGAGTGAAGACATAATTCTCGCCAAACCTTAGAGCCTTTTGTTCTCTATACTAAACTTCAACTTAACTAGACATCACTTAGACGGTAGATCGTCACAGTGCTCATAGGTATTTATGTTGAATGTTTTAACTGTAACCGTTTGAAATGATTTGACAAGGTTTGATTTTTAGTAACTTCTACTTTCATGTAGTTCTTTTTCCTTTTTTTCAAATAAACGGTTTGTTAATAAAACAAGTTTCTGATCGTTACTTTCTTTATTTAAGAGTATATTAATACTGTGCATAAGGAACTGCAACAATTTAATCCATTTTGGCGGAGTGAAGACATAATTCTCGCCAAACCTTAGAGCCTTTTGTTCTCTATACTAAACTTCAACTTAACTAGACATCACTTAGACGGTAGATCGTCACAGTGCTCATAGGTATTTAATCCATTTTGGTGGAGTGAAGACCTAATTCTCGCCAAACCTTAGAGCCTTTTGTTCTCTATACTAAACTTCAACTTAACTAGACATCACTTAGACGGTAGATCGTCACAGTGCTCATAGGTATTTATGTTGAATGTTTTAACTGTAACCGTTTGAAATGATTTAACAAGGTTTGATTTTTAGTAACTTCTACTTTCATGTAGTTCTTTTTCCTTTTTTTCAAATAAACGGTTTGTTAATAAAACAAGTTTCTGATCGTTACTTTCTTTATTTAAGAGTATATTAATACTGCGCATAATTAACTGCAACAATTTAATCCATTTTGGCGGAGTGAAGACATAATTCTCGCCAAACCTTAGAGCCTTTTGTTCTCTATACTAAACTTCAACTTAACTAGACATCACTTAGACGGTAGATCGTCACAGTGCTCATAGGTATTTATGTTGAATGTTTTAACTGTAACCGTTTGAAATGATTTGACAAGGTTTGATTTTTAGTAACTTCTACTTTCATGTAGTTCTTTTTCCTTTTTTTCAAATAAACGGTTTGTTAATAAAACAAGTTTCTGATCGTTACTTTCTTTATTTAAGAGTATATTAATACTGCGCATAAGGAACTGCAACAATTTAATCCATTTTGGCGGAGTGAAGACATAATTCTCGCCAAACCTTAGAGCCTTTTGTTCTCTATACTAAACTTCAACTTAACTAGACATCACTTAGACGGTAGATCGTCACAGTGCTCATAGGTATTTAATCCATTTTGGTGGAGTGAAGACCTAATTCTCGCCAAACCTTAGAGCCTTTTGTTCTCTATACTAAACTTCAACTTAACTAGACATCACTTAGACGGTAGATCGTCACAGTGCTCATAGGTATTTAATTCATTTTGGCGGAGTGAAGACATAATTCTCGCCAAACCTTAGAGCCTTTTGTTCTCTATACTAAACTTCAACATAACTAGACATCACTTAGACGGTAGATCGTCACAGTGCTCATAGGTATTTATGTTGAATGTTTTAACTGTAACCGTTTGAAATGATTTGACAAGGTTTGATTTTTAGTAACTTCTACTTTCATGTAGTTCTTTTTCCTTTTTTTCAAATAAACGGTTTGTTAATAAAACAAGTTTCTGATCGTTACTTTCTTTATTTAAGAGTATATTAATACTGCGCATAAGGAACTGCAACAATTTAATCCATTTTGGCGGAGTGAAGACATAATTCTCGCCAAACCTTAGAGCCTTTTGTTCTCTATACTAAACTTCAACTTAACTAGACATCACTTAGACGGTAGATCGTCACAGTGCTCATAGGTATTTATGTTGAATGTTTTAACTGTAACCGTTTGAAATGATTTGACAAGGTTTGATTTTTAGTAACTTCTACTTTCATGTAGTTCTTTTTCCTTTTTTTCAAATAAACGGTTTGTTAATAAAACAAGTTTCTGATCGTTACTTTCTTTATTTAAGAGTATATTAATACTGCGCATAAGGAACTGCAACAATTTAATCCATTTTGGCGGAGTGAAGACATAATTCTCGCCAAACCTTAGAGCCTTTTGTTCTCTATACTAAACTTCAACTTAACTAGACATCACTTAGACGGTAGATCGTCACAGTGCTCATAGATATTTAATCCATTTTGGTGGAGTGAAGACCTAATTCTCGCCAAACCTTAGAGCCTTTTGTTCTCTATACTAAACTTCAACTTAACTAGACATCACTTAGACGGTAGATCGTCACAGTGCTCATAGGTATTTAATCCATTTTGGCGGAGTGAAGACATAATTCTCGCCAAACCTTAGAGCCTTTTGTTCTCTATACTAAACTTCAACTTAACTAGACACCACTTAGACGGTAGATCGTCACAGTGCTCATAGGTATTTAATCCATTTTGGCGGAGTGAAGACATAATTCTCGCCAAACCTTAGAGCCTTTTGTTCTCTATACTAAACTTCAACTTAACTAGACATCACTTAGACGGTAGATCGTCACAGTGCTCATAGGTATTTAATCCATTTTGGCGGAGTGAAGACATAATTCTCGCCAAACCTTAGAGCCTTTTGTTCTCTATACTAAACTTCAACTTAACTAGACATCACTTAGACGGTAGATCGTCACTGTGCTCATAGGTATTTATGTTGAATGTTTTAACTGTAACCGTTTGAAATGATTTGACAAGGTTTGATTTTTAGTAACTTCTACTTTCATGTAGTTCTTTTTCCTCTTTTTCAAATAAACGGTTTGTTAATAAAACAAGTTTCTGATCGTTACTTTCTTTATTTAAGAGTATATTAATACTGTGCATAAGGAACTGCAACAATTTAATCCATTTTGGCGGAGTGAAGACATAATTCTCGCCAAACCTTAGAGCCTTTTGTTCTCTATACTAAACTTCAACTTAACTAGACATCACTTAGACGGTAGATCGTCACAGTGCTCATAGGTATTTAATCCATTTTGGTGGAGTGAAGACCTAATTCTCGCCAAACCTTAGAGCCTTTTGTTCTCTATACTAAACTTCAACTTAACTAGACATCACTTAGACGGTAGATCGTCAGAGTGCTCATAGGTATTTATGTTGAATGTTTTAACTGTAACCGTTTGAAATGATTTGACAAGGTTTGATTTTTAGTAACTTCTACTTTCATGTAGTTCTTTTTCCTTTTTTTCAAATAAACGGTTTGTTAATAAAACAAGTTTCTGATCGTTACTTTCTTTATTTAAGAGTATATTAATACTGCGCATAATTAACTGCAACAATTTAATCCATTTTGGCGGAGTGAAGACATAATTCTCGCCAAACCTTAGAGCCTTTTGTTCTCTATACTAAACTTCAACTTAACTAGACATCACTTAGACGGTAGATCGTCACAGTGCTCATAGGTATTTATGTTGAATGTTTTAACTGTAACCGTTTGAAATGATTTGACAAGGTTTGATTTTTAGTAACTTCTACTTTCATGTAGTTCTTTTTCCTTTTTTTCAAATAAACGGTTTGTTAATAAAACAAGTTTCTGATCGTTACTTTCTTTATTTAAGAGTATATTAATACTGCGCATAAGGAACTGCAACAATTTAATCCATTTTGGCGGAGTGAAGACATAATTCTCGCCAAACCTTAGAGCCTTTTGTTCTCTATACTAAACTTCAACTTAACTAGACATCACTTAGACGGTAGATCGTCACAGTGCTCATAGGTATTTAATCCATTTTGGTGGAGTGAAGACCTAATTCTCGCCAAACCTTAGAGCCTTTTGTTCTCTATACTAAACTTCAACTTAACTAGACATCACTTAGACGGTAGATCGTCACAGTGCTCATAGGTATTTATGTTGAATGTTTTAACTGTAACCGTTTGAAATGATTTGACAAGGTTTGATTTTTAGTAACTTCTACTTTCATGTAGTTCTTTTTCCTTTTTTTCAAATAAACGGTTTGTTAATAAAACAAGTTTCTGATCGTTACTTTCTTTATTTAAGAGTATATTAATACTGCGCATAAGGAACTGCAACAATTTAATCCATTTTGGCGGAGTGAAGACATAATTCTCGCCAAACCTTAGAGCCTTTTGTTCTCTATACTAAACTTCAACTTAACTAGACATCACTTAGACGGTAGATCGTCACAGTGCTCATAGGTATTTATGTTGAATGTTTTAACTGTAACCGTTTGAAATGAGTTGACAAGGTTTGATTTTTAGTAACTTCTACTTTCATGTAGTTCTTTTTCCTTTTTTTCAAATAAACGGTTTGTTAATAAAACAAGTTTCTGATCGTTACTTTCTTTATTTAAGAGTATATTAATACTGCGCATAAGGAACTGCAACAATTTAATCCATTTTGGCGGAGTGAAGACATAATTCTCGCCAAACCTTAGAGCCTTTTGTTCTCTATACTAAACTTCAACATAACTAGACATCACTTAGACGGTAGATCGTCACAGTGCTCATAGGTATTTATGTTGAATGTTTTAACTGTAACCGTTTGAAATGATTTGACAAGGTTTGATTTTTAGTAACTTCTACTTTCATGTAGTTCTTTTTCCTTTTTTTCAAATAAACGGTTTGTTAATAAAACAAGTTTCTGATCGTTACTTTCTTTATTTAAGAGTATATTAATACTGCGCATAAGGAACTGCAACAATTTAATCCATTTTGGCGGAGTGAAGACATAATTCTCGCCAAACCTTAGAGCCTTTTGTTCTCTATACTAAACTTCAACTTAACTAGACATCACTTAGACGGTAGATCGTCACAGTGCTCATAGGTATTTATGTTGAATGTTTTAACTGTAACCGTTTGAAATGATTTGACAAGGTTTGATTTTTAGTAACTTCTACTTTCATGTAGTTCTTTTTCCTTTTTTTCAAATAAACGGTTTGTTAATAAAACAAGTTTCTGATCGTTACTTTCTTTATTTAAGAGTATATTAATACTGCGCATAAGGAACTGCAACAATTTAATCCATTTTGGCGGAGTGAAGACATAATTCTCGCCAAACCTTAGAGCCTTTTGTTCTCTATACTAAACTTCAACTTAACTAGACATCACTTAGACGGTAGATCGTCACAGTGCTCATAGATATTTAATCCATTTTGGTGGAGTGAAGACCTAATTCTCGCCAAACCTTAGAGCCTTTTGTTCTCTATACTAAACTTCAACTTAACTAGACATCACTTAGACGGTAGATCGTCACAGTGCTCATAGGTATTTAATCCATTTTGGCGGAGTGAAGACATAATTCTCGCCAAACCTTAGAGCCTTTTGTTCTCTATACTAAACTTCAACTTAACTAGACATCACTTAGACGGTAGATCGTCACAGTGCTCATAGGTATTTATGTTGAATGTTTTAACTGTAACCGTTTGAAATGATTTGACAAGGTTTGATTTTTAGTAACTTCTACTTTCATGTAGTTCTTTTTCCTCTTTTTCAAATAAACGGTTTGTTAATAAAACAAGTTTCTGATCGTTACTTTCTTTATTTAAGAGTATATTAATACTGTGCATAAGGAACTGCAACAATTTAATCCATTTTGGCGGAGTGAAGACATAATTCTCGCCAAACCTTAGAGCCTTTTGTTCTCTATACTAAACTTCAACTTAACTAGACATCACTTAGACGGTAGATCGTCACAGTGCTCATAGGTATTTAATCCATTTTGGTGGAGTGAAGACCTAATTCTCGCCAAACCTAAGAGCCTTTTGTTCTCTATACTAAACTTCAACTTAACTAGACATCACTTAGACGGTAGATCGTCACAGTGCTCATAGGTATTTATGTTGAATGTTTTAACTGTAACCGTTTGAAATGATTTGACAAGGTTTGATTTTTAGTAACTTCTACTTTCATGTAGTTCTTTTTCCTTTTTTTCAAATAAACGGTTTGTTAATAAAACAAGTTTCTGATCGTTACTTTCTTTATTTAAGAGTATATTAATACTGCGCATAATTAACTGCAACAATTTAATCCATTTTGGCGGAGTGAAGACATAATTCTCGCCAAACCTTAGAGCCTTTTGTTCTCTATACTAAACTTCAACTTAACTAGACATCACTTAGACGTTAGATCGTCACAGTGCTCATAGGTATTTATGTTGAATGTTTTAACTGTAACCGTTTGAAATGATTTGACAAGGTTTGATTTTTAGTAACTTCTACTTTCATGTAGTTCTTTTTCCTTTTTTTCAAATAAACGGTTTGTTAATAAAACAAGTTTCTGATCGTTACTTTCTTTATTTAAGAGTATATTAATACTGCGCATAAGGAACTGCAACAATTTAATCCATTTTGGCGGAGTGAAGACATAATTCTCGCCAAACCTTAGAGCCTTTTGTTCTCTATACTAAACTTCAACTTAACTAGACATCACTTAGACGGTAGATCGTCACAGTGCTCATAGGTATTTAATCCATTTTGGTGGAGTGAAGACCTAATTCTCGCCAAACCTTAGAGCCTTTTGTTCTCTATACTAAACTTCAACTTAACTAGACATCACTTAGACGGTAGATCGTCACAGTGCTCATAGGTATTTATGTTGAATGTTTTAACTGTAACCGTTTGAAATGATTTGACAAGGTTTGATTTTTAGTAACTTCTACTTTCATGTAGTTCTTTTTCCTTTTTTTCAAATAAACGGTTTGTTAATAAAACAAGTTACTGATCGTTACTTTCTTTATTTAAGAGTATATTAATACTGCGCATAAGGAACTGCAACAATTTAATCCATTTTGGCGGAGTGAAGACATAATTCTCGCCAAACCTTAGAGCCTTTTGTTCTCTATACTAAACTTCAACTTAACTAGACATCACTTAGACGGTAGATCGTCACAGTGCTCATAGGTATTTATGTTGAATGTTTTAACTGTAACCGTTTGAAATGAGTTGACAAGGTTTGATTTTTAGTAACTTCTACTTTCATGTAGTTCTTTTTCCTTTTTTTCAAATAAACGGTTTGTTAATAAAACAAGTTTCTGATCGTTACTTTCTTTATTTAAGAGTATATTAATACTGCGCATAAGGAACTGCAACAATTTAATCCATTTTGGCGGAGTGAAGACATAATTCTCGCCAAACCTTAGAGCCTTTTGTTCTCTATACTAAACTTCAACATAACTAGACATCACTTAGACGGTAGATCGTCACAGTGCTCATAGGTATTTATGTTGAATGTTTTAACTGTAACCGTTTGAAATGATTTGACAAGGTTTGATTTTTAGTAACTTCTACTTTCATGTAGTTCTTTTTCCTTTTTTTCAAATAAACGGTTTGTTAATAAAACAAGTTTCTGATCGTTACTTTCTTTATTTAAGAGTATATTAATACTGCGCATAAGGAACTGCAACAATTTAATCCATTTTGGCGGAGTGAAGACATAATTCTCGCCAAACCTTAGAGCCTTTTGTTCTCTATACTAAACTTCAACTTAACTAGACATCACTTAGACGGTAGATCGTCACAGTGCTCATAGGTATTTATGTTGAATGTTTTAACTGTAACCGTTTGAAATGATTTGACAAGGTTTGATTTTTAGTAACTTCTACTTTCATGTAGTTCTTTTTCCTTTTTTTCAAATAAACGGTTTGTTAATAAAACAAGTTTCTGATCGTTACTTTCTTTATTTAAGAGTATATTAATACTGCGCATAAGGAACTGCAACAATTTGATCCATTTTGGCGGAGTGAAGACATAATTCTCGCCAAACCTTAGAGCCTTTTGTTCTCTATACTAAACTTCAACTTAACTAGACATCACTTAGACGGTAGATCGTCACAGTGCTCATAGGTATTTAATCCATTTTGGTGGAGTGAAGACATAATTCTCGCCAAACCTTAGAGCCTTTTGTTCTCTATACTAAACTTCAACTTAACTAGACATCACTTAGACGGTAGATCGTCACAGTGCTCATAGGTATTTAATCCATTTTGGCGGAGTGAAGACATAATTCTCGCCAAACCTTAGAGCCTTTTGTTCTCTATACTAAACTTCAACTTAACTAGACATCACTTAGACGGTAGATCGTCACATTGCTCATAGGTATTTAATCCATTTTGGCGGAGTGAAGACATAATTCTCGCCAAACCTTAGAGTCTTTTGTTCTCTATACTAAACTTCAACTTAACTAGACATCACTTAGACGGTAGATCGTCACAGTGCTCATAGGTATTTATGTTGAATGTTTTAACTGTAACCGTTTGAAATGATTTGACAAGGTTTGATTTTTAGTAACTTCTACTTTCATGTAGTTCTTTTTCCTTTTTTTCAAATAAACGGTTTGTTAATAAAACAAGTTTCTGATCGTTACTTTCTTTATTTAAGAGTATATTAATACTGCGCATAAGGAACTGCAACAATTTAATCCATTTTGGCGGAGTGAAGACATAATTCTCGCCAAACCTTAGAGCCTTTTGTTCTCTATACTAAACTTCAACTTAACTAGACATCACTTAGACGGTAGATCGTCACAGTGCTCATAGGTATTTAATCCATTTTGGTGGAGTGAAGACATAATTCTCGCCAAACCTTAGAGCCTTTTGTTCTCTATACTAAACTTCAACTTAACTAGACATCACTTAGACGATAGATCGTCACAGTGCTCATAGGTATTTAATCCATTTTGGCGGAGTGAAGACATAATTCTCGCCAAACCTTAGAGCCTTTTGTTCTCTATACTAAACTTCAACTTAACTAGACATCACTTAGACGGTAGATCGTCACAGTGCTCATAGGTATTTAATCCATTTTGGCGGAGTGAAGACATAATTCTCGCCAAACCTTAGAGCCTTTTGTTCTCTATACTAAACTTCAACTTAACTAGACATCACTTAGACGGTAGATCGTCACAGTGCTCATAGGTATTTAATCCATTTTGGCGGAGTGAAGACATAATTCTCGCCAAACCTTAGAGCCTTTTGTTCTCTATACTAAACTTCAACTTAACTAGACATCACTTAGACGGTAGATCGTCACAGTGCTCATAGGTATTTAATCCATTTTGGCGGAGTGAAGACATAATTCTCGCCAAACCTTAGAGCCTTTTGTTCTCTATACTAAACTTCAACTTAACTAGACATCACTTAGACGGTAGATCGTCACAGTGCTCATAGGTATTTAATCCATTTTGGCGGAGTGAAGACATAATTCTCGCCAAACCTTAGAGCCTTTTGTTCTCTATACTAAACTTCAACTTAACTAGACATCACTTAGACGGTAGATCGTCACAGTGCTCATAGGTATTTAATCCATTTTGGCGGAGTGAAGACATAATTCTCGCCAAACCTTAGAGCCTTTTGTTCTCTATACTAAACTTCAACTTAACTAGACATCACTTAGACGGTAGATCGTCACAGTGCTCATAGGTATTTAATCCATTTTGGCGGAGTGAAGACATAATTCTCGCCAAACCTTAGAGCCTTTTGTTCTCTATACTAAACTTCAACTTAACTAGACATCACTTAGACGGTAGATCGTCACAGTGCTCATAGGTATTTAATCCATTTTGGCGGAGTGAAGACATAATTCTCGCCAAACCTTAGAGCCTTTTTTTCTCTATACTAAACTTCAACTTAACTAGACATCACTTAGACGGTAGATCGTCACAGTGCTCATAGGTATTTAATCCATTTTGGCGGAGTGAAGACATAATTCTCGCCAAACCTTAGAGCCTTTTGTTCTCTATACTAAACTTCAACTTAACTAGACATCACTTAGACGGTAGATCGTCACAGTGCTCATAGGTATTTATGTTGAATGTTTTAACTGTAACCGTTTGAAATGATTTGACAAGGTTTGATTTTTAGTAACTTCTACTTTCATGTAGTTCTTTTTCCTTTTTTTCAAATAAACGGTTTGTTAATAAAACAAGTTTCTGATCGTTACTTTCTTTATTTAAGAGTATATTAATACTGCGCATAAGGAACTGCAACAATTTAATCCATTTTGGCGGAGTGAAGACATAATTCTCGCCAAACCTTAGAGCCTTTTGTTCTCTATACTAAACTTCAACTTAACTAGACATCACTTAGACGGTAGATCGTCACAGTGCTCATAGGTATTTAATCCATTTTGGCGGAGTGAAGACATAATTCTCGCCAAACCTTAGAGCCTTTTGTTCTCTATACTAAACTTCAACTTAACTAGACATCACTTAGACGGTAGATCGTCACTGTGCTCATAGGTATTTAATCCATTTTGGCGGAGTGAAGACATAATTCTCGCCAAACCTTAGAGCCTTTTGTTCTCTATACTAAACTTCAACTTAACTAGACATCACTTAGACGGTAGATCGTCACAGTGCTCATAGGTATTTAATCCATTTTGGCGGAGTGAAGACATAATTTTCGCCAAACCTTAGAGCCTTTTGTTTTCTATACTAAACTTCAACTTAACTAGACATCACTTAGACGGTAGATCGTCACAGTGCTCATAGGTATTTAATCCATTTTGGCGGAGTGAAGACATAATTCTCGCCAAACCTTAGAGCCTTTTGTTCTCTATACTAAACTTCAACTTAACTAGACATCACTTAGACGGTAGATCGTCACAGTGCTCATAGGTATTTAATCCATTTTGGCGGAGTGAAGACATAATTCTCGCCAAACCTTAGAGCCTTTTTTTCTCTATACTAAACTTCAACTTAACTAGACATCACTTAGACGGTAGATCGTCACAGTGCTCATATGTATTTAATCCATTTTGGCGGAGTGAAGACATAATTCTCGCCAAACCTTAGAGCCTTTTGTTCTCTATACTAAACTTCAACTTAACTAGACATCACTTAGACGGTAGATCGTCACAGTGCTCATAGGTATTTATGTTGAATGTTTTAACTGTAACCGTTTGAAATGATTTGACAAGGTTTGATTTTTAGTAACTTCTACTTTCATGTAGTTCTTTTTCCTTTTTTTCAAATAAACGGTTTGTTAATAAAACAAGTTTCTGATCGTTACTTTCTTTATTTAAGAGTATATTAATACTGCGCATAAGGAACTGCAACAATTTAATCCATTTTGGCGGAGTGAAGACATAATTCTCGCCAAACCTTAGAGCCTTTTGTTCTCTATACTAAACTTCAACTTAACTAGACATCACTTAGACGGTAGATCGTCACAGTGCTCATAGATATTTAATCCATTTTGGTGGAGTGAAGACCTAATTCTCGCCAAACCTTAGAGCCTTTTGTTCTCTATACTAAACTTCAACTTAACTAGACATCACTTAGACGGTAGATCGTCACAGTGCTCATAGGTATTTAATCCATTTTGGCGGAGTGAAGACATAATTCTCGCCAAACCTTAGAGCCTTTTGTTCTCTATACTAAACTTCAACTTAACTAGACATCACTTAGACGGTAGATCGTCACAGTGCTCATAGGTATTTAATCCATTTTGGCGGAGTGAAGACATAATTCTCGCCAAACCTTAGAGCCTTTTGTTCTCTATACTAAACTTCAACTTAACTAGACATCACTTAGACGGTAGATCGTCACAGTGCTCATAGGTATTTAATTCATTTTGGCGGAGTGAAGACATAATTCTCGCCAAACCTTAGAGCCTTTTGTTCTCTATACTAAACTTCAACTTAACTAGACATCACTTAGACGGTAGATCGTCACAGTGCTCATAGGTATTTATGTTGAATGTTTTAACTGTAACCGTTTGAAATGATTTGACAAGGTTTGATTTTTAGTAACTTCTACTTTCATGTAGTTCTTTTTCCTTTTTTTCAAATAAACGGTTTGTTAATAAAACAAGTTTCTGATCGTTACTTTCTTTATTTAAGAGTATATTAATACTGTGCATAAGGAACTGCAACAATTTAATCCATTTTGGCGGAGTGAAGACATAATTCTCGCCAAACCTTAGAGCCTTTTGTTCTCTATACTAAACTTCAACTTAACTAGACATCACTTAGACGGTAGATCGTCACAGTGCTCATAGGTATTTAATCCATTTTGGTGGAGTGAAGACCTAATTCTCGCCAAACCTTAGAGCCTTTTGTTCTCTATACTAAACTTCAACTTAACTAGACATCACTTAGACGGTAGATCGTCACAGTGCTCATAGGTATTTATGTTGAATGTTTTAACTGTAACCGTTTGAAATGATTTGACAAGGTTTGATTTTTAGTAACTTCTACTTTCATGTAGTTCTTTTTCCTTTTTTTCAAATAAACGGTTTGTTAATAAAACAAGTTTCTGATCGTTACTTTCTTTATTTAAGAGTATATTAATACTGCGCATAATTAACTGCAACAATTTAATCCATTTTGGCGGAGTGAAGACATAATTCTCGCCAAACCTTAGAGCCTTTTGTTCTCTATACTAAACTTCAACTTAACTAGACATCACTTAGACGGTAGATCGTCACAGTGCTCATAGGTATTTATGTTGAATGTTTTAACTGTAACCGTTTGAAATGATTTGACAAGGTTTGATTTTTAGTAACTTCTACTTTCATGTAGTTCTTTTTCCTTTTTTTCAAATAAACGGTTTGTTAATAAAACAAGTTTCTGATCGTTACTTTCTTTATTTAAGAGTATATTAATACTGCGCATAAGGAACTGCAACAATTTAATCCATTTTGGCGGAGTGAAGACATAATTCTCGCCAAACCTTAGAGCCTTTTGTTCTCTATACTAAACTTCAACTTAACTAGACATCACTTAGACGGTAGATCGTCACAGTGCTCATAGGTATTTAATCCATTTTGGTGGAGTGAAGACCTAATTCTCGCCAAACCTTAGAGCCTTTTGTTCTCTATACTAAACTTCAACTTAACTAGACATCACTTAGACGGTAGATCGTCACAGTGCTCATAGGTATTTATGTTGAATGTTTTAACTGTAACCGTTTGAAATGATTTGACAAGGTTTGATTTTTAGTAACTTCTACTTTCATGTAGTTCTTTTTCCTTTTTTTCAAATAAACGGTTTGTTAATAAAACAAGTTTCTGATCGTTACTTTCTTTATTTAAGAGTATATTAATACTGCGCATAAGGAACTGCAACAATTTAATCCATTTTGGCGGAGTGAAGACATAATTCTCGCCAAACCTTAGAGCCTTTTGTTCTCTATACTAAACTTCAACTTAACTAGACATCACTTAGACGGTAGATCGTCACAGTGCTCATAGGTATTTATGTTGAATGTTTTAACTGTAACCGTTTGAAATGAGTTGACAAGGTTTGATTTTTAGTAACTTCTACTTTCATGTAGTTCTTTTTCCTTTTTTTCAAATAAACGGTTTGTTAATAAAACAAGTTTCTGATCGTTACTTTCTTTATTTAAGAGTATATTAATACTGCGCATAAGGAACTGCAACAATTTAATCCATTTTGGCGGAGTGAAGACATAATTCTCGCCAAACCTTAGAGCCTTTTGTTCTCTATACTAAACTTCAACATAACTAGACATCACTTAGACGGTAGATCGTCACAGTGCTCATAGGTATTTATGTTGAATGTTTTAACTGTAACCGTTTGAAATGATTTGACAAGGTTTGATTTTTAGTAACTTCTACTTTCATGTAGTTCTTTTTCCTTTTTTTCAAATAAACGGTTTGTTAATAAAACAAGTTTCTGATCGTTACTTTCTTTATTTAAGAGTATATTAATACTGCGCATAAGGAACTGCAACAATTTAATCCATTTTGGCGGAGTGAAGACATAATTCTCGCCAAACCTTAGAGCCTTTTGTTCTCTATACTAAACTTCAACTTAACTAGACATC
Source organism: Linyphia triangularis (assembly GCA_963978545.1). Lineage (NCBI taxonomy): Eukaryota > Metazoa > Arthropoda > Arachnida > Araneae > Linyphiidae > Linyphia > Linyphia triangularis. Next base: position 9,499,217 of record OZ021723.1, on the reverse strand, counting down.
ACTTAGACGGTAGATCGTCACAGTGCTCATAGGTATTTATGTTGAATGTTTTAACTGTAACCGTTTGAAATGATTTGACAAGGTTTGATTTTTAGTAACTTCTACTTTCATGTAGTTCTTTTTCCTTTTTTTCAAATAAACGGTTTGTTAATAAAACAAGTTTCTGATCGTTACTTTCTTTATTTAAGAGTATATTAATACTGCGCATAAGGAACTGCAACAATTTAATCCATTTTGGCGGAGTGAAGACATAATTCTCGCCAAACCTTAGAGCCTTTTGTTCTCTATACTAAACTTCAACTTAACTAGACATCACTTAGACGGTAGATCGTCACAGTGCTCATAGATATTTAATCCATTTTGGTGGAGTGAAGACCTAATTCTCGCCAAACCTTAGAGCCTTTTGTTCTCTATACTAAACTTCAACTTAACTAGACATCACTTAGACGGTAGATCGTCACAGTGCTCATAGGTATTTAATCCATTTTGGCGGAGTGAAGACATAATTCTCGCCAAACCTTAGAGCCTTTTGTTCTCTATACTAAACTTCAACTTAACTAGACACCACTTAGACGGTAGATCGTCACAGTGCTCATAGGTATTTAATCCATTTTGGCGGAGTGAAGACATAATTCTCGCCAAACCTTAGAGCCTTTTGTTCTCTATACTAAACTTCAACTTAACTAGACATCACTTAGACGGTAGATCGTCACAGTGCTCATAGGTATTTAATCCATTTTGGCGGAGTGAAGACATAATTCTCGCCAAACCTTAGAGCCTTTTGTTCTCTATACTAAACTTCAACTTAACTAGACATCACTTAGACGGTAGATCGTCACTGTGCTCATAGGTATTTATGTTGAATGTTTTAACTGTAACCGTTTGAAATGATTTGACAAGGTTTGATTTTTAGTAACTTCTACTTTCATGTAGTTCTTTTTCCTCTTTTTCAAATAAACGGTTTGTTAATAAAACAAGTTTCTGATCGTTACTTTCTTTATTTAAGAGTATATTAATACTGTGCATAAGGAACTGCAACAATTTAATCCATTTTGGCGGAGTGAAGACATAATTCTCGCCAAACCTTAGAGCCTTTTGTTCTCTATACTAAACTTCAACTTAACTAGACATCACTTAGACGGTAGATCGTCACAGTGCTCATAGGTATTTAATCCATTTTGGTGGAGTGAAGACCTAATTCTCGCCAAACCTTAGAGCCTTTTGTTCTCTATACTAAACTTCAACTTAACTAGACATCACTTAGACGGTAGATCGTCACAGTGCTCATAGGTATTTATGTTGAATGTTTTAACTGTAACCGTTTGAAATGATTTGACAAGGTTTGATTTTTAGTAACTTCTACTTTCATGTAGTTCTTTTTCCTTTTTTTCAAATAAACGGTTTGTTAATAAAACAAGTTTCTGATCGTTACTTTCTTTATTTAAGAGTATATTAATACTGCGCATAATTAACTGCAACAATTTAATCCATTTTGGCGGAGTGAAGACATAATTCTCGCCAAACCTTAGAGCCTTTTGTTCTCTATACTAAACTTCAACTTAACTAGACATCACTTAGACGGTACATCGTCACAGTGCTCATAGGTATTTATGTTGAATGTTTTAACTGTAACCGTTTGAAATGATTTGACAAAGTTTGATTTTTAGTAACTTCTACTTTCATGTAGTTCTTTTTCCTTTTTTTCAAATAAACGGTTTGTTAATAAAACAAGTTTCTGATCGTTACTTTCTTTATTTAAGAGTATATTAATACTGCGCATAAGGAACTGCAACAATTTAATCCATTTTGGCGGAGTGAAGACATAATTCTCGCCAAACCTTAGAGCCTTTTGTTCTCTATACTAAACTTCAACTTAACTAGACATCACTTAGACGGTAGATCGTCACAGTGCTCATAGGTATTTAATCCATTTTGGTGGAGTGAAGACCTAATTCTCGCCAAACCTTAGAGCCTTTTGTTCTCTATACTAAACTTCAACTTAACTAGACATCACTTAGACGGTAGATCGTCACAGTGCTCATAGGTATTTATGTTGAATGTTTTAACTGTAACCGTTTGAAATGATTTGACAAGGTTTGATTTTTAGTAACTTCTACTTTCATGTAGTTCTTTTTCCTTTTTTTCAAATAAACGGTTTGTTAATAAAACAAGTTTCTGATCGTTACTTTCTTTATTTAAGAGTATATTAATACTGTGCATAAGGAACTGCAACAATTTAATCCATTTTGGCGGAGTGAAGACATAATTCTCGCCAAACCTTAGAGCCTTTTGTTCTCTATACTAAACTTCAACTTAACTAGACATCACTTAGACGGTAGATCGTCACAGTGCTCATAGGTATTTAATCCATTTTGGTGGAGTGAAGACCTAATTCTCGCCAAACCTTAGAGCCTTTTGTTCTCTATACTAAACTTCAACTTAACTAGACATCACTTAGACGGTAGATCGTCACAGTGCTCATAGGTATTTATGTTGAATGTTTTAACTGTAACCGTTTGAAATGATTTGACAAGGTTTGATTTTTAGTAACTTCTACTTTCATGTAGTTCTTTTTCCTTTTTTTCAAATAAACGGTTTGTTAATAAAACAAGTTTCTGATCGTTACTTTCTTTATTTAAGAGTATATTAATACTGCGCATAATTAACTGCAACAATTTAATCCATTTTGGCGGAGTGAAGACATAATTCTCGCCAAACCTTAGAGCCTTTTGTTCTCTATACTAAACTTCAACTTAACTAGACATCACTTAGACGGTAGATCGTCACAGTGCTCATAGGTATTTATGTTGAATGTTTTAACTGTAACCGTTTGAAATGATTTGACAAGGTTTGATTTTTAGTAACTTCTACTTTCATGTAGTTCTTTTTCCTTTTTTTCAAATAAACGGTTTGTTAATAAAACAAGTTTCTGATCGTTACTTTCTTTATTTAAGAGTATATTAATACTGCGCATAAGGAACTGCAACAATTTAATCCATTTTGGCGGAGTGAAGACATAATTCTCGCCAAACCTTAGAGCCTTTTGTTCTCTATACTAAACTTCAACTTAACTAGACATCACTTAGACGGTAGATCGTCACAGTGCTCATAGGTATTTAATCCATTTTGGTGGAGTGAAGACCTAATTCTCGCCAAACCTTAGAGCCTTTTGTTCTCTATACTAAACTTCAACTTAACTAGACATCACTTAGACGGTAGATCGTCACAGTGCTCATAGGTATTTATGTTGAATGTTTTAACTGTAACCGTTTGAAATGATTTGACAAGGTTTGATTTTTAGTAACTTCTACTTTCATGTAGTTCTTTTTCCTTTTTTTCAAATAAACGGTTTGTTAATAAAACAAGTTTCTGATCGTTACTTTCTTTATTTAAGAGTATATTAATACTGCGCATAAGGAACTGCAACAATTTAATCCATTTTGGCGGAGTGAAGACATAATTCTCGCCAAACCTTAGAGCCTTTTGTTCTCTATACTAAACTTCAACTTAACTAGACATCACTTAGACGGTAGATCGTCACAGTGCTCATAGGTATTTATGTTGAATGTTTTAACTGTAACCGTTTGAAATGAGTTGATAAGGTTTGATTTTTAGTAACTTCTACTTTCATGTAGTTCTTTTTCCTTTTTTTCAAATAAACGGTTTGTTAATAAAACAAGTTTCTGATCGTTACTTTCTTTATTTAAGAGTATATTAATACTGCGCATAAGGAACTGCAACAATTTAATCCATTTTGGCGGAGTGAAGACATAATTCTCGCCAAACCTTAGAGCCTTTTGTTCTCTATACTAAACTTCAACATAACTAGACATCACTTAGACGGTAGATCGTCACAGTGCTCATAGGTATTTATGTTGAATGTTTTAACTGTAACCGTTTGAAATGATTTGACAAGGTTTGATTTTTAGTAACTTCTACTTTCATGTAGTTCTTTTTCCTTTTTTTCAAATAAACGGTTTGTTAATAAAACAAGTTTCTGATCGTTACTTTCTTTATTTAAGAGTATATTAATACTGCGCATAAGGAACTGCAACAATTTAATCCATTTTGGCGGAGTGAAGACATAATTCTCGCCAAACCTTAGAGCCTTTTGTTCTCTATACTAAACTTCAACTTAACTAGACATCACTTAGACGGTAGATCGTCACAGTGCTCATAGGTATTTATGTTGAATGTTTTAACTGTAACCGTTTGAAATGATTTGACAAGGTTTGATTTTTAGTAACTTCTACTTTCATGTAGTTCTTTTTCCTTTTTTTCAAATAAACGGTTTGTTAATAAAACAAGTTTCTGATCGTTACTTTCTTTATTTAAGAGTATATTAATACTGCGCATAAGGAACTGCAACAATTTAATCCATTTTGGCGGAGTGAAGACATAATTCTCGCCAAACCTTAGAGCCTTTTGTTCTCTATACTAAACTTCAACTTAACTAGACATCACTTAGACGGTAGATCGTCACAGTGCTCATAGATATTTAATCCATTTTGGTGGAGTGAAGACCTAATTCTCGCCAAACCTTAGAGCCTTTTGTTCTCTATACTAAACTTCAACTTAACTAGACATCACTTAGACGGTAGATCGTCACAGTGCTCATAGGTATTTAATCCATTTTGGCGGAGTGAAGACATAATTCTCGCCAAACCTTAGAGCCTTTTGTTCTCTATACTAAACTTCAACTTAACTAGACATCACTTAGACGGTAGATCGTCACAGTGCTCATAGGTATTTAATCCATTTTGGCGGAGTGAAGACATAATTCTCGCCAAACCTTAGAGCCTTTTGTTCTCTATACTAAACTTCAACTTAACTAGACATCACTTAGACGGTAGATCGTCACAGTGCTCATAGGTATTTATGTTGAATGTTTTAACTGTAACCGTTTGAAATGATTTGACAAGGTTTGATTTTTAGTAACTTCTACTTTCATGTAGTTCTTTTTCCTCTTTTTCAAATAAACGGTTTGTTAATAAAACAAGTTTCTGATCGTTACTTTCTTTATTTAAGAGTATATTAATACTGTGCATAAGGAACTGCAACAATTTAATCCATTTTGGCGGAGTGAAGACATAATTCTCGCCAAACCTTAGAGCCTTTTGTTCTCTATACTAAACTTCAACTTAACTAGACATCACTTAGACGGTAGATCGTCACAGTGCTCATAGGTATTTAATCCATTTTGGTGGAGTGAAGACCTAATTCTCGCCAAACCTAAGAGCCTTTTGTTCTCTATACTAAACTTCAACTTAACTAGACATCACTTAGACGGTAGATCGTCACAGTGCTCATAGGTATTTATGTTGAATGTTTTAACTGTAACCGTTTGAAATGATTTGACAAGGTTTGATTTTTAGTAACTTCTACTTTCATGTAGTTCTTTTTCCTTTTTTTCAAATAAACGGTTTGTTAATAAAACAAGTTTCTGATCGTTACTTTCTTTATTTAAGAGTATATTAATACTGCGCATAATTAACTGCAACAATTTAATCCATTTTGGCGGAGTGAAGACATAATTCTCGCCAAACCTTAGAGCCTTTTGTTCTCTATACTAAACTTCAACTTAACTAGACATCACTTAGACGGTAGATCGTCACAGTGCTCATAGGTATTTATGTTGAATGTTTTAACTGTAACCGTTTGAAATGATTTGACAAGGTTTGATTTTTAGTAACTTCTACTTTCATGTAGTTCTTTTTCCTTTTTTTCAAATAAACGGTTTGTTAATAAAACAAGTTTCTGATCGTTACTTTCTTTATTTAAGAGTATATTAATACTGCGCATAAGGAACTGCAACAATTTAATCCATTTTGGCGGAGTGAAGACATAATTCTCGCCAAACCTTAGAGCCTTTTGTTCTCTATACTAAACTTCAACTTAACTAGACATCACTTAGACGGTAGATCGTCACAGTGCTCATAGGTATTTAATCCATTTTGGTGGAGTGAAGACCTAATTCTCGCCAAACCTTAGAGCCTTTTGTTCTCTATACTAAACTTCAACTTAACTAGACATCACTTAGACGGTAGATCGTCACAGTGCTCATAGGTATTTATGTTGAATGTTTTAACTGTAACCGTTTGAAATGATTTGACAAGGTTTGATTTTTAGTAACTTCTACTTTCATGTAGTTCTTTTTCCTTTTTTTCAAATAAACGGTTTGTTAATAAAACAAGTTTCTGATCGTTACTTTCTTTATTTAAGAGTATATTAATACTGCGCATAAGGAACTGCAACAATTTAATCCATTTTGGCGGAGTGAAGACATAATTCTCGCCAAACCTTAGAGCCTTTTGTTCTCTATACTAAACTTCAACTTAACTAGACATCACTTAGACGGTAGATCGTCACAGTGCTCATAGGTATTTATGTTGAATGTTTTAACTGTAACCGTTTGAAATGAGTTGACAAGGTTTGATTTTTAGTAACTTCTACTTTCATGTAGTTCTTTTTCCTTTTTTTCAAATAAACGGTTTGTTAATAAAACAAGTTTCTGATCGTTACTTTCTTTATTTAAGAGTATATTAATACTGCGCATAAGGAACTGCAACAATTTAATCCATTTTGGCGGAGTGAAGACATAATTCTCGCCAAACCTTAGAGCCTTTTGTTCTCTATACTAAACTTCAACATAACTAGACATCACTTAGACGGTAGATCGTCACAGTGCTCATAGGTATTTATGTTGAATGTTTTAACTGTAACCGTTTGAAATGATTTGACAAGGTTTGATTTTTAGTAACTTCTACTTTCATGTAGTTCTTTTTCCTTTTTTTCAAATAAACGGTTTGTTAATAAAACAAGTTTCTGATCGTTACTTTCTTTATTTAAGAGTATATTAATACTGCGCATAAGGAACTGCAACAATTTAATCCATTTTGGCGGAGTGAAGACATAATTCTCGCCAAACCTTAGAGCCTTTTGTTCTCTATACTAAACTTCAACTTAACTAGACATCACTTAGACGGTAGATCGTCACAGTGCTCATAGGTATTTATGTTGAATGTTTTAACTGTAACCGTTTGAAATGATTTGACAAGGTTTGATTTTTAGTAACTTCTACTTTCATGTAGTTCTTTTTCCTTTTTTTCAAATAAACGGTTTGTTAATAAAACAAGTTTCTGATCGTTACTTTCTTTATTTAAGAGTATATTAATACTGCGCATAAGGAACTGCAACAATTTAATCCATTTTGGCGGAGTGAAGACATAATTCTCGCCAAACCTTAGAGCCTTTTGTTCTCTATACTAAACTTCAACTTAACTAGACATCACTTAGACGGTAGATCGTCACAGTGCTCATAGGTATTTAATCCATTTTGGTGGAGTGAAGACATAATTCTCGCCAAACCTTAGAGCCTTTTGTTCTCTATACTAAACTTCAACTTAACTAGACATCACTTAGACGGTAGATCGTCACAGTGCTCATAGGTATTTAATCCATTTTGGCGGAGTGAAGACATAATTCTCGCCAAACCTTAGAGCCTTTTGTTCTCTATACTAAACTTCAACTTAACTAGACATCACTTAGACGGTAGATCGTCACATTGCTCATAGGTATTTAATCCATTTTGGCGGAGTGAAGACATAATTCTCGCCAAACCTTAGAGTCTTTTGTTCTCTATACTAAACTTCAACTTAACTAGACATCACTTAGACGGTAGATCGTCACAGTGCTCATAGGTATTTATGTTGAATGTTTTAACTGTAACCGTTTGAAATGATTTGACAAGGTTTGATTTTTAGTAACTTCTACTTTCATGTAGTTCTTTTTCCTTTTTTTCAAATAAACGGTTTGTTAATAAAACAAGTTTCTGATCGTTACTTTCTTTATTTAAGAGTATATTAATACTGCGCATAAGGAACTGCAACAATTTAATCCATTTTGGCGGAGTGAAGACATAATTCTCGCCAAACCTTAGAGCCTTTTGTTCTCTATACTAAACTTCAACTTAACTAGACATCACTTAGACGGTAGATCGTCACAGTGCTCATAGGTATTTAATCCATTTTGGTGGAGTGAAGACATAATTCTCGCCAAACCTTAGAGCCTTTTGTTCTCTATACTAAACTTCAACTTAACTAGACATCACTTAGACGATAGATCGTCACAGTGCTCATAGGTATTTAATCCATTTTGGCGGAGTGAAGACATAATTCTCGCCAAACCTTAGAGCCTTTTGTTCTCTATACTAAACTTCAACTTAACTAGACATCACTTAGACGGTAGATCGTCACAGTGCTCATAGGTATTTAATCCATTTTGGCGGAGTGAAGACATAATTCTCGCCAAACCTTAGAGCCTTTTGTTCTCTATACTAAACTTCAACTTAACTAGACATCACTTAGACGGTAGATCGTCACAGTGCTCATAGGTATTTAATCCATTTTGGCGGAGTGAAGACATAATTCTCGCCAAACCTTAGAGCCTTTTGTTCTCTATACTAAACTTCAACTTAACTAGACATCACTTAGACGGTAGATCGTCACAGTGCTCATAGGTATTTAATCCATTTTGGCGGAGTGAAGACATAATTCTCGCCAAACCTTAGAGCCTTTTGTTCTCTATACTAAACTTCAACTTAACTAGACATCACTTAGACGGTAGATCGTCACAGTGCTCATAGGTATTTAATCCATTTTGGCGGAGTGAAGACATAATTCTCGCCAAACCTTAGAGCCTTTTGTTCTCTATACTAAACTTCAACTTAACTAGACATCACTTAGACGGTAGATCGTCACAGTGCTCATAGGTATTTAATCCATTTTGGCGGAGTGAAGACATAATTCTCGCCAAACCTTAGAGCCTTTTGTTCTCTATACTAAACTTCAACTTAACTAGACATCACTTAGACGGTAGATCGTCACAGTGCTCATAGGTATTTAATCCATTTTGGCGGAGTGAAGACATAATTCTCGCCAAACCTTAGAGCCTTTTGTTCTCTATACTAAACTTCAACTTAACTAGACATCACTTAGACGGTAGATCGTCACAGTGCTCATAGGTATTTAATCCATTTTGCGGAGTGAAGACATAATTCTCGCCAAACCTTAGAGCCTTTTTTTCTCTATACTAAACTTCAACTTAACTAGACATCACTTAGACGGTAGATCGTCACAGTGCTCATAGGTATTTAATCCATTTTGGCGGAGTGAAGACATAATTCTCGCCAAACCTTAGAGCCTTTTGTTCTCTATACTAAACTTCAACTTAACTAGACATCACTTAGACGGTAGATCGTCACAGTGCTCATAGGTATTTATGTTGAATGTTTTAACTGTAACCGTTTGAAATGATTTGACAAGGTTTGATTTTTAGTAACTTCTACTTTCATGTAGTTCTTTTTCCTTTTTTTCAAATAAACGGTTTGTTAATAAAACAAGTTTCTGATCGTTACTTTCTTTATTTAAGAGTATATTAATACTGCGCATAAGGAACTACAACAATTTAATCCATTTTGGCTGAGTGAAGACATAATTCTCGCCAAACCTTAGAGCCTTTTGTTCTCTATACTAAACTTCAACTTAACTAGACATCACTTAGACGGTAGATCGTCACAGTGCTCATAGGTATTTAATCCATTTTGGCGGAGTGAAGACATAATTCTCGCCAAACCTTAGAGCCTTTTGTTCTCTATACTAAACTTCAACTTAACTAGACATCACTTAGACGGTAGATCGTCACAGTGCTCATAGGTATTTAATCCATTTTGGCGGAGTGAAGACATAATTCTCGAGAAACCTTAGAGCCTTTTGTTCTCTATACTAAACTTCAACTTAACTAGACATCACTTAGACGGTAGATCGTCACAGTGCTCATAGGTATTTAATCCATTTTGGCGGAGTGAAGACATAATTTTCGCCAAACCTTAGAGCCTTTTGTTTTCTATACTAAACTTCAACTTAACTAGACATCACTTAGACGGTAGATCGTCACAGTGCTCATAGGTATTTAATCCATTTTGGCGGAGTGAAGACATAATTCTCGCCAAACCTTAGAGCCTTTTGTTCTCTATACTAAACTTCAACTTAACTAGACATCACTTAGACGGTAGATCGTCACAGTGCTCATAGGTATTTAATCCATTTTGGCGGAGTGAAGACATAATTCTCGCCAAACCTTAGAGCCTTTTTTTCTCTATACTAAACTTCAACTTAACTAGACATCACTTAGACGGTAGATCGTCACAGTGCTCATATGTATTTAATCCATTTTGGCGGAGTGAAGACATAATTCTCGCCAAACCTTAGAGCCTTTTGTTCTCTATACTAAACTTCAACTTAACTAGACATCACTTAGACGGTAGATCGTCACAGTGCTCATAGGTATTTATGTTGAATGTTTTAACTGTAACCGTTTGAAATGATTTGACAAGGTTTGATTTTTAGTAACTTCTACTTTCATGTAGTTCTTTTTCCTTTTTTTCAAATAAACGGTTTGTTAATAAAACAAGTTTCTGATCGTTACTTTCTTTATTTAAGAGTATATTAATACTGCGCATAAGGAACTGCAACAATTTAATCCATTTTGGCGGAGTGAAGACATAATTCTCGCCAAACCTTAGAGCCTTTTGTTCTCTATACTAAACTTCAACTTAACTAGACATCACTTAGACGGTAGATCGTCACAGTGCTCATAGGTATTTAATCCATTTTGGTGGAGTGAAGACATAATTCTCGCCAAACCTTAGAGCCTTTTGTTCTCTATACTAAACTTCAACTTAACTAGACATCACTTAGACGGTAGATCGTCACAGTGCTCATAGGTATTTAATCCATTTTGGCGGAGTGAAGACATAATTCTCGCCAAACCTTAGAGCCTTTTGTTCTCTATACTAAACTTCAACTTAACTAGACATCACTTAGACGGTAGATCGTCACATTGCTCATAGGTATTTAATCCATTTTGGCGGAGTGAAGACATAATTCTCGCCAAACCTTAGAGCCTTTTGTTCTCTATACTAAACTTCAACTTAACTAGACATCACTTAGACGGTAGATCGTCACAGTGCTCATAGGTATTTATGTTGAATGTTTTAACTGTAACCGTTTGAAATGATTTGACAAGGTTTGATTTTTAGTAACTTCTACTTTCATGTAGTTCTTTTTCCTTTTTTTCAAATAAACGGTTTGTTAATAAAACAAGTTTCTGATCGTTACTTTCTTTATTTAAGAGTATATTAATACTGCGCATAAGGAACTGCAACAATTTAATCCATTTTGGCGGAGTGAAGACATAATTCTCGCCAAACCTTAGAGCCTTTTGTTCTCTATACTAAACTTCAACTTAACTAGACATCACTTAGACGGTAGATCGTCACAGTGCTCATAGGTATTTAATCCATTTTGGTGGAGTGAAGACATAATTCTCGCCAAACCTTAGAGCCTTTTGTTCTCTATACTAAACTTCAACTTAACTAGACATCACTTAGACGGTAGATCGTCACAGTGCTCATAGGTATTTAATCCATTTTGGCGGAGTGAAGACATAATTCTCGCCAAACCTTAGAGCCTATTGTTCTCTATACTAAACTTCAACTTAACTAGACATCACTTAGACGGTAGATCGTCACATTGCTCATAGGTATTTAATCCATTTTGGCGGAGTGAAGACATAATTCTCGCCAAACCTTAGAGCCTTTTGTTCTCTATACTAAACTTCAACTTAACTAGACATCACTTAGACGGTAGATCGTCACAGTGCTCATAGGTATTTATGTTGAATGTTTTAACTGTAACCGTTTGAAATGATTTGACAAGGTTTGATTTTTAGTAACTTCTACTTTCATGTAGTTCTTTTTCCTTTTTTTCAAATAAACGGTTTGTTAATAAAACAAGTTTCTGATCGTTACTTTCTTTATTTAAGAGTATATTAATACTGCGCATAAGGAACTGCAACAATTTAATCCATTTTGGCGGAGTGAAGACATAATTCTCGCCAAACCTTAGAGCCTTTTGTTCTCTATACTAAACTTCAACTTAACTAGACATCACTTAGACGGTAGATCGTCACAGTGCTCATAGGTATTTAATCCATTTTGGTGGAGTGAAGACATAATTCTCGCCAAACCTTAGAGCCTTTTGTTCTCTATACTAAACTTCAACTTAACTAGACATCACTTAGACGGTAGATCGTCACAGTGCTCATAGGTATTTAATCCATTTTGGCGGAGTGAAGACATAATTCTCGCCAAACCTTAGAGCCTTTTGTTCTCTATACTAAACTTCAACTTAACTAGACATCACTTAGACGGTAGATCGTCACAGTGCTCATAGGTATTTAATCCATTTTGGCGGAGTGAAGACATAATTCTCGCCAAACCTTAGAGCCTTTTGTTCTCTATACTAAACTTCAACTTAACTAGACATCACTTAGACGGTAGATCGTCACAGTGCTCATAGGTATTTAATCCATTTTGGCGGAGTGAAGACATAATTCTCGCCAAACCTTAGAGCCTTTTGTTCTCTATACTAAACTTCAACTTAACTAGACATCACTTAGACGGTAGATCGTCACAGTGCTCATAGGTATTTAATCCATTTTGGCGGAGTGAAGACATAATTCTCGCCAAACCTTAGAGCCTTTTGTTCTCTATACTAAACTTCAACTTAACTAGACATCACTTAGACGGTAGATCGTCACAGTGCTCATAGGTATTTAATCCATTTTGGCGGAGTGAAGACATAATTCTCGCCAAACCTTAGAGCCTTTTGTTCTCTATACTAAACTTCAACTTAACTAGACATCACTTAGACGGTAGATCGTCACAGTGCTCATAGGTATTTAATCCATTTTGGCGGAGTGAAGACATAATTCTCGCCAAACCTTAGAGCCTTTTGTTCTCTATACTAAACTTCAACTTAACTAGACATCACTTAGACGGTAGATCGTCACAGTGCTCATAGGTATTTAATCCATTTTGGCGGAGTGAAGACATAATTCTCGCCAAACCTTAGAGCCTTTTTTTCTCTATACTAAACTTCAACTTAACTAGACATCACTTAGACGGTAGATCGTCACAGTGCTCATAGGTATTTAATCCATTTTGGCGGAGTGAAGACATAATTCTCGCCAAACCTTAGAGCCTTTTGTTCTCTATACTAAACTTCAACTTAACTAGACATCACTTAGACGGTAGATCGTCACAGTGCTCATAGGTATTTATGTTGAATGTTTTAACTGTAACCGTTTGAAATGATTTGACAAGGTTTGATTTTTAGTAACTTCTACTTTCATGTAGTTCTTTTTCCTTTTTTTCAAATAAACGGTTTGTTAATAAAACAAGTTTCTGATCGTTACTTTCTTTATTTAAGAGTATATTAATACTGCGCATAAGGAACTGCAACAATTTAATCCATTTTGGCGGAGTGAAGACATAATTCTCGCCAAACCTTAGAGCCTTTTGTTCTCTATACTAAACTTCAACTTAACTAGACATCACTTAGACGGTAGATCGTCACAGTGCTCATAGGTATTTAATCCATTTTGGCGGAGTGAAGACATAATTCTCGCCAAACCTTAGAGCCTTTTGTTCTCTATATTAAACTTCAACTTAACTAGACATCACTTAGACGGTAGATCGTCACAGTGCTCATAGGTATTTAATCCATTTTGGCGGAGTGAAGACATAATTCTCGCCAAACCTTAGAGCCTTTTGTTCTCTATACTAAACTTCAACTTAACTAGACATCACTTAGACGGTAGATCGTCACAGTGCTCATAGGTATTTAATCCATTTTGGCGGAGTGAAGACATAATTCTCGCCAAACCTTAGAGCCTTTTGTTCTCTATACTAAACTTCAACTTAACTAGACATCACTTAGACGGTAGATCGTCACAGTGCTCATAGGTATTTAATCCATTTTGGCGGAGTGAAGACATAATTCTCGCCAAACCTTAGAGCCTTTTGTTCTCTATACTAAACTTCAACTTAACTAGACATCACTTAGACGGTAGATCGTCACAGTGCTCATAGGTATTTAATCCATTTTGGCGGAGTGAAGACATAATTCTCGCCAAACCTTAGAGCCTTTTTTTCTCTATACTAAACTTCAACTTAACTAGACATCACTTAGACGGTAGATCGTCACAGTGCTCATATGTATTTAATCCATTTTGGCGGAGTGAAGACATAATTCTCGCCAAACCTTAGAGCCTTTTGTTCTCTATACTAAACTTCAACTTAACTAGACATCACTTAGACGGTAGATCGTCACAGTGCTCATAGGTATTTATGTTGAATGTTTTAACTGTAACCGTTTGAAATGATTTGACAAGGTTTGATTTTTAGTAACTTCTACTTTCATGTAGTTCTTTTTCCTTTTTTTCAAATAAACGGTTTGTTAATAAAACAAGTTTCTGATCGTTACTTTCTTTATTTAAGAGTATATTAATACTGCGCATAAGGAACTGCAACAATTTAATCCATTTTGGCGGAGTGAAGACATAATTCTCGCCAAACCTTAGAGCCTTTTGTTCTCTATACTAAACTTCAACTTAACTAGACATCACTTAGACGGTAGATCGTCACAGTGCTCATAGGTATTTAATCCATTTTGGCGGAGTGAAGACATAATTCTCGCCAAACCTTAGAGCCTTTTGTTCTCTATACTAAACTTCAACTTAACTAGACATCACTTAGACGGTAGATCGTCACAGTGCTCATAGGTATTTAATCCATTTTGGCGGAGTGAAGACATAATTCTCGCCAAACCTTAGAGCCTTTTGTTCTCTATACTAAACTTCAACTTAACTAGACATCACTTAGACGGTAGATCGTCACAGTGCTCATAGGTATTTAATCCATTTTGGCGGAGTGAAGACATAATTCTCGCCAAACCTTAGATCCTTTTGTTCTCTATACTAAACTTCAACTTAACTAGACATCACTTAGACGGTAGATCGTCACAGTGCTCATAGGTATTTATGTTGAATGTTTTAACTGTAACCGTTTGAAATGATTTGACAAGGTTTGATTTTTAGTAACTTCTACTTTCATGTAGTTCTTTTTCCTTTTTTTCAAATAAACGGTTTGTTAATAAAACAAGTTTCTGATCGTTACTTTCTTTATTTAAGAGTATATTAATACTGCGCATAAGGAACTGCAACAATTTAATCCATTTTGGCGGAGTGAAGACATAATTCTCGCCAAACCTTAGAGCCTTTTGTTCTCTATACTAAACTTCAACTTAACTAGACATCACTTAGACGGTAGATCGTCACAGTGCTCATAGGTATTTATGTTGAATGTTTTAACTGTAACCGTTTGAAAAGATTTGACAAGGTTTGATTTTTAGTAACTTCTACTTTCATGTAGTTCTTTTTCCTTTTTTTCAAATAAACGGTTTGTTAATAAAACAAGTTTCTGATCGTTACTTTCTTTATTTAAGAGTATATTAATACTGCGCATAAGGAACAGCAACAATTTAATCCATTTTGGCGGAGTGAAGACATAATTCTCGCCAAACCTTAGAGCCTTTTGTTCTCTATACTAAACTTCAACTTAACTAGACATCACTTAGACGGTAGATCGTCACAGTGCTCATAGGTATTTATGTTGAATGTTTTAACTGTAACCGTTTGAAATGATTTGACAAGGTTTGATTTTTAGTAACTTCTACTTTCATGTAGTTCTTTTTCCTTTTTTTCAAATAAACGGTTTGTTAATAAAACAAGTTTCTGATCGTTACTTTCTTTATTTAAGAGTATATTAATACTGCGCATAAGGAACTGCAACAATTTAATCCATTTTGGCGGAGTGAAGACATAATTCTCGCCAAACCTTAGAGCCTTTTGTTCTCTATACTAAACTTCAACTTAACTAGACATCACTTAGACGGTAGATCGTCACAGTGCTCATAGGTATTTATGTTGAATGTTTTAACTGTAACCGTTTGAAATGATTTGACAAGGTTTGATTTTTAGTAACTTCTACTTTCATGTAGTTCTTTTTCCTTTTTTTCAAATAAACGGTTTGTTAATAAAACAAGTTTCTGATCGTTACTTTCTTTATTTAAGAGTATATTAATACTGCGCATAAGGAACTGCAACAATTTAATCCATTTTGGCGGAGTGAAGACATAATTCTCGCCAAACCTTAGAGCCTTTTGTTCTCTATACTAAACTTCAACTTAACTAGACATCACTTAGACGGTAGATCGTCACAGTGCTCATAGGTATTTAATCCATTTTGGTGGAGTGAAGACATAATTCTCGCCAAACCTTAGAGCCTTTTGTTCTCTATACTAAACTTCAACTTAACTAGACATCACTTAGACGGTAGATCGTCACAGTGCTCATAGGTATTTAATCCATTTTGGCGGAGTGAAGACATAATTCTCGCCAAACCTTAGAGCCTTTTGTTCTCTATACTAAACTTCAACTTAACTAGACATCACTTAGACGGTAGATCGTCACATTGCTCATAGGTATTTAATCCATTTTGGCGGAGTGAAGACATAATTCTCGCCAAACCTTAGAGCCTTTTGTTCTCTATACTAAACTTCAACTTAACTAGACATCACTTAGACGGTAGATCGTCACAGTGCTCATAGGTATTTATGTTGAATGTTTTAACTGTAACCGTTTGAAATGATTTGACAAGGTTTGATTTTTAGTAACTTCTACTTTCATGTAGTTCTTTTTCCTTTTTTTCAAATAAACGGTTTGTTAATAAAACAAGTTTCTGATCGTTACTTTCTTTATTTAAGAGTATATTAATACTGCGCATAAGGAACTGCAACAATTTAATCCATTTTGGCGGAGTGAAGACATAATTCTCGCCAAACCTTAGAGCTTTTTGTTCTCTATACTAAACTTCAACTTAACTAGACATCACTTAGACGGTAGATCGTCACAGTGCTCATAGGTATTTAATCCATTTTGGTGGAGTGAAGACATAATTCTCGCCAAACCTTAGAGCCTTTTGTTCTCTATACTAAACTTCAACTTAACTAGACATCACTTAGACGGTAGATCGTCACAGTGCTCATAGGTATTTAATCCATTTTGGCGGAGTGAAGACATAATTCTCGCCAAACCTTAGAGCCTTTTGTTCTCTATACTAAACTTCAACTTAACTAGACATCACTTAGACGGTAGATCGTCACATTGCTCATAGGTATTTAATCCATTTTGGCGGAGTGAAGACATAATTCTCGCCAAACCTTAGAGCCTTTTGTTCTCTATACTAAACTTCAACTTAACTAGACATCACTTAGACGGTAGATCGTCACAGTGCTCATAGGTATTTATGTTGAATGTTTTAACTGTAACCGTTTGAAATGATTTGACAAGGTTTGATTTTTAGTAACTTCTACTTTCATGTAGTTCTTTTTCCTTTTTTTCAAATAAACGGTTTGTTAATAAAACAAGTTTCTGATCGTTACTTTCTTTATTTAAGAGTATATTAATACTGCGCATAAGGAACTGCAACAATTTAATCCATTTTGGCGGAGTGAAGACATAATTCTCGCCAAACCTTAGAGCCTTTTGTTCTCTATACTAAACTTCAACTTAACTAGACATCACTTAGACGGTAGATCGTCACAATGCTCATAGGTATTTAATCCATTTTGGTGGAGTGAAGACATAATTCTCGCCAAACCTTAGAGCCTTTTGTTCTCTATACTAAACTTCAACTTAACTAGACATCACTTAGACGGTAGATCGTCACAGTGCTCATAGGTATTTAATCCATTTTGGCGGAGTGAAGACATAATTCTCGCCAAACCTTAGAGCCTTTTGTTCTCTATACTAAACTTCAACTTAACTAGACATCACTTAGACGGTAGATCGTCACAGTGCTCATAGGTATTTAATCCATTTTGGCGGAGTGAAGACATAATTCTCGCCAAACCTTAGAGCCTTTTGTTCTCTATACTAAACTTCAACTTAACTAGACATCACTTAGACGGTAGATCGTCACAGTGCTCATAGGTATTTAATCCATTTTGGCGGAGTGAAGACATAATTCTCGCCAAACCTTAGAGCCTTTTGTTCTCTATACTAAACTTCAACTTAACTAGACATCACTTAGACGGTAGATCGTCACAGTGCTCATAGGTATTTAATCCATTTTGGCGGAGTGAAGACATAATTCTCGCCAAACCTTAGAGCCTTTTGTTCTCTATACTAAACTTCAACTTAACTAGACATCACTTAGACGGTAGATCGTCACAGTGCTCATAGGTATTTAATCCATTTTGGCGGAGTGAAGACATAATTCTCGCCAAACCTTAGAGCCTTTTGTTCTCTATACTAAACTTCAACTTAACTAGACATCACTTAGACGGTAGATCGTCACAGTGCTCATAGGTATTTAATCCATTTTGGCGGAGTGAAGACATAATTCTCGCCAAACCTTAGAGCCTTTTGTTCTCTATACTAAACTTCAACTTAACTAGACATCACTTAGACGGTAGATCGTCACAGTGCTCATAGGTATTTAATCCATTTTGGCGGAGTGAAGACATAATTCTCGCCAAACCTTAGAGCCTTTTGTTCTCTATACTAAACTTCAACTTAACTAGACATCACTTAGACGGTAGATCGTCACAGTGCTCATAGGTATTTAATCCATTTTGGCGGAGTGAAGACATAATTCTCGCCAAACCTTAGAGCCTTTTGTTCTCTATACTAAACTTCAACTTAACTAGACATCACTTAGACGGTAGATCGTCACAGTGCTCATAGGTATTTAATCCATTTTGGCGGAGTGAAGACATAATTCTCGCCAAACCTTAGAGCCTTTTGTTCTCTATACTAAACTTCAACTTAACTAGACATCACTTAGACGGTAGATCGTCACAGTGCTCATAGGTATTTAATCCATTTTGGCGGAGTGAAGACATAATTCTCGCCAAACCTTAGAGCCTTTTGTTCTCTATACTAAACTTCAACTTAACTAGACATCACTTAGACGGTAGATCGTCACAGTGCTCATAGGTATTTAATCCATTTTGGCGGAGTGAAGACATAATTCTCGCCAAACCTTAGAGCCTTTTTTTCTCTATACTAAACTTCAACTTAACTAGACATCACTTAGACGGTAGATCGTCACAGTGCTCATAGGTATTTAATCCATTTTGGCGGAGTGAAGACATAATTCTCGCCAAACCTTAGAGCCTTTTGTTCTCTATACTAAACTTCAACTTAACTAGACATCACTTAGACGGTAGATCGTCACAGTGCTCATAGGTATTTATGTTGAATGTTTTAACTGTAACCGTTTGAAATGATTTGACAAGGTTTGATTTTTAGTAACTTCTACTTTCATGTAGTTCTTTTTCCTTTTTTTCAAATAAACGGTTTGTTAATAAAACAAGTTTCTGATCGTTACTTTCTTTATTTAAGAGTATATTAATACTGCGCATAAGGAACTGCAACAATTTAATCCATTTTGGCGGAGTGAAGACATAATTCTCGCCAAACCTTAGAGCCTTTTGTTCTCTATACTAAACTTCAACTTAACTAGACATCACTTAGACGGTAGATCGTCACAGTGCTCATAGGTATTTAATCCATTTTGGCGGAGTGAAGACATAATTCTCGCCAAACCTTAGAGCCTTTTGTTCTCTATATTAAACTTCAACTTAACTAGACATCACTTAGACGGTAGATCGTCACAGTGCTCATAGGTATTTAATCCATTTTGGCGGAGTGAAGACATAATTCTCGCCAAACCTTAGAGCCTTTTGTTCTCTATACTAAACTTCAACTTAACTAGACATCACTTAGACGGTAGATCGTCACAGTGCTCATAGGTATTTAATCCATTTTGGCGGAGTGAAGACATAATTCTCGCCAAACCTTAGAGCCTTTTGTTCTCTATACTAAACTTCAACTTAACTAGACATCACTTAGACGGTAGATCGTCACAGTGCTCATAGGTATTTAATCCATTTTGGCGGAGTGAAGACATAATTCTCGCCAAACCTTAGAGCCTTTTGTTCTCTATACTAAACTTCAACTTAACTAGACATCACTTAGACGGTAGATCGTCACAGTGCTCATAGGTATTTAATCCATTTTGGCGGAGTGAAGACATAATTCTCGCCAAACCTTAGAGCCTTTTTTTCTCTATACTAAACTTCAACTTAACTAGACATCACTTAGACGGTAGATCGTCACAGTGCTCATATGTATTTAATCCATTTTGGCGGAGTGAAGACATAATTCTCGCCAAACCTTAGAGCCTTTTGTTCTCTATACTAAACTTCAACTTAACTAGACATCACTTAGACGGTAGATCGTCACAGTGCTCATAGGTATTTATGTTGAATGTTTTAACTGTAACCGTTTGAAATGATTTGACAAGGTTTGATTTTTAGTAACTTCTACTTTCATGTAGTTCTTTTTCCTTTTTTTCAAATAAACGGTTTGTTAATAAAACAAGTTTCTGATCGTTACTTTCTTTATTTAAGAGTATATTAATACTGCGCATAAGGAACTGCAACAATTTAATCCATTTTGGCGGAGTGAAGACATAATTCTCGCCAAACCTTAGAGCCTTTTGTTCTCTATACTAAACTTCAACTTAACTAGACATCACTTAGACGGTAGATCGTCACAGTGCTCATAGGTATTTAATCCATTTTGGCGGAGTGAAGACATAATTCTCGCCAAACCTTAGAGCCTTTTGTTCTCTATACTAAACTTCAACTTAACTAGACATCACTTAGACGGTAGATCGTCACAGTGCTCATAGGTATTTAATCCATTTTGGCGGAGTGAAGACATAATTCTCGCCAAACCTTAGAGCCTTTTGTTCTCTATACTAAACTTCAACTTAACTAGACATCACTTAGACGGTAGATCGTCACAGTGCTCATAGGTATTTAATCCATTTTGGCGGAGTGAAGACATAATTCTCGCCAAACCTTAGATCCTTTTGTTCTCTATACTAAACTTCAACTTAACTAGACATCACTTAGACGGTAGATCGTCACAGTGCTCATAGGTATTTATGTTGAATGTTTTAACTGTAACCGTTTGAAATGATTTGACAAGGTTTGATTTTTAGTAACTTCTACTTTCATGTAGTTCTTTTTCCTTTTTTTCAAATAAACGGTTTGTTAATAAAACAAGTTTCTGATCGTTACTTTCTTTATTTAAGAGTATATTAATACTGCGCATAAGGAACTGCAACAATTTAATCCATTTTGGCGGAGTGAAGACATAATTCTCGCCAAACCTTAGAGCCTTTTGTTCTCTATACTAAACTTCAACTTAACTAGACATCACTTAGACGGTAGATCGTCACAGTGCTCATAGGTATTTATGTTGAATGTTTTAACTGTAACCGTTTGAAAAGATTTGACAAGGTTTGATTTTTAGTAACTTCTACTTTCATGTAGTTCTTTTTCCTTTTTTTCAAATAAACGGTTTGTTAATAAAACAAGTTTCTGATCGTTACTTTCTTTATTTAAGAGTATATTAATACTGCGCATAAGGAACAGCAACAATTTAATCCATTTTGGCGGAGTGAAGACATAATTCTCGCCAAACCTTAGAGCCTTTTGTTCTCTATACTAAACTTCAACTTAACTAGACATCACTTAGACGGTAGATCGTCACAGTGCTCATAGGTATTTATGTTGAATGTTTTAACTGTAACCGTTTGAAATGATTTGACAAGGTTTGATTTTTAGTAACTTCTACTTTCATGTAGTTCTTTTTCCTTTTTTTCAAATAAACGGTTTGTTAATAAAACAAGTTTCTGATCGTTACTTTCTTTATTTAAGAGTATATTAATACTGCGCATAAGGAACTGCAACAATTTAATCCATTTTGGCGGAGTGAAGACATAATTCTCGCCAAACCTTAGAGCCTTTTGTTCTCTATACTAAACTTCAACTTAACTAGACATCACTTAGACGGTAGATCGTCACAGTGCTCATAGGTATTTATGTTGAATGTTTTAACTGTAACCGTTTGAAATGATTTGACAAGGTTTGATTTTTAGTAACTTCTACTTTCATGTAGTTCTTTTTCCTTTTTTTCAAATAAACGGTTTGTTAATAAAACAAGTTTCTGATCGTTACTTTCTTTATTTAAGAGTATATTAATACTGCGCATAAGGAACTGCAACAATTTAATCCATTTTGGCGGAGTGAAGACATAATTCTCGCCAAACCTTAGAGCCTTTTGTTCTCTATACTAAACTTCAACTTAACTAGACATCACTTAGACGGTAGATCGTCACAGTGCTCATAGGTATTTAATCCATTTTGGTGGAGTGAAGACATAATTCTCGCCAAACCTTAGAGCCTTTTGTTCTCTATACTAAACTTCAACTTAACTAGACATCACTTAGACGGTAGATCGTCACAGTGCTCATAGGTATTTAATCCATTTTGGCGGAGTGAAGACATAATTCTCGCCAAACCTTAGAGCCTTTTGTTCTCTATACTAAACTTCAACTTAACTAGACATCACTTAGACGGTAGATCGTCACAGTGCTCATAGGTATTTAATCCATTTTGGCGGAGTGAAGACATAATTCTCGCCAAACCTTAGAGCCTTTTGTTCTCTATACTAAACTTCAACTTAACTAGACATCACTTAGACGGTAGATCGTCACAGTGCTCATAGGTATTTAATCCATTTTGGTGGAGTGAAGACCTAATTCTCGCCAAACCTAAGAGCCTTTTGTTCTCTATACTAAACTTCAACTTAACTAGACATCACTTAGACGGTAGATCGTCACAGTGCTCATAGGTATTTATGTTGAATGTTTTAACTGTAACCGTTTGAAATGATTTGACAAGGTTTGATTTTTAGTAACTTCTACTTTCATGTAGTTCTTTTTCCTTTTTTTCAAATAAACGGTTTGTTAATAAAACAAGTTTCTGATCGTTACTTTCTTTATTTAAGAGTATATTAATACTGCGCATAATTAACTGCAACAATTTAATCCATTTTGGCGGAGTGAAGACATAATTCTCGCCAAACCTTAGAGCCTTTTGTTCTCTATACTAAACTTCAACTTAACTAGACATCACTTAGACGGTAGATCGTCACAGTGCTCATAGGTATTTATGTTGAATGTTTTAACTGTAACCGTTTGAAATGATTTGACAAGGTTTGATTTTTAGTAACTTCTACTTTCATGTAGTTCTTTTTCCTTTTTTTCAAATAAACGGTTTGTTAATAAAACAAGTTTCTGATCGTTACTTTCTTTATTTAAGAGTATATTAATACTGCGCATAAGGAACTGCAACAATTTAATCCATTTTGGCGGAGTGAAGACATAATTCTCGCCAAACCTTAGAGCCTTTTGTTCTCTATACTAAACTTCAACTTAACTAGACATCACTTAGACGGTAGATCGTCACAGTGCTCATAGGTATTTAATCCATTTTGGCGGAGTGAAGACATAATTCTCGCCAAACCTTAGAGCCTTTTGTTCTCTATACTAAACTTCAACTTAACTAGACATCACTTAGACGGTAGATCGTCACAGTGCTCATAGGTATTTAATCCATTTTGGCGGAGTGAAGACATAATTCTCGCCAAACCTTAGAGCCTTTTGTTCTCTATACTAAACTTCAACTTAACTAGACATCACTTAGACGGTAGATCGTCACAGTGCTCATAGGTATTTAATCCATTTTGGCGGAGTGAAGACATAATTCTCGCCAAACCTTAGATCCTTTTGTTCTCTATACTAAACTTCAACTTAACTAGACATCACTTAGACGGTAGATCGTCACAGTGCTCATAGGTATTTATGTTGAATGTTTTAACTGTAACCGTTTGAAATGATTTGACAAGGTTTGATTTTTAGTAACTTCTACTTTCATGTAGTTCTTTTTCCTTTTTTTCAAATAAACGGTTTGTTAATAAAACAAGTTTCTGATCGTTACTTTCTTTATTTAAGAGTATATTAATACTGCGCATAAGGAACTGCAACAATTTAATCCATTTTGGCGGAGTGAAGACATAATTCTCGCCAAACCTTAGAGCCTTTTGTTCTCTATACTAAACTTCAACTTAACTAGACATCACTTAGACGGTAGATCGTCACAGTGCTCATAGGTATTTATGTTGAATGTTTTAACTGTAACCGTTTGAAAAGATTTGACAAGGTTTGATTTTTAGTAACTTCTACTTTCATGTAGTTCTTTTTCCTTTTTTTCAAATAAACGGTTTGTTAATAAAACAAGTTTCTGATCGTTACTTTCTTTATTTAAGAGTATATTAATACTGCGCATAAGGAACAGCAACAATTTAATCCATTTTGGCGGAGTGAAGACATAATTCTCGCCAAACCTTAGAGCCTTTTGTTCTCTATACTAAACTTCAACTTAACTAGACATCACTTAGACGGTAGATCGTCACAGTGCTCATAGGTATTTATGTTGAATGTTTTAACTGTAACCGTTTGAAATGATTTGACAAGGTTTGATTTTTAGTAACTTCTACTTTCATGTAGTTCTTTTTCCTTTTTTTCAAATAAACGGTTTGTTAATAAAACAAGTTTCTGATCGTTACTTTCTTTATTTAAGAGTATATTAATACTGCGCATAAGGAACTGCAACAATTTAATCCATTTTGGCGGAGTGAAGACATAATTCTCGCCAAACCTTAGAGCCTTTTGTTCTCTATACTAAACTTCAACTTAACTAGACATCACTTAGACGGTAGATCGTCACAGTGCTCATAGGTATTTATGTTGAATGTTTTAACTGTAACCGTTTGAAATGATTTGACAAGGTTTGATTTTTAGTAACTTCTACTTTCATGTAGTTCTTTTTCCTTTTTTTCAAATAAACGGTTTGTTAATAAAACAAGTTTCTGATCGTTACTTTCTTTATTTAAGAGTATATTAATACTGCGCATAAGGAACTGCAACAATTTAATCCATTTTGGCGGAGTGAAGACATAATTCTCGCCAAACCTTAGAGCCTTTTGTTCTCTATACTAAACTTCAACTTAACTAGACATCACTTAGACGGTAGATCGTCACAGTGCTCATAGGTATTTAATCCATTTTGGTGGAGTGAAGACATAATTCTCGCCAAACCTTAGAGCCTTTTGTTCTCTATACTAAACTTCAACTTAACTAGACATCACTTAGACGGTAGATCGTCACAGTGCTCATAGGTATTTAATCCATTTTGGCGGAGTGAAGACATAATTCTCGCCAAACCTTAGAGCCTTTTGTTCTCTATACTAAACTTCAACTTAACTAGACATCACTTAGACGGTAGATCGTCACAGTGCTCATAGGTATTTAATCCATTTTGGCGGAGTGAAGACATAATTCTCGCCAAACCTTAGAGCCTTTTGTTCTCTATACTAAACTTCAACTTAACTAGACATCACTTAGACGGTAGATCGTCACAGTGCTCATAGGTATTTAATCCATTTTGGTGGAGTGAAGACCTAATTCTCGCCAAACCTAAGAGCCTTTTGTTCTCTATACTAAACTTCAACTTAACTAGACATCACTTAGACGGTAGATCGTCACAGTGCTCATAGGTATTTATGTTGAATGTTTTAACTGTAACCGTTTGAAATGATTTGACAAGGTTTGATTTTTAGTAACTTCTACTTTCATGTAGTTCTTTTTCCTTTTTTTCAAATAAACGGTTTGTTAATAAAACAAGTTTCTGATCGTTACTTTCTTTATTTAAGAGTATATTAATACTGCGCATAATTAACTGCAACAATTTAATCCATTTTGGCGGAGTGAAGACATAATTCTCGCCAAACCTTAGAGCCTTTTGTTCTCTATACTAAACTTCAACTTAACTAGACATCACTTAGACGGTAGATCGTCACAGTGCTCATAGGTATTTATGTTGAATGTTTTAACTGTAACCGTTTGAAATGATTTGACAAGGTTTGATTTTTAGTAACTTCTACTTTCATGTAGTTCTTTTTCCTTTTTTTCAAATAAACGGTTTGTTAATAAAACAAGTTTCTGATCGTTACTTTCTTTATTTAAGAGTATATTAATACTGCGCATAAGGAACTGCAACAATTTAATCCATTTTGGCGGAGTGAAGACATAATTCTCGCCAAACCTTAGAGCCTTTTGTTCTCTATACTAAACTTCAACTTAACTAGACATCACTTAGACGGTAGATCGTCACAGTGCTCATAGGTATTTAATCCATTTTGGTGGAGTGAAGACCTAATTCTCGCCAAACCTTAGAGCCTTTTGTTCTCTATACTAAACTTCAACTTAACTAGACATCACTTAGACGGTAGATCGTCACAGTGCTCATAGGTATTTATGTTGAATGTTTTAACTGTAACCGTTTGAAATGATTTGACAAGGTTTGATTTTTAGTAACTTCTACTTTCATGTAGTTCTTTTTCCTTTTTTTCAAATAAACGGTTTGTTAATAAAACAAGTTTCTGATCGTTACTTTCTTTATTTAAGAGTATATTAATACTGCGCATAAGGAACTGCAACAATTTAATCCATTTTGGCGGAGTGAAGACATAATTCTCGCCAAACCTTAGAGCCTTTTGTTCTCTATACTAAACTTCAACTTAACTAGACATCACTTAGACGGTAGATCGTCACAGTGCTCATAGGTATTTATGTTGAATGTTTTAACTGTAACCGTTTGAAATGAGTTGACAAGGTTTGATTTTTAGTAACTTCTACTTTCATGTAGTTCTTTTTCCTTTTTTTCAAATAAACGGTTTGTTAATAAAACAAGTTTCTGATCGTTACTTTCTTTATTTAAGAGTATATTAATACTGCGCATAAGGAACTGCAACAATTTAATCCATTTTGGCGGAGTGAAGACATAATTCTCGCCAAACCTTAGAGCCTTTTGTTCTCTATACTAAACTTCAACTTAACTAGACATCACTTAGACGGTAGATCGTCACAGTGCTCATAGGTATTTATGTTGAATGTTTTAACTGTAACCGTTTGAAATGATTTGACAAGGTTTGATTTTTAGTAACTTCTACTTTCATGTAGTTCTTTTTCCTTTTTTTCAAATAAACGGTTTGTTAATAAAACAAGTTTCTGATCGTTACTTTCTTTATTTAAGAGTATATTAATACTGCGCATAAGGAACTGCAACAATTTAATCCATTTTGGCGGAGTGAAGACATAATTCTCGCCAAACCTTAGAGCCTTTTGTTCTCTATACTAAACTTCAACTTAACTAGACATCACTTAGACGGTAGATCGTCACAGTGCTCATAGGTATTTAATCCATTTTGGTGGAGTGAAGACATAATTCTCGCCAAACCTTAGAGCCTTTTGTTCTCTATACTAAACTTCAACTTAACTAGACATCACTTAGACGGTAGATCGTCACAGTGCTCATAGGTATTTAATCCATTTTGGCGGAGTGAAGACATAATTCTCGCCAAACCTTAGAGCCTTTTGTTCTCTATACTAAACTTCAACTTAACTAGACATCACTTAGACGGTAGATCGTCACAGTGCTCATAGGTATTTAATCCATTTTGGCGGAGTGAAGACATAATTCTCGCCAAACCTTAGAGCCTTTTGTTCTCTATACTAAACTTCAACTTAACTAGACATCACTTAGACGGTAGATCGTCACAGTGCTCATAGGTATTTAATCCATTTTGGTGGAGTGAAGACCTAATTCTCGCCAAACCTAAGAGCCTTTTGTTCTCTATACTAAACTTCAACTTAACTAGACATCACTTAGACGGTAGATCGTCACAGTGCTCATAGGTATTTATGTTGAATGTTTTAACTGTAACCGTTTGAAATGATTTGACAAGGTTTGATTTTTAGTAACTTCTACTTTCATGTAGTTCTTTTTCCTTTTTTTTCAAATAAACGGTTTGTTAATAAAACAAGTTTCTGATCGTTACTTTCTTTATTTAAGAGTATATTAATACTGCGCATAATTAACTGCAACAATTTAATCCATTTTGGCGGAGTGAAGACATAATTCTCGCCAAACCTTAGAGCCTTTTGTTCTCTATACTAAACTTCAACTTAACTAGACATCACTTAGACGGTAGATCGTCACAGTGCTCATAGGTATTTATGTTGAATGTTTTAACTGTAACCGTTTGAAATGATTTGACAAGGTTTGATTTTTAGTAACTTCTACTTTCATGTAGTTCTTTTTCCTTTTTTTCAAATAAACGGTTTGTTAATAAAACAAGTTTCTGATCGTTACTTTCTTTATTTAAGAGTATATTAATACTGCGCATAAGGAACTGCAACAATTTAATCCATTTTGGCGGAGTGAAGACATAATTCTCGCCAAACCTTAGAGCCTTTTGTTCTCTATACTAAACTTCAACTTAACTAGACATCACTTAGACGGTAGATCGTCACAGTGCTCATAGGTATTTAATCCATTTTGGTGGAGTGAAGACCTAATTCTCGCCAAACCTTAGAGCCTTTTGTTCTCTATACTAAACTTCAACTTAACTAGACATCACTTAGACGGTAGATCGTCACAGTGCTCATAGGTATTTATGTTGAATGTTTTAACTGTAACCGTTTGAAATGATTTGACAAGGTTTGATTTTTAGTAACTTCTACTTTCATGTAGTTCTTTTTCCTTTTTTTCAAATAAACGGTTTGTTAATAAAACAAGTTTCTGATCGTTACTTTCTTTATTTAAGAGTATATTAATACTGCGCATAAGGAACTGCAACAATTTAATCCATTTTGGCGGAGTGAAGACATAATTCTCGCCAAACCTTAGAGCCTTTTGTTCTCTATACTAAACTTCAACTTAACTAGACATCACTTAGACGGTAGATCGTCACAGTGCTCATAGGTATTTATGTTGAATGTTTTAACTGTAACCGTTTGAAATGAGTTGACAAGGTTTGATTTTTAGTAACTTCTACTTTCATGTAGTTCTTTTTCCTTTTTTTCAAATAAACGGTTTGTTAATAAAACAAGTTTCTGATCGTTACTTTCTTTATTTAAGAGTATATTAATACTGCGCATAAGGAACTGCAACAATTTAATCCATTTTGGCGGAGTGAAGACATAATTCTCGCCAAACCTTAGAGCCTTTTGTTCTCTATACTAAACTTCAACATAACTAGACATCACTTAGACGGTAGATCGTCACAGTGCTCATAGGTATTTATGTTGAATGTTTTAACTGTAACCGTTTGAAATGATTTGACAAGGTTTGATTTTTAGTAACTTCTACTTTCATGTAGTTCTTTTTCCTTTTTTTCAAATAAACGGTTTGTTAATAAAACAAGTTTCTGATCGTTACTTTCTTTATTTAAGAGTATATTAATACTGCGCATAAGGAACTGCAACAATTTAATTGATTTTGGCGGAGTGAAGACATAATTCTCGCCAAACCTTAGAGCCTTTTGTTCTCTATACTAAACTTCAACTTAACTAGACATCACTTAGACGGTAGATCGTCACAGTGCTCATAGGTATTTATGTTGAATGTTTTAACTGTAACCGTTTGAAATGATTTGACAAGGTTTGATTTTTAGTAACTTCTACTTTCATGTAGTTCTTTTTCCTTTTTTTCAAATAAACGGTTTGTTAATAAAACAAGTTTCTGATCGTTACTTTCTTTATTTAAGAGTATATTAATACTGCGCATAAGGAACTGCAACAATTTAATCCATTTTGGCGGAGTGAAGACATAATTCTCGCCAAACCTTAGAGCCTTTTGTTCTCTATACTAAACTTCAACTTAACTAGACATCACTTAGACGGTAGATCGTCACAGTGCTCATAGGTATTTAATCCATTTTGGTGGAGTGAAGACATAATTCTCGCCAAACCTTAGAGCCTTTTGTTCTCTATACTAAACTTCAACTTAACTAGACATCACTTAGACGGTAGATCGTCACAGTGCTCATAGGTATTTAATCCATTTTGGCGGAGTGAAGACATAATTCTCGCCAAACCTTAGAGCCTTTTGTTCTCTATACTAAACTTCAACTTAACTAGACATCACTTAGACGGTAGATCGTCACATTGCTCATAGGTATTTAATCCATTTTGGCGGAGTGAAGACATAATTCTCGCCAAACCTTAGAGTCTTTTGTTCTCTATACTAAACTTCAACTTAACTAGACATCACTTAGACGGTAGATCGTCACAGTGCTCATAGGTATTTATGTTGAATGTTTTAACTGTAACCGTTTGAAATGATTTGACAAGGTTTGATTTTTAGTAACTTCTACTTTCATGTAGTTCTTTTTCCTTTTTTTCAAATAAACGGTTTGTTAATAAAACAAGTTTCTGATCGTTACTTTCTTTATTTAAGAGTATATTAATACTGCGCATAAGGAACTGCAACAATTTAATCCATTTTGGCGGAGTGAAGACATAATTCTCGCCAAACCTTAGAGCCTTTTGTTCTCTATACTAAACTTCAACTTAACTAGACATCACTTAGACGGTAGATCGTCACAGTGCTCATAGGTATTTAATCCATTTTGGTGGAGTGAAGACATAATTCTCGCCAAACCTTAGAGCCTTTTGTTCTCTATACTAAACTTCAACTTAACTAGACATCACTTAGACGATAGATCGTCACAGTGCTCATAGGTATTTAATCCATTTTGGCGGAGTGAAGACATAATTCTCGCCAAACCTTAGAGCCTTTTGTTCTCTATACTAAACTTCAACTTAACTAGACATCACTTAGACGGTAGATCGTCACAGTGCTCATAGGTATTTAATCCATTTTGGCGGAGTGAAGACATAATTCTCGCCAAACCTTAGAGCCTTTTGTTCTCTATACTAAACTTCAACTTAACTAGACATCACTTAGACGGTAGATCGTCACAGTGCTCATAGGTATTTAATCCATTTTGGCGGAGTGAAGACATAATTCTCGCCAAACCTTAGAGCCTTTTGTTCTCTATACTAAACTTCAACTTAACTAGACATCACTTAGACGGTAGATCGTCACAGTGCTCATAGGTATTTAATCCATTTTGGCGGAGTGAAGACATAATTCTCGCCAAACCTTAGAGCCTTTTGTTCTCTATACTAAACTTCAACTTAACTAGACATCACTTAGACGGTAGATCGTCACAGTGCTCATAGGTATTTAATCCATTTTGGCGGAGTGAAGACATAATTCTCGCCAAACCTTAGAGCCTTTTGTTCTCTATACTAAACTTCAACTTAACTAGACATCACTTAGACGGTAGATCGTCACAGTGCTCATAGGTATTTAATCCATTTTGGCGGAGTGAAGACATAATTCTCGCCAAACCTTAGAGCCTTTTGTTCTCTATACTAAACTTCAACTTAACTAGACATCACTTAGACGGTAGATCGTCACAGTGCTCATAGGTATTTAATCCATTTTGGCGGAGTGAAGACATAATTCTCGCCAAACCTTAGAGCCTTTTGTTCTCTATACTAAACTTCAACTTAACTAGACATCACTTAGACGGTAGATCGTCACAGTGCTCATAGGTATTTAATCCATTTTGGCGGAGTGAAGACATAATTCTCGCCAAACCTTAGAGCCTTTTTTTCTCTATACTAAACTTCAACTTAACTAGACATCACTTAGACGGTAGATCGTCACAGTGCTCATAGGTATTTAATCCATTTTGGCGGAGTGAAGACATAATTCTCGCCAAACCTTAGAGCCTTTTGTTCTCTATACTAAACTTCAACTTAACTAGACATCACTTAGACGGTAGATCGTCACAGTGCTCATAGGTATTTATGTTGAATGTTTTAACTGTAACCGTTTGAAATGATTTGACAAGGTTTGATTTTTAGTAACTTCTACTTTCATGTAGTTCTTTTTCCTTTTTTTCAAATAAACGGTTTGTTAATAAAACAAGTTTCTGATCGTTACTTTCTTTATTTAAGAGTATATTAATACTGCGCATAAGGAACTACAACAATTTAATCCATTTTGGCGGAGTGAAGACATAATTCTCGCCAAACCTTAGAGCCTTTTGTTCTCTATACTAAACTTCAACTTAACTAGACATCACTTAGACGGTAGATCGTCACAGTGCTCATAGGTATTTAATCCATTTTGGCGGAGTGAAGACATAATTCTCGCCAAACCTTAGAGCCTTTTGTTCTCTATACTAAACTTCAACTTAACTAGACATCACTTAGACGGTAGATCGTCACAGTGCTCATAGGTATTTAATCCATTTTGGCGGAGTGAAGACATAATTCTCGCCAAACCTTAGAGCCTTTTGTTCTCTATACTAAACTTCAACTTAACTAGACATCACTTAGACGGTAGATCGTCACAGTGCTCATAGGTATTTAATCCATTTTGGCGGAGTGAAGACATAATTTTCGCCAAACCTTAGAGCCTTTTGTTTTCTATACTAAACTTCAACTTAACTAGACATCACTTAGACGGTAGATCGTCACAGTGCTCATAGGTATTTAATCCATTTTGGCGGAGTGAAGACATAATTCTCGCCAAACCTTAGAGCCTTTTGTTCTCTATACTAAACTTCAACTTAACTAGACATCACTTAGACGGTAGATCGTCACAGTGCTCATAGGTATTTAATCCATTTTGGCGGAGTGAAGACATAATTCTCGCCAAACCTTAGAGCCTTTTTTTCTCTATACTAAACTTCAACTTAACTAGACATCACTTAGACGGTAGATCGTCACAGTGCTCATATGTATTTAATCCATTTTGGCGGAGTGAAGACATAATTCTCGCCAAACCTTAGAGCCTTTTGTTCTCTATACTAAACTTCAACTTAACTAGACATCACTTAGACGGTAGATCGTCACAGTGCTCATAGGTATTTATGTTGAATGTTTTAACTGTAACCGTTTGAAATGATTTGACAAGGTTTGATTTTTAGTAACTTCTACTTTCATGTAGTTCTTTTTCCTTTTTTTCAAATAAACGGTTTGTTAATAAAACAAGTTTCTGATCGTTACTTTCTTTATTTAAGAGTATATTAATACTGCGCATAAGGAACTGCAACAATTTAATCCATTTTGGCGGAGTGAAGACATAATTCTCGCCAAACCTTAGAGCCTTTTGTTCTCTATACTAAACTTCAACTTAACTAGACATCACTTAGACGGTAGATCGTCACAGTGCTCATAGGTATTTAATCCATTTTGGTGGAGTGAAGACATAATTCTCGCCAAACCTTAGAGCCTTTTGTTCTCTATACTAAACTTCAACTTAACTAGACATCACTTAGACGGTAGATCGTCACAGTGCTCATAGGTATTTAATCCATTTTGGCGGAGTGAAGACATAATTCTCGCCAAACCTTAGAGCCTTTTGTTCTCTATACTAAACTTCAACTTAACTAGACATCACTTAGACGGTAGATCGTCACATTGCTCATAGGTATTTAATCCATTTTGGCGGAGTGAAGACATAATTCTCGCCAAACCTTAGAGCCTTTTGTTCTCTATACTAAACTTCAACTTAACTAGACATCACTTAGACGGTAGATCGTCACAGTGCTCATAGGTATTTATGTTGAATGTTTTAACTGTAACCGTTTGAAATGATTTGACAAGGTTTGATTTTTAGTAACTTCTACTTTCATGTAGTTCTTTTTCCTTTTTTTCAAATAAACGGTTTGTTAATAAAACAAGTTTCTGATTGTTACTTTCTTTATTTAAGAGTATATTAATACTGCGCATAAGGAACTGCAACAATTTAATCCATTTTGGCGGAGTGAAGACATAATTCTCGCCAAACCTTAGAGCCTTTTGTTCTCTATACTAAACTTCAACTTAACTAGACATCACTTAGACGGTAGATCGTCACAGTGCTCATAGGTATTTAATCCATTTTGGTGGAGTGAAGACATAATTCTCGCCAAACCTTAGAGCCTTTTGTTCTCTATACTAAACTTCAACTTAACTAGACATCACTTAGACGGTAGATCGTCACAGTGCTCATAGGTATTTAATCCATTTTGGCGGAGTGAAGACATAATTCTCGCCAAACCTTAGAGCCTTTTGTTCTCTATACTAAACTTCAACTTAACTAGACATCACTTAGACGGTAGATCGTCACATTGCTCATAGGTATTTAATCCATTTTGGCGGAGTGAAGACATAATTCTCGCCAAACCTTAGAGCCTTTTGTTCTCTATACTAAACTTCAACTTAACTAGACATCACTTAGACGGTAGATCGTCACAGTGCTCATAGGTATTTATGTTGAATGTTTTAACTGTAACCGTTTGAAATGATTTGACAAGGTTTGATTTTTAGTAACTTCTACTTTCATGTAGTTCTTTTTCCTTTTTTTCAAATAAACGGTTTGTTAATAAAACAAGTTTCTGATCGTTACTTTCTTTATTTAAGAGTATATTAATACTGCGCATAAGGAACTGCAACAATTTAATCCATTTTGGCGGAGTGAAGACATAATTCTCGCCAAACCTTAGAGCCTTTTGTTCTCTATACTAAACTTCAACTTAACTAGACATCACTTAGACGGTAGATCGTCACAGTGCTCATAGGTATTTAATCCATTTTGGTGGAGTGAAGACATAATTCTCGCCAAACCTTAGAGCCTTTTGTTCTCTATACTAAACTTCAACTTAACTAGACATCACTTAGACGGTAGATCGTCACAGTGCTCATAGGTATTTAATCCATTTTGGCGGAGTGAAGACATAATTCTCGCCAAACCTTAGAGCCTTTTGTTCTCTATACTAAACTTCAACTTAACTAGACATCACTTAGACGGTAGATCGTCACAGTGCTCATAGGTATTTAATCCATTTTGGCGGAGTGAAGACATAATTCTCGCCAAACCTTAGAGCCTTTTGTTCTCTATACTAAACTTCAACTTAACTAGACATCACTTAGACGGTAGATCGTCACAGTGCTCATAGGTATTTAATCCATTTTGGCGGAGTGAAGACATAATTCTCGCCAAACCTTAGAGCCTTTTGTTCTCTATACTAAACTTCAACTTAACTAGACATCACTTAGACGGTAGATCGTCACAGTGCTCATAGGTATTTAATCCATTTTGGCGGAGTGAAGACATAATTCTCGCCAAACCTTAGAGCCTTTTGTTCTCTATACTAAACTTCAACTTAACTAGACATCACTTAGACGGTAGATCGTCACAGTGCTCATAGGTATTTAATCCATTTTGGCGGAGTGAAGACATAATTCTCGCCAAACCTTAGAGCCTTTTGTTCTCTATACTAAACTTCAACTTAACTAGACATCACTTAGACGGTAGATCGTCACAGTGCTCATAGGTATTTAATCCATTTTGGCGGAGTGAAGACATAATTCTCGCCAAACCTTAGAGCCTTTTGTTCTCTATACTAAACTTCAACTTAACTAGACATCACTTAGACGGTAGATCGTCACAGTGCTCATAGGTATTTAATCCATTTTGGCGGAGTGAAGACATAATTCTCGCCAAACCTTAGAGCCTTTTTTTCTCTATACTAAACTTCAACTTAACTAGACATCACTTAGACGGTAGATCGTCACAGTGCTCATAGGTATTTAATCCATTTTGGCGGAGTGAAGACATAATTCTCGCCAAACCTTAGAGCCTTTTGTTCTCTATACTAAACTTCAACTTAACTAGACATCACTTAGACGGTAGATCGTCACAGTGCTCATAGGTATTTATGTTGAATGTTTTAACTGTAACCGTTTGAAATGATTTGACAAGGTTTGATTTTTAGTAACTTCTACTTTCATGTAGTTCTTTTTCCTTTTTTTCAAATAAACGGTTTGTTAATAAAACAAGTTTCTGATCGTTACTTTCTTTATTTAAGAGTATATTAATACTGCGCATAAGGAACTGCAACAATTTAATCCATTTTGGCGGAGTGAAGACATAATTCTCGCCAAACCTTAGAGCCTTTTGTTCTCTATACTAAACTTCAACTTAACTAGACATCACTTAGACGGTAGATCGTCACAGTGCTCATAGGTATTTAATCCATTTTGGCGGAGTGAAGACATAATTCTCGCCAAACCTTAGAGCCTTTTGTTCTCTATATTAAACTTCAACTTAACTAGACATCACTTAGACGGTAGATCGTCACAGTGCTCATAGGTATTTAATCCATTTTGGCGGAGTGAAGACATAATTCTCGCCAAACCTTAGAGCCTTTTGTTCTCTATACTAAACTTCAACTTAACTAGACATCACTTAGACGGTAGATCGTCACAGTGCTCATAGGTATTTAATCCATTTTGGCGGAGTGAAGACATAATTCTCGCCAAACCTTAGAGCCTTTTGTTCTCTATACTAAACTTCAACTTAACTAGACATCACTTAGACGGTAGATCGTCACAGTGCTCATAGGTATTTAATCCATTTTGGCGGAGTGAAGACATAATTCTCGCCAAACCTTAGAGCCTTTTGTTCTCTATACTAAACTTCAACTTAACTAGACATCACTTAGACGGTAGATCGTCACAGTGCTCATAGGTATTTAATCCATTTTGGCGGAGTGAAGACATAATTCTCGCCAAACCTTAGAGCCTTTTTTTCTCTATACTAAACTTCAACTTAACTAGACATCACTTAGACGGTAGATCGTCACAGTGCTCATATGTATTTAATCCATTTTGGCGGAGTGAAGACATAATTCTCGCCAAACCTTAGAGCCTTTTGTTCTCTATACTAAACTTCAACTTAACTAGACATCACTTAGACGGTAGATCGTCACAGTGCTCATAGGTATTTATGTTGAATGTTTTAACTGTAACCGTTTGAAATGATTTGACAAGGTTTGATTTTTAGTAACTTCTACTTTCATGTAGTTCTTTTTCCTTTTTTTCAAATAAACGGTTTGTTAATAAAACAAGTTTCTGATCGTTACTTTCTTTATTTAAGAGTATATTAATACTGCGCATAAGGAACTGCAACAATTTAATCCATTTTGGCGGAGTGAAGACATAATTCTCGCCAAACCTTAGAGCCTTTTGTTCTCTATACTAAACTTCAACTTAACTAGACATCACTTAGACGGTAGATCGTCACAGTGCTCATAGGTATTTAATCCATTTTGGCGGAGTGAAGACATAATTCTCGCCAAACCTTAGAGCCTTTTGTTCTCTATACTAAACTTCAACTTAACTAGACATCACTTAGACGGTAGATCGTCACAGTGCTCATAGGTATTTAATCCATTTTGGCGGAGTGAAGACATAATTCTCGCCAAACCTTAGAGCCTTTTGTTCTCTATACTAAACTTCAACTTAACTAGACATCACTTAGACGGTAGATCGTCACAGTGCTCATAGGTATTTAATCCATTTTGGCGGAGTGAAGACATAATTCTCGCCAAACCTTAGATCCTTTTGTTCTCTATACTAAACTTCAACTTAACTAGACATCACTTAGACGGTAGATCGTCACAGTGCTCATAGGTATTTATGTTGAATGTTTTAACTGTAACCGTTTGAAATGATTTGACAAGGTTTGATTTTTAGTAACTTCTACTTTCATGTAGTTCTTTTTCCTTTTTTTCAAATAAACGGTTTGTTAATAAAACAAGTTTCTGATCGTTACTTTCTTTATTTAAGAGTATATTAATACTGCGCATAAGGAACTGCAACAATTTAATCCATTTTGGCGGAGTGAAGACATAATTCTCGCCAAACCTTAGAGCCTTTTGTTCTCTATACTAAACTTCAACTTAACTAGACATCACTTAGACGGTAGATCGTCACAGTGCTCATAGGTATTTATGTTGAATGTTTTAACTGTAACCGTTTGAAAAGATTTGACAAGGTTTGATTTTTAGTAACTTCTACTTTCATGTAGTTCTTTTTCCTTTTTTTCAAATAAACGGTTTGTTAATAAAACAAGTTTCTGATCGTTACTTTCTTTATTTAAGAGTATATTAATACTGCGCATAAGGAACAGCAACAATTTAATCCATTTTGGCGGAGTGAAGACATAATTCTCGCCAAACCTTAGAGCCTTTTGTTCTCTATACTAAACTTCAACTTAACTAGACATCACTTAGACGGTAGATCGTCACAGTGCTCATAGGTATTTATGTTGAATGTTTTAACTGTAACCGTTTGAAATGATTTGACAAGGTTTGATTTTTAGTAACTTCTACTTTCATGTAGTTCTTTTTCCTTTTTTTCAAATAAACGGTTTGTTAATAAAACAAGTTTCTGATCGTTACTTTCTTTATTTAAGAGTATATTAATACTGCGCATAAGGAACTGCAACAATTTAATCCATTTTGGCGGAGTGAAGACATAATTCTCGCCAAACCTTAGAGCCTTTTGTTCTCTATACTAAACTTCAACTTAACTAGACATCACTTAGACGGTAGATCGTCACAGTGCTCATAGGTATTTATGTTGAATGTTTTAACTGTAACCGTTTGAAATGATTTGACAAGGTTTGATTTTTAGTAACTTCTACTTTCATGTAGTTCTTTTTCCTTTTTTTCAAATAAACGGTTTGTTAATAAAACAAGTTTCTGATCGTTACTTTCTTTATTTAAGAGTATATTAATACTGCGCATAAGGAACTGCAACAATTTAATCCATTTTGGCGGAGTGAAGACATAATTCTCGCCAAACCTTAGAGCCTTTTGTTCTCTATACTAAACTTCAACTTAACTAGACATCACTTAGACGGTAGATCGTCACAGTGCTCATAGGTATTTAATCCATTTTGGTGGAGTGAAGACATAATTCTCGCCAAACCTTAGAGCCTTTTGTTCTCTATACTAAACTTCAACTTAACTAGACATCACTTAGACGGTAGATCGTCACAGTGCTCATAGGTATTTAATCCATTTTGGCGGAGTGAAGACATAATTCTCGCCAAACCTTAGAGCCTTTTGTTCTCTATACTAAACTTCAACTTAACTAGACATCACTTAGACGGTAGATCGTCACAGTGCTCATAGGTATTTAATCCATTTTGGCGGAGTGAAGACATAATTCTCGCCAAACCTTAGAGCCTTTTGTTCTCTATACTAAACTTCAACTTAACTAGACATCACTTAGACGGTAGATCGTCACAGTGCTCATAGGTATTTAATCCATTTTGGCGGAGTGAAGACATAATTCTCGCCAAACCTTAGAGCCTTTTGTTCTCTATACTAAACTTCAACTTAACTAGACATCACTTAGACGGTAGATCGTCACAGTGCTCATAGGTATTTATGTTGAATGTTTTAACTGTAACCGTTTGAAATGATTTGACAAGGTTTGATTTTTAGTAACTTCTACTTTCATGTAGTTCTTTTTCCTTTTTTTCAAATAAACGGTTTGTTAATAAAACAAGTTTCTGATCGTTACTTTCTTTATTTAAGAGTATATTAATACTGCGCATAAGGAACTGCAACAATTTAATCCATTTTGGCGGAGTGAAGACATAATTCTCGCCAAACCTTAGAGCCTTTTGTTCTCTATACTAAACTTCAACTTAACTAGACATCACTTAGACGGTAGATCGTCACAGTGCTCATAGGTATTTAATCCATTTTGGCGGAGTGAAGACATAATTCTCGCCAAACCTTAGAGCCTTTTGTTCTCTATACTAAACTTCAACTTAACTAGACATCACTTAGACGGTAGATCGTCACAGTGCTCATAGGTATTTAATCCATTTTGGCGGAGTGAAGACATAATTCTCGCCAAACCTTAGAGCCTTTTGTTCTCTATACTAAACTTCAACTTAACTAGACATCACTTAGACGGTAGATCGTCACAGTGCTCATAGGTATTTAATCCATTTTGGCGGAGTGAAGACATAATTCTCGCCAAACCTTAGAGCCTTTTGTTCTCTATACTAAACTTCAACTTAACTAGACATCACTTAGACGGTAGATCGTCACAGTGCTCATAGGTATTTATGTTGAATGTTTTAACTGTAACCGTTTGAAATGATTTGACAAGGTTTGATTTTTAGTAACTTCTACTTTCATGTAGTTCTTTTTCCTTTTTTTCAAATAAACGGTTTGTTAATAAAACAAGTTTCTGATCGTTACTTTCTTTATTTAAGAGTATATTAATACTGCGCATAAGGAACTGCAACAATTTAATCCATTTTGGCGGAGTGAAGACATAATTCTCGCCAAACCTTAGAGCCTTTTGTTCTCTATACTAAACTTCAACTTAACTAGACATCACTTAGACGGTAGATCGTCACAGTGCTCATAGGTATTTATGTTGAATGTTTTAACTGTAACCGTTTGAAAAGATTTGACAAGGTTTGATTTTTAGTAACTTCTACTTTCATGTAGTTCTTTTTCCTTTTTTTCAAATAAACGGTTTGTTAATAAAACAAGTTTCTGATCGTTACTTTCTTTATTTAAGAGTATATTAATACTGCGCATAAGGAACAGCAACAATTTAATCCATTTTGGCGGAGTGAAGACATAATTCTCGCCAAACCTTAGAGCCTTTTGTTCTCTATACTAAACTTCAACTTAACTAGACATCACTTAGACGGTAGATCGTCACAGTGCTCATAGGTATTTATGTTGAATGTTTTAACTGTAACCGTTTGAAATGATTTGACAAGGTTTGATTTTTAGTAACTTCTACTTTCATGTAGTTCTTTTTCCTTTTTTTCAAATAAACGGTTTGTTAATAAAACAAGTTTCTGATCGTTACTTTCTTTATTTAAGAGTATATTAATACTGCGCATAAGGAACTGCAACAATTTAATCCATTTTGGCGGAGTGAAGACATAATTCTCGCCAAACCTTAGAGCCTTTTGTTCTCTATACTAAACTTCAACTTAACTAGACATCACTTAGACGGTAGATCGTCACAGTGCTCATAGGTATTTATGTTGAATGTTTTAACTGTAACCGTTTGAAATGATTTGACAAGGTTTGATTTTTAGTAACTTCTACTTTCATGTAGTTCTTTTTCCTTTTTTTCAAATAAACGGTTTGTTAATAAAACAAGTTTCTGATCGTTACTTTCTTTATTTAAGAGTATATTAATACTGCGCATAAGGAACTGCAACAATTTAATCCATTTTGGCGGAGTGAAGACATAATTCTCGCCAAACCTTAGAGCCTTTTGTTCTCTATACTAAACTTCAACTTAACTAGACATCACTTAGACGGTAGATCGTCACAGTGCTCATAGGTATTTAATCCATTTTGGTGGAGTGAAGACATAATTCTCGCCAAACCTTAGAGCCTTTTGTTCTCTATACTAAACTTCA
The DNA here is from genome assembly GCA_963978545.1 of Linyphia triangularis. Taxonomy (NCBI): domain Eukaryota; kingdom Metazoa; phylum Arthropoda; class Arachnida; order Araneae; family Linyphiidae; genus Linyphia; species Linyphia triangularis. The sequence continues at coordinate 9,458,100 of OZ021723.1, read as the reverse complement.
ACTTAACTAGACATCACTTAGACGGTAGATCGTCACAGTGCTCATAGGTATTTAATCCATTTTGGCGGAGTGAAGACATAATTCTCGCCAAACCTTAGAGCCTTTTGTTCTCTATACTAAACTTCAACTTAACTAGACATCACTTAGACGGTAGATCGTCACAGTGCTCATAGGTATTTAATCCATTTTGGCGGAGTGAAGACATAATTCTCGCCAAACCTTAGAGCCTTTTGTTCTCTATACTAAACTTCAACTTAACTAGACATCACTTAGACGGTAGATCGTCACAGTGCTCATAGGTATTTAATCCATTTTGGCGGAGTGAAGACATAATTCTCGCCAAACCTTAGAGCCTTTTGTTCTCTATACTAAACTTCAACTTAACTAGACATCACTTAGACGGTAGATCGTCACAGTGCTCATAGGTATTTATGTTGAATGTTTTAACTGTAACCGTTTGAAATGATTTGACAAGGTTTGATTTTTAGTAACTTCTACTTTCATGTAGTTCTTTTTCCTTTTTTTCAAATAAACGGTTTGTTAATTAAACAAGTTTCTGATCGTTACTTTCTTTATTTAAGAGTATATTAATACTGCGCATAAGGAACTGCAACAATTTAATCCATTTTGGCGGAGTGAAGACATAATTCTCGCCAAACCTTAGAGCCTTTTGTTCTCTATACTAAACTTCAACTTAACTAGACATCACTTAGACGGTAGATCGTCACAGTGCTCATAGGTATTTAATCCATTTTGGTGGAGTGAAGACATAATTCTCGCCAAACCTTAGAGCCTTTTGTTCTCTATACTAAACTTCAACTTAACTAGACATCACTTAGACGGTAGATCGTCACAGTGCTCATAGGTATTTAATCCATTTTGGCGGAGTGAAGACATAATTCTCGCCAAACCTTAGAGCCTTTTGTTCTCTATACTAAACTTCAACTTAACTAGACATCACTTAGACGGTAGATCGTCACAGTGCTCATAGGTATTTAATCCATTTTGGCGGAGTGAAGACATAATTCTCGCCAAACCTTAGAGCCTTTTGTTCTCTATACTAAACTTCAACTTAACTAGACATCACTTAGACGGTAGATCGTCACAGTGCTCATAGGTATTTATGTTGAATGTTTTAACTGTAACCGTTTGAAATGATTTGACAAGGTTTGATTTTTAGTAACTTCTACTTTCATGTAGTTCTTTTTCCTTTTTTTCAAATAAACGGTTTGTTAATAAAACAAGTTTCTGATCGTTACTTTCTTTATTTAAGAGTATATTAATACTGCGCATAAGGAACTGCAACAATTTAATCCATTTTGGCGGAGTGAAGACATAATTCTCGCCAAACCTTAGAGCCTTTTGTTCTCTATACTAAACTTCAACTTAACTAGACATCACTTAGACGGTAGATCGTCACAGTGCTCATAGGTATTTAATCCATTTTGGCGGAGTGAAGACATAATTCTCGCCAAACCTTAGAGCCTTTTGTTCTCTATACTAAACTTCAACTTAACTAGACATCACTTAGACGGTAGATCGTCACAGTGCTCATAGGTATTTAATCCATTTTGGTGGAGTGAAGACATAATTCTCGCCAAACCTTAGAGCCTTTTGTTCTCTATACTAAACTTCAACTTAACTAGACATCACTTAGACGGTAGATCGTCACAGTGCTCATAGGTATTTAATCCATTTTGGCGGAGTGAAGACATAATTCTCGCCAAACCTTAGAGCCTTTTGTTCTCTATACTAAACTTCAACTTAACTAGACATCACTTAGACGGTAGATCGTCACAGTGCTCATAGGTATTTAATCCATTTTGGCGGAGTGAAGACATAATTCTCGCCAAACCTTAGAGCCTTTTGTTCTCTATACTAAACTTCAACTTAACTAGACATCACTTAGACGGTAGATCGTCACAGTGCTCATAGGTATTTAATCCATTTTGGCGGAGTGAAGACATAATTCTCGCCAAACCTTAGAGCCTTTTGTTCTCTATACTAAACCTCAACTTAACTAGACATCACTTAGACGGTAGATCGTCACAGTGCTCATAGGTATTTATGTTGAATGTTTTAACTGTAACCGTTTGAAATGATTTGACAAGGTTTGATTTTTAGTAACTTCTACTTTCATGTAGTTCTTTTTCCTTTTTTTCAAATAAACGGTTTGTTAATAAAACAAGTTTCTGATCGTTACTTTCTTTATTTAAGAGTATATTAATACTGCGCATAAGGAACTGCAACAATTTAATCCATTTTGGCGGAGTGAAGACATAATTCTCGCCAAACCTTAGAGCCTTTTGTTCTCTATACTAAACTTCAACTTAACTAGACATCACTTAGACGGTAGATCGTCACAGTGCTCATAGGTATTTAATCCATTTTGGCGGAGTGAAGACATAATTCTCGCCAAACCTTAGAGCCTTTTGTTCTCTATACTAAACTTCAACTTAACTAGACATCACTTAGACGGTAGATCGTCACAGTGCTCATAGGTATTTAATCCATTTTGGCGGAGTGAAGACATAATTCTCGCCAAACCTTAGAGCCTTTTGTTCTCTATACTAAACTTCAACTTAACTAGACATCACTTAGACGGTAGATCGTCACAGTGCTCATAGGTATTTATGTTGAATGTTTTAACTGTAACCGTTTGAAATGATTTGACAAGGTTTGATTTTTAGTAACTTCTACTTTCATGTAGTTCTTTTTCCTTTTTTTCAAATAAACGGTTTGTTAATAAAACAAGTTTCTGATCGTTACTTTCTTTATTTAAGAGTATATTAATACTGCGCATAAGGAACTGCAACAGGTTATGGGCGCCAGCGGATGCATTTAAGGAAAGTTGAGTATCGATTTGAAAAAGTTAGTTTGTGTTTTACTTCCTAGTTTGAGTTTTGTTCATAAAGTGTTAGAGCACAATGGCTGATCAAAGTAACGTTATAAAGCTCAATAATGAGAATTACTCCAACTGGAAATATAAAGTTAAACTACTTTTGATGAAGGAAAACTTGTATAAAAAGATTATAGATGGTGAAAGGCCAAATGCGGAATTGGATCCCAATGGAAAACTTATTGCCGAGTGGGAAATAGCTGACAGCAAAGGACAAGCATATATCGGACTTTCTGTGGAAGATGATCAGCTGATTCACATCCGAGGTAAATCTACCGCTAAAGAAATGTGGTATGCCTTGAAAGAGTATCACGAGAAAAGTACCTTAACAAACAAAGTGCATCTGATGCGAACGATTTGTTCTTTGAAGCTCGAAGAAGGTGGAAATGTTCCGCAGCATATTACGCACATGCAAGAATTGTTTTTAAAGCTTAGGGACATTGGTGAAGAGTCTTTATCTGACAGTTGGAATGTAGCTATGCTGTTGAGCAGTTTGCCTAGGAGTTATGATCCTTTAATAACAGCATTAGAAACTCGTTCAGAAAAGGAATTGACGTTTGTTGTCGTTCAGCAGAAGGTTATAGCTGAATTTGAAAGAAGGCAACATGCAGAAGCGACTTCATGCAGCTCTTCGGAGAGGATGTTAAAGTCAGTTTCTAACAAAGATTTAAAGAAACATTCTATAACTTGTTATTTCTGCAAGAAAAATGGGCATTTCAAAAAGGATTGCCAGAAGTACAGAAAATGGAAGGATAATCAACAGAATAAAGTTAATGCCGTTGAACATAAAGATCAATTGTTTACATTTGACGTTCAATCAGATGGTTGGATTTTAGATTCTGGTGCTACTCGACATGTAACCAATGACAGAGAGTTCTTCACGACACTAAACACATCATACAAAGATAAGATTGAAGTTGCCAATGGGGAATTAATTGATGTAGTTGGTATAGGATCTGGAAAGTTGATGTTTAAAAATCAAGAAGTGATAACACCTGTTGTTCTTACTGAAGTGTTTTATGCTCCAAAAGTTGTTGGAAACATAATTTCTGTCAGGCAGCTAAATTTGAGTGATATTTCAGTTACCTTTAACAAGGAAGGCTGTGATATTTTTAAAGATGATAAGCAAATAGGATTTGCTAACTCATATGGAAATTTATATAAAGTATATCTAGCAAGTAAAGTTCATACAGTGATGGAACACAAGGACAATTGTATTCATTCGTGGCATCGAAAAATGGGACATCGTGATCCTGAAGCAATAAAGAAAATGCACACTGAAGGTCTTTTGGATGGTTTAGAGATAGTTGACTGTGGAATCAAAATGTCGTGTGATACATGTATGAAAGGAAAACTGACCAGATTACCATTTCCAAAACAGTCTTTTAGTGAATCAAGAGCTCCATTAGACTTAATCCATACAGATGTTTGTGGGCCAATGCAAACTGTGACACCTAGTGGAAAACGATATGCGGTGAGTTTTATAGATGACTACTCAAGATACACTCATATATATTTGTTGTCAAACAAATCAGAAGTTGCTGATACTTTAAAAGGCTATGCAGCACTTGTCGAAAACAAGTTTGACAGAAAAATAAAGAAAATTCGTTCTGATCGAGGAGGAGAATATCTCAATACTGATCTCAAGAAATATTTTGCTAACAAGGGCATCCAGATTCAGTTAACTACAGCACATACACCACAGCAAAATGGTATAGCGGAAAGAAAGAATAGGTGTCTTTTAGAAATGGCACGTTGCATGCTTATTGACGCAGGCTTAACCAATAAATTTTGGGGTGAAGCTGCGGTAACTGCTAATTTCATCCAGAACAGAGTTCTTACTCGAGCAAAGAAGCTAACTCCTTATGAACTTTGGAATAAAGAAAAGCCAAAGGTAAAGAATTTCCAAATATTTGGCTCCAAATGCTTTGTTCATGTACCAACACAGAAACGTCATAAATTGGATAACACAGGAATAGAAATGATTTTCCTGGGATATGATGAACAGTCGAAAGCCTATCGATGCTACAATACATCTTCACAAAAGGTTGTCATCAGTCGAGATGTAAGGTTTAGCGTAGAAGAACATCATAAAGAACCTGAAGACTTTCACAAACAAACGAATGATTTCAAGTTTCAATTAGGCCAAACAGAAGTGGAAATTGTGGAGGAGAATAATAAAGATTTTGAACTCCCTACAACTCGTGTTTCAGAGAGATCAACCAAAGGTGTTGCTCCAAAAAGGTTAATTGAAGAATGTAATTTTGCTAGAGAAGAAATTAAAGAGCCAAAATCATACAATGAAGCAATTTCCAGCAAATACAAAAATGAATGGCTTGAAGCAATGCAAGAAGAATTAGCATCATTAAAAGAAAATAGTACCTGGGAACTATGCAATCTTCCTGAAAACAGAAATGTAGTTGGAAGTAAATGGGTGTATAAAGTCAAGCGAAGCACAGATGGAAGCATTCAGAAATTCAAGGCTCGTCTTGTGGCTCAAGGTTACTCCCAGAAGTATGGTGAGGATTATGATGAAACTTTTGCTCCAGTCGTACGCCAAACAACTTTACGTACTTTATTATCGGTTGCAGCTAAAGAAAAGCTAGAAGTCTATCACTTTGATGTAAAAACAGCATTTTTAAATGGAGAATTGAATGAAACAATATATATGAAACAACCTCCAGGATTTAGTGATGATTCTTCTCAAGTGTGCTTATTAAAGAAATGTATTTATGGTTTGAAACAAGCAGCTAAAACTTGGAATGAAACATTGCATAAAGTTATAATCAATTCAAATTTCAAGCAAAGTGTAGTGGATCCATGTCTATATTCCAGAAAATCAGGATATGGTTATTGTTATATTCTTATTTATGTGGATGACATTCTCGTCACTGGAAAGTGTGAAGATGAGGTAAAAGAAATAGAGAAAATGTTATCTAAAGAATTTAAAATGAAAAATCTTGGCGTTATTCAAAAGTATCTTGGTGTCGAAATTACGAAAGATTCAGATGGAAATTTTCAACTTTGCCAATCTGATTATATCAAGAAAATTGCGATTGATTTTGGTTTGGAGGATGCAAAGCCATTTAAGACACCAATGGATCAGAATTATGGGAAGACTGAATATAATGATCTTCTGAAAGATAACTCCAAGTATAGACAGTTACTAGGTCGTTTATTATATGTCTCTGTCAATACACGACCAGACATTTCAGCAAGTGTATGCATTCTAGCACAAAAGGTTTCCTCGCCAAATCAAGAAGATTGGACGCAATTGAAGCGAATTGTAAAATATCTCCAGTCTACTAACAATCTGAAGCTTAAGCTCAGCAATGTAGCTCAGAAAAATTTTACACTTTATGGATATGCTGATGCAAATTGGGCTGAAGATCACAGGACAAGGAAGTCAAACAGTGGATATGTGTTCTTCTTAAATGGAGGAGTCATCAGTTGGTGTTGTAGGAAACAAACATGTGTATCATTATCATCTACCGAAGCAGAGTATGTTGCATTATCTGAAGCTTGTCAAGAAGCTCTTTGGTTGCGCCATTTGTTAGAGGACACGCATCAAGATGTGAACTGTGCAACAACAATTTATGAGGACAATCAGAGTTGCCTATGTTTGATTAGAAGTGGGAAGTTCTCTAATCGAACAAAACATATCGACACTAAGTTCCATTTCGTTAAAAACTGTGTTGACAACCAACAAGTTGACTGTATATATTGTCCCACTGAATTAATGATAGCAGACTTGTTAACCAAACCATTGTCACCTAACAGGCATATTGTTTTGAGACAGAGTTGTCAAATTATTTAAAACGAGGAGGAGTGTTGAATGTTTTAACTGTAACCGTTTGAAATGATTTGACAAGGTTTGATTTTTAGTAACTTCTACTTTCATGTAGTTCTTTTTCCTTTTTTTCCAATAAACGGTTTGTTAATAAAACAAGTTTCTGATCGTTACTTTCTTTATTTAAGAGTATATTAATACTGCGCATAAGGAACTGCAACAATTTAATCCATTTTGGCGGAGTGAAGACATAATTCTCGCCAAACCTTAGAGCCTTTTGTTCTCTATACTAAACTTCAACTTAACTAGACATCACTTAGACGGTAGATCGTCACAGTGCTCATAGGTATTTAATCCATTTTGGCGGAGTGAAGACATAATTCTCGCCAAACCTTAGAGCCTTTTGTTCTCTATACTAAACTTCAACTTAACTAGACATCACTTAGACGGTAGATCGTCACAGTGCTCATAGGTATTTAATCCATTTTGGCGGAGTGAAGACATAATTCTCGCCAAACCTTATAGCCTTTTGTTCTCTATACTAAACTTCAACTTAACTAGACATCACTTAGACGGTAGATCGTCACAGTGCTCATAGGTATTTAATCCATTTTGGCGGAGTGAAGACATAATTCTCGCCAAACCTTAGAGCCTTTTGTTCTCTACAGGGTTGTGGTTTGGCGAGAATTATGTCTTCACGCCGCCAAAATGGATTAAATACCTATGAGCACTGTGACGATCTACCTTCTAAGTGATGTCTAGTTAAGTTGAAGTTTAGTATAGCTGAAGAAAACCTAGTTTCGTTTTTTCTTTCGTTGCGACGAAGGGCAGTATGTTGTTTAGTGAGGTTGTTAGCAGGGTGGTAAAAGCTTTCTGGACACACAAGTCAAATGTTCCGGGTTTGAATCCGAGGTTGTTTCTTGTGGTTTGGAATTCACATTTCAGGTGACGGTCATGGTCTGATTAGCAGTTTTTGTACGCAAAAATAGTTTGTTGAGCGTACAAACCTACTCACCAAATGAGCTCGATTTATTGATCGCTAGTGAGTTAGTCCTCTGAAGTACCAATAGAGACGTGTGGACAAACGGCCTTTCAATGACAGCTGCCAAAACTTGATAGAATGCATAGACATCGACAACGAATATACATCTGCCAAGTTTCAGGTCGATTGGTTGGTTGTTTTCAGATTATCTGGCGCCGTTAGCAACACGAGGGCTATAATGCGCAGGAACATTCGTCATTTGACAAGCCAACATACATTTACAAACACCCATGCCTAGCACGGGACTCGGAACCCGCAACCTCGCGGTCTAGAAGCTAGCACGCTAACCACTATACCGTTTGGTCTGCTTCAGGTCGATAGGATGGTAGCAAGTGGGTTAATTAGCCATCCGAAGATTTGTCCGCCGCAAACACAGAAACACACACGCACAATCGAAGTTTACATGAAAGATGTACAAATATTAACGGATACATAAAATCTTTCTACAACTACAAATATACGCATGAAGAGTGAAACACGTTTAGAGATTGACTTAAATATGATATCGAATTTTATAATGTTCTTTTTTTTTTTAAATCAAGTTTCTGTTGTTTGTATTATAATAAATACTACTAAAAACAGGGTGTCCACAAAATTCAGGAAAAAAAAATCATTGTTAATTCCTGATTTCCTTGATAGATTTTTAAACCAATTTCCTGATTTTAGGGCAAACATTTATCAAATTTCGCAACTTTTCCAGATGTGTGGACAATCTGTTCCAGTACACCATGTATTGAAACGAGATAATATGCCAATATTTAAAAAAAAAATAGTTTTGTCAGTAATAAAAAGTTAAAATTATTCCGCAACATGAAATTTTTAACGATTACTATCACAATTCTCCGGGTAAAATGACGCCAAAATATGGGGAAACGTATACCTTCAAAACAATGGTAGAAAATTTTCCTGATTTTTGTATAAAAAAAAATAAAAAAAAATCCTGGTATTTTCCTGATTTTTTCCTGAACCAGAAAGCTCCCTGACATTTCTCAGATTTCCAGATTTTCCAGGTTCTGTGGCCACTCTGAAAAAACAATACAAATCTTCTGAACGATACAAAGAATCAATTTTTAGGCTGAGGAAACAAGTTGTTTGAAAACAATATCAAGATTAGAATTCCACGATTTGATATTTTTTCCATATTGTTTACAATACCATGACTTAATGAACATCCAGATTCAAAATTGCGGATGCTTTGTTACGGGTTTAATTCCAAGCGGGGCTTGTAAAGTATTCTCCAAAAACCTTGAACAAGAAAGACATCAAACTTAAAAAATCATTTATGTGACACTGTTTAAGATCCGAAAAGCCAATATCTGCTATATCCCACACAATGACTACAGTTATCCCAGTAGCACGTACCCATAGCTTTCTGGACAACCAGAAGCAAGAAAAAAAATCGTAAATAACAAATCATTCCTACTTTAGAATATAAATTATACATAATGTATCTATAACAAAAGAATAAAATGAAGTTCATTATTTTAAGATATCATGAAAATCATGCATTTCGGATAATATTCCACAATATATATACCAATTTCTTTTCTTATTTCTACTACTTTTCTTTTAATTTCAATTTGTATTCTTCTTAGGAAAAAAAAAATATGCAGTCGTGCAACGTTTGAAAGAGATTGTTTCCGTAAACACGCAATTAATACGTTCATTAAAACGTAATTTGCGCGCGATTCTTCGATCTAACAAAGAGAATTCATTACCTCACTCGTCAAGATGAAATATGTCGTAGAAATCTTTCAATGTTTCTCGAAACCAAGCACAGATTCCCAACTTCTCGTAGTTCTTTTATTGTCCATTGTGATGCTTTGTTGCTTCCGACGGGTTGCAACTAATGGTGGTTTTCTCAATAGGTAAGCGTGAATCTAATAAATCAGCTTCAGAAGTTTTTTTTTGTAGAGACAAATTGTCACTGTAATAGCATAATTGTTGAAAGATTTCTACTGCGATCAGTAAGAAGAACGGTCTTTTTTTTCTCTTTTTTTTTCTAGCGTAAGAAGGCCGGGTGGTTATAACGGGTGTTCAGAAACTACCGCACTATTTGTCTTCGTGTTATTTATATATATATATATATATATATATATGAAACATGATTGAAACGATAAATGGGGTTCTCAAATATATATTGAATAAAATATTATACAATTTAAAAAAAAAAAAAAAAAAAAAAAAAAAAAAAAAAAAAAAAAAAACCATTATGCAATTAGTAACATAGAATCATAAATGGTTCGTTTGGTACCTTTGTTTTCGTTTGCGATGTGTAAAACTATCCTTAACTCTTACAGAAAAATAATTGAATTATAAATTTTTTCTACTCCCCAACAAAGATTATTCGCATATAGCCTTTATTTTTAAATCCTTTCTATTAACTTAGTGTTTGAATGTGTGTTTGTGGCTGGAAATCTTCGGATAGCTAATTAATTCACTAGGTGCCATCCAATCGAGCTGAAACTTAGCAAATAGACTCTTTGTCAAGCTTTGGAGTAAAAGAAAAACAATGTAAGGAAATGGATGTTTTCTTCATAGTGGTCATTCTGAGCAAAAACCTTATAAATAAATTGAAATTGCTCATGAAAGTTGACAATGGATATAAAGGATGCAAAAACATTTTTATTGTTTATTCTTTTTCTATGAATACCAAACTGTATCGTTGGTGCTGTAGTTTCTGAAAACCGTGTAGCAAGATTTTTTTACCACTTCTCAAAAGGATGTTCGTCACTTGCGAGTTGTAAAAATGAACTTAAATTATGTTTTTGTTACTCTGGGCCCTTAAACCCAAGGGTATTGTTTTCAATTGTTCAAAAATGTGGTCCGGTATCAGTCCGCATTTAACGTTTGGGCATGCCCAGGAAAGGCATTGTGTGGGCATGCGCAGGAAAGGCATTGTGTGGACATGCGCAGGAAAGGCATTGTGTGGGCATGCGCAGGAAAGGCATTGTGTGGGCATGCGCAGGACAGGCATTGTGTGGGCATGCGCAGGACAGGCATTGTGTGGACATGCGCAGGAAAGGCATTGTGTGGGCATGCGCAGGAAAGGCATTGTGTGGACATGCGCAGGAAAGGCATTGTGTGGGCATGCGCAGGACAGACATTGTGTGGACATGCGCAGGACAGGCATTGTGTGGACATGCGCAGGAAAGGCATTGTGTGGGCATGCGCAGGACAGGCATTGTGTGGGCATGCGCAGGACAGGCATTGTGTGGACATGCGCAGGAAAGGCATTGTGTGGGCATGCGCAGGACAGGCATTGTGTGGGCATGCGCAGGACAGGCATTGTGTGGACATGCGCAGGACAGGAATTGTGTGGGCATGCGCAGGACAGGCATTGTGTGGACATGCGCAGGAAAGGCATTGTGTGGGCATGCGCAGGACAGGCATTGTGTGGACATGCGCAGGAAAGGCATTGTGTGGACATGCGCAGGACAGGCATTGTGTGGGCATGCGCAGGACAGGCATTGTGTGGACATGCGCAGGAAAGGCATTGTGTGGGCATGCGCAGGAAAGGCATTGTGTGGACATGCGCAGGAAAGGCATTGTGTGGGCATGCGCAGGAAAGGCATTGTGTGGGCATGCGCAGGAAAGGCATTGTGTGGACATGCGCAGGACAGGCATTGTGTGGGCATGCGCAGGACAGGCATTGTGTGGACATGCGCAGGAAAGGCATTGTGTGGGCATGCGCAGGACAGGCATTGTGTGGGCATGCGCAGGAAAGGCATTGTGTGGGCATGCGCAGGACAGGCATTGTGTGGGCATGCGCAGGACAGGCATTGTGTGGACATGCGCAGGGAAGGCATTGTGTGGACATGCGCAGGACAGGCATTGTGTGGGCATGCGCAGGACAGGCATTGTGTGGGCATGCGCAGGAAAGGCATTGTGTGGGCATGCGCAGGAAAGGCATTGTGTGGGCATGCGCAGGACAGGCATTGTGTGGGCATGCGCAGGAAAGGCATTGTGTGGGCATGCGCAGGACAGGCATTGTGTGGACATGCGCAGGAAAGGCATTGTGTGGGCATGCGCAGGAAAGGCATTGTGTGGGCATGCGCAGGACAGGCATTGTGTGGACATGCGCAGGACAGGCATTGTGTGGACATGCGCAGGACAGGCATTGTGTAGACATGCGCAGGACAGGCATTGTGTGGTAATGCGCAGGACAGGCATTGTGTGGACATGCGCAGGACAGGCATTGTGTGGGCATGCGCAGGACAGGCATTGTGTGGGCATGCGCAGGAAAGGCATTGTGTGGGCATGCGCAGGACAGGCATTGTGTGGGCATGCGCAGGACAGGCATTGTGTGGACATGCGCAGGAAAGGCATTGTGTGGACATGCGCAGGACAGGCATTGTGTGGGCATGCGCAGGACAGGCATTGTGTGGGCATGCGCAGGAAAGGCATTGTGTGGGCATGCGCAGGACAGGCATTGTGTGGACATGCGCAGGACAGGCATTGTGTGGGCATGCGCAGGAAAGGCATTGTGTGGGCATGCGCAGGACAGGCATTGTGTGGACATGCGCAGGACAGGCATTGTGTGGACATGCGCAGGAAAGGCATTGTGTGGACATGCGCAGGAAAGGCATTGTGTGGACATGCGCAGGACAGGCATTGTGTGGGCATGCGCAGGACAGGCATTGTGTGGGCATGCGCAGGAAAGGCATTGTGTGGGCATGCGCAGGACAGGCATTGTGTGGACATGCGCAGGACAGGCATTGTGTGGGCATGCGCAGGACAGGCATTGTGTGGACATGCGCAGGAAAGGCATTGTGTGGACATGCGCAGGACAGGCATTGTGTGGGCATGCGCAGGACAGGCATTGTGTGGACATGCGCAGGACAGGCATTGTGTGGGCATGCGCAGGACAGGCATTGTGTGGGCATGCGCAGGACAGGCATTGTGTGGACATGCGCAGGACAGGCATTGTGTGGACATGCGCAGGAAAGGCATTGTGTGGACATGCGCAGGAAAGGCATTGTGTTGACATGCGCAGGACAGGCATTGTGTGGGCATGCGCAGGACAGGCATTGTGTGGGCATGCGCAGGAAAGGCATTGTGTGGGCATGCGCAGGACAGGCATTGTGTGGACATGCGCAGGACAGGCATTGTGTGGGCATGCGCAGGACAGGCATTGTGTGGGCATGCGCAGGACAGGCATTGTGTGGACATGCGCAGGAAAGGCATTGTGTGGGCATGCGCAGGACAGGCATTGTGTGGGCATGCGCAGGACAGGCATTGTGTGGACATGCGCAGGACAGGCATTGTGTGGGCATGCGCAGGACAGGCATTGTGTGGACATGCGCAGGACAGGCATTGTGTGGACATGCGCAGGAAAGGCATTGTGTGGGCATGCGCAGGAAAGGCATTGTGTGGGCATGCGCAGGACAGGCATTGTGTGGACATGCGCAGGACAGGCATTGTGTGGGCATGCGCAGGACAGGCATTGTGTGGACATGCGCAGGACAGGCATTGTGTGGGCATGCGCAGGACAGGCATTGTGTGGGCATGCGCAGGACAGGCATTGTGTGGGCATGCGCAGGAAAGGCATTGTGTGGGCATGCGCAGGACAGGCATTGTGTGGACATGCGCAGGACAGGCATTGTGTGGACATGCGCAGGAAAGGCATTGTGTGGACATGCGCAGGACAGGCATTGTGTGGACATGCGCAGGACAGGCATTGTGTGGGCATGCGCAGGAAAGGCATTGTGTGGGCATGCGCAGGACAGGCATTGTGTGGGCATGCGCAGGACAGGCATTGTGTGGACATGCGCAGGACAGGCATTGTGGGGGCATGCGCAGGACAGGCACTGTGTGGGCATGCGCAGGAAAGGCATTGTGGGGGCATGCGCAGGACAGGCATTGTGTGGGCATGCGCAGGACAGGCATTGTGTGGGCATGCGCAGGACAGGCATTGTGTGGGCATGCGCAGGACAGGCATTGTGTGGACATGCGTCTGATCCGTCTGCATGTATAAAAAGAGATGAATGCAGATGTTGTTCAGTTGTATTGATGTACCGATGATTTATAAAACTCAAATTGGAAAAAAATAACTACTTTGTGATGGGGTTGCACTTATGCCCAGGGTAAACTTTACATCGGCCCACACACACACAGATGGATTTTTAGTACCATATAATCACCAGTTTTGTGTACTGACACACCCTTCCTAATGAAATTGTGCCTCATCGGTAAATTACGCGCAGCCGCTATCAAGCTTACTCTAATAAATTTTACATGATCGGTCTATTAAACATGGGACACTGAAACTAGAAAAAATATCGCCAAAAATTATATTTTTGGTTTTCGTTCCATAAAAGATGCTGAAGTCAATAGCTTAAATTTCGTGTTTGAATTTTTTAAATCCGATGATTTTAAGTGGTAAAATATTTACTTTAACTATTTATTTTAACGTGTTTGCACACTCGTTGGCAAAAGTTAAAAATGCATTTTTCTCAGTTTCGCTTTTTTCACATTTTACGTATGTACGAAAAAGGTCCTTGCGTTTCATTTTTTGATGAATCCATCTGATTTTTTGTAGAAATTGTTTTTAATATACTATAAAGAGACATACACATGCTTTTTTATGTCACATAATTTTTTGTATTTTTTTCATGTTGGAAAGCTGAAATATGTGCATTTTTTAATGAAATCCTTATCTTCAAGTTTGAAATTTTATTTCTGTTCTACTGTAGCACCTAAAGATAAAAGCACGAGTGAAAATGTTTATAATATATTGATAAACAACTTCCCATTTTTCTTTCATGTTCATTAAAATATTGTGTCACGAGCCGCATTTTGAAAAAGTATATTCTTACGAATTTTTGTATATTTGTAAATATTTCGTAGTGTTAATTTTGTAAAAAGGAAAATTTATGTACATTTCGTATAAGGCAGTGCAATAGTTCGTCTTTAGTTTGCTTCCCCGCAATGTGTGTCTTAATGCTTGATAATGAGTTTTACAGAGACAAAGTTGGGAAGCGAGTTTTACAAGGAGCAGGGCATTTAACATTATGGTAATGGCAATCTCGCCAAATTGGCGACGGTTTTGGCGATTAATTTTTGTCGCCAAATTTGGCGAGAAATCACCAAATGTCGACAAACTTGGCGACCATTTGGATACATTTTCGGTCCCCATGTACATGTATAGGACTTTTCGACTACGATCTGGAAAGTCTACCTCTGGAAGATTCACGAAAGTTCGCCTCCCCTATATAAGAACGAGAGAGAGTGTGATCGAGTCAGTTGAGTCAATGAGTTGGGTTAGTCAGTTAGTTGACTGAAATTATTGAGTTAGTTGAGATACTGACTGAGTGGAGTTACTGACTTAGTTGTCTGTCTGTGAGCGTTCAGAGAGTTCCGAAAGCGAACTGCATTGCATTGTCTTTTGCAGCGATTTTTGCAGTTGTGTTGTCAAGTTTTTGAAAGCTGTTTTGTGCTCTATTGTTGTGAAAAGAGCTGTATTCTGTCTACTAGAACGAGAAGTTCTGGAGTTGTAAAGGAATCTGCGAAGAGCTATTGCTTAATAAATTTCTGCAAGTTTTGATCTACTTTGGCTTCAAATCTTTCGAACCCGTCCACGTAACATTATTATTTTAATGCTGTTTTCTCAATAATTTACAATCTATCTTACATTATCTGCTTAAATTTTGTTGTTGTCTTGTAAGTCATATCTTTTATGTCTGTGTCAAATTTTATTTAATTTTAACCAAAACTAAAGAATTTCGGAAAAAGTGTTCCAATGCCCCTTGAAATTCCAAACCCTTCAAGGATTAAAGGGGTAAAGTCCAAGCAATTAATTCCGTATCAAAATAATCTTAAAATTGTTTGGTTTTAAGGTTCGTTAAACAATCTATTCACTTAAAAGACTTAATTTGTTATGTTATGCATTCTATGAAATCTTTTACAATTATTAATCCATGTGTTTATATTTTAAGGGGACATAGGACACTTTTGCCAAAATTCTTTAGTTTTGCCAAGAATTAAATAAAATTTGGCATAAACATAGAAGGTGTGACTTTAAACAAAACAACACAATTTGAGCTGATAATATAAAATAGATAGTAAATTATTGAGAAAAATGCATTAAAATAACACGAAATTTTAATTTTTTTCAAAATGCTCCTCGCGAAACAATATTTTGACGAACATGAAAGAAAAATTTGAAGTTGTTTATCAATATATTATAAACATTGTCAAACATGCTTTTATCTTTAGGTACAATAGTTGAACAGAAATAAAATTTCAAACTTGGCGCCAGTGATTTCTGATTAAAAAATGCACATACTTCAAATTCCCAACATGAAAAAAATATAAAAAATTATGTGACATAAAAAAGCATGTGTAAATTTCTTTATAGTACATTGAAAATTATTAATACAAAAAAATTAGGTGGATTTATCAAAAAATGAATCGCAAGGAGCTTTTCGAACATAAGTAAAATGGGAAAAAGCGAAGCTGAGAAAAACGCATTTTTAGCCTTTGCCAACAAGTGTGCGATGCGTTAAAATAGTTAGTTAAAATAAAGATTTTACCACTTAAAATCATCGAATTTCAAAAATTCAAACGCGAAATTAAAGCTAGTGGCATAAGCAATTTTTATAGAATAAAAACAAAAAACGTCATTTTTGGTGATTTCAGTGTCCCATGTCCCCTTAAAGGCTTGGTTGTTTGTTGTTTTAAATAATTTCTATAAATACACACGCCGACCAAACGGTGTAGTGGTTATCGTGCTAGCTTCTAGACCGCGAGGTTGCGGGTTCCGAGTCCCGTGTTAGGCATGGGTGTTTGTAAATGTATATTGGCTTTTCTAATGACGAATGTTTCGGCGCATTATAGCCCTTGTGTTGCTGACGGCGCCAGATAATCTGAAAACAACCAATCTATAAATACACGTACTTTTTTCAAAGACATTAAAACTTTAACACTTTTCTTAGTGTGGAATTTTTTCCAGTTGATATGAACAAATCCATGGGTTAAAATGTTTAATACTATGACTATTTGGTTATTGTACAGGATGTTAACGAATCAGTAGTGCAATGGATTTTAAATTGATCTATATAACTCTTAATAACTAAGCATAGTAAAAACATTTTTGCATACACTTTTTGCGAGGTTGCGGGTTCGAGTCCCGTGTTAGGCATGGGAGTTTGTAAATGTATGTTGGCTTGTCTAATGAGGAATGTTTCGGCGCATTATAGCCCTCGTGTTGCTGACGGCGCCAGATAATCTGAAAACAACCAACCAACCATACACTTTTTGCATACTCTTTTGCATGGTGAACATTAATTAGTTGGGGAAAAATAATGTTTTTTAATGCCTGGTCATTAAAAGTTATACAGATCTATTTGTTGGTTGGTTGTTTTCAGATTATCTGGCGCCGTCAGCAACACGAGGGCTATAATGCGCCGAAACATTCCTCATTAGACAAGCCAACATATATTTACAAACACCCATGACTAACACGGGATTCGAACCCGCAACCTCGCGGTCTAGAAGCTAGCACGCCAACCACTATACCGTTTGGTCGGCCAGTTCTATTTGTACTCCATTTCTTAACCAATTTGAGAACACCCTGAATTTGTAAAATTTTAGGATAAATGCATGAGAAGTTTATAAGAAAATATTCCAATTTGGTTATAAAACACGGAGACAAGGATTTAGTAAAAAATTTACATATGTTTAATGCATAATAAACAATATTTAGAAAATCAATAAAAATACTTCTAGCTAGAATAAAAATTAAAACGCTACTGAATACATATTAACACAGTTTTAGAAAAATACAAAAAATATATAAATCGAACTTTTGACCATTTTTGTGCAATTACTCCCTAATAAAAATGCCAGCGTGAGTCGTCTCCCTCATATTGCGGATTTGTGGATGAGGAATAAAACTAGAATTTGAATCGCATCACACTCTTCTCCCGCTCTTCATTTAAGGGATCTGTCTACTTTGATTGGTTGGTTGTATTCAGATTATCTGGCGCCGTCAGCAACGCGAGGGCTATAATGCGCCGAAACATTCGTCATTAGACAAGACAACATACCTTTAAAAAAAACTATGCCTAAAATGGGACCGGTACAGTGGTTAGCGTGCTTGCTTCTAGACCACGAGGTTGCGGGTTCCGAGTCCCGTGTTAGGCATGGGTGTTTGTAAATGTATGTTAGCTTGTCTAATGACGAATGTTCCGGCGCATTATAGCCCTAGTGTTGCTGACGGCGCCAGATAATCTGAAAACAACCAACCAACTAACACGGGACTCGAACCCGCAACCTCGTGGTCTAGAAGCCAGCCACGCTAACCACTAAACCGTTTGGTCGGCCTGCCTACTTTGGATGCAAAGGAAAAAAAAAAAAGGATTTTTTTTTTTTTAAAGAATGCTGTTATGTTTATTGATATAAAACTTGTTAGGCATTACAAGGCATAAAAATATTAGTAAATTACAAAAAAAAAAAAAAAAAAAAAAAAGAATGAGTTTAACCACTTTTTTAGTGTGAAAATGTTCCAGGTAAACAAGAGTCCTCAAAAGGTTGCGCTGTTGAAAAAATCTCAGAAACTATTGAACTGATCCTTATGAAATTTTAACCACATATTCTGTACACTTATCACGATATCCCGTACCAGAATTATTGCAAAATTTTAATTTTTATTATTTTTTTTGACAAAAAAAAAAAAAATAATAATTTTTTTAACCGCCATTTTGTTATTTTTGAATATAAATTAATATTAGAGGTACGGGATATAGCCACTGTCATATTAAACCTATAATCATTCAATTCTTTTTGTTTCAGATGGGCTGTTGTTCAGATTTTTCCAACAGCGCACACCTACCTACTTTTTGAGGACTCCTGTTTACCGGGCATTTTCCCACTAAAAACGTGGTAAATATTAACAAATTTTGTTTCAGTAATTTATGATTGTTTTTGTTAAGCCTAACAAGTTTTATTTCAATAAACATAAGAGTAATCTTAAAAAAAAAAAAAAAAAAAAAAAAAGCTTTTTTTTCATGCATCCTAAGTAGACAGGCCGACCAAACGGTATAGTGGTTAGCGTGCTAGCTTCTAGACCGCGAGGTTGCGGGTTCCGAGTCCCGCGTTAGGCATGGGTGTTTGTAAATATATGTTGGCTTGTCTAATGACGAATGTTTCGGTGCATTATAGCCCTCGTGTTGCTGACGGCGCCAGATAATCTGAATAGAACCAACCTAAGTAGACAGAGCCCTTAAGTATGGTCTTGGTCAGTAACAAGAAGAACCTCTCAGAATTAGACTTAATATTTAAATTTTTCCATCTTCCAAGAAGCACAGTTTCAATTAAATACTTTTCTAATTCTTCAACTTTTATGTCTTTGTTAACTTTTGAAGGGTGGGGAGTGGCGTTTGAGGGAGAGCCGATCGCAAAGAGGATTGTCCCTCTTACTAAATTTTGTTTCTGATAGAGGTATCAACTGACAAACTTTTGTTGCCTCCCTCCTCCCCTGTCTCCCATCACTTTTCCCTCGCGGTTACCGGATCTGAAAGTGAAGAAGGTACTGTGATATCTAAGAAACAGACATTAACCCTTTATTTATAGACTGAGAGGACGACTGCAATTTTTGGACCCCATCGAACATCATTCTGAAATTTTTAAAGAAATTGGATAAAAGTGAGTAGATTACGAAACCACTGGTCTGCCGACGCGAAAATGGCCGAAACTGGTCAAAAATCGACTTTTAGTAAGTTGAACTAAATCCAATTGCCAAATGCGCCATAACTTGTCAAGTAATGAGAATATTATTTTATTTAGTAACCCTCACTCTTTAAATTTTAATTAAGAATGATGCAGACGAATCAGATACCTGGCGACAGCTTTCTGGCATCTTTTAAAAATGAGCCAAGTTGGCAATAAATATTACGTCACACATGACGTAACTGATATCGCCGATTTGGTTTACTTTTAAAATATGCTAGTTTTCCGAGCCAGAGATCAGAAATCGTTTGCGCTTTTTCTCATTGAAAATCAAAATGCAGTGGGTTCATTGCAGACGAAAAAGTTTGTTCTCTTTTTGGCAAGTTATGACATATTTGGCAATCGGATTTTAGTTCAACTCATTCCAAGTCGATTTTTGATCAGTTTCGGCCATTTTTGTCACGGCAGACCAGTGGATTCGTAATCTACTCACTTTTCTCCAATTTCTATAAAAAATTCAGAGTGATGTTCGATGGGGTCCAAAAATTGCAGTCGCCTCTCGGACCATTACAGACGGATCTTATCAAGTCCCATCATTAATACTGCATTAATTTAAACTCTTTGACACCCATTGGGACTTTGAAGTTCACTTCTCTGAAGTTCGTTCTCCTGTTGTTGGAGGGCAGCACAAACATATTTCTCTTTGAAAAAATTAGGCACACATTTAAAAAAAAAAAAAATCAGTAAATGAAGGGTTAAAGATACTTTTTCATTATTAAAAGGTAAGACTTCCACCCCCTCCGACCGTAGTTTTCAAAAATACTGTTACACATAAAAAAAAAACTCCTCACCTCCTTCATCTGATTGTTTTGTTATTTTATCTTATTCTTTTGAGATAAATCTTAAAAATTCTTATCACCTCCCGTGAGGTTAGCTCTCTGGTCTCGCATGCCAAAGGTGCCGGGTTCGAATCCTGAATTAGGCATGGATGCTCGTTGTGATTCGGAATCCACGTTAAGCTGTAGGTCACAAAAATAGATCGTTGAGAGTTCAAACAAACCAAACCAGCTTATCTCCTTTCACCCCTTTAACGTAACTAACGTAACTTATACGTCACAGACGCCTCCTCCCCCCCCCCCGTTGGCATTTCTGGCATAAGGAGTACTTCATTTAATTCATGTTTAAAAGTACCTTTTTCTCAAAAACTTCTCATAGTATTGATAGCCAATACCAGTATACTTTTACATAGATTGGCATATGTTTTTGTAAAAATAAATTGTTTACAGTTTCTGATATTTTGAAAAAAATTTTATGAAAAAGAAGGGAGGGGGGGGGGGAAACGCTTAAGAATTAAAAAAATAAATATCTAGTGTTTATATTTGCGTCATATCATATTTGTTTGTAAAAAAAACACGTTATGCTTAAAAAGGATTCAAAAGAGAATGTTAAAAAATTACCTTTGTGTTAAAAACAGTAATTAGAGTATAACTAGGGGGTCAGGAACATTGCACAGCTTTCAGTTGCAATTAATGCTGGTCCCTGCATTTAAATATGCCATGGCTTGGTTTAATTCACCGATTTTGTTTTCATATTTTTATTAGTTAAAAACAATGACTAGTTTTTATGATATTTTTCCATTGACAAAAAAATATTTTCAAAAAGACGAAATTGGTGATATTTTTTTTTATAAACATCAAATTATCGTTTCTTGTGGGTGAAAAGCAGTCTTTGATGGGTTCTGCTCAAGGAAAAAGAATTATGGGTTAAAGAGATTGGCTTTTCAATTTTTTTTTACGTCTTTAACGTATTTCTATGAAAATTTCGTAGATAGTGATATTTAAAGCACTATAACCTCTTCACTCCGTAGGTCCACATATGTGGACCTCGTAATATTTGTTTATAAAATTTACTGGATGGAAAAATTTGTAATTTCAACCTCACCTTTACATTTGGGGATGTCTGAGCTTCGTAATGAATATCATAGAAGGCAGCAAAGGCTTAATTTTCCTCAAGAAATATTTGTTTACAAAAGTGATTTTCTGAAAATGGCGACATCTCAGATTAGTCGAAAACGTAAGTAATTTTCAGTATTTTAAATATTATTTAATTATCCAATAAAATTATTTCTAATTAAGTTAATCTTTCAACATCTGATTAGAACAGTTTTGTTTGTAAAAATGTTTTATTGAAAAGTTGGGTCAAGAATTATAATTGGGTATACATTTGTGTACCTTCGTCCTTTAGGCTGAATTTATTGTAATATGATGAAAATGTGTTAGTAAGTAATTATTGCTAAAATTAGTAAATAATTATTGTTTAATAGTAAGTTATTATTGTTAAAATTAGTAAATAATTATTGTTTAATAGTAAGTTATTATTGTTTCAATGTATGAGTATGTTAACTGTTTGTTTTTTTATTCAATTAATTTGTCCTAAAATTATATTAGAACATTGTACTCTTAAAATTTGGAGCAATTTAACAAAAACAAAATATTATTAAGCTGAGGTATTATGGTGTAAGTGCACAGAGTGTATGTAAAATGTTTGTTTACTACTTTATTATTTAATTTAAAGTTGTTTAAAACATTCTGGAATTTACATTTTCAAATTATAGAACTTTTTAACTCAAAAAAATAGTAACTTAGTTATGTTTCAAGTGCAGAAATAGATTTAGTGTTTGTTTTGTTTAAAACTAATTAATACAAAATCATAATTTTGAGTATACAATATAGTAGTGACAAAGTATAATTCTAAAATATTATAGGAAATTATTTTTTGTAGGCTTATGGACACCAGATGAGATTCAGGCATTATTACAACATAGTGATTTGTCTAAAGAGGATAAAAAAAAAAGTTAGCATTCCACAGCCTGCTGTAATTCGAATGTATAATATTTCGATGGGGGGTACTGATCTCTGTGATCGATATTTAGCATACTATCGTTGTGCTGTAAGAACATAGAAATGCACTATGCGTATGTTTACACATTTTGTGGATCTAGCAATATCTAATTGCTGGATTTATTATGTGCGCTTTCACAAAAGCAATGACATAATAAAATACATGCCCCTTTTGGAGTATAGAATGATTATTGCTTAATCTTTATTGAAGTATGAAGGAAATTTATCTGGGAGCTCTCGCAGAGGAAGGACACGCTAACTGTCTAACTCCTCTAAAGAAGAATTTCCCGTGCCCTTAAAGCAACGAAAAGTTGTTCATCGTCTTCCAAAGGATGTACAATTTGATAATATAGGTCACCTACCCAGGTACATGGACGACAAAAATGCATCCAAATATCCTCTGGTGGGGTACAAATCTAGAACGAGAGTAACGTGCACCAAGTGCAACATTTACTTATGTGTACTGAAAAATAATTGCTTTGAAAAATTCCATTCAAAGTAAATGTAATGAAAATATTCTCAATTACTTAAAAAATAAAGTGTTTAATAATAAAGTTTAATTAAAACATGTTAATACTTCTTTTACAAGCATTTTATCAATTGCAATTTTCTTGTTATTTTGCGTAATAGAAAACTAGGGTCCACATACGTGTACCTAAAATTTTAGGCCCCCTAATAAACTTATAAACACAAATATTTTTTTTTCATAGTCCTTGACAACAAATTACTCCATAAGACAGTAAACTATTTTTTAAATCATTTTGTTAATCTTCAGGGGTGAAGAGATTAAAAGGCACTAACACAGCTATTTTGATCAAAATATTTCGATCCGTTTTTTTTTTAGAATTTCTGAAAAACATAAATTTTTCAATAGCAGTACCTATGCGCATGCTCAATTTTGACGAAAACCTTGACGACACTGTCCTATAGCCAGCACTAACCAATATACCGAAGTTGAACATCGTAAGTCAATTCGTTCCAGGTACTATGCTGTGCACGGACAGACAAACATAATTTTTTTTAGAATTTTTTTTTTTTTAATTTGACACGTTCCAAAAGTTGTACAAATGCAAAAAAAAAAAAAAAAAAAAATATATATATATATAGGTCTATATATAGGTATATATATATATCCATATATATATATATCCTCTATTTAATAACGACAATAACAAAAGAAAGCAAATGGGTGATTTTATCGTAATAATAAAAGCAAAACAAAACTACACGTTAATTTTTTAGTACTTCATTTAAAGCCGACATCATACAATCGTTTAAAAGGACGTGGTTCCCCTTGCTTTCAATATATATATATATATATATATATATATATATATATATAAATATATAAATATATATATTCAATATATATAAATATATATATTCAATATATATAAATATATAAATATATATATTCAATATATATAAATATATAAATATATATATATATATATTTTCAATATATATATATATATATTTTCAATATATATATATATATATTTTCAATATATATAAATATATATTTTCAATATATATAAATATATATTTTCAATATATATAAATATATATATATATATTTTCAATATATATAAATATATATTTTCAATATATATAAATATATATATATATATATTTTCAATATATATAAATATATATATATATATTTTCAATATATATATAAATATATATATATATATATTTTCAATATATATAAATATATATATTTTCAATATATATAAATATATATATATATATATATTTTCAATATATATAAATAAATATATATATATATATATATAAATAAATATATATATATATTTATATATATTGAATATATATATTTATATATATTGAATATATATATATATATTGAATATATATATATATATATATATATATATATATATATATTGAAAGCAAGGGGAACCACGTCCTTTTAAACGATTGTATGATGTCGGCTTTAAATGAAGTACTAAAAAATTAACGTGTAGTTTTGTTTTGCGTTTATTATTACGATAAAATCACCCATTTGCTTTCTTTTGTTATTGTCGTCATTAAATAGAGGATGTATATGGAGCCTTCATAAAATTGTAACTAATAGAAGAAAACAAGACTCGTTCTTTTTGGTAGTATTCGGATATAGTACATTATTTCTGTGCTATGCAATTACAATGAAAAGCTATTTACCGCTTATAGAAATTTATTAAAAATTAATATTTTTATTTCTAATAAAAATACTTCATAATAAAAAAAAATTAAAAATTAATATAGAAATGCTAAAGCCTATAAATTGTTATCATCAAAAGTTTTAGTACAATTAATAAAGGAATGTTTTTAATTCATGTACAATTTTAATTAATCAATAAAGAATTAAAAAAACATCATTATTATTTTCAAATCCTGTTTTCGCTAATGATGCATTTCTAAGTAATCCTCGTGTAACTAAGTAATTTAAAAATATAATTCATTTGATTAATCTTTTTCATATAAAGCAGTGTAGACAATTTATTTTAAATCAACTTTCCAGAATAAAACGCCAAGAAAATAACACTTTTTGTCATTAATGTAATTTACTTAATTTCGGTTTTATTTCATGCCGTTTATTAATTAGTTAAAATATATTCAGCTTATCCCAAAAAAACAAAAATGCGAACTGAATATTTCAATTATTAAAATGCACACATTTCCCGAAATTTGGTCTTTCTAGGCCTATTAAAATGAGACTTTAAATTAATATCACGAACCAGAAATATCCACTGAACAAAAATATAAGATGCACTTTATCAACCTCTTCGTAATTGTTCCAGAAAACAATTCAGTCGCACAATTCCATTATGTCTTGCGGTTTGTGGTCATTTTTTTTTGGTCTGCTGAAGTAAATATCATTCCGAAACGCTTTTAGCATCGAAAAAGTAACGACTCAAAGACAAATTTCGATTCTGATTTCCCTTGGATTTGTATTTATGCTGCAAACACAATAAACGAGGAAAGTACACAGTGAAGAACATAAAACAACTTCCCAATTCCACTTGAAAAGAAGAATAGTCATTTTGTTGCCTGAACATACTGCGATGCAATTCCAGACTCAATATAAAATATAGGTTTGCTCTAATAACATAATTTTCTCAGAATTTCCGCGCTCGTAATAGTTTCATGAAGTCACCCCCTTTTGTATATATGAAATTTCGTCTTTCCTAATAGTCCGAGAGGCGACTGCAATTTTTGGACCCCATCGAACACCGTTCTGAATTTTTTATAGAAATTAGAGAAAAGTGAGTAGATTACGAATCCACTGGTCTGCCGTGGCAAAAATGGCCGAAACTGGTCAAAAATCGACTTGGAATGAGTTGAACTAAAATCCGATTGCCAAATATGTCATAACTTGCCAAAAATAGAACAAACTTATTCGTCTGGCAACCCACTGCATTTTGACTTTCTATGAGAAAAAGCGCAAACGATTTCTGATCTCTGGCTTGGAAAATTTGTATCTTTTAAAGGCAAGCCAAATTGGCGACATTAGTTACGTCATCAGTGACGTAATGTGTATTGCCAACTTGGCTTCCTTTTAATCGATGCAAGTAGACCGTCGCCAGATATCTGAATCGTCTGCAACCTTCTTAATTGAAAATTAAAGAGTGAGGGTTACCAAATAAAAAAAAAAAAAATGCTCATTATTTGGCAAGTTATGGCGCATTTGGCAATTGGATTTAGTTCAACTTACTAAAAGTCGATTTTTGACTAGTTGCGGCTATTTTTGCCACGGCAGACCAGTGGATTCGTAATCTACTCAATTTTCTTTAATTTCTATAAAAAATTCAGAATGATGTTCGATGAGGTCCAAAAATTGCAGTCGCCTCTCAGTCTATAAGTTCTAAGCCGACCAAACGGTACAGTGGTTAGAGTGCTGGCTTCTAGACCCTCGAGGTTGCGGGTTCCGAGTCCCGTGTAAGGCATGGGTGTTTGTAAATGTATGTTGGTTTGTCAAATGACGAATGTTTCGGCGCATTATTAGCCCTCGTGTTGCTGACGGCGCCAGATAAGCTGAAAACAACCAACCAACGTATGTTCTAATTTCTTATACTGTAGTTTAGGGTAAGCCACTACGCGGCCCCCGGGCCAGATTTGCCCCACAATCGACTTTTCTGCGAATCGCCGCCACCTAAAAGAGAGAAAAAAAAAAAGAAAAAAAAAAAAATTCTAGAGTGGACTTTCTTACTTTCAAATACCCATACGTTTACGTAGGGTAATTAAAGTATAGGATTCTGTCAAAAAAAAAAAAAAAAAATTCTAGAGTGGACTTTCTTACTTTCAAATACCCATACGTTTACGTAGGGTAATTAAAGTATAGGATTCTGTCAAAAAAAAAAAAAAAAAATTCTAGAGTGGACTTTCTTACTTTCAAATACCCATACGTTTACGTAGGGTAATTAAAGTATAGGATTCTGTCAAAAAAAAAAATTCTAGAGTGGACTTTCTTACTTTCAAATACCCATACGTTTACGTAGGGTAATTAAAGTATAGGATTCTGTCAAAAAAAAAAAAAATTCTAGAGTGGACTTTCTTACTTTCAAATACCCATACGTTTACGTAGGGTAATTAAAGTATTGGATTCTGTCAAAAAAAAAAAATTCTAGAGTGGACTTTCTTACTTTCAAATACCCATACGTTTACGTAGGGTAATTAAAGTATAGGATTCTGTCAAAAAAAAAAATTCTAGAGTGGACTTTCTTACTTTCAAATACCCATACGTTTACGTAGGGTAATTAAAGTATAGGATTCTGTCAAAAAAAAAAAAAAAAATTCTAGAGTGGACTTTCTTACTTTCAAATACCCATACGTTTACGTAGGGTAATTAAAGTATAGGATTCTGTCAAAAAAAAAAAAAAAAAATTCTAGAGTGGACTTTCTTACTTTCAAATACCCATACGTTTACGTAGGGTAATTAAAGTATAGGATTCTGTCAAAAAAAAAAAAAAAAAAATTCTAGAGTGGACTTTCTTACTTTCAAATACCCATACGTTTACGTAGGGTAATTAAAGTATAGGATTCTGTCAAAAAAAAAAAAATTCTAGAGTGGACTTTCTTACTTTCAAATACCCATACGTTTACGTAGGGTAATTAAAGTATAGGATTCTGTCAAAAAAAAAAAAAAAATTCTAGAGTGGACTTTCTTACTTTCAAATACCCATACGTTTACGTAGGGTAATTAAAGTATAGGATTCTGTCAAAAAAAAAAAAAAAAATTCTAGAGTGGACTTTCTTACTTTCAAATACCCATACGTTTACGTAGGGTAATTAAAGTATAGGATTCTGTCAAAAAAAAAAAAAAAAAATTCTAGAGTGGACTTTCTTACTTTCAAATACCCATACGTTTACGTAGGGTAATTAAAGTATAGGATTCTGTCAAAAAAAATAAATTCTAGAGTGGACTTTCTTACTTTCAAATACCCATACGTTTACGTAGGGTAATTAAAGTATAGGATTCTGTCAAAAAAAAAAAAAAAAAAAATTCTAGAGTGGACTTTCTTACTTTCAAATACCCATACGTTTACGTAGGGTAATTAAAGTATAGGATTCTGTCAAAAAAAAAAAAAAAAAAAAAAATTCTAGAGTGGACTTTCTTACTTTCAAATACCCATACGTTTACGTAGGGTAATTAAAGTATAGGATTCTGTCAAAAAAAAAAATTCTAGAGTGGACTTTCTTACTTTCAAATACCCATACGTTTACGTAGGGTAATTAAAGTATAGGATTCTGTCAAAAAAAAAAAAAAAAATTCTAGAGTGGACTTTCTTACTTTCAAATACCCATACGTTTACGTAGGGTAATTAAAGTATAGGATTCTGTCAAAAAAAAAAAAATTCTAGAGTGGACTTTCTTACTTTCAAATACCCATACGTTTACGTAGGGTAATTAAAGTATAGGATTCTGTCAAAAAAAAAAAAAAAATTCTAGAGTGGACTTTCTTACTTTCAAATACCCATACGTTTACGTAGGGTAATTAAAGTATAGGATTCTGTCAAAAAAAAAAAAAAATTCTAGAGTGGACTTTCTTACTTTCAAATACCCATACGTTTACGTAGGGTAATTAAAGTAAAGGATTCTGTCAAAAAAAAAAAAAAAAAAAAAAATTCTAGAGTGGACTTTCTTACTTTCAAATACCCATACGTTTACGTAGGGTAATTAAAGTATAGGATTCTGTCAAAAAAAAAAAAAAAAATTCTAGAGTGGACTTTCTTACTTTCAAATACCCATACGTTTACGTAGGGTAATTAAAGTATAGGATTCTGTCAAAAAAAAAAAAAAAAAAATTCTAGAGTGGACTTTCTTACTTTCAAATACCCATACGTTTACGTAGGGTAATTAAAGTATAGGATTCTGTCAAAAAAAAAAAAATTCTAGAGTGGACTTTCTTACTTTCAAATACCCATACGTTTACGTAGGGTAATTAAAGTATAGGATTCTGTCAAAAAAAAAAAAAATTCTAGAGTGGACTTTCTTACTTTCAAATACCCATACGTTTACGTAGGGTAATTAAAGTATAGGATTCTGTCAAAAAAAAAAAAAAAAATTCTAGAGTGGACTTTCTTACTTTCAAATACCCATACGTTTACGTAGGGTAATTAAAGTATAGGATTCTGTCAAAAAAAAAAATTCTAGAGTGGACTTTCTTACTTTC
Organism: Linyphia triangularis; assembly: GCA_963978545.1. Lineage (NCBI taxonomy): Eukaryota > Metazoa > Arthropoda > Arachnida > Araneae > Linyphiidae > Linyphia > Linyphia triangularis. The sequence continues at coordinate 9,429,120 of OZ021723.1, read as the reverse complement.
AAATACCCATACGTTTACGTAGGGTAATTAAAGTATAGGATTCTGTCAAAAAAAAAAAAAAATTCTAGAGTGGACTTTCTTACTTTCAAATACCCATACGTTTACGTAGGGTAATTAAAGTATTGGATTCTGTCAAAAAAAAAAAAATTCTAGAGTGGACTTTCTTACTTTCAAATACCCATACGTTTACGTAGGGTAATTAAAGTATAGGATTCTGTCAAAAAAAAAAAAAAAAATTCTAGAGTGGACTTTCTTACTTTCAAATACCCATACGTTTACGTAGGGTAATTAAAGTATAGGATTCTGTCAAAAAAAAAAAAAAAAAATTCTAGAGTGGACTTTCTTACTTTCAAATACCCATACGTTTACGTAGGGTAATTAGAAGTATAGGATTCTGTCAAAAAAAAAAAAAAAAAAATTCTAGAGTGGACTTTCTTACTTTCAAATACCCATACGTTTACGTAGGGTAATTAAAGTATAGGATTCTGTCAAAAAAAAAAAAAAAAAATTCTAGAGTGGACTTTCTTACTTTCAAATACCCATACGTTTACGTAGGGTAATTAAAGTATAGGATTCTGTCAAAAAAAAAAATTCTAGAGTGGACTTTCTTACTTTCAAATACCCATACGTTTACGTAGGGTAATTAAAGTATAGGATTCTGTCAAAAAAAAAAAAAAAAATTCTAGAGTGGACTTTCTTACTTTCAAATACCCATACGTTTACGTAGGGTAATTAAAGTATAGGATTCTGTCAAAAAAAAAAAAAAATTCTAGAGTGGACTTTCTTACTTTCAAATACCCATACGTTTACGTAGGGTAATTAAAGTATAGGATTCTGTCAAAAAAAAAAAAAAAAAAATTCTAGAGTGGACTTTCTTACTTTCAAATACCCATACGTTTACGTAGGGTAATTAAAGTATAGGATTCTGTCAAAAAAAAAAATTCTAGAGTGGACTTTCTTACTTTCAAATACCCATACGTTTACGTAGGGTAATTAAAGTATAGGATTCTGTCAAAAAAAAAAAAAAAATTCTAGAGTGGACTTTCTTACTTTCAAATACCCATACGTTTACGTAGGGTAATTAAAGTATTGGATTCTGTCAAAAAAAAAAAAATTCTAGAGTGGACTTTCTTACTTTCAAATACCCATACGTTTACGTAGGGTAATTAAAGTATAGGATTCTGTCAAAAAAAAAAAAAAAAATTCTAGAGTGGACTTTCTTACTTTCAAATACCCATACGTTTACGTAGGGTAATTAAAGTATAGGATTCTGTCAAAAAAAAAAAAAAAAAATTCTAGAGTGGACTTTCTTACTTTCAAATACCCATACGTTTACGTAGGGTAATTAGAAGTATAGGATTCTGTCAAAAAAAAAAAAAAAAAAATTCTAGAGTGGACTTTCTTACTTTCAAATACCCATACGTTTACGTAGGGTAATTAAAGTATAGGATTCTGTCAAAAAAAAAAAAAAAAAAATTCTAGAGTGGACTTTCTTACTTTCAAATACCCATACGTTTACGTAGGGTAATTAAAGTATAGGATTCTGTCAAAAAAAAAAATTCTAGAGTGGACTTTCTTACTTTCAAATACCCATACGTTTACGTAGGGTAATTAAAGTATAGGATTCTGTCAAAAAAAAAAAAAAAAATTCTAGAGTGGACTTTCTTACTTTCAAATACCCATACGTTTACGTAGGGTAATTAAAGTATAGGATTCTGTCAAAAAAAAAAAAAAATTCTAGAGTGGACTTTCTTACTTTCAAATACCCATACGTTTACGTAGGGTAATTAAAGTATAGGATTCTGTCAAAAAAAAAAAAAAAAAATTCTAGAGTGGACTTTCTTACTTTCAAATACCCATACGTTTACGTAGGGTAATTAAAGTATAGGATTCTGTCAAAAAAAAAAAAAAAAAAAATTCTAGAGTGGACTTTCTTACTTTCAAATACCCATACGTTTACGTAGGGTAATTAAAGTATAGGATTCTGTCAAAAAAAAAAATTCTAGAGTGGACTTTCTTACTTTCAAATACCCATACGTTTACGTAGGGTAATTAAAGTATAGGATTCTGTCAAAAAAAAAAAAAAAAATTCTAGAGTGGACTTTCTTACTTTCAAATACCCATACGTTTACGTAGGGTAATTAAAGTATAGAATTCTGTCAAAAAAAAAAATTCTAGAGTGGACTTTCTTACTTTCAAATACCCATACGTTTACGTAGGGTAATTAAAGTATAGGATTCTGTCAAAAAAAAAAAAAAAAAATTCTAGAGTGGACTTTCTTACTTTCAAATACCCATACGTTTACGTAGGGTAATTAAAGTATAGGATTCTGTCAAAAAAAAAAAAAAATTCTAGAGTGGACTTTCTTACTTTCAAATACCCATACGTTTACGTAGGGTAATTAAAGTAAAGGATTCTGTCAAAAAAAAAAAAAAAAAAAAATTCTAGAGTGGACTTTCTTACTTTCAAATACCCATACGTTTACGTAGGGTAATTAAAGTATAGGATTCTGTCAAAAAAAAAAAAAAAAAAAATTCTAGAGTGGACTTTCTTACTTTCAAATACCCATACGTTTACGTAGGGTAATTAAAGTATAGGATTCTGTCAAAAAAAAAAAAAAAAAAATTCTAGAGTGGACTTTCTTACTTTCAAATACCCATACGTTTACGTAGGGTAATTAAAGTATAGGATTCTGTCAAAAAAAAAAAAAATTCTAGAGTGGACTTTCTTACTTTCAAATACCCATACGTTTACGTAGGGTAATTAAAGTATAGGATTCTGTCAAAAAAAAAAAAAAATTCTAGAGTGGACTTTCTTACTTTCAAATACCCATACGTTTACGTAGGGTAATTAAAGTATAGGATTCTGTCAAAAAAAAAAAAAAAAATTCTAGAGTGGACTTTCTTACTTTCAAATACCCATACGTTTACGTAGGGTAATTAAAGTATAGGATTCTGTCAAAAAAAAAAAAAAAATTCTAGAGTGGACTTTCTTACTTTCAAATACCCATACGTTTACGTAGGAAATTAAAGTATAGGATTCTGTCAAAAAAAAAAAAAAAATTCTAGAGTGGACTTTCTTACTTTCAAATACCCATACGTTTACGTAGGGTAATTAAAGTATAGGATTCTGTCAAAAAAAAAAAAAAAAAAAATTCTAGAGTGGACTTTCTTACTTTCAAATACCCATACGTTTACGTAGGGTAATTAAAGTATAGGATTCTGTCAAAAAAAAAAAAAAAATTCTAGAGTGGACTTTCTTACTTTCAAATACCCATACGTTTACGTAGGGTAATTAAAGTATAGGATTCTGTCAAAAAAAAAAAAATTCTAGAGTGGACTTTCTTACTTTCAAATACCCATACGTTTACGTAGGGTAATTAAAGTATAGGATTCTGTCAAAAAAAAAAAAAAAAAATTCTAGAGTGGACTTTCTTACTTTCAAATACCCATACGTTTACGTAGGGTAATTAAAGTATAGGATTCTGTCAAAAAAAAAAAAAAAAATTCTAGAGTGGACTTTCTTACTTTCAAATACCCATACGTTTACGTAGGGTAATTAAAGTATAGGATTCTGTCAAAAAAAAAAAAAAATTCTAGAGTGGACTTTCTTACTTTCAAATACCCATACGTTTACGTAGGGTAATTAAAGTATAGGATTCTGTCAAAAAAAAAAAAATTCTAGAGTGGACTTTCTTACTTTCAAATACCCATACGTTTACGTAGGGTAATTAAAGTATAGGATTCTGTCAAAAAAAAAAAAAATTCTAGAGTGGACTTTCTTACTTTCAAATACCCATACGTTTACGTAGGGTAATTAAAGTATAGGATTCTGTCAAAAAAAAAAAAAAAAATTCTAGAGTGGACTTTCTTACTTTCAAATACCCATACGTTTACGTAGGGTAATTAAAGTATAGGATTCTGTCAAAAAAAAAAAATTCTAGAGTGGACTTTCTTACTTTCAAATACCCATACGTTTACGTAGGGTAATTAAAGTATAGGATTCTGTCAAAAAAAAAAAAAAATTCTAGAGTGGACTTTCTTACTTTCAAATACCCATACGTTTACGTAGGGTAATTAAAGTATTGGATTCTGTCAAAAAAAAAAAAATTCTAGAGTGGACTTTCTTACTTTCAAATACCCATACGTTTACGTAGGGTAATTAAAGTATAGGATTCTGTCAAAAAAAAAAAAAAAAATTCTAGAGTGGACTTTCTTACTTTCAAATACCCATACGTTTACGTAGGGTAATTAAAGTATAGGATTCTGTCAAAAAAAAAAAAAAAAAATTCTAGAGTGGACTTTCTTACTTTCAAATACCCATACGTTTACGTAGGGTAATTAGAAGTATAGGATTCTGTCAAAAAAAAAAAAAAAAAAATTCTAGAGTGGACTTTCTTACTTTCAAATACCCATACGTTTACGTAGGGTAATTAAAGTATAGGATTCTGTCAAAAAAAAAAAAAAAAAAATTCTAGAGTGGACTTTCTTACTTTCAAATACCCATACGTTTACGTAGGGTAATTAAAGTATAGGATTCTGTCAAAAAAAAAAATTCTAGAGTGGACTTTCTTACTTTCAAATACCCATACGTTTACGTAGGGTAATTAAAGTATAGGATTCTGTCAAAAAAAAAAAAAAAAATTCTAGAGTGGACTTTCTTACTTTCAAATACCCATACGTTTACGTAGGGTAATTAAAGTATAGGATTCTGTCAAAAAAAAAAAAAAATTCTAGAGTGGACTTTCTTACTTTCAAATACCCATACGTTTACGTAGGGTAATTAAAGTATAGGATTCTGTCAAAAAAAAAAAAAAAAAAATTCTAGAGTGGACTTTCTTACTTTCAAATACCCATACGTTTACGTAGGGTAATTAAAGTATAGGATTCTGTCAAAAAAAAAAATTCTAGAGTGGACTTTCTTACTTTCAAATACCCATACGTTTACGTAGGGTAATTAAAGTATAGGATTCTGTCAAAAAAAAAAAAAAAATTCTAGAGTGGACTTTCTTACTTTCAAATACCCATACGTTTACGTAGGGTAATTAAAGTATTGGATTCTGTCAAAAAAAAAAAAATTCTAGAGTGGACTTTCTTACTTTCAAATACCCATACGTTTACGTAGGGTAATTAAAGTATAGGATTCTGTCAAAAAAAAAAAAAAAAATTCTAGAGTGGACTTTCTTACTTTCAAATACCCATACGTTTACGTAGGGTAATTAAAGTATAGGATTCTGTCAAAAAAAAAAAAAAAAAATTCTAGAGTGGACTTTCTTACTTTCAAATACCCATACGTTTACGTAGGGTAATTAGAAGTATAGGATTCTGTCAAAAAAAAAAAAAAAAAAATTCTAGAGTGGACTTTCTTACTTTCAAATACCCATACGTTTACGTAGGGTAATTAAAGTATAGGATTCTGTCAAAAAAAAAAAAAAAAAAATTCTAGAGTGGACTTTCTTACTTTCAAATACCCATACGTTTACGTAGGGTAATTAAAGTATAGGATTCTGTCAAAAAAAAAAATTCTAGAGTGGACTTTCTTACTTTCAAATACCCATACGTTTACGTAGGGTAATTAAAGTATAGGATTCTGTCAAAAAAAAAAAAAAAAATTCTAGAGTGGACTTTCTTACTTTCAAATACCCATACGTTTACGTAGGGTAATTAAAGTATAGGATTCTGTCAAAAAAAAAAAAAAATTCTAGAGTGGACTTTCTTACTTTCAAATACCCATACGTTTACGTAGGGTAATTAAAGTATAGGATTCTGTCAAAAAAAAAAAAAAAAAATTCTAGAGTGGACTTTCTTACTTTCAAATACCCATACGTTTACGTAGGGTAATTAAAGTATAGGATTCTGTCAAAAAAAAAAAAAAAAAAAATTCTAGAGTGGACTTTCTTACTTTCAAATACCCATACGTTTACGTAGGGTAATTAAAGTATAGGATTCTGTCAAAAAAAAAAATTCTAGAGTGGACTTTCTTACTTTCAAATACCCATACGTTTACGTAGGGTAATTAAAGTATAGGATTCTGTCAAAAAAAAAAAAAAAAATTCTAGAGTGGACTTTCTTACTTTCAAATACCCATACGTTTACGTAGGGTAATTAAAGTATAGAATTCTGTCAAAAAAAAAAATTCTAGAGTGGACTTTCTTACTTTCAAATACCCATACGTTTACGTAGGGTAATTAAAGTATAGGATTCTGTCAAAAAAAAAAAAAAAAAATTCTAGAGTGGACTTTCTTACTTTCAAATACCCATACGTTTACGTAGGGTAATTAAAGTATAGGATTCTGTCAAAAAAAAAAAAAAATTCTAGAGTGGACTTTCTTACTTTCAAATACCCATACGTTTACGTAGGGTAATTAAAGTAAAGGATTCTGTCAAAAAAAAAAAAAAAAAAAAAATTCTAGAGTGGACTTTCTTACTTTCAAATACCCATACGTTTACGTAGGGTAATTAAAGTATAGGATTCTGTCAAAAAAAAAAAAAAAAAAAATTCTAGAGTGGACTTTCTTACTTTCAAATACCCATACGTTTACGTAGGGTAATTAAAGTATAGGATTCTGTCAAAAAAAAAAAAAAAAAAATTCTAGAGTGGACTTTCTTACTTTCAAATACCCATACGTTTACGTAGGGTAATTAAAGTATAGGATTCTGTCAAAAAAAAAAAAAATTCTAGAGTGGACTTTCTTACTTTCAAATACCCATACGTTTACGTAGGGTAATTAAAGTATAGGATTCTGTCAAAAAAAAAAAAAATTCTAGAGTGGACTTTCTTACTTTCAAATACCCATACGTTTACGTAGGGTAATTAAAGTATAGGATTCTGTCAAAAAAAAAAAAAAAAATTCTAGAGTGGACTTTCTTACTTTCAAATACCCATACGTTTACGTAGGGTAATTAAAGTATAGGATTCTGTCAAAAAAAAAAAAAAAATTCTAGAGTGGACTTTCTTACTTTCAAATACCCATACGTTTACGTAGGAAATTAAAGTATAGGATTCTGTCAAAAAAAAAAAAAAAATTCTAGAGTGGACTTTCTTACTTTCAAATACCCATACGTTTACGTAGGGTAATTAAAGTATAGGATTCTGTCAAAAAAAAAAAAAAAAAAATTCTAGAGTGGACTTTCTTACTTTCAAATACCCATACGTTTACGTAGGGTAATTAAAGTATAGGATTCTGTCAAAAAAAAAAAAAAAATTCTAGAGTGGACTTTCTTACTTTCAAATACCCATACGTTTACGTAGGGTAATTAAAGTATAGGATTCTGTCAAAAAAAAAAAATTCTAGAGTGGACTTTCTTACTTTCAAATACCCATACGTTTACGTAGGGTAATTAAAGTATAGGATTCTGTCAAAAAAAAAAAAAAAAATTCTAGAGTGGACTTTCTTACTTTCAAATACCCATACGTTTACGTAGGGTAATTAAAGTATAGGATTCTGTCAAAAAAAAAAAAAAAAATTCTAGAGTGGACTTTCTTACTTTCAAATACCCATACGTTTACGTAGGGTAATTAAAGTATAGGATTCTGTCAAAAAAAAAAAAAAATTCTAGAGTGGACTTTCTTACTTTCAAATACCCATACGTTTACGTAGGGTAATTAAAGTATAGGATTCTGTCAAAAAAAAAAAAAAAAAATTCTAGAGTGGACTTTCTTACTTTCAAATACCCATACGTTTACGTAGGGTAATTAAAGTATAGGATTCTGTCAAAAAAAAAAAAAAAAAAATTCTAGAGTGGACTTTCTTACTTTCAAATACCCATACGTTTACGTAGGGTAATTAAAGTATAGGATTCTGTCAAAAAAAAAAAAAAAAATTCTAGAGTGGACTTTCTTACTTTCAAATACCCATACGTTTACGTAGGGTAATTAAAGTATAGGATTCTGTCAAAAAAAAAAATTCTAGAGTGGACTTTCTTACTTTCAAATACCCATACGTTTACGTAGGGTAATTAAAGTATAGGATTCTGTCAAAAAAAAAAAAAAAAAAAATTCTTGAGTGGACTTTCTTACTTTCAAATACCCATACGTTTACGTAGGGTAATTAAAGTATAGGATTCTGTCAAAAAAAAAAAAAAAAAAAAAATTATTGATAAAATCGATTTTTTTTTTCATTTCTCCACGTTTGGAACATCCTGATTGTAAAGAAGGCTGGCACGTAGGCTTGTCCTATTTGGAGCCTCATAACGCAGGGACGTTTTTACTTAACATCATAAAATATTTCGTAGAATAAAACACTTAGTCCGTGTGACTAGAATAGAGCTTTTATTTTTAGAGGTTCGTACCGTTGCGGCTCTCAGCGTTGAATGAGAGATTATATCGGCTTACATATTAAAGAGGACGACAGAGGGCGCTCGCAGGCGTGCCTTACACTGATTTCAAAAAAGTGCTTTAGAAAAAAAATGTCTGTCTGTGTGTCTCTGTCAGCATAACTCCCAAATAAATTGACCTACGATGTTCAAATTTTGTACGCTGGTTGCTGTTGGTCATGGGACTTACCATTAAGGTTTTCGTCAGAATCGCGCATGCGCATAAGGTAGCTGCCATTGAAAAAACCATGTTTTTCAATGATAGCTAAAAAACGGCTGTAACGATTTTGATCAAAATCGCTGTAGTAATGCCTCTTAAGATGTCTTAAACATCCCCATCTCTAAAATTTCTGTGCCGACCAAATGGTATAGTGGTTAGCGTGGTAGCCTCTAGACCACGAGGTTGCGCGTTCGAGTTCCGTGTTAGGCATGGGTGTTTGTAAATGTATGTTGGCTTGTCTAATGGCGAATGTTTCGGCGCATTATAGCCCTCGTGTTGCTGACGGCGCCAGATAATCTGAAAAACAACCAACCAACCATCAACGATCGTTTTTTCTCTTCTCCTCAGTTTCACTTATAAAAAAGGATAATATAAGAATTATCGAAGAGTTAGTTGCGAAAAACACCATTTTGGCGAAGTTTTTTTTTTTAAAGCCCCGTACAAGAATTATCGCCAAACTAGCCATTTTTTTCTAAACGAATGATGAAAATATAAAAACGATAAATGACACAAATCCACATCAATAATATAGTGTAGTTGAAAGTTTTGCGATGTTTTTTCATCTAGTTTTTACATAGTAGTAATTTATGCCAAATAGTATGTGTTAACTATTTAGAACATAGTTCTCCATTACGTACCCAAAGAAACTATGGTTTTCATCAAGAATAAATTAAGGAATAACTTAACTGAATCTTGTTTGAATAATTTATTAAGATTGGCTGCAATAAATGCTGTGACAGACAACGACTAAATTTTAAATTAAACTGAACGATATCGACCGCCATTACCTCACAATTGATATCGATTAAAAGGGAGTAATCTAAAATTATTTTATTATTTTTCAGTTATTTGAACAAAGAATCGAATATTGTAATCTTATTAAAATAAAAAAAAATCAATATTTTTTACAGTTTAATAATAATAATAATAATAATAATAATAATAATAATGATAATGATAATGATGATGATGATGATGATGATAATGATAATGATAATGATAATAAAAATAATGATAATAATAATGATAATGATAATGATAATAATGATAATGATAATGATAATAATGATAATGATAATGATAATAATGATAATGATAATAATAATAATAATAATAATAATAATAATAATAATAATAATAATAATAATAATAATAATAATGATAATAATGATAATAATGATAATAATGATAATAATAATGATAATGATAATAATGATAAAGATAATGATAATGATAATAATGATAATGATAATGATAATGATAATAATGATAATGATAATAATAATAATAATAATAATAATAATAATAATAATGATAATAATAATAATAATAATAATAATAATAATAATAATAATAATAATAATAATAATAATAATAATAATAATAATAATAATAATAATGATAATAATGATAATAATGATAATAATGATAATAATAATGATAATGATAATGATAATGATAATAATGATAATGATAATGATAATGATAATAATGATAATGATAATGATAATAATGATAATGATAATAATGATAATGATAATAATAATAATGATAATAATAATAATAATAATGATAATAATAATAATAATAATAATAATAATAATAATAATAATAATAAAAATAATAATATTAATAATAATAATAACTAAAGATACGTACACAGGTGTATCCGGTCCGCGAAAAGCTTCAACAAAAGTCATACGGGCTGCCTCTAACAGTTAGCGGCGGACGCTACTGTAACATCCTTACTTGATAAAAAAGTACGTATTCAAACACACTAATTAAACGAGGGACGATTTACTTGATAAAAACGTAAGTAAACACTAATTAAAATAGGGACGATTTATTAGATAAAAAAAACCCATATGTAAACAAGCTATTTAAACGAGGGGTGATTTATTTGTTAAAAAAAAACATGTATGTAAACACGCTAATTAAACGAGGGACGATTTACTTGATAAAAACTTATGTAAACACTTATTAAAATAGGAACGATTTATTAGGTAAAAAAAACCTATATGTAAACAAGCTATTTAAACGAGGGGTGATTTATTTGTTAAAAAAATATGTATGTAAACACGCTAATTAAACGAGTAACCATTTACTTGATAAAAACTTATGTAAACACTAATTAAAATAGGGACGATTTATTAGATATAAAAAAAACCTTTACGTAAACACACTATTAAAACGAGGGGCGATTTATTCGTTAAAAAAACATGTATGTAAACACGCTAATTAAACGAGGGACTATTTGCTTGATAAAAAAATTACACTGATTAAACGAGGAACGATTTATTTAAGGGGGAAAAAAACCATGTATGTAAACACACTAATTAAACGAGAGGTGATTTGCTTGCTAAAAGCATGACACTGATTATACGAAGGATGATTTACTTGATACAAAACATGTATGTAAATTCACTAAACGAGGTTGGTTGGTTGTTTTCAGCTTATCTGGCGCCGTCAGCAACACGAGGGCTATAATGCGCCGAAACATTCGTCATTAGACAAGCCAACATACATTTACAAACACCCATTTCTAACACGGGACTCGGAACCCGCAACCTCGCGGTCTAGAAGCTAGCACGCTAACCACTATACCGTTTGGTCGGCATTCACTAAACGAGAGATGATTTACTTCCTAAAAGTTAGTTCTTAACATGGTACACATTGTTTAAAAATCCATACGCGACATAAGAAGAGAAAAAAAAAAAAAAAAAAAAAAGAAAGAAAAAAAAAATCCAAACAGCAAATATTAATTTTAATTCCAGACTTAATGGTGATGCTTTGGCAAACGTTTTCTAACAATAAACTTATGCTAGTTACTTTTGCGAATCAGTTAGTACTTGACATCATTAAACATGTATTGAGTTGCATTTTTATTGAAATTACTATGGCAATTTCGCGATGTCCTTACATGATAAATTATGTATGCTTATTATACAAAATGCTGAATGAATACAAAATATGAAATACGAACTTATTTTCTACAAATTTAATTCCTCACAAATATTCATGCTTTTTCACCATTTATAATAGCACTCTCCGTAAATATGTTTGTAGAACACACTTAGCATACAATAAGTAACACACATTTATAACTCCATTGTTATACCAAATCTACTTCGCCCGTATAATGCCTGAAATAAACTCAATTTGCGCATAGCCCCCAAGATGCTCGACTTCTTTTATGACCAATATAAGTGACTCGTGAATTAATGGCCAATAGACTTTAACGATAGCCAATACACGTTATGCAGTTGTATTTAAAGACAGCTCCCTTGTGTCCCAAGATCACAAAATCAAAAAGGCTTGCGGCCACCATGCACTAAATAACTGGGATAATTGTTTACCTAAAAGTGAGTAATCAATTTGTCACTATTACTTTTGAAATCCTATTCATTTTCCCATAGTCCGAGAGGCGACTGCAATTTTTGGACCCCATCGAACATCATTCTGAGTTTTTTATAGAAATTGGAGAAAAGTGAGTAGATTAGGAATCCACTGGTCTGCCGTCGCAAAAATGGCCGAAACTGATCAAAAATCGACTTGGAATGAGTTGAACTAAAATCCGGTTGCCAAATATGTCATAACTTGCCAAAAAGGGAACAAACTTTTTCGTCTGGCAACCCACTGCATTTTGATTTTCAATGAGAAAAAGCGCAAACGATTTCTGATCTCTGGCTCGGAAAATTTGAATCTTTTAAAAGTTAGCCAAATTGGCGACATTAGTTACGTCATCAGTGACGTAATGTTTATTCCCAACTTGGCTCCCTTTTAACAGATGCAAGTAGACCGTCGCCAGATATCTGAATCGTCTGCAACCTTCTTAATTGAAAATTAAAGAGTGAGGGTTATCAGATAAAAAAAAAATGCTCATTATTTGGCAAGTTATGACACATTTGGCAATTGGATTTAGTTCAACTTATTAAAAGTCGATTTTTGACCAGTTTCGGCCATTTTTGCCACGGTAGACCAGTATATTCGTAATCTACACACTTTTCTCTAATTTCTATAAAAATTTCAGAACGGTGTTCGATGGGGTCCAAAAATTGCAGTCGCCTCTCAGTCTACCACAGTTTGATGCAAATTATACATCAGTATAATCAAAAATGGATAACTATGCCTTAGTTGTGAATTATAGTACTAGTACATGTCGCATTATTTTCATTCATTTTCCCACAGTTTGATACGAATGGACAATTCCCGCATTTTTTTTTTTTTTTTATATATATATTTTAAAAAAATTTGCGATCAAAGTTTCCTTGCTAGGCGTTGGCGAAAAAACGATTCATTCCGCTGGCACTGAATGTGACGTCACGGCTTGCCAGACATCTTGGCTTAAAATGGCCGAACAAACGGTATAGTGGTTAGCGTGCTAGCTTCTAGACCGCGAGGTTGCGGGTTCCGAGTCCCGTGTTAGGCATGGGTGTTTGTAAATGTATGTTGGCTTGTCTAATGACGAATGTTTCGGTGCATTATAGCCCTCGTGTTGCTGACGGCGCCAGAAAATCTGAAAACAACCAACCAACTTGGCTTAAAATGCAGCAGCGGAAACCAGATTTGCAAGTTTCTCGCAAATCACGCCAACCGATACGGAATGGGGCAATGGTCTACCAACGCCATATTTCAGCGCCAACTATTTGGCAGAAACTTCACGATAACCATAGAAACTGTAGGAACCCTTGACGTCATAGACTTAGCTGAGTATTTTGATCGGACTGGTTTTGAGGTATTTTCTTTTCTTAATATTTAAATAACTAATTTTTTCAAAGAACTTTTGTTCGAATATTTGGAATCAGAAATAAATTATTTAATAAACTAATATCACTCGTTTTTAAAAAAATGCGTCCATTATAAATCAGTACAATCAAAACTGGATAACTATGACTTATTCGGGAATTATAGTATACTAGTGCTTGTCGCATTATTTTCACAATGTTTCACTAAACAATACTGTTCGGAAATTGAATTAAAACTATCTATTAGTCATAATGTGTTTGTGCTTTATCTCAGTGTTGAGTGCTATTGCATTAGATTTCAATGTATGCTACTACTTGTCATTATTATTATTAGTAAATATTATTGTTGAAATCCTATTAACTTTGCAACAATTTGATGCAAATTATATATCAATAAAATCAGAAATTGAACTGGATACCTTTGCCCTTGGTCGTGAAATATATAGTAATAATGAATACCTCAATATTTTCTCAATTTAATGTGACCCGACTAAACATCCCTGTTCTAAAATTGAATCGAAACTATATATATGTTGTGACGTGTAAGCGTAGTGTGCTTTGTTACAGCGTTTAATGCAACAGAATTAGACAGCAATGTATTCAGAAATTGAATTTTATAACTATGTAGTGTATTTTTAATATTTTTAAACGTTTAATGGAACCAAATTAGACATCATCATAAAAAAAACCAAATAATAATAATAATAATCATAATACTAATGATAATGATAATAATAATCATAATACTAATGATAATAATAATCATAATACTAATGATAATGATAATCATAATACTAATGATAATGATAATCATAATACTAATGATAATGATAATCATAATACTAATGATAATGATTATTATAATATCATTGATAATCATAATATCATTGATAATGATAATCATAATGCTAATGATAATGACAATCATAATACTAATAATAATGACAATCATAATACTAATGATAATTATAATACTAATGATAATGATAATCATAATACTAATGATAATGATTATTATAATATCATTGATAATCACAATATCATTGATAATGATAATCATAATACTAATGATAATTACAATCATAATACTAATAATAATGACAATCATAATACTAATGATAATCATAATACTAATGATAATGATTATTATAATACTAATAATAATGACAATCATAATACTAATAATAATGACAATCATAATACTAATGATAATCATAATGCTAATGATAATGACAATCATAATACTAATAATAATGACAATCATAATACTAATGATAATCATAATGCTAATGATAATGACAATCATAATACTAATGATAATCATAATGCTAATGATAATCATAATGCTAATGATAATGACAATCATAATACTAATGATAATGACAATCATAATACTAATGATAATTATAATACTAATGATAATGATAATCATAATACTAATGATAATGATTATTATAATATCATTGATAATCACAATATCATTGATAATGATAATCATAATACTAATGATAATGACAATCATAATACTAATAATAATGACAATCATAATACTAATGATAATCATATTACTAATGATAATGATAATCATAATACTAATGATAATGATTATTATAATATCATTGATAATCATAATATCATTGATAATGATAATCATAATGCTAATGATAATGACAATCATAATACTAATAATAATGACAATCATAATACTAATGATAATTATAATACTAATGATAATGATAATCATAATACTAATGATAATGATTATTATAATATCATTGATAATCACAATATCATTGATAATGATAATCATAATACTAATGATAATGACAATCATAATACTAATAATAATGACAATCATAATACTAATGATAATCATAATACTAATGATAATGATTATTATAATACTAATAATAATGACAATCATAATACTAATAATAATGACAATCATAATACTAATGATAATCATAATGCTAATGATAATGACAATCATAATACTAATAATAATGACAATCATAATACTAATGATAATCATAATGCTAATGATAATGACAATCATAATACTAATAATAATGACAATCATAATACTAATGATAATCATAATGCTAATGATAATGACAATCATAATACTAATGATAATGACAATCATAATACTAATGATAATTATAATACTAATGATAATGATAATCATAATACTAATGATAATGATTATTATAATATCATTGATAATCACAATATCATTGATAATGATAATCATAATACTAATGATAATGACAATCATAATACTAATAATAATGACAATCATAATACTAATGATAATCATATTACTAATGATAATGATAATCATAATACTAATGATAATGATTATTATAATATCATTGATAATCATAATATCATTGATAATCATAATATCATTGATAATCATAATATCATTGATAATCATAATATCATTGATAATCATAATATCATTGATAATCATAATATCATTGATAATCATAATATCATTGATAATCATAATATCATTATCATTACTACTACTACTACTACTACTACTACAACAACAACAACAACAATAATAATAATAGTAATAATAATTTGAATTGAATCATGACTAATCCATGGTTATCCAAATTTTATATGGATTCATGATTAATCCGTATAAAATTTGGATGAATATGGATTAGTCATGAATTATAATACTGACGTATATATGAATTTTGTGTGTTATTATTTTGTATAAAATAATAATTCAATAGAAATTGATATATTATTTTATAGACATCAATGTGTTAGGGGGTTGAATTGTATATAATGTAGAAGTTGTGATGTAGTGTACTGAAATTAATTTGTCCCAGTTTAATACAACGTAATTAGACATCAATAGAATAACATCATTGTTGTTGAAATTTAAAATAAATTAGTGAATTTAATGAGAATTAAAATAAAATTAAATGCTTCATTCTGAAAATTTAATTTCTTTTTTGTTTGATTAGTTTCGAATGGTACTATTTCCATCCGGGAAGGCGAGCGTAAGCGAGCAGGGGGCGGAGCCCCCTTGTGTAGTATATTTTGTATAAACTATATGTGTACATTTCAAAATTTGTTATTATTCACTACCATTAATAATAATTTAATTATTGTTGTTTCAAGACTATATTAGTAATCTAAATATGATTTTGAATTTAGTTTTATTTCTTAGAGAACAAGAAACGAAAATGGAACTAAGTAACATCATACTTTTCCTATCTTTCTGCAATTTAATAATCACGATAAAAGCAGTTTCACAAGACAACGAAGGAAGGTAAGCTATTTTCTTGTTTAATAAATTCCTAGCACTGTACAATTTTACAAATTTGAAAACTAATTTGGCCTTTGAAAAGCCTGATTGCCATAATTATGTCAAGAAAAAAAAATTAACTTAATGAATTAATTTTTAATGAACTTAAAAGTAAAATATCATTATAAATATAATTGATTCTTTACCTAAAACCTTACTTGTCTCGGAAATTCAGATCGGGATGAGACTCGGCAGATTAGTAGTATACCTTAAGGGTATCCACACAGTAAAGCAATAAAGCGCACTAGCCAGAAGATTCCGAGAAAACAGGCTCCAAAGTGTTATGCACAGCTTATATACTAGTAGAGATTTTTACTCTGCAACAGCAAATAAAGTATTGTTAAGGGGACTGTTAAGGCAAAAATTTCAAAAATTTCTATTTTTATATTTTAGTGGAAATATATAGCCTGCAATTCTAGCTTTCAGTACATACCTTACTTTTGCTGATCCGAGAAGAATTAAGAATATTATTTGAGTTTTTGTAAGCGCGCATATCAGAAATCGTATGCATTTCAGTTTCTTAAATTGCATTTTTCTCTTCATGTGTATTTTAAGATTTTTAGGTATTCGATTTGTTCCTTGCGATTCAAAAGTTGGTGTATTTTTCTTAAATTTGGAGATATTGTTTACTATACTATTTTGAACACAATTGTGCATGGATTTTGGAATCTGGTATTTTTTTATTGTTTTATAGTAATTTTCGTAATGCTTCTATTTAAAAAGTTTACATTTTTTGCCGTAGTACCAAAGTTTTACTTTTAAATAATTAACCAATGAGTCAAATTCAAAATCCATGCACAATTTTGTCAATATATATTTAATTAGCTTGTACAAAAAAATTTAGACAGATTGCAAAAAATTTGAATCGCAAGGAGCGTTTTTAAAATTACGGAAAAAACGCTAAATTTTTCAATAAAAATTTAATTTCTTGAAAAAAAATCAATATAAATTTTTGAAATTTTAGGTTGTGTTTAATCTAATTGCTATTGAACTGCACAAAAAATTTCATGAATTTTAGACAAAAATTTAAGAATTTTTATTTTTGACTTAACAGTCTCCTTAAGGGTATCCACACAGTAAAGCAATAAAGCGCACTAGCCAGAAGATTCCGAGAAAACAGGCTCCAAAGTGTTATGCACAGCTTATATACTAGTAGAGATTTTTACTCTGCAACAGCAAATAAAGTATTGTTAAGAATTTTCCGCAGAGGCAATGAGGGCACAGTTTTTAAGGCAATTATTTATTCTCGTCAGAAAACTCACAAAACTTATTCACAGACAACAGTTTAATCACTCACAAGCTTCAACACAAGCTTCAACAAGAACAACTTCGAATACAGCGATTATACAAGCTCACTCCAATAGGTAAACAAAGCGATCAGCTTTCATCGAAGTCCGAAGTCAATCTGAAAACTTTCCCGATCTCCGGTCTTTATATACCAAGCGCGTGAGAACATTCCCGAAATTTCCAGCCAATTCGTAGAAAAAGAAACATCTCGAAATTGCTCGATTGCTTTAGGTGTTGCCACCTTTTCCTAACCTGTATAATCGCTGCTGATAAATAAAATTAGTTAAAATAAATTACAATAGAGTTTTAAAATAATACGTCACTATTTACACTATATATAAACAATTTGTTCAATCTTTGATTGAAATTTCAATTAGCTGTAACAGTCACTTTATAAATTGAAAAAAAAAAATAAAAAAATACCTCACGAGGTATCGAACCCGGATTGCCCGTACGGGAACCCAGCACGCTGACCACTTATGTTAGCCACCGGACAGTAGCAGAGCAAAAATCTGTACTAGCATATAAGCTTTGTATAACACTTTAGAGCCTGTTTTCTCGGAATGTTCTGGCTAGTGCGCTTTATTGCTTTACTGTGTGGATACCCTTTTAGGTATACTACCAATCTGCCGAGTCTCAATCCGATCTGAATTTCCGAGACAGTAAGGTCCCCTTGTAAGGTTGAAATTTTGGCAAATAAAAGTAATAATAATATTTTGTTAAATATGTTAAATATCTCACTTTACAAATATTTTTTTCTGATGTAATTATCTTTTTGATTTATTCGAAACATTTTGATTGACAAAATGAAATTCTTTGAATATTTTGATTTTGCTGCGAGAAAAAATTAAAGTATTTGCCATGCCTTCATAATTGTAAAGATGCCATTTTTTTGTTTGTTTTAGGTACTGAATTTTGAACCCTAAAATTTTTATAACTCACTTTAAAATCAACTATTAAGATTATTACATTACCTTAATGTTAGTTTTATAACTATCGCATTGATTTATAACTTTACTTAAAGCTGCTTTATCTTTTATTTAGCGGTTACATATTCACAAGTCCAAGAACACTGAAAATCGGATCAAACAATCAACTGCAATTGTTAAGATTTGTAAACTTAGATGCTGGCAGCATAAAAGTCAGCCTGTTTTATAAACAATCATACAACAGTAACGAAACATTAGCATTTGAAAACACATTTCAATTTCCACAAGGTAAGAACTTTTTTTTAATATTTTTTTTGCACCATTTCATTCATTTAGTATGATGATCATTGGCATTAAAATGATTCAAGATGGCGAATGAAACTTTCGATTATAAAAATGTATCTCAAATTGTTAACAACTTTTTTTTTTAACGTACTGAAACAAAATAATAAGCTGCTTGTTTTTAACTTAGAATTATAATGAAACGTTACTTTCTTACTGTGAAAACAATTTGCCTTCTGACCCCCCTTAAATTGCAAGTTAAATCTGTATTTAAATTGCAAGTAAAAATTGTATTTAAATTGCAAGTAAAATTTGTATTTAAATTGCAAGTAAAATTTGTATTTAAATTGCAAGTAAAATTTGTATTTAAATTGCAAGTAAAATTTGTATTTAAATTGCAAGTAAAATTTGTATTTAAATTGCAAGTAAAATTTGTATTTAAATTGCAAGTTAAACTTGAATTTAAATTGCAAGTAAAAATTGTATTTAAATTGCAAGTAAAATTTGTATTTAAATTGCAAGTAAAATTTGTATTTAAATTGCAAGTAAAATTTGTATTTAAATTGCAAGTAAAATTTGTATTTAAATTGCAAGTTAAACTTGTATTTAAATTGCAAGTAAAATTTGTATTTAAATTGCAAGTAAAATTTGTATTTAAATTGCAAGTAAAATTTGTATTTAAATTGCAAGTAAAATTTGTATTTAAATTGCAAGTAAAATTTGTATTTAAATTGCAAGTAAAATTTGTATTTAAATTGCAAGTTAAACTTGTATTTAAATTGCAAGTAAAATTTGTATTTAAGTTGCAAGTAAAATTTGTATTTAAATTGCAAGTAAAATTTGTATTTAAATTGCAAGTAAAATTTGTATTTAAATTGCAAGTAAAATTTGTATTTAAATTGCAAGTTAAACTTGTATTTAAATTGCAAGTAAAATTTGTATTTAAGTTGCAAGTAAAATTTGTATTTAAATTGCAAGTAAAATTTGTATTTAAATTGCAAGTAAAATTTGTATTTAAATTGCAAGTAAAATTTGTATTTAAATTGCAAGTAAAAATTGTATTTAAATTGCAAGTAAAATTTGTATTTAAATTGCAAGTAAAATTTGTATTTAAATTGCAAGTAAAATTTGTATTTAAATTGCAAGTAAAACTTGTATTTAAATTGCAAGTAAAATTTGTATTTAAATTGCAAGTAAAATTTGTATTTAAATTGCAAGTAAAATTTGTATTTAAATTGCACATTACATTTTTATTTAAATTGTACTTTAAATTTGAATTTAAAATGTACATTAAATTTGTATTTAAATTGTTCATTAAATTTGTATTTAAATTGTTCATTAAATTTGTATTTAAATTGTTCATTAAATTTGTATTTAAATTGTTCATTAAATTTGTATTTAAATTGTACGTTAATTTTACTAGAAATGAAAACTGAATAAACACATATTAGGCCATTAAAATTCTTCAACGAAACACGGATTGAATATTGACATTCTACTTAAGTAAAAATTAATGCAAATCAGGTTGCAGGATTATTGTTATATTGGAAATTGGAACTACTTTGTTATTATAATAAAAAGAAAGCATATATAACCTATAACCGAGGCCGTGCGCGAAAAACCAAGTATCTTGCTAGATGCTCAGTCTACAAGGCCATAATTTTGAAATTTTAAACGAGTTTGACTTCACAGCAAAAAGCTATGAAATTTTGAGTTGTTGTTCTGTTGATTTTGTTTACACTTGTAAATGGTTCACTTTTTTCTTACGGATATTATTACTTATAATATTTTCGGTGAGTTTTTCAAAATATTAATATAAAAGTATAGCGCACCAAATGCGATTCGGTTGCATTCTATTTCAAAAGCCATTTCTAAAAAATGGTCTTTGAAATCTTTAACGTATACTGCATTAAATATGTATATATTAAGCCTAAGCTGCTTTCCTGTCAGATTTTAATAGGTAGCAATTTATTAATGATTTTCAATATTTGAACTGAGGAATCTAACCAAGTTTTGAGGTAATTTTCTAGTTGTTGTTCATGACATTCTTAATGTAAGTGTATTTTTGTAAGGATTGAAAACAGATGTGGAATAGGACATTTAATTTTTTTTTTTCCTTCTTCTTTTGGCGTTTAGAAAATTCGCCAAAATTAAAAATACAGTAACTGAAAGAAGATTGAAGTTTAAATAATTAACTGAATTAAAATATAACTTAAAATAAAATCGTCGCCAAAAACAACATTTATTTAAAAAAAAAAAAAAAAAAAAATTACAGAAAAATTGCGCCAAAGAAATGTCCTATACTACATCTGTACCAAGGATTAATTTGTGATCTTTCTATGGATACTTATCTTCTTTACCATGGCTTAAATGTTGGCTTGGTGAATAAGGTGGGATTCTGTAGTATAAATTTGTATATATGTATAATGATAGTATAAGTACCGAATACTAAATAACAAATTTTCCTATAAGAAACCAAACGCATGATGATTTGTATTCGCATATTCTAAAAGTATTAGAAATGTTTATTCAAATATTGTGTGGTTTGAGGCCTTATTTTCTAGAAATTTCAAAAAGTTATCGGAGTTAAACATGAAGAAAAAATTTTGAAATTCAAAAATAAGAAACAACTTTTGAAGGAACTAGTATTGAAAAAGATGGATCCTCTTCCTGATATTCCTGATCGACAATGTGATTGTGGAAACGAAGATGAAAATTTGAATAGAATTTCGTTTGTCAGTGAGCATTACATATTTACTTAATTAGGCTCTTCACGCTGCTAAGGTTTCCAGCCTACCTCTCCATACCTTCCGATCTTTGGCCAGGGATCTTGCTTCCTCTAAACCATTTAATTGATCCTTTTTTTAGGTCTGATTGCATTTGACTTGGCCAAGTTGTCCTAAGCCTTCCTTTTTTCCTCTTGCCATCAGGAGCCCAGGAGAGAGAAACGTGTGTTAGATTCTTTTTTGGCATTCTTAATGCATAACCCGTCCATCGCCACCTTCTCTCACCGATTTCTTCGATTGAAGTAATGTCTGCACTTTCTAAAAGTGCTTCGCTAATAATTTTGACAGGCCAAAAGATTTTAAGGATTCTTCTAATACAATTAATTTGAAAAATTTCAAGTTTAGCATTGTGGTATCGTGGTCGAGTAAAAATTTCATTTTGAACGAAAACAAAACACATTTATTTTAAGAACTTCACAAGGAGCAGGTGTTAGTGTTCCATTTCTCAGTCGTCTGACCTCTCTCGTCTCTCATAGGAGACTAATCAAAAAACAACATAAAAAATACAATCTTCAAATAACTGTTTTGTGGCGCCCTCTATATTTTACAACAGCAATTAACAGTTACAATACGTTACAGCATTAACATACATTTAAAAAATGATGTCAAAATTCATAATGACAAAGCGAGATCTCAAAGTATGAAAAGAAAACTAGCCACTCTTTCTGTATGATTATATATGTACATTTTTTTTAAATTAACCTATTTTAAACCTATTTTAAAATTAAGTCTTGGTATCGATGAGTTTGATTTCTTTTGTTATCGCTATGCAATTTTTGATTTCCGAAACAGACACGACAGCATGTCGAGACACTCGCGTCGATTGTCAAGCTGCCGTCGAAGTTTTCTGGATTTCTTCCTAATCAAGGGATAAATGTGAGGCAGCTTCCCTTTAAAATTCCATCCACAAGGTATCCGACCTAGATTCTTGGAAATGTCTTTTGTTTGGACATGATAGTTTCAATTTAGATGAGGTATTCTTTATCATTCTAGAACTCTGTTCATGGAAAAGCAACCAATTTCTAAAAAATTAAAATGAATTTAATTTACTTCGTAATACTCTTAAAAGTTTTGTAAAAATGTCTTTGAATTATAAAAATATAACTTGTTTAATTATTCACTAAATTTTTAGACTATGTTTTGCTTTAAATCTAGGTAAGAGAAGTTTCTTAAATATTAAAATATATTTTTATGTAATTAGTCTTTTTAAAGGAAGAATTTGTGGATAAATGTTCAATTTTTTCGTAAAGGAATTTCTGGTTTTAAACAAAAGATTATTTAAATAATTTTTTTAATATTGTTTTTGTATTTTAGTTTTTAAGAAAAATTAAACTGAAATTATTTCAGTGTAACCACCAATCAGTTTTGAAACAACAAGCTTTGGAATAAATTAATTTTGAAAAAATTAATTTTTTTTCAAATTATTCCCTAAAATTATAAGAATTTTTTATTTATTCCTATACTTTAATTTAGAATAGATTATGTAGTTAGGCATTGTAAATATTCCAACTTTGATGCTTCTTCATCCGTCTTCTTATGGAATCTTACCTAAGTAGTGAGTTGTGATGGGTTTGCGCTGTGACGTCACGATCTGGTTGTTTCGGGCCTGATACAACTATAACACTCCGCTCGTGAAACTGAGCATCTAGCAAAATACTTGGTTTTTCGCGCACGGCCTCGCTGTAACCTGAACGAGTAAAATGTTACGACATTTGATTGCCTCTTTTCTTGATATTTCCAGGAAAGAAACAAACTTTCTTTGAGTTGTTTGTCGATCACTTCTCCAGCGATGAAGTATATAGCGGAAGGATTCAAATTGACGGGTCAATCGGTCAAGAGAAGATCAGCGGAAGTGACGACATAGATTTCTCCACCCCCAAGAAGAACATTATTGTCATACAAACCGACAAGCCTCTGTATAAACCAGGACAAAATGGTAATTTATACACAGTTTTGTGGTTGGTAGTTTTTTGAATTTAGGGCAATTTAAGGTCAGTTTAAATTTGAATTTGTAAATTTCAAAATCGATGAACTGGTGCATATCTATTCTAAATTGTTAAAACTAAATTGTAGGTAATGTATTTAAAGAATAGTACTTTGCAATAGATTATGTTCTTAAATTATATGTTTTTATATAATTTTTGTGATATGTACAGTTATATATGTATATTTTTTATTATTGGTATCTTGAACTCCAGATTTTTTTTTTTTTTTTTTAATTTAAGGAATTTTAATTTTTGGTTAAAAACTAAAAAATCGAAAATGTGATTTTGATAATAAAAACGCTTATACATGAAGTACTAAAATAAAGTGTCATTAGTAATTGAATCATTAAATGTAAGAATGAGATCATGCCTTATTGAAAACCAATTGGCATGTTTCTTTTTCATATTTAATGATTCGTTTGTCAAACGGTTTAGGTACTAAATTGAATTTTTGGTTTGCTAGGAAAAAAATATTGTTGGTCATTTCTCACCAATAGAAACTCAGGATGCCACAAATAACTCAGCAAGCCCATAATCATGAACAAAATCAATTTAATAAGATAAGTTTACAAGTATGAAGCCTCATATATCCATCACAATCCAATCCTGTATATATATATATATACCTTTTACAACAATTACGGTTACAGAAATAACTATGAAATTTGCATAACACGGAGTACGACCATCGATATAAATAAACAACTGGATAGACTGCTTTACGCTGGGAAAATGAAGCCGTTGCCAGATGCCGTTGGTGGGATAAAAAATACGGATTGCCGAGGATCGAAAATAAAATTTTGGGTTGTACACAGCAGAAATGTCAATAGTAGACCTTAATTAGTAATAATGTGCAAAAAAATATATACTCTAGCCTTTTACAAGGTTTTTCGCATTTCCATCCAACTATAAAAGTGAACTGTGATTGGTTAATCTTCCCACCAGCTTCGCAATCCCCGGCGCGTTTTTCTCTTTGCATTGACAATGGAGCAGTCTATCCAGTTGTTTATCTATATCGATGAGTACGACACATAGTAATAAATCAATAATAAATATTAAATAAATCTCCAATATTTTTTTTTTTAATTTAAGGAATTTTAATTTTTGGTTAAAAATTAAAAAATCGAAAATGTGCTTTTGAGAATAAAAACGCTTATACATGAAGTACTATATTAAAGTGTCATTAGTAATTGAATCATTAAATGTAAGAATGAGATCATGTCTTATTGAAAACCAATTGGCATGTTTCTTTTTCATATTTAATGATTCGTTTGTCAAACGGTTTAGGTACTAAATTGAATTTTTGGTTTGCCAGGAAAAAATATTGTTGGTCATTTCTCACCAATAGAAACTCAGGATGCCACAAATAACTCAGCAAGCCCATAATCATGAACAAAATCAATTTAATAAGATAAGTTTACAAGTATGAAGCCTCATATATTCATCACAATCCAATCCTGTATATATATATATATTTATATATATATATATATATATATATATATATATATATATATATATATATATATATATATATATATATACCTTTTACAACAATTACGGTTACAGAAATAACTATGAAATTTGCATAACACGGAGTACGACACATAGTAATAAATCAATAATAAATATAATATTAAATAAATCTCCAATATTTTTTTTTTTTTTAATTTAAGGAATTTTAATTTTTGGTTAAAAATTAAAAAATCGAAAATGTTGTTTTGATAATAAAAACGCTTATATAGGAAGTACTAAAATAAAGTGTCATTAGTAATTGAATCATTAAATGTAAAAACGAGATCATGTCTTATTGAAAACCAATTGGTAAGTTTCTTTTTCATATTTAATGATTCGTTTGTCAAACGGTTTAGGTACTAAATTGAATTTTTGGTTTGGCAGGAAAAAAAAAATATCGTGAGTAAAAAACTCGCGTTGAAAAACGAATCGCAAATAAGGGAAGCTATTACCCTTTAGCTATGTGCGCTAACTGGAAGTCGAGCCGGGGACAATTTGACCAGAAGAGAGGCGCGCTAACCACTAGACAAAAGATATCTCTGGTGTCTAGGTATTGTATCTGATATTTGTACACGAGACTACCACATAGCCCATTCTCAGTGGGTCGCGAAGAGGCGAACGATTGAGTTGCTTGCGTGTGAGTTGAGTTTCGTTGCGAGTGGCAGCGAGTCGCCGGAGGTTGCTTGCTGTGTGACAGTGAGTCGCTACAGGTTGCTTTCTGAGTTGGTAGTGTGGAAGTCATGTTGTAGATGGCGCCACTAATGTGTTCGAATATGCGGGCCACCACTGTAGCGATATGCGCTAACGGGGAATCGAATGGGGACTCCTTGATCAGAAAAGAGGGTCGCTAACCACTAGACAAAAGAGATATCTGGTGTCTAGGTGTTGCATCTGTTATTTGTACACGAGACCACCACAGTACCTTGGACGATATGTATTTTTTGGGATTCGCTGTTTATTTTTGAAGTATATAATTGAAACATATAGGTGATGGCAACCTCTAGCTCACTGTCACAACTTTAAAACAATGAGCATTGAACGCTGTAAATGATACAGAATTTACATACTTTTGGTATAAGGTACAACAGTTACACCTACTTCGTAGCGTTGAGGTTTAGAGATTTTAGATAGGTTTATGGATTTAAATTTTAGAAATTTATCATGTGAGAATTTATCGATCAAAAAATGGTTTTTCTTTAAAGTTGACGAAACTTGAGTTTTATGTATTTTTATCGGTTGTTAATAAGTTAGTTCAAAAGAGAGACGAATGAATAGTGAACAAGAGTAAATGGTATATTAAAAAATTAATAGTTAAAAAAACTAAAAAATCTATATATTTAATAGGCAATACGTTTTTTGGGGTGAGTCCGTCCGACTAAACTGCTCAACCAATTTCAATGATCAAGGTGTCATTTTAAAGGAAATAAGCTGTAGATTTGCCAAAACGTGCCAAAATAATTTATTAACACTTTATTAATTAGTTAAATTTCAATATTTTTCATCATTAAGCTACTACAAAGCCTCAATGATTTTGAATATATGATTGGCAACATCCTTACGTATGTAAACAACAAACCGGCTGCTCGGGGGTTCAACCAACCAACCAACCGTTGCTAATTTTAAAGCTATCCTTACGTATGGAAACAACAAAACCCGTTGCTAATTTTAAAGCTCATTTTAAACTCTTCGTTTCAAAGTTGATTTTTTATGTTTTTCTGAAGCATTTTTGTATTAGAGTAATTATTATTTTGAAGTATTTCTATCCAGAAAATGCCTCGCGTTGGACGTCGTTCTCTAACGGGGCGACTTATCAGAATAAATAAAAGATATTGGGACTTCAATGTAAGGGCATAACTAATGAAGTTTTAAGTCAGAATGTTGGCGGATAGTATATTTAACTTTCTATTATGAAACTTGCAATTTGGGTGTTTTCTCTATTAGGCCTTACATTAAATTTATAAAAATTTGGTTACATTTTTTTATGGCTGGCAAACCTATTCGAGCGCAGCAAGATGTTTTAACCACAAATTCGAGCGGCAAGGCCGCTCTATCCGAGCGCAGCGAGGCGTTTGGGGGTTGGCGAGCGTTAGCGAGCATGGGGCGAAGCCCCCTAGTACGCTTTAATAGAAAAGTGAACTAAAATGGAGAAAATAATTTTAAATAAGTTTGAAATAAGAATAGAGTGATTAACAAGAAATATTTATTTTATCGTAAAAAAGCGTGGGGTGCTTGATGATGTCAATTGTTGAAAATATTTATTGACAGATATTGGTAAAAGTAGAGCCATTATGAAAATATCTTAAAAAACACCCCACGCTTTTTTACGATAAAATAAATTTCTTGTTAATCACTCTATTCTTATTTCAAACTTATTTAAAATTATTTTCGACTTTTTAGTTCACTTTTCTATTAAAGCGTATTTTTTAGTTTTTTAAACTATTAATTATTTTCTACTTTTTAGTTTGGTTTTCTATTAAAGCGTGTTTTTTTAGTTTTTAAACTATTAATTATTTTTTCTGTAAACTATAATTTTTTTTTTAGTTAGTGTACAAAACTCTCCAGTTGTTTCTTCCAATAGTCACATGCTTGTCTCAAATTTAAGTCATGTGTATGCCTTAGTACACACCGTATTACTTGGCACAAAACACTACCGTGTCTCTGAATATGAAAAATCACTAATCCTGAAGATCCTAGTAAGGATAATGCGACTAAAAAAACACGCTTTGTATAACCGTCGTTCAAACGACAAATCTTTCAAACGGCACACCAGGGTTTTCATTCCGGAGAAGGTTGGTTGGTTGGAATTTAACGGCGCAAGGGCAACACGAGCTAATCCTTGTGATAAAGCGACAAACTTATTGAATTATTGAATTGTCATCGGTCCTTAATAAGTATGCCAAATTTCGAGTTAATCCGACGTTTTGAAGGGGGTCAAAATCATATTCAAAGATTCCGTTACATACTAACATACAAACATACATACGTCTGAAGCTAATAAAAGCGTATTAATATAGAAAATGCATTAATCTTTTGAGTGTGCATTTAGTCAATATACTTATTTATGCTGTCATGAGGTGAGTCAAGTGTAAATAAAAAGCAAATGAGAAATAGATAATTTAAATATCTCATCTTTTTTTTTTTTTTTTTTTAAATTAAAATTTATGATATTTGTCTCTTCTTTTAGTGAATATCCGCCTTTTGAAAGTAAACAGCCAATTGAAACCTTCCGAAAAGAAAAAGGATGTAAGTATTTAGAATTACCAAGGGAGTTTAGAACACTAAAGTTCCCAATTTTTGTATTATTATTTAAAAATAATGGAGATAGATCTGAGTTGAATGAAATAATAAATTAAATTCTACCTGAATTACAACTTTAAATATTGATAACAATGGAGTTTTTAAGTTATTATAACTATTAAATAATTTTTAAATTGAAAAATAATGGAGATAGATCTGAGTTGAATGAAATAATAAATTAAATTCTACCTGAATTACAACTTTAAATATTGATAACAATGGAGTTTTTAAGTTATTATAACTATTAAATAATTTTTAAATTGAAAAATAATGGAGATAGATCTGAGTTAAATGAAATAATAAATTAAATTCTACCTGAATTACAACTTTAAATATTGATAACAAAGGAGTTTTTAAGTTATTATAACTATTAAATAATTTTTTAATTGAAAAATAATGGAGATAGATTTGAATTGAATTAAATCATAAATTAAATTGTACCTGAATTCCAACTTTTAATATTAAGTAATTAGCACCATGACAGGCGCTTATATATCATATTATTCCAAAATTTTAAGTCCAGTTTTCTTGGTGATAATACTTGATGGTGATTCACTGTCTTTTCAATTTGGAATCAATATTATAACTGAATTTTATACATGGATGAGCATTTTTACATGTTTTTTTTTTTTTTAAATAAGCTTCTTTAATTTATCTTTTTGAATTATTCATACGTTAATTAAAAAAAAAAAAATTAGAAATTTATCTTTAAATTGGGGATATGTACTATTTAAAGTTTTGGAGTTCAACTTTTTTTTTTAAACAATTTACACTTATGTTTAAGAATAACTGAAATGATAACTTATTCTATGATTCTTTATGAGATATTTAGTGTAAAAAATGTAAATTGATCAATATGAGTGAAAGATGGGTTAATTAAATACTTCATTAAAATTACATTTAAATTGTACATTAAATTAGCATTTAAATACTACGTTACATTTGTATTTATATTGCACGTTACATTTGTATAAGTTCTGCGAGTGTATAAAAACTAAAACCCATATTTTACACAAATTTAAATAAAAATACAATTAAAAAGTGCTATTTTTAAATAAATTAGTTTATTCGATTAATTTAACTAAATATTTAACCCGAAAAATTCATAAAAATTACTTTTTTTAAAAATTACACTGGTGTTTAAGAATAATTGAAATGACAATTTTTTCTATGATTCTTTATGAGTTGTATCGAGTGAAAAAAAATGTAAATTGAATAATATGGGTGAAATATGAGTTATTTAAATGCTTCAATTAAATTACATTTAATATTTTACATTAAATTAGTATTTAAATACTTCGTTACATTTGTATATAAATTGTACGTTACATTTGTATTTAAATTGTACGTTACATTTGTATTTAAATACTTCGTTACATTTGTATTTAAATTGTACGTTACATTTGTATTTAAATTGTACGTTACATTTGTATTTAAATACTTCGTTACATTTGTATTTAAATTGTACGTTACATTTGTATTTAAATTGTACGTTACATTTGTATTTAAATACTTCGTTACATTTGTATTTAAATTGTACGTTACATTTGTATTTAAATTGTACGTTACATTTGTATTTAAATACTTCGTTACATTTGTATTTAAATTGTACGTTACATTTGTATTTAAATTGTACGTTACATTTGTATTTAAATACTTCGTTACATTTGTATTTAAATTGTACGTTACATTTGTATTTAAATTGTACGTTACATTTGTATTTAAATACTTCGTTACATTTGTATTTAAATTGTACGTTACATTTGTATTTAAATTGTACGTTACATTTGTAAAAGTTCTGCGATTGTATAAAAACTGAAAACCAAATTTTACATAAATTTAAATTAAAAATGAAATTAAAAAGTTATGTTTTTAAATAAAATAGTTTATTCAATTAATTTAACTAAAATACATCTAGCCTGAAAAAATCATAAAAGTTACTCTAAAATTGGCGATTTTTCATTTTGTGTCCTATATCCCCTCAAATAAGAAAAAGTAATTTATTTCAGTTGTATTAAAAAGAGATCTGTTTTAAAAATAAATATTTGTATTTCCAAATTATTGTACGCAATCCTAAAATCTCTCATCAAAATTTTATTTTTATGAAATGTATTACTTTTGCCTCTATCTTTAGTCATAAATACTTTCAGCAAACCCAAACAAACGTTGTCTGCGTTTCTTTATAATAAAGAGACAGACATGCGTCATTTACTATGAAATAACCTTCGCTTCCATATTCATTTAAATCTTCCTGTATTTTTCAATGGAAGTTCCACAGTGATGTAATGATGATACAGATTGGGGAAATCCAGTAATTGATAGTTTGAGCAACACAATTGTTTTTTCGAAATCGACCTGTCGTTGTATAAACAGTTCAATTCTTCTTGGCAATATAGTTATGAGTTTATAGAAAAAAGTAATAACGTGGTGGAAATGTTTCAAACTATTTCCGTCTCAGCCGAAATTTATCTTAGGGGTTTTACGTTGTTTTTGTTCTTAAATAAAAAGTCTTATAGTCCGAGAGGCGACTGCAATTTTTGGACCTCATCGAACATCATTCTGAATTTTGTACAGAGATTGGAGATAAGTGAGTAGATTAGGAATCCACTGGTCTGCCGTGGCAAAAAATGGACGAAACTGATCAAATATCGACTTGGAATGAGTTGAACTAAAATCCGATTGCCAAATATGTCATAACTTGCCAAAAAAGAGAACAAACTTTTTCGTCTGGCAACCCTGCATTTTGATTTTCAATGAGAAAAAGCGCAAACGATTTTTGATCTCTGGCTGGGAAAATGTGTATCTTTTAAAAGTAAGCCAAATTGGCGACACCAGTTACGTTATCCGTGACGTAATGTTTATTGCCAACTTGGTTCCCTTTTAATAGATGCAAATAGACCGTCGCCAGATATCTGAATCGTCTGCAACCTTCTTAATTGATAATTAAAGAGTGAGGGTTACCAAAAAAAAAAAAAAAAAACCCATTATTTGGCAAGTTATGGCTCATTTGGCAATCGGATTTTAGTTCAACTTATTAAAAGTCGATTTTTGACCAGTTTCGGCCATTTTTGCCACGGCAGACCAGTGGATTCGTAATCTACTTACTTTTCTCTAATTTCTATAAAAAAATCAGAATGATGTTCGATGGGGTCCAAAAATTGCAGTCGCCTCTCAGTCTACTATGATTTATGGTCAGCTTAGGAAGGGAGAGCATAGTTTGGAATCTGAGATGTTGATAATACAACCCATAAAAACAAAGTTTTTAATATAAATCCTTTTTATGAATTGCAATTTGTATATTCATTAACACAGTGACGACTCTGTTGTCAGCGTGTGCTTGATGTTTGCCTATAATTTTAAATATTAAAGACAACTCTATCAGCAAAATATGCTTCAAACTATGTTTCAAAATTTATTTATTGTAAATGAATGTAAATTTATGTAAATTCATTTTTATTTATTTTGATTAAAACAATTTTTGCATCGGGAAAGAGTTTCAACAGTGATCGGCTAAAGTTCTTTCACTTATAGCGTTGCTTCCCAACGCAACTTTGAATTGGGTTCGGAGAGAGGGGTTTACACTAGAAGATTTCGATCCCATATTCTTCTAGATGCTTGAAATTACGAGACGTATATGGCTGGGTTAAGCAGTTTATAAGTAGCAGAAATAGACAGTCAGAAATTTCAAACAAAACAAAACAATAAATTGATTCAACCACTCTCCATAGTAAATTTATGCATTCACGTACAATTATTTTTTTATTTATTCCGATTAATAAAATTTTCGCAACAGGAAAGAGTTCAACAATAATCGGTTAAATGAGATTTATTAGTATTACAAAAAGATTTCAGAAAAGTATGTAAAAGGGATCTTTTAGTGACAGCCCCCAATACTTGATAGAATGCATGCGTAAGTCAACGATCTTAATATTTCTAAATAAGAATATAATGTAATATGCTTTTATAAATATTTGGTTGTTATACAATTTAATTTTTAGGTAGGCGAAGTATATATTGAAGATCCCAAAGGAACCAGATTATTCCAGCAAGAAAAAGTTTATCTAGGAAAAGGTAGGTTAAGTATTTAATTAACTTTAATGGTACATTATAACAATAAAAATGATTAACTTAAAAGTACTTGTAAAATATGCTAGTAAAACATCTTCTTGGTGGTAATGAATCTTTCAAATTTGCATAATACCAAATTTTGTGACAAAAATAAGTGGCATTTAATTAGATTAGTAATTTAAATTATTTTTCGTTTTGCATTTAAACTGATTCAAACGAATTTTATGGAAGAAATTTTGACTTTAATTGTTCTAAACGGCTTATTGCGTTTACTTATCTGCGAATGGTAATCTGAAGGTGTATTATCAAAAAAACAAACAAAAAAAACAAAAAAAAAAACTAACGGTGTGGAACATCACACAACTTTCAATTACATTATATTACTGACGTGGATTTGTGTCATTTTCGTTTTTATATTTCCATCATTTGCTTAGTAAAAATGGCCAGTTTGGCTCTATTTTTTGCAATAATTCTTATATAAATATTAAAAAAAAAAAAAAAAAAAAAACTTTGCGAAAAAGGGAATTTTGGTGATATACTTATCGATAATTCTTATACTATCCTTTCTTGTAAGTGTGAAACTGTGCAGAGATGAAAAAACGATCGTTGATGAGGTATGCTCAAGGAAAGAGAACTCTGTGTTAAAGGCATTCGTTTTTCAACTTTTTACACCTTTAAAGCATTTTTACGGGAATTTCGGTTGTGGGGATGCTTAGAACACCTTAAGAGGCATTACCACAGCGATTTTAAACAAAATCGTTAGAGATGTTTAATTAGCAATTACTGAAAAACGTGATTTTTTCAATGGCAGCTACCTTATGCGCATGTGCGATTTTTACGAAAACCATAATGGTAGGTCCTTGGGCCATCACCAACCCGCACACCAAATTTGAACATCGTAGGTCAATTAGTTCGGGAGTTATGCTGACACCACGTACACACAGACAGAAATTTTTTTTAGATCACTTTTTTGAGATCAGGATGTTAAAAAACGTGGAGAAATGCATGGGAAAAAAACTCGAAATTCTTTTGGACCGAATGCTATACTTTCATTATCCTATATTGGTAATTGAAAGTAAAAAATCTATATTATTTTTTGGGGAGGGGTATTTCAACATCTTAAAGGCATACGAGTAAAGTTAAAAAAAGATTACTTGAAAAGAAAGATTAACATTTATTAACTTCTAACTTAACTGATTTTTTAAAAAAATATTTAATGTTTATTTGATGTAGATTAAAGTGTGTATCTTTTCTTTCGGAAAGGCCTGACTCAACTGAAATTTCTGCTCGCTGATGAACCAGTCCTTGGAACGTGGAAAATAACTTTGAAAACTAAAAATCAAACTGAAACGACGACATTTGACGTAAAGGAGTATGGTAGGTGTTTATAATATTTATAATTTTATTAATAAAACGCAAATATATTCTATTCGAAATTTTTATTAATATTCACAAAACAACTAAAATGAGTCCTAGTAGTTAGTGTAATGAGTGAATAATCTTAAGAAGACATTCCCCCCAGTACCCGACTTGATTAGCCGTTATCGGGTGAAACATGTAAGGTGTAGGTCCCGACCTGAGTAGCCGTTATCTGGTGAAACATGTAAGGTGCAGATTCAGACCTGATTAGCCGTTATCTGGTGAAACATGTAAGGTGTAGGTCCAAACTTGATTAGCCGTTATCGGGTGAAACATGTAAGGTGTAGGTCCAGACCTGATTAGCCATTATTAAATGAAACATGTAAGGTATAGGTCCCGACCTGAGTAGCCGTTATCTGGTGAAACATGTAAGGTGCATATTCAGACCTGATTAGCCGTTATCTGGTGAAACATGTAAGGTGTAGGTCCAAACTTGATTAGCCGTTATCGGGTGAAACATGTAAGGTGTAGGTCCAGACCTGATTAGCCATTATTATATGAAACATGTAAGGTGTAGGTCCAGACCTGATTAGCCATTATTAAATGTAACATGTAAGGTGTAGGTCCCGACATGAGTAGCCATTATTGGGAGAAACATGTAAGGTGTAGGTCCAAACTTGATTAGCCGTTATCGGGTGAAACATGTAAGGTGTAGGTCCAGACCTGATTAGCCATTATTAAATGAAACATGTAAGGTATAGGTCCCGACCTGAGTAGCCGTTATCTGGTGAAACATGTAAGGTGCAGATTCAGACCTGATTAGCCGTTATCTGGTGAAACATGTAAGGTGTAGGTCCTGACTTGATTAGCCGTTATCGGGTGAAACATGTAAGGTGTAGGTCCCGACCTGAGTAGCCGTTATCTGGTGAAACATGTAAGGTGCAGATTCAGACCTGATTAGCCGTTATCTGGTGAAACATGTAAGGTGTAGGTCCAAACTTGATTAGCCGTTATCGGGTGAAACATGTAAGGTGTAGGTCCAGACCTGATTAGCCATTATTAAATGAAACATGTAAGGTATAGGTCCCGACCTGAGTAGCCGTTATCTGGTGAAACATGTAAGGTGCAGATTCAGACCTGATTAGCCGTTATCTGGTGAAACATGTAAGGTGTAGGTCCAAACTTGATTAGCCGTTATCGGGTGAAACATGTAAGGTGTAGGTCCAGACCTGATTAGCCATTATTATATGAAACATGTAAGGTGTAGGTCCAGACCTGATTAGCCATTATTAAATGTAACATGTAAGGTGTAGGTCCCGATATGAGTAGCCATTATTGGGAGAAACATGTAAGGTGTAGGTCCAAACTTGATTAGCCGTTATCGGGTGAAACATGTAAGGTGTAGGTCCAGACCTGATTAGCCATTATTAAATGAAACATGTAAGGTATAGGTCCCGACCTGAGTAGCCGTTATCTGGTGAAACATGTAAGGTGCAGATTCAGACCTGATTAGCCGTTATCTGGTGAAACATGTAAGGTGTAGGTCCTGACTTAATTAGCCGTTATCGGGTGAAACATGTAAGGTGCAGATTCAGACCTGATTAGCCGTTATCTGGTGAAACATGTAAGGTGTAGGTCCAAACTTGATTAGCCGTTATCGGGTGAAACATGTAAGGTGTAGGTCCAGACCTGATTAGTCATTATTAAATGAAACATGTAAGGTGTAGGTCCCGACCAGAGTAGCCGTTATCTGGTGAAACATGTAAGGTGCAGATTCAGACCTGATTAGCCGTTATCTGGTGAAACATGTAAGGTGTAGGTCCAAACTTGATTAGCCGTTATCGGGTGAAACATGTAAGGTGTAGGTCCAGACCTGATTAGCCATTATTAAATGAAACATGTAAGGTGTAGGTCCCGACCTGAGTAGCCGTTATCTGGTGAAACATGTAAGGTAAAGATTCAGACCTGATTAGCCGTTATCTGGTGAAACATGTAAGGTGTAGGTCCAAACTTGATTAGCCGTTATCGGGTGAAACATGTAAGGTGTAGGTCCAGACCTGATTAGCCATTATTAAATGTAACATGTAAGGTGTAGGTCCCGACATGAGTAGCCATTATTGGGATAAACATGTAAGGTGTAGGTCCAAACTTGATTAGCCGTTATATGGTGAAACATGTAAGGTGTAGGTCCAGACCTGATTAGCCGTTATTAAATGAAACATGTAAGGTGTAGGTCCCGACCTGAGTAGCCGTTATCTGGTGAAACATGTAAAGTGCAGATTCAGACCTGATTAGCCGTTATCTGGTGAAACATGTAAGGTGTAGGTCCAAACTTGATTAGCCGTTATCGGGTGAAACATGTAAGGTGTAGGTCCAGACCTGATTAGCCATTATTAAATGAAACATGTAAGGTATAGGTCCCGACATGAGTAGCCGTTATCTGGTGAAACATGTAAGGTGCAGATTCAGACTTGATTAGCCGTTATCTGGTGAAACATGTAATGTGTAGGTCCTGACTTGATTAGCCGTTATCGGGTGAAACATGTAAGGTGCAGATTTAGACCTGATTAGCCGTTATCTGGTGAAACATGTAAGGTGTAGGTCCAAACTTGATTAGCCGTTATCGGGTGAAACATGTAAGGTGTAGGTCAAGACCTGATTAGCCATTATTAAATTAAACATGTAAGGTGTAGGTCCCGACATGAGTAGCCATTATTGGGAGAAACATGTAAGGTGTAGGTCCAGACCTGATTAGCCATTATTAAATGAAACATGTAAGGTATAGGTCCCGACCTGAGTAGCCGTTATCTGGTGAAACATGTAAGGTGCAGATTCAGACCTGATTAGCCGTTACCTGGTGAAACATGTAAGGTGTAGGTCCTGATTTAATTAGCCGTTATCGGGTGAAACATGTAAGGTGCAGATTCAGACCTGATTAGCCGTTATCTGGTGAAACATGTAAGGTGTAGGTCCAAACTTGATTAGCCGTTATCGGGTGAAACATGTAAGGTGTAGGTCCAGACCTGATTAGCCGTTATTAAATGAAACATGTAAGGTGTAGGTCCCGACCTGAGTAGCCGTTATCTGGTGAAACATGTAAGGTGCAGATTCAGACCTGATTAGCCGTTATCTGGTGAAACATGTAAGGTGTAGGTCCAAACTTGATTAGCCGTTATCGGGTGAAACATGTAAGGTGTAGGTCCAGACCTGATTAGCCATTATTAAATGAAACATGTAAGGTGTAGGTCCCGACATGAGTAGCCATTATTGGGAGAAACATGTAAGGTGTAGGTCCAAACTTGATTAGCCGTTATCGGGTGAAACATGTAAGGTGTAGGTCCAGACCTGATTAAGGTGTAGGTCCTGACTTGATTAGCCGTTATCGGGCGAAACATGTAAGGTGCAGGTTCAGACCTGATTATTCGTTATTGGGTGAAACATGTAAAGTGCAAGTTCCTACTTGATTCGCCATTATTTGGGCGAAACATGTAAGGTGTAGGTCCCGACCTGATCAGGCATTATTGGATGGAAAAAAATAGATCGTTGAGTGTTAAAAACCAAACAATATAATACTTAATAACACGTTTAATTTGTGGCATTTGGCATAAATTTTTTTTAACTATAAATAATATCGTGCCAGTGACAAATATCTATATTTGTGATGAATTCATAGATATGGAAATGAGTTATTTTCTTCAGTTGAATTGATATGTGTGACGAAGGACTTAACTCTGAAACACAAGGAATCCAAGCGAATATTTTTATGACTACTATAGAACAAAACATAACCTTTCTAAACTAAGTACTTTGCCTCGAAAATATAATAAGTAGTATTTAAGGAAATTACAAAAGAGGGCCTGAGAAGCAAAAAGTTGTCTAAATGACTTTTCTTAACTTTTGAGAAAATACACTTTAAAATTTCTTATTTATATTAAATTCTATGAAAACTAGTGATATCTTTATTCCAGAGGTTAGTATTTCATCAGCAAATAATGTTCATACAAATTTAATATAAATAAGAAACTTTAAATTGTATTTTCTCGAAAGTTAAGAAAAGTCACTTGGACATCTTTTCCACTCAGGCCCTCAAATGTCTTTGGTGGAGAAATTTATCCTTACAATTTTCCGAGTTTAGCCATTTTCGCAATCACTGATTCACATTTTCTTTGGGATAAGTATTTTTGTGATTAATACAAAAGTTATTTATGCAACTAGTGGGAAAGTAATACTTTTTAAATAATTTACCGAATTTGAAAAAGTATTTTCCTACGTGTCATGCGGAATATTTTTTTATAATTACGTGCACAAAATATTTTAATACGTATCTTTATTAATATTGGCAACTCGAGTCAATGAATTTCTTCTGAAAATATGTCATTTCTCATTTTCTAGAGCTTAGCTCGACGTGTGTGTCCACGTCCTCACCCGGAGAAAGCATTGAAATGGCTACATCACAAAATTCCTTCTGCACCGAAATGATTTGATATCCCCCCCCCCCTCCCTTTTTTTTATTAGTTCTTTTTTTTACTTCATCCTGTCCCAGAGAGGTGGTTCTCTCACATATGTACGCGGAGACAGGTGCTAGTTCACAAAGTCCTTCCTTTCCACTCCCAGCCGGGAGTTCAACCAACCAACCAACCATATGTTATTTCAATGCCAAGACTGTATGATATTTGAGCACGAGGTGTGCTAGAACAGGCTTTTTCACATTTTAGTGCGAAAAAGTTTCTTAACCCGCACTCCTCGCAAAAAAGTGCTACTTTCGCCACAATTTTTGATTAAAAATGATTTTAAAAAGTTTAATTTTTTGAACGTTGTAAAAAAAAAATATTATTTTTTTTTCTCTTTTATATGCATTTAATAGCTATTTTTGAATATTAAAAAAAAAAAAAATATTTTTGTATATAATTGAGGACTAGAAATGGAAAACGATCAAGTACCAAAAAAATTTAAAATCGTTTTTTTTACGGAAAAATGTCCTTAAGACTAAGCTAAACAAAGTGGAGAACACCCAAAGTGCGAACTCCAGTAGTAATAGGCCGACCAAACGGTATAGTGGATAGCGTGCTATAGTCTCTAGACGGCGAGGTTGCAGGTTCCGAGTCCCGTGTTAGGCATGGGTGTTTGTAAATGTATGTTGGTTTGTCTAATGACGAATGTTTCGGCGCATTATAGCCCTCGTGTTGCTGACGGCGCCAGATAATCTGAAAACAACCAACCAACCAACCAATCAAAAATTTGTGGAAGAATCACGCTGGTAGAATGTGCCATGCGAAGTGAAGTAGAGAACGTCCCAAGTGTGATAAAAATAAAAATAATGTTGTGAGAAGCTCTACGTGTGTGTCCACGTCCTCACCCGGAGAAAGCACTGAAATCACAATTTCACAAAATTCCTTCTGCACCGAAATGATTTGATGTCCCCCTTTTTTTTATTAGTTCCTTTTTTTACTTCAACCTGTTCCAGAGAGGTGGTTCTCTGACATATGTACGCGGAGGCAGGTGCTAGTTCACAAAGTCCTTCCTTTCCACTCCCAGCCTGGAGTTCAACCAACCAACCAACCAACCGACCATAACAATAATATTAAGAAGGTATTTAAGAACTAAACGTAAGGAAATTAGTTTAGTATGTAAGGTGTTGTTGGCTATGAACCTGAAGGAAAAAATAGAGAACACCCTAAGTACCAGGTGCGAGTCTTTTTCATTTTTCGCCTCTCCTGAAAAAATTTCTTTTTTGGACTTGGGTCGTTTTTCATTTCTAGTCTTCAATTCATGTCGATAGATTATACACCTACTAAATGAAATGAAAATCTTTACAATCAAAGAATAGATGTTGAATTTAGTGATATTTATGTATATTAGGCATTTGTAAAATTACAATCAGGTTTGGCTTATGTATAAAAATAGGCTTTTGTAAACACAAATGGCATTCTATTAGAAGTTTGAAGCTATAGTGTAGTTCTGAAAATTAGTTCTTTTACCTTCTTTGCATGTGCAAGGGAAACAAATGCCTTAAAATAACCTTTGGAATTTAGTTTAATTTTTTATTTGTTTTTCATTTTCAGAGCTGCCAAAGTTCGAAGTGAACATAAAATTCCCCTCTTACACTTTGGCGACTGCCCAAAATATCCCAATACAAGTTTGCGCTAAGTAAGTATTTTCTAAAAAAAATCGTTAATAATTTCTAAAAAAAATATTGCTGTCAAATAATACGTGTTTAATTTAAAGAACACGATTTTAAATAAAAGGTCCAGAAAATTTAAATGTTTCTTTTTTTTTAAAAAGAAAAGAATTCAAATTTTTGATTTACCTTGTTTTTTTTAACTACTTTTAAATTAGCCATAAAATTCATTTGTACCTGATATATTAAAAAATTAGCAGAAGTATTTCCCCTTATCTCCCTTAACTTATTGAAGGTTTTTATGTGATAATTTTCTCTGTATCATATATAGAGTTTAATTATCTTAGATTCTATATCTTAAAAGTATCCTTATAAACGCAAAAAATCTGATAAAGCAATAAGTATGTATAAATCAACACCTATAAATACAATAATTTAAAAAGATTTAAGAATCGTAATACTATGGAGTCTTTTTTTTTTTTTTTTTTCTTTTTTTTTTTTTGCAGTGTTAAAATTATGCAATTGACACGTGATTTCGGCCAAAGTTGGTTCTTAGTTCACAAAGTTAGTACATCAATAGTTATTTACATTTCGGCTCCTGATATGTACTTGTACTTGTATCGAAAATCGTTTTGACATTCTCCGTGTTAATATTTCTGCCATCTATCGTGGATGTAAATTCTTTACAGGTAAGTATTCTTATTTTCAATTATACTGTTACTAGGGGGCTTCGCCCCCTGCTCGCTAACGCTCGCCAACCCCCAAACGCCTCGCTGCGCTCGTGCCGCTCGAATTTGTGGTTAAAGCATCTTGCTGCGCTCGAATAGGTTTGCCAGCCATAAAAAAAGTAACCAAATTTCTATAAATTTAATGTAAGGCCTAATAGAGAAAACACCCAAATTGCAAGTTTCATAATAGAAAGTTAAATATACTATCCGCCAACATTCTGACTTAAAACTTCATTAGCTATGCCCTTACATTGAAGTCCAATATCTTTTATTTATTCTGATAAGTCGCCCTGTTAGAGAACGACGTCCAACGTGAGGCATTTTTTGGATAGAAATACTTCAAAATAATAATTACTCTAATTCAAAAATGCTTCAGAAAAACAGAAAAAATCAACTTTGAAACGAAGAGTTTAAAAAGAGCTTTAAAATTAACAATGGGTTTGTTGTTTACATACGTAAGGATAGCTTTAAAATTAGCAACGGGTTTGTTGTTTACATACGTAAGGGAGAACGACGTCCAACGCGAGGCATTTTCTGGATAGAAATACTTCAAAATAATAATTACTCTAATACAAAAATGCTTCAGAAAAACAGAAAAAATCAACTTTGAAACGAAGAGTTTAAAAAGAGCTTTAAAATTAGCAACGGGTTTGTTGTTTACATACGTAAGGATGTTGCCATTCATATATTCAAAATCATTGAGGCTTTGTAGTAGCTTAATGATGAAAAATATTGAAATTTAACTAATTAATAAAGTGTTAATAAATTATTTTGGCACGTTTTGGCAAATCTACAGCTTATTTCCTTTAAAATGACACCTTGATCATTGAAATTGGTTGAGCAGTTTAGGCGGACGGACTAACCCCAAAAATCGTATTGCCTATTAACTATATAGATAATAGACATCTTGAATATAGCGAAGATTTAATTTACGTCAAGTACTTATTTTGTCCTTAATTTTTTTGTTATCTTTATCCTCCTACTGTTTAAATGTTGCACTCAGGGCCCGATTTAATTTTTTTTTTACTGTAGGCCCAACATTCAGAGAGGGGCCCCCAATGGCAAATATTTATTTCCTTACGTCACAATATTACCAGATCAAGCTACATTCGTTAAGACTAACATTTTACAATTAAAACTCATAGTTTACTTTCACACGATTTTTTTGTGTTAGCATGATCTTGATTTCCTAAAAAATCTTCTTTCCTTTTGAATTAATCAAGACCCCCCTATGAACACTGATTTTAAAGCACACTTTCCTGTATTTTAAACTTACATTTTACCACAGGGTCCACACATTATATAATAATAAAGATTACTTAATTTTATAACAATAATTGTAAATAATACAAAGTAACCTTTCCACTGTTTCCACGATCTTACCAAAAAGGAGGGCCAAAAAAATCCACGGAAGAGCCTGCAAACCAACCAATCACAAAGACTCTTTCATTTCATAATATAAGAAGTTGTATATGGTTGGTTGGTTGGTGAACATTACTTTACAAGAGGCGAGAGAAGGAGAACAGCGGCGTAAAGCTCTTTTGTCTCCATGTACATATGAAGAAGTTGTATATGATTGGCTGAACCGGAAAGATTTGCTTAGTTAGGTTTATCTATCTAACTTAACTCTCTGTGACTATAAAAAATATGGAATTTGTGGATGTGTAACTAAAAAATTTGTATTATTTTTGTTCAGTACTTCCTATAAAATGACCATTATATTTAAAATTTTCAGAAAACTTTCAAAATTTGGGGGCCCCCAAATTTAGGGGCCCCTAGGCCCAGGCCTAATGGTAAATCAGGCCCTGGTTGCACTACCTATAAAACTAGCACTTTTGAGTATTCCGCATTTTCATTGGAGGAGTGCAGCTTCAAAACCAGATTCTTGCATTTTTAAAAAAGTTTCAAGAGAGCCCAGCAAATAAGTTCCAATGTCATGCTGATAAGGTTTGTTTTTTTTTAATTTTTTTTTTTTTTTAAATTTTTTTTTTTTTTTAAATTTTTTTTTTAAAATTTTTTTAATTTTTTTTAAAAAATTTTTTTTTTTTAAATTTAAATTATTTTTTAAATTTTTTTTTTTTTAAATTTTTTTTTTTTTAAATTTTTTTTTTTTAAATTTTTTATTATGTATTGAAAGAACAAACGTCTTTGTTTAAAGTTTAACTTTGCAACTTTTGTGATTCAAGTGTTGGGAAATTAAATTTCCCAACAAGGAATCTGGTTTTTAATTTAATAGATGTTGACTTTCAAGCAAATCGGGTGATCAACATTTTGCTATGCAATAAGTAACTGTAAAGATACCTTCTGCAAGAAAAATTCATAAAACATGAATTACACTTACAAGGAAGATAAATAATACTTTGAAAATAAGAAAAAAATGATGTAAAAAAATTATGAATAATATACATGAAGCGAATCAGAAAAGTATGGATTTTATTTAACGAAAAAATGTCAAATACATAGAATTTTTACAAAAGCATAAATACAAAAATACAATTGTAAATTTTTTTTTTAAATATACAAATTATTTTTCAAACAAGGAAAGTTGGATAGATTTGGTATTGAAACAAACAAATAACTTAGAAAGTAATTTCCCCATTGAAGGAGTTTGTTTTGAACCTAATCGCTTGGTAATGTGATCTATTAAAAGCATTCTTACGGGAATTTCGGAGGGGGGTATTTTTAGAACACCTTAAGAGGCATTACCACAGTGATTTTGATCAAAATCGGTATAACCGTTTTTTAGCAATCATTGAGAAACGTGATTTTTTCAATGGCAGCTATTTTATGAGCATGCGCCATTTTGACGAAAACCTCAATGGCTCTTGTGCCATCACCACCCCGAACACCAAATTTGAACATCGTAGGTCATTTAGTTCGGGAGTTATGCTGACCACGTACACACAGACATACATTTTTTCTAGACATACATTTTTTGAGATCAAGATGTTCTTAAACAGGGAAAATTGAAAAAAAAAAAAAATCGAATTCTATACTTTCATTACTCTATGTATACATATGGGTAATTGAAATTAAAAATAATTAAAAAAAAATCATTTTGGAAAAAATGCTGGTTTTGACGTTGAGCATCTCACTTAGTATTGCCGACCAAACGGTATAGTGGTTAGCGTGCTGGCTTCTAGACCGCGAGGTTGCGGGTTCCGAGTCCCGTGTTAGG
Organism: Linyphia triangularis; assembly: GCA_963978545.1. Lineage (NCBI taxonomy): Eukaryota > Metazoa > Arthropoda > Arachnida > Araneae > Linyphiidae > Linyphia > Linyphia triangularis. Next base: position 9,384,974 of record OZ021723.1, on the reverse strand, counting down.
CATGGGTGTTTGTAAATGTATGTTGGCTTGTCTAATGACGAAGGTTTCGGCGCATTATAGCCCTCGTGTTGCTGACGGCGCCAGATAATCTGAATACAACCAACCAACTCACTTAGTATTATTTCCCGATAAAAAGACGTTTGATATTAGTAGATATAAATCTGAAACACCCTTTGATTCACGTGCTCAACATATTTTGCATCTGTTTCTATTTCATTGAAGCTATACCTACGGAAAACCAGTAATGGGACAACTCAACTTTAACGTGTCCTTTCAACAATACATCTACTACTTCACGGCCCCCTCTGACCGGAACCCTGTGGATCAGCAATCAGTTAAAGTAAGTTAAAAAAATTGTTTAAAAGTAAGATTATGGTGGGGAAATTATTTTACTTGTCTGTTGTTTTGTATCTTAATATGGTCAAAATATCTTATTTAGTTATTCATTCATTTATTAATTTACAGATTAACGGATGCTACACTTATAATTTGAATGTATCAACCATTCAAAAAGATCCCAAGAACCCAAATTATTATAGCAATATCCAGGTTGTTGCTAACGTAGTGCAAGACGGCACAGGTAAGTATTTTTTTTTTTCCATTTTTGTTTTGGCCGACCAAACGGTACAGTGGTTAGCGTGCAAGCTTCTAGACCGCGAGGTTGCGGGTTCCGAGTCCCGTGTTAGGCATGGGTGTTTGTAAATGTATGTTGGCTTGTCTAATGACGAATGTTTCAGCGCATTATAGCCCCTCGTGTTGCTGACGGTGCCAGATAATCTGAAAACAACCATTTTTGTTTTGAAGTTAACGAAGCTACTACTGTATTGCAATAGATGGTAACTTTATTATGATCACCATTAAAATTTATACTACAATGTCTATTGATGCTTCAGTTAAGCAGTACCATCTATAAAAACAAAACAAAAAAAAACAATGATTCTAAATTTGTAAATATTGACGTCTTTTATATAAAGAAGTTGTCAGAAAAAGAGAAACTCATTAAGTCGGTTCTTTCAACGACTTCTATTTTTTCCACATTTGCTCTATCTGCAACATTTGACTGGTCGTCTTACAAGATTTAAGTCGGTTCTTTCAACGACTTCTATTTTTTCCACATTTGCTCTATCTGCAACATTTGACTGATCGTCTTACAAGATTTAAGTCGGTTCTTTCAACGATTTCTATTTTTTCCACATTTGCTCTATCTGCAACATTTGACTGATCGTCTTACAAGATTTAAGTCGGTTCTTTCAACGACTTCTATTTTTTCCACATTTGCTCTATCTGCAACATTTGACTGATCGTCTTACAAGATTTAAGTCGGTTCTTTCAACGACTTCTATTTTTTCCACATTTGCTCTATCTGCAACATTTGACTGATCGTCTTACAAGATTTAAGTCGGTTCTTTCAACGACTTCTATTTTTTCCACATTTGCTCTATCTGCAACATTTGACTGATCGTCTTACAAGATTTAAGTCGGTTCTTTCAACGATTTCTATTTTTTCCACATTTGCTCTATCTGCAACATTTGACTGATCGTCTTACAAGATTTAAGTCGGTTCTTTCAACGATTTCTATTTTTTCCACATTTGCTATATCTGCAACATTTGACTGATCGTCTTACAAGATTTAAGTCGGTTCTTTCAACGACTTCTATTTTTTCCACATTTGCTCTATCTGCAACATTTGACTGATCGTCTTACAAGATTTAAGTCGGTTCTTTCAACGATTTCTATTTTTTCCACATTTGCTCTATCTGCAACATTTGACTGATCGTCTTACAAGATTTAAGTCGGTTCTTTCAACGACTTCTATTTTTTCCACATTTGCTCAATCTGCAACATTTGACTGATCGTCTTACAAGATTTAAGTCGGTTCTTTCAACGACTTCTATTTTTTCCACATTTGCTCTATCTGCAACATTTGACTGATCGTCTTACAAGATTTAAGTCGGTTCTTTCAACGATTTCTATTTTTTCCACATTTGCTCTATCTGCAACATTTGACTGATCGTCTTACAAGATTTAAGTCGGTTCTTTCAACGATTTCTATTTTTTCCACATTTGCTCTATCTGCAACATTTGACTGATCGTCTTACAAGATTTAAGTCGGTTCTTTCAGCGACTTCTATTTTTTCCACATTTGCTCTATCTGCAACATTTGACTGATCGTCTTACAAGATTTAAGTCGGTTCTTTCAACGACTTCTATTTTTTCCACATTTGCTCTATCTGCAACATTTGACTGATCGTCTTACAAGATTTAAGTCGGTTCTTTCAACGATTTCTATTTTTTCCACATTTGCTCTATCTGCAACATTTGACTGATCGTCTTACAAGATTTAAGTCGGTTCTTTCAACGACTTCTATTTTTTCCACATTTGCTCTATCTGCAACATTTGACTGATCGTCTTACAAGATTTAAGTCGGTTCTTTCAACGACTTCTATTTTTTCCACATTTGCTCTATCTGCAACATTTGACTGATCGTCTTACAAGATTTAAGTCGGTTCTTTCAACGATTTCTATTTTTTCCACATTTGCTCTATCTGCAACATTTGACTGATCGTCTTACAAGATTTAAGTCGGTTCTTTCAACGATTTCTATTTTTTCCACATTTGCTCTATCTGCAACATTTGACTGATCGTCTTACAAGATTTAAGTCGGTTCTTTCAACGACTTCTATTTTTTCCACATTTGCTCTATCTGCAACATTTGACTGATCGTCTTACAAGATTTAAGTCGGTTCTTTCAACGACTTCTATTTTTTCCACATTTGCTCTATCTGCAACATTTGACTGATCGTCTTACAAGATTTAAGTCGGTTCTTTCAACGACTTCTATTTTTTCCACATTTGCTCTATCTGCAACATTTGACTGATCGTCTTACAAGATTTAAGTCGGTTCTTTCAACGATTTCTATTTTTTCCACATTTGCTCTATCTGCAACATTTGACTGATCGTCTTACAAGATTTAAGTCGGTTCTTTCAACGACTTCTATTTTTTCCACATTTGCTCTATCTGCAACATTTGACTGATCGTCTTACAAGATTTAAGTCGGTTCTTTCAACGATTTCTATTTTTTCCACATTTGCTCTATCTGCAACATTTGACTGATCGTCTTACAAGATTTAAGTCGGTTCTTTCAACGATTTCTATTTTTTCCACATTTGCTCTATCTGCAACATTTGACTGATCGTCTTACAAGATTTAAGTCGGTTCTTTCAACGATTTCTATTTTTTCCACATTTGCTCTATCTGCAACATTTGACTGATCGTCTTACAAGATTTAAGTCGGTTCTTTCAACGACTTCTATTTTTTCCACATTTGCTCTATCTGCAACATTTGACTGATCGTCTTACAAGATTTAAGTCGGTTCTTTCAACGATTTCTATTTTTTCCACATTTGCTCTATCTGCAACATTTGACTGATCGTCTTACAAGATTTAAGTCGGTTCTTTCAACGATTTCTATTTTTTCCACATTTGCTCTATCTGCAACATTTGACTGATCGTCTTACAAGATTTAAGTCGGTTCTTTCAACGACTTCTATTTTTTCCACATTTGCTCTATCTGCAACATTTGACTGATCGTCTTACAAGATTTAAGTCGGTTCTTTCAACGACTTCTATTTTTTCCACATTTGCTCTATCTGCAACATTTGACTGATCGTCTTACAAGATTTAAGTCGGTTCTTTCAACGATTTCTATTTTTTCCACATTTGCTCTATCTGCAACATTTGACTGATCGTCTTACAAGATTTAAGTCGGTTCTTTCAACGACTTCTATTTTTTCCACATTTGCTCTATCTGCAACATTTGATTGATCGTCTTACAAGATTTAAGTCGGTTCTTTCAACGACTTCTATTTTTTCCACATTTGCTCTATCTGCAACATTTGATTGATCGTCTTACAAGATTTAAGTCGGTTCTTTCAACGATTTCTATTTTTTCCACATTTGCTCTATCTGCAACATTTGACTGATCGTCTTACAAAATTAAAGGGGGGTATGGGACTCAAATTTTTTTAAATTCTCAACCAAACAATTTATTATTGTTAAAAATAATACAAATATTTTTTGAATAAAATGGCATATTAATTTATTTTTCTATAATTAGTAGAACTGGAAATATTCAAGTTTTTGTTGCATGACAACTGTATCTCAGACATGCTATCTTGAAACTTCGAAACTGTTTTTCTAGGTGATGACTTTTTGTCCCTTTTTTGAGTTTAAATTGATATAACTTAAAAACAACTTGTTATAAAACGATTAAACTTTCTACAATTATTTTTCATGTATATTTCTTTAATTTGTCGTCAGGAATTATGTTTTATTATTTAACTTTTCTTAAAAAAAGTTTTTGGAGCTTAGCATGCTATGGTTGTTTTCAGATTATCTGGCGCCGTCAGCAACACGAGGGCTATAATGCGCCGAAAAATTCGTCATTAGACAAGCCAACATACATTTACAAACACCCATGCCAAACACGGGACTCGAACCCGAAACCTCGCGGTCTAGAAGCTAACACGCTAACCACTATACCGTCTTAGCATGCTATGGATTTTAAACAGTTTTTGCACAAACTATTTTTTAAATATTTTTCTAATTACTTTATTAAAAAATTATGAAGAAATTTTTTTATATGAAATATAAGAAGTAATTTTATACAAAAATAAAGTGATTTTTCAAAAAAAAGATTTTTATATATTTTAAATTTAGGAAATGCCGAATTTTTGTAGTTTTTTAATTTAAAAAAAATATTTTTGAAAATTTGAAATAGTTTAAGTTTTAAAGCATCATAGATTACTGCATAAAAATTTCAGAAAAATAATTCTAAAAATATAGATTTTTGAATTTGGAGTCCCAGGTACCCTTAAATATTGATATTCGAGTGTTTGCTACACCAGATTGTTACACTTGTAGCGGCACTACAATTCACGAAAAGTAAATAAAATAACTCACCGTTTTTTAATTCCATGAAACGCCTTCAGGAAGTTCTACCGCAAAGCATGAACATGCAGAATTAAGTGCATGCTAAGCCAAGAACCACCTAAATCAAATCGTAAGGATTCTGCCGTTCAAAATGGAAGTTACAACGCGGCATTCCTAAGTGAAACACCCACCAAAGAAAGTGTTACCACTCGAACGAAAGGAAGCTAGTGCGTTTGAGTTCGATCATTGTGATCTGTGCTACAGCGTTTCTCACCAGTGTGCCGCATGGGTCGAGTTAAAATATCGCGTGCCCAAATTTCGAGATATGTAAATGTGGAACTGCATAAAAGCCACCGCAGGAAACCAGATTCTTCAGATGCCATCGGTCTGATGCCCCGGCAGTTGCTTCAAGCATACCTTTAAAAGCGATGCTGTTTTAAATTGACCGTTAATTGTAAATAGTTGTATAATAAACTTGTAAATATAAACTTTAAGATTTAATTAATTTTCACGAATCAATTTAACCCAGTAGTAACTTTATTATGTAGACGTCCTCTTAACTACACACTGAATAAAAACCAGTATATAGCAACGCCGCGTATTACAGAGTAAATGTTGATAAATAGTTAGACGAGGAGCATGTGAATTTGACAGAAGCAATTTATGTTAATAAGTAAATTTACCTACCACTTAGAAAAAAAACATACTTAAACATCAGCATAATAATGTGTTTTATTTTCGTGAACTTTCTACTCATCTTGAATTTAAATGCTTAAACTTTGTGATTTATTAAAAATCAATAGCTAATTATTTAAAAGGAAAACTTACTTATTATCCCGTCGATCGTTGGCGAGATAAAAAGTTAGCGAAACGGATTTCCTTACTTCGTCGAAACGGTTGGTGTGGACGAATGCACCGTTCACTCGCGTCTATACTAAACTTCAACTTAACTTGACATCACTAGACGATAGATCTTCATCGTGCTCATAGGCAGTTAATCCATTTTAGCGGAGTGAAGACATAATTCTCGCCAAACCTTATAGCCTTTTGTTCTCTACAGGGTTGTGGTTTTTGCGAACATTGTGCTTTCACGCCACCAAAATGGATTAAATACCTATGAGCACTGTGACGATCTACAGTCTAGTGATGTCAAGTTAAGTTGAAGTTAGTATAGCTGAGGCATTCCACGGGAAAACGCTGATCCGAACTGAATTGGATCTCCGAAGAGGCCAGGCGGTTGGAATTCTTTAGGCAACAAAAAGCTTGCTGGTGGTGACGCAATACGCAAGTGCTCCACTGGTAGTGGTTTGTTGAAAACACTGTGAGTATTACGATATTCAACTCGTATTCATACGAGTTGACTATCGTATTAACACAAACTGCTCTTTACAAAGATAGCAATAAAAAATCTTGAGCGTTGATATCTCAGTTTAGTATTTTTTACTCTCTTTGGATTTATAACCTATCCATAAACAAAGCTTCTGAGCATTTCAATAAACAAGGTCTAACATTTTTAGCTAGATTAACTTTTATTCTACTGGGATTAGTGCTCCCTAAGGTTGGTTGGTTGGTTGTTTTCAGATTACCTGGCACCGTCAGCAACACGAGGGCTATAATGCGCCGAAGCATTCGTCATTAGACAAGCCAACATACATTTACAATCACCCATGCCTAACACGGGACTCGGAACTCGCAACCTCGCAGTCTAGAAGCTAGCATGCTAACCACTATACCGTTTGGTCGGATAGTGCTCCCCAAGATATATCTTCTTCTAGATCTATGCCGACCAGATGGTATAGTGGTTAGCGTGCTAGCTTCTAGACCACGAGGTTACGGGTTCCGAGTCTCGTGTTAAGGCATGGGTGATTGTAAATGCATGTTGGCTTGTCTAATGACGAATGTTTAGGCGCATTATAGCCCTCGTGTTGCTGACCGTGCCAGATAATCTGAAAACAATCAACCAACCAACCTTCTAGATATATCTAAATCAAATCTCATTCGGATCCATTTCAGATGACTTATAAATAACATTGCTTTAGTTATAGCCATCCAGCTTTACAATTCATATAAAAATGCTCAAATATATTATTTTAGCTTCTTACTTGTATTTATTAAAGAAATACATATTTTTCCTTCAGGTGTTCAAATAAATGATACAGAATATCTTACCAGAACTACTGTTCCTTTAAGTCTTGACTTCAACTCTGAACAGAACCAGAGAAATTACTTTAAGCCAGGTCTTCCTTACAACGGAAAGGTTTGTCTTGTAACAGTATTTGATATGTTGTGAAAGAAAAACATTTAAAATTATGAAATCTAAACGTAGAGTATAGGTACATTCACCGGAGATGGTAGTAAAAAAAATCTAGTCGCATGTTATATATGAGCGACGGGATTTCGATATTGATACAATTTTCAATGGTTTAGTTTACTTTATCTATTATATTTTGTTTACGAACTTGATTGTGTTTCAAATAACCAAATTGAAAAAGGTATTCTCATCCTTGGGAGAAGATACAATAACCTCTGCTTGCTTATGACCCTTTAGTTGAGAGGCATGAGAAGACTAGAGTAACACCCAAATGTATTTTAAAGAACAGTACACCCAAAATGTATCGATAATTGTACTTCTTAAAAAATATTTCTTATCTTTCAGTTCTGCTACAAACATCCACAATTATTTTTTATTATTGTTTATTTATACAAGGTGAGACCGAAAACTAAGGTGACTGATGTCATAATAATCACTGTATTATATATTTGCAGATAAATACATCATTGTCCTTCAGAGTAGTTCCCTGCCGTCTACAATACACTTCTGAAAAAGTCCTCTTTTGAGACTGTCTTAAGTCCCTTGGTAACAGCAGCTGGTTGGTTGGTTGGTTGAACTCCAGGCTGGGAGTGGAAAGGAAGGACTTTGTAACAGCAGCTTGAATGCCTGAGATTGCTTGAAAATCGGTTTCCCTTCAGTGTCAATTTCAGTAGTGGAAAGAGGAAAAAATCTTCTGGGAATTACACCCTCCTCATTCCTCCTGATCTTGCACCAGCAGATTTTTTCCTCTTTCCACAACTGAAATTGGCACTGAAGGGAAACCGATTTTCAAGCAATCTCAGACATTCAAGCTGCTGGACCAAAGGAGGACTTTTTCAGAGGTTTCAAGAACTTGTATGAACGTTGTCAGAAGTGTATTGTAGACCGCGGGAACTACTTTGAAGCACAGTTATGTATTTATCTGCAAATATATAGTACAGTGATTATTATGACACCTGTCATCTTACTTTTCGGTCTCACTTTGTAGACAAAAGCATCATGTTCAGTTATAAAGCACTTAGGAAATATTTTATAGCTGTATGGAATAATCCAACATCTCAATTAGTATTCTTTGTATTTCACAAGAAGTGTAAATCCTGCTCAACAGAGACCCCGAGGTTGCGGGTTAGAGTCCCGTGTTAGGCATGGGTGTTTGTTAATGTATGTTGGCTTGTCAAATGACGAATGTTTCGGCGTATTATAGCCCTCGTGTTGCTGACGGCGCCAGATAAACTGAAAACAACCAACCAAAAAGAACGGTATAGTGTTTAGCGTGCTAGTTTCTAGACCACGAGGTTGCGGGTTCGAGTCCCGTGTAAGGCCTGGGTGTTTGTAAATTTATGTTGGCTTGTGAAATGACGAATGTTTCGGCGTATTATAGCCCTCGTGTTGCTGAAGGGGCCTGATTATCTGAAAACAACCAACCTGTTAAAAAGTCTAAGTGCTTTATTATACAGAGCCACTCAAGTGGCGAACGCGCGCGTTCGCTTCTAACGCGCACTCAAGCCACTCGCAGCGAAAACTGCAACTGACACTTGTGGCTCTCAGATCTTAAGCGAAACATGCAATCTTATGGAGCTTATTATACTGGGCCACAGCAGTGGCCAGAAGCGGTAGTGCGCTTTCAGCACACGAGTGGCTCTGTATAATAAAGACCTAACGTTATCTGTAATAATGGAAACAAAGTGTACAGTATGCAAAAAAAAAAAAAGCTATTTTATGTATTTTAATTGATGAAGTAACAAAAGTCAAGAGTTCCGTTGTAAATTGTTGAAGCTCTTCATTAATTATATATAATTTTTTTTTTATCAGTAGGGGCCATCTACACACTAAAACTAAACCAAACTTTAAAAAGTTCAATAGCAACACCAAAATATTATACCATATTTAAATTTAGAATGCAAAAACCACGCGTCTAAATTCCAAATTTCATAATTTTCCAATGAGTGGTTAGTAGTTAAAGTGATGCCAAAAAAATGACAAATTAATTTTAAAAAGAAAATTTGTAATTTACCCATAAATTCTTAAATAGTTAATATATTTTAGCGATTTTTATTTTAAAGGATAATATGTTTAAGGCCAAACATAAATAACATGCAACTTTTGTACTAAACAGTTTTTTAATAATTAATTATTAATTAATAAAATAAGTTTTAATTTTTTTTTTTAAATAGAAGCATTTATTTTTTTGCTCCTATTAGAATTATTATGGTCGAAACCCCCTCCAATTTTTTTTTTTTTCATTTCATTTTGAGTTTTGGTTCTCGATATTTTAGCAAAAATGTAAAAAAGTTCACGGCATAGTAGATCACGTGTTGAAGTCTGCAAAACGTTCGATTCTTCCCTGTGATTAAGAAATTTGCCCTCAAGATTTTATAGCGGCCACCACAACAAAGCTTTTCTTGGCTGTATGTTGTGGCTATATGTACAGCTTTATGGTGACACCCGAGAACACGTTTTTCAATTTCAGGAGAGCTCCTTTTGAAAGTCGCAAATAGTCCATATTTTCAACCACAAATATCTCGGTCAATTTTACAGATAACTTTATGAAACTTTTTCTAGTGTTTTTTTTTTTTTTGTTATTATTATTTTGAAAATTTTTCTGACCGTACTTTTTTTTGTCTATCTCTTTTAGTTTTTTGGTTATTTTTTGTAACTTCCATAAATTGCCTCTAGTGGCTCTGTAAGATGTTTCAAAATATTTAACATATTCATTTTACTATAGATATAAGTCACTTCCTTGGCTATACGTGACACCGTGTTTCAAATTCAAAGTGCCCAAAAGGATATACAGAATCACATTGTTTAAATAGTTAATCTCATACCCACTGTATCTTTTATATAAATAAGAATGCCTTTGCGATTTCAAATATCAAGCGTTGGGTTTAAAAGGTAATTAGCACAATAACCAGACGCGAATTGTATTACCATTATTATCAGACAGGGACCTAATATAAGATTTTCTTCCAGCTGAAAGTGACCAATCCAGATGGCACTCCGGCACCTGGTGAGATTATCCAGCTGAGCTACACGGTCAACAAGCAGAGGGTCATTGCCGGATACTTGGGAACAAGACAAGTTCAGTACTCGAAGAACTTCACATCGGACGCAAAGGGTATCATCAGATATACGATACCTCCTCAGAACGTGGACACGACGTCCATAAGCATACAGGTAAATCGAAAGCATTTTGTACTTAGAAACGTCATTGATCTCTAATTTCAATTTCTGGATAGTGCATACTTCGTTATTGACTTGAAGCCTAAGAAAGCTTAACAATCACAAAAGACATTTATCTGAAGAATGTGTTGGTAATCATGGGCAATCTATTAAGTAGCATACTCAAGGGAAAGCATTAAATTGGCTTCATCTACTTGCAAAGTAGAAACCGCTTATAAGCTACTCAGAAGTTGTAGAGCATACAAGTAAATTGAAAGCATTTTGTACTTAGAAACGTCATTGATCTCTAATTTCAATTTCTGGATAGTGCATACTTCGTTATTGACTTGAAGCCTAAGAAAGCTTAACAATCACAAAAGACATTTATCTGAAGAATGTGTTGGTAATCATGGGCAATCTATTAAGTAGCATACTCAAGGGAAAGCATTAAATTGGCTTCATCTACTTGCAAAGTAGAAACCGCTTATAAGCTACTCAGAAGTTGTAGAGCATACAAGTAAATTGAAAGCATTTTGTACTTAGAAACGTCATTGATCTCTAATTTCAATTTCTGGATAGTGCATACTTCGTTATTGACTTGAAGCCTAAGAAAGCTTAACAATCACAAAAGACATTTATCTGAAGAATGTGTTGGTAATCATGGGCAATCTATTAAGTAGCATACTCAAGGGAAAGCATTAAATTGGCTTCATCTACTTGCAAAGTAGAAACCGCTTATAAGCTACTCAGAAGTTGTAGAGCATACAAGTAAATTGAAAGCATTTTGTACTTAGAAACGTCATTGATCTCTAATTTCAATTTCTGGATAGTGCATACTTCGTTATTGACTTGAAGCCTAAGAAAGCTTAACAATCACAAAAGACATTTATCTGAAGAATGTGTTGGTAATCATGGGCAATCTATTAAGTAGCATACTCAAGGGAAAGCATTAAATTGGCTTCATCTACTTGCAAAGTAGAAACCGCTTATAAGCTACTCAGAAGTTGTAGAGCATACAAGTAAATTGAAAGCATTTTGTACTTAGAAACGTCATTGATCTCTAATTTCAATTTCTGGATAGTGCATACTTCGTTATTGACTTGAAGCCTAAGAAAGCTTAACAATCACAAAAGACATTTATCTGAAGAATGTGTTGGTAATCATGGGCAATCTATTAAGTAGCATACTCAAGGGAAAGCATTAAATTGGCTTCATCTACTTGCAAAGTAGAAACCGCTTATAAGCTACTCAGAAGTTGTAGAGCATACAAGTAAATTGAAAGCATTTTGTACTTAGAAACGTCATTGATCTCTAATTTCAATTTCTGGATAGTGCATACTTCGTTATTGACTTGAAGCCTAAGAAAGCTTAACAATCACAAAAGACATTTATCTGAAGAATGTGTTGGTAATCATGGGCAATCTATTAAGTAGCATACTCAAGGGAAAGCATTAAATTGGCTTCATCTACTTGCAAAGTAGAAACCGCTTATAAGCTACTCAGAAGTTGTAGAGCATACAAGTAAATTGAAAGCATTTTGTACTTAGAAACGTCATTGATCTCTAATTTCAATTTCTGGATAGTGCATACTTCGTTATTGACTTGAAGCCTAAGAAAGCTTAACAATCACAAAAGACATTTATCTGAAGAATGTGTTGGTAATCATGGGCAATCTATTAAGTAGCATACTCAAGGGAAAGCATTAAATTGGCTTCATCTACTTGCAAAGTAGAAACCGCTTATAAGCTACTCAGAAGTTGTAGAGCATACAAGTAAATTGAAAGCATTTTGTACTTAGAAACGTCATTGATCTCTAATTTCAATTTCTGGATAGTGCATACTTCGTTATTGACTTGAAGCCTAAGAAAGCTTAACAATCACAAAAGACATTTATCTGAAGAATGTGTTGGTAATCATGGGCAATCTATTAAGTAGCATACTCAAGGGAAAGCATTAAATTGGCTTCATCTACTTGCAAAGTAGAAACCGCTTATAAGCTACTCAGAAGTTGTAGAGCATACAAGTAAATTGAAAGCATTTTGTACTTAGAAACGTCATTGATCTCTAATTTCAATTTCTGGATAGTGCATACTTCGTTATTGACTTGAAGCCTAAGAAAGCTTAACAATCACAAAAGACATTTATCTGAAGAATGTGTTGGTAATCATGGGCAATCTATTAAGTAGCATACTCAAGGGAAAGCATTAAATTGGCTTCATCTACTTGCAAAGTAGAAACCGCTTATAAGCTACTCAGAAGTTGTAGAGCATACAAGTAAATTGAAAGCATTTTGTACTTAGAAACGTCATTGATCTCTAATTTCAATTTCTGGATAGTGCATACTTCGTTATTGACTTGAAGCCTAAGAAAGCTTAACAATCACAAAAGACATTTATCTGAAGAATGTGTTGGTAATCATGGGCAATCTATTAAGTAGCATACTCAAGGGAAAGCATTAAATTGGCTTCATCTACTTGCAAAGTAGAAACCGCTTATAAGCTACTCAGAAGTTGTAGAGCATACAAGTAAATTGAAAGCATTTTGTACTTAGAAACGTCATTGATCTCTAATTTCAATTTCTGGATAGTGCATACTTCGTTATTGACTTGAAGCCTAAGAAAGCTTAACAATCACAAAAGACATTTATCTGAAGAATGTGTTGGTAATCATGGGCAATCTATTAAGTAGCATACTCAAGGGAAAGCATTAAATTGGCTTCATCTACTTGCAAAGTAGAAACCGCTTATAAGCTACTCAGAAGTTGTAGAGCATACAAGTAAATTGAAAGCATTTTGTACTTAGAAACGTCATTGATCTCTAATTTCAATTTCTGGATAGTGCATACTTCGTTATTGACTTGAAGCCTAAGAAAGCTTAACAATCACAAAAGACATTTATCTGAAGAATGTGTTGGTAATCATGGGCAATCTATTAAGTAGCATACTCAAGGGAAAGCATTAAATTGGCTTCATCTACTTGCAAAGTAGAAACCGCTTATAAGCTACTCAGAAGTTGTAGAGCATACAAGTAAATTGAAAGCATTTTGTACTTAGAAACGTCATTGATCTCTAATTTCAATTTCTGGATAGTGCATACTTCGTTATTGACTTGAAGCCTAAGAAAGCTTAACAATCACAAAAGACATTTATCTGAAGAATGTGTTGGTAATCATGGGCAATCTATTAAGTAGCATACTCAAGGGAAAGCATTAAATTGGCTTCATCTACTTGCAAAGTAGAAACCGCTTATAAGCTACTCAGAAGTTGTAGAGCATACAAGTAAATTGAAAGCATTTTGTACGTAGAAACGTCCTTGATCTCTAACTACAACTTCTGGATAGTACATACTTCGTTATCGACTTGAAGCTTAAGAAGGCCCAGCAATCACCCCCCAATAGATATTAGTAACTTCATCCCAAACTAGTTAGAATGTGCTGGTTACAATGGATAATCTATTACGTAGCACAGATAAAATGAAACATTTAATTTGCTTCATTACTTGCAAAGCAGATCCTTTTTTTTTATCTATCCAAAAATTGTAGTTAGAGATTGAAGGACGTTGCGCAGCAAGAAGTGAGCATAAAGCAAAAGGAATGGTTAATGGGCTTTGTAAGAAGGCGAATTTCTCCGACTTAATTCTCGATCAGTCAATTGCAGTATTGTTTATCAAATACAGTTTCACATTTGAGAACAGAATACAGTTTGATTGGTTGTTTTCAGATTATCTGGCGCCGTCAGCAACACGAGGGCTATAATGCGCCGAACTTTCGTCATTAGACAAGCCAACATACATTTACAAACACCCATGCCAACGCGGGACTCGGAACCCGCAACCTCGCGGTCTAGAAGCCAGCACGCTAACCACTATACCGTTTGGTCGGCAGAATACAGTTTGATAATTTTGAATCGAATAAAGTTATGTAATCATAAATCTAATATACTAGTTTGTGGTTCTGAACATGTACGTCAGGCTCGGTTTGATGTTTAAACCAGTGATTTTACAAGCTCTCGCTTTTGACTCATTTTGGTTGAAGTAATTTGTTCTCATAATTTGCTCTTGCATCGTTACCTTTTTAGTTGGGCCCATCTGATGGCTGTGGGATTAGAGTTCTGGTATCGCATGCCAATGGTGCCGTGTCCGAATCCCGGGTTAGGCATGGATGTTTGTTGTGGTTTGGAATCCATGTTAAGCTGTAGGTCCTGGCCTGATTACCTGTCATTGTGCGTAAAAATAGGTTGTTGAGCGTACAAACCAACCAATCAACCAACCAACTTTTCAGTTGGCTCAGCTTTCGGCGAAAGACACACATTGGAAGTATAATGCTTTCTATACAAGCAGTCATCATCAGCACCAAGGCATTTTTCACAATAATTTCATTATTTGTGATATATTTTAGGTGGTATTTTATTAGTAATTTGTTGACCATGTTTTTTAATTAATTTCACTATGCTATTAAATGTTTACATTTTAATCTCGGGAGGTTTTTTTTTTATGGTTTAGGATTTTTTGCTCATGCTATCTCATCATAGCCTAACTTACTGTTTTAAATTGACCCTTAACCACAACAACAAAGTTTCATAATTGTGAATAGAATGCAGTTTTGAAACTTTACTATCGAATACCCATATTTAATCATGAATCGAATATAGTTTTATAATTGCTGGTCAAGTGAAGTTTCAAATCAAATAAAGGTTTGTAAGAATTGGAGGAAAATATTATGGGTTGTTTTGGAATTTCCGAATGTCTATTTCTGCCACTTAGATGTCTGTGTCAAGCATTTTATAAGTCTTTTAATTTTGAGCATCTAGAAGAATACGAGATTGAAATCTTCTAGTGTAAATCCCTCTCTCCAACCTCACCACACCGAGAGGACATTGAGGGCCACACAACGGTATTAATGTGCACCAACCCCCATTAGGCACATACCGATAATTGGTGAACAGAGGACCGAAACCACAAGGAAAACATTATGAAACTACAACCTGGAATTATTGCAGCTTGAAAACTACAAATGGTGCTAAAACGAAATTTCAGTTACAGAGGAAATACTAATTAAATTACTTGAAGTTATCAGGATCTCGATTATATTACAGTATTTTCAAATGATAAATATAAGCTGCTTTACACCAAATGATTAAAAATTTTAAAAAACATTATTTTAGTTTGATAAATAGTAAATAATAAAAAAGAAATTGTAATTTACGTCCACCTGAGTAAAATATACCAAACATCCAAATATTTTCTTTAGAAAGTTGTACAAATCTTTTTCTGAAGATTTTTTTTTTTAACCCTTTGCACTCCAGGCCTTTTTCGCGCGGAGGAATCAGCAATTCGAGACATTTTAGGTTCGGTTGGTGTTTATGGATTTGCTTCATAGAAGCTAAACACAGTCATTGGCCTTGCATCGAATTTCCGCATCACACCTAATGGTCCTCTCGTGGTTTGGCATCCAATCGTGTGGCGCCTGAGAGGCGCCACTGGAGTGCAAAAGGTTAATATTCCATCTCCAAAACACATTTACCCAACCATTTGAAGTTGGATTATTGTAAGGATTGCTAGTTGGAATTATTTAACCTTTGGTTAAGCGATCGACCTTTTGTCTCGCGGTTAGTCGCGTTGGGGATCAAATGCTGTCTACCAAATTCAAATTTTCGTCCATACCATCAAATTTGTGACCAAATATTAAAGTAAGTGGGTATTTTAATTAACCCTTTGCACTCCAGTGGCGCCTCTCAGGCGCCACTCGATTGGATGTCAAACCACGAGAGGACCATTAGGTGTGATGCGGAAATTCGATGCAAGGCCAATGACTGTGTTTAGTTTCTATGAAGCAAATCCATAAACACCAGCCGAACCTAAAATGTCTCGAGTTGCTGATTCCTCCACGCGAAAAAGGCCTGGAGTGCAAAGGGTTAAAAACACAACGTTATTGAACAGAATAATGTAAAAATTAAAAAAAAAAAAAAATATGTTTTTAATATAACTTGAAAAAACTATAAGAAGGCTTTGATCATGTGCTGCCATCTATTGAGAGATTGTGATTTTGCAGGGCATTTGTCAACCACGCGACCAATTAAGGGTTCAAACTTACACGATTTATATTTGTTGGCACTTTAAAACCATTTTAATGAGTTGTTTTGTTACAGGCCCAATCTTTCAAGTATTCCAATGACGATGTCCTCAACAATCCGTCCACCAGCCTTTACTTGAGTGGATTCTATTCTCCTTCAGGCAGCTTCATTCAGTTGGCCAATGTGGGCGGCACGATCAATTGTGGGACAAAGAAGGACTTCAAATTCCTCTTCACACTCAAGGATTATGAAGATGTAGACTTCTACTATGAAGTAAGTGTGGAACGGTTCCCCGTTCGTTCTTGACTCTTTAATTCCCGTAACGGCCCAAACGGCCCAGCCGACAGAGTCCCATTCCGGCCGTGTCTTTTCTCTTACAACTCCTACCCCCCTTCTTGGGTGGACCTTGGAGGTCCGATACCATTAACGGCTCACTACAATGGGTCAGAGATTTCCCTTCACAGCGGGAGGGAGAAGAGGGACCAAGGTATTCTTGCGACTGTCGTCACACTAGGGTGGGTATAACAGGTGGTTTTCATTCTTATCTTTGGAAGCCTTTCTTTTCACAGCTTCATTTCCAAAACACAAATACTTTGTACTACTAAAGAAAACAAACAAAACGCCTTGAGGATTTACTAGTTGTCAATCTCTATCTGGAAACCAGAAAGCGAAGAGAGATAAATTACCCTTAGCTTAGCAGGGGGTCTATTGCCCTTTTCTCTAAATGCGGCACTTGGAGGGGTGAAAATGGTTTTTCTTTTCGGGCGGGAACCTGGTCCCTAAAGGATATTCCAGAAAACTGCATTGGGAAATAAAGAGTTAACACGTAGAGCGCCACGCGAATTCTTAAGGAAATCCCCTTCAGGCCTAACGCAGTAGTGCGCTTCTCATAGCTATTCCTCAATACCCGTGTATCGCTGCTAACAGATTGGAATTTACTCGATACAGTTGAGTAAATATACAAGGGCCATTGTTTCTTATCGCAGTAGAAGATATTTACGCTTTGAATGAAATGCTTAGAGACATTCATTCCACACGTTTACGCAGCGTTGCCAGACCTCGGACTTAAAATTCTTAGGAAAGCAATTTTTCACAAGGGCATTTTGGACATAGTATATTATATAGTTGACATAATATATAGTTTATTGTCCTATATTATTAGGACATAGCATGCAATAATATTTTTATCTATTGAAATATCAATAGTACTTCTAAAACTAATACTTCCTGCACTCAAAAAAGTACTAAGAAAGGCACTATGTCAAATTATAGGTGTGGGTAAAACAACAGCGTACTGTCAGCCACCGATGACTGACGCGACACTGAACGTGACGCGGCCTAAATGGAAAGTTCAGTGTCAGCCACCGATGGTTCAAGCGGCGGGAAAATCTGTGATGCCTAATTAACCTCTTTGCTGACATCCAATTGGGATGAAACTTGGCAGATAGATTCAATGTAAATCCATTCTATCAAATTTTGGGGCTGTAACTGTCACTAAATGTCGCTTTTACGGAATACTAATTCAACGAACTAGCCGTGACCCAACCGTTCTAAAATAGCTTTTAACCGACCATTGACAAAATATCCAGTTCGTGTTTTCATGCTGGAAAACTATTGTTTGGTTTCTGGTTTGTTTTTGCAAAAAAGCTCGATAGTTTTAAAAGAAAGAACAGATGTGTGCCTGACAAAGAAGTCGAAACTGTTTTAAGGTATAGGTTTCAACATTTTTTTTTAATTTTCAATTTAAAAATTAGACCTTTGCACCTTGAAAAGTACATTATTTGTTAAACTGTTTCCAATAAAAAAAATTTAAATTTCTTCAATTTTAATAATTAACATTTTATCCACTAATTAGGCTAATTTCGAACGGTAATGACAAAAATTCTAATTAACCCACAGATACAATTTTGGTGTTCAATAATGCGGAATATACTAATTCAACGAACTAGCCGTGACCCAACCGTTCTAAAATAGCTTTTAACCGACCATTGACAAAATATCCAGTTCGTGTTTTCATGCTGGAAAACTATTGTTTGGTTTCTGGTTTGTTTTTGCAAAAAAGCTCGATAGTTTTAAAAGAAAGAACAGATGTGTGCCTGACAAAGAAGTCGAAACTGTTTTAAGGTATAGGTTTCAACATTTTTTTTTAATTTTCAATTTAAAAATTAGACCTTTGCACCTTGAAAAGTACATTATTTGTTAAACTGTTTCCAATAAAAAAAATTTAAATTTCTTCAATTTTAATAATTAACATTTTATCCACTAATTAGGCTAATTTCGAACGGTAATGACAAAAATTCTAATTAACCCACAGATACAATTTTGGTGTTCAATAATGCGGAATACCCTGCTCTATGTTTTGACCCTATTAACAGAATTTTACAGTGTGCATATATTGTGATATCTTGCTTTAACTGAATCTATTTGAAAATCCAAGTTTTTTTATACAGAATCTTATCTTTAAAATGCAATTAAAAAAAAAATATTTATTTACAAATCACTTATTATTTAGGGTCAAAACATTCAACAATGTATGCAGATTATATAGCAAAAAACAAATTTCAAAAAATATTATTTAAACTGGAGTTATTACTGTTTGAATGAAATGCAGAATAGAAAAAACTACAATCTGAGAATAGCTTTTAAAAAAGTATTTTTTATATAAATAACTGTTATTATTATACTAATTATTATATATTTCCTTTTTAGTATGATCCTCCATCATAGGGTTTCCTTCTTTTGTGTTGTTATTATTTTGCTTTTTTTTTACGGCCTTACAAATCTTCCCCGATTTTTGTGAGTTTTGCGATTTGAAGCCTATACGTATACCTTAAGAGAGTTTTCAAAAAATTTTATAACAACAATATTTCCGTAAACCTTTTTTTACACAACTGATGAAATACCGCCGCTTAAGGTCGTATTTTGCTGTTAATGAAACTAATTATTATAACGCAACACATTTCTGCAATAAAAATATGGTGAATGCAAAAATTATAATAATACGAATACGTCAAACGGACAATGCGATATTTTCATAAAATAGATAAACAATCTGCGACAAGTTTTGTATTCGCAAAAATACCTTGTTAAACAGAAAGGCAGTGCTGTCTGTCTATGAAAAGAATATCTCCCGACACAAAGTCTAGCGTTGTCAGTTGCCATGGAAACAAGACTAGCCCCATTTTTCTCGGTTGGTTGTTTTTTTTCAGATTATTTGACACCGTCAGCAACACGAGGGCTTATAATACGCCGAAACATTCGTCATTAGACAAGCCAACATACATTTACAAACACCCATGCCTAACACGGGACTCGAACCCGCAACCTCGCTGTCTATACTAAACTCCAACTTAACTTGACATCACTAGACGATAGATCTTCACCGTGCTCATAGGCAGTTAATCCATTTTAGCGAAGTGAAGACATAATTCTCACCAAACCTTATAGCCTTTAGTTCTCTACAGGGTTGTGGTTTGGTGAACATTATGCTTTCCCGCCGCCAAAATGGATTAACTCTTTGCACTCCAGGCCTTTTTCGCGCGGAGGAATCATCAACTCGAGACATTTTAGGTTCGGCTGGTGTTTATGGATTTGCTTCATAGAAACTAAACACAGTCATTGGCCTTGCGTCGAATTTCCGCATCACACCTAAAGGTCCTCTCGTGGTTTGGCATCCAATCGTGTGGCGCCTGAGAGGCGCCACTGGAGTGCAAAGGGTTAAATACCTATGAGCACTGTGACGATCTACCGTCTAGTTATGTCAAGTTAAGTTGAAGTTTAGTATAGAAGCTAGCACGCTAACCACTATACCGTTTGGTCGGATCCATTTTTCTCGGAGATGCTGAGATAGATCCTTCAGCTTTATAGTCCTTGAACGTCAATCACTTCTGCATGGATCACTCCTATTCTATATCGATGAAGTCGCGTTTCTATAGCAACAAACACCAACCAGTTTATCTGGGGGATGCTATTCAGCAGATATACAGACGTTACTATTCAAACAACTAGAGTTCCTGTGCTCGCAACTGCGTGTATTAACTTAACATACTGTCGCCGACCAAACGATATAGTGGTTAGCGTGCTAGCTTCTAGACCGCGAGGTTGCGGGTTCGAGTCCCGTGTTAGGCATGGGTGTTTGTGAATGTATGTTGGCTTGTCTAATGACGAATGTTTCGGTGCATTATAACCCTCGTATTGCTGACGGCGCCAGATAATCTGAAAACAACCAACCAACCCAGATCGTAGTCGAAAAGCCTTATACATGTACATGAGGACCGTAAATGTCGCCAAAAGATCGCCAAGTTTGGCGACATTTGGCCCTCGTGTTGCTGACGGCGCCAGATAATCTGAAAATAACCAACCAACCCAGATCGTAGTCGAAAAGCCTTATACATACACATGAGGACCGAAAATGTCGCCAAAAGATCGCCAAGTTTGGCGACATTTGGCCCTCGTGTTGCTGACGGCGCCAGATAATCTGAAAACAACCAACCAACCCAGATCGTAGTCGAAAAGCCTTATACATACACATGAGGACCGAAAATGTCGCCAAAAGATCGCCAATTATGGCGACATTTGGCCCTCGTGTTGCTGACGGCGCCAGATAATCTGAAAACAACCAACCAACCCAGATCGTAGTCGAAAAGCCTTATACATACACATGAGGACCGAAAATGTCGCCAAAAGATCGCCAAGTTTGGCGACATTTGGCCCTCGTGTTGCTGACGGCGCCAGATAATCTGAAAACAACCAACCAACCCAGATCGTAGTCGAAAAGCCTTATACATACACATGAGGACCGAAAATGTCGCCAAAAGATCGCCAAGTTTGGCGACATTTGGCCCTCGTGTTGCTGACGGCGCCAGATAATCTGAAAACAACCAACCAACTTAACATACCGTCTTCATCCAACAGGTGCTGAAGCAAGGCAAAGTGGTTCAGTCCGGCAAGGAGAAGGTTGACTTCACTGAAGAAGACGACGTCTCCTACAGATTCGAAAACGACAACAGACTCATCAACGACAAGGAAGTGCAGCTGGTGCCTTCTCCAGATCAATCTTCCTCAAGCAGCTCCTCGGAGGACTCGGATGAAGGATGTCCAGCCGCAAGAGAATCGAGGTGGGTGGACTCTCAGGTCATTAGTATTCATTTGTGGTTGGTTAGATTGAAGACATTCTTGCGGGGCATTAGTGCTTTTATGCTCTAGAACTTCGTTGAAACAGGAACTTAACTAATAGTCAGAGACGACTGCAATTTTTGGACCCCATCGAACATCATTCTGAATTTGTTTTATAGAGATTGGAGAAAAGTGAGTAGATTACGAATCCACTGGTCTGCCGTGGCAAAAATGGCCGAAACTGATCAAAAATCGACTTGGAATGAGTTGAACTAAAATCCGATTGCCAAATATGTCATAACTTGCCAAAAAGAGAAGAAACTTTTTCGTCTGGCAACCCTGCATTTTGATTTTCAATGAGAAAAAGCGCAAATGATTTCTGATCTCTGGCTTGGAAAATTTGTATCTTTTAAAAGTAAGCCAAATTAGTGACATCAGTTACGTCATCCTTGACGTAATGTTTATTGCCAACTTGGCTCCCTTTTAATAGATGCAAGTAGATCGTCGCCAGATATCTGAATCGTCTGCAAACTTCTTAATTGATAATTAAAGAGTAAGGGTTACCAAATAAAAAAATAAATGCTCATTATTTGGCAAGTTATGGCTCATTTGGCAATTGGATTTAGTTCAACTTTTTAAAAGTCGATTTTTGACCAGTTTCGACCATTTTTGAAACGGCAGACCAGTGGATTCGTAATCTACTCACTTTTCTCTAATTTCTATAAAAAAAATCAGAATGATGTTCGATGGGGTCCGAAAATTGCAGTCGCCTCTCAGTCAATAATGAGAGTAAATCGAGGGGCAAGAGTCAGGGGAGGTCTTTGTGGTGGCTCTGTTGTCACTGGTCCTGTAACGAGAATAAAATAACTTGAGAAGAATGGAATGCGATACCAATAGATCATGGTTTTATTGACTATTACCGCATTCACAATATGATTTTAGCGATGTGACGGGCTCCGAAGGTTTAAGATTAAGCATCCCAAGGTCTCTCAAAGGGGAGAGAGGAGGAGGTGAGGGGGGGGGATACGCAAACCAATCGATCCAAGACAATTTTTCATAATCGCACTGCCGACCAAACGGTATAGTGGTTAGCGTGCTGGCTTCTAGACCGCGAGTTTGCGGGTTCCGAGTCCCGTGTTAGGCATGGGTGTTTGTAAATGTATGTTGGCTTGTCTAATGACGAATGTTTCGGCGCATTATAGCCCTCGTGTTGCTGACGGCGCCAGATAATCTGAAAACAGCCAGACAGCCAGCCAGCCAGCCAAATTCTTCAACGCCAACCGAACGGTATAGTGGTTAGCGTGCTAGCTTCTAGACCGCGAGTTTGCGGGTTCCGAGTCCCGTGTTAGGCATGGGTGTTTGTAAATGTATGTTGGCTTGTCTAATGACGAATGTTTCGGCGCATTATAGCCCTCGTGTTGCTGACGGCGCCAGATAATCTGAAAACAGCCAGACAGCCAGCCAGCCAGCCAAATTCTTCAACGCCAACCGAACGGTATAGTGGTTAGCGTGCTAGCTTCTAGACCGCGAGTTTGCGGGTTCCGAGTCCCGTGTTAGGCATGGGTGTTTGTAAATGTATGTTGGCTTGTCTAATGACGAAAGTTTCGGCGCATTATAGCCCTCGTGTAGCTGACGGTGCCAGATAATCTGAAAACAACCAACCAACCAACCGAATTCTTCAACGTTTTACATATTTTTTTGAATTTTACATGAAAACTTCTATACCTTCAGATTTTCCTACATTTTCATAATTATTATTTAAGGAATTTTGAATCGCATATATTGGATTTAATTTACCATCAATTGCATTTTGCAGATATTTGCCACATATAGGCGAAGCCAAGATCACAATCGACGTAGATTACAGTTTGTCAGACTCGTTCACTCTGCTGGTATTCTATGTCCGAGACGACAAAGAGACCGTTGCTGATTCTCAGACGTTCCAAGTGCAAAAGTGCTTCAAGAATAAAGTCAACTTCAAGTTTGCCGATGCGGTCAAGCAACCCGGACAGAATACATCTGTCCAGATATCTGCTTCTCCAAACTCATTATGTGGAATAAGAGCTATTGACAAGAGTGTGACGCTGCTCGACAACAGTAATCAGTTAACCACAGACAAGGTAAGTTTGAAATTTGATGTTAAAATGAAAATGACCGTTAGTCTTTGATGAAGCACGCCTACACTCGATTTCGTTCTCACAAGTTCTGTTATACGGCTGCCGCAATCTTAATTTTAAGGGGGTCCGGTACCGAAAATAAAAAAAAACTTTATTTATGTACATTTTTATGTCAAAAATTTATTTTATGTATAAGATACTATTTATATATCTTTGAGAAAATGTTTTTTTTTAAATATTGTGTTTAGTTATTTAAAAAAAAATTAAAAACCAAGAAAAATCCCTAATAATTGATGTTTGCGTATTTTGATATAAGTCAAGAAAAAATAGTTTTATTTTCAAAGTGAAAGCTTTCTGTAATACATAATTATATAAAGAAAATTTTGTCTTCACAGAATTTTGATAGGTGAATTAAAAAAAATTAAAAAAATTCTCAAAGTTAAAATATTGAAATTTTTGCTTTTTTTTATGTTATCTTTTACGCTAAATTTTATATTTTAAAACAGAATTAAAAAAACAAAATTCTGTGAAGACAAAATATTTAAAACTATATAAATTAAATGCTCCAAAAATTTGAATAGCCAATTATTAATGGTTCTGGAGATATATCGATTTGAATATGCAACATCTGTGAAAAACACTACTGTTCGAAAAACGCACTTTAAGCAGACGCTTCAAAGTGTTACGCCCATTAGTGATGTTTAAATAACAGGTAATTTTGTGGCGTTCTAATCACCGGAGGAATAAGATAAAAACATCATTCTCTTCAGGAATGTATGAACTATTTTTTAAAATCAGAAAAAAAAAATTAGGATTTTTGAAGAAATTTGGGTACTGGACCCCCTTAACACGCTTTCATTAGTTTCACCTGTATGTTTGCTTGTAACCGACTCTTTTAGGCTCGATTTTGCCCTACTTTGAGCGATCAGATTTGATTCAAACTTTGCACACTTGTCCAAAGACCGATGACAATACAATAATTCAATAAGTTTGTCGCTTTATCACAAGGATTAGCTCGTGTTGCCCTTGCGCCGTTAAATTCCAACCAACCAACCTTCTCTGGAATCGAACCCTGGAGTGACGTTACCCGCTACAATCCCAGTAATCACAGAACCTATTATCGACAATTGATAAGGCAGACATTTGAAAGATTTGTCGTGGGAACGACGGTTATACAAGGTGTGTTTTTTTAGTCGCATTATCCTTACCAGGATCTTCAGGATTAGTGATTTTTCATATTCACAGACACAGTAGTGTTTTGTGCCAAGTAATACGGCGTGCACTAAAGCATGCAAATGACTTAAATCTGAGACAAGCATGTGACTATTGGCATTAACAACTGGAGAGTTTTGTACACTTAACTAAAAAAATTAACACACAAATATTTATAGTTTACAGAAAAAATAACTAATAGTTTAAAAAACTAAAATACGCTTTAATAGAAAACCAAGCTAAAAAGTAGAAAATAATTAATAGTTTAAAAAACTGAAAAACACGCTTTAATAGAAAATCGAACTAAAAAGTAGAAAATATTTTTAAATAAGTTTGAAATAAGAATAGGGTGATTAACAAGAAATATTTATTTTATCGTAAAAAAGCGTGGGGTGCTTGATGTCAATTGCTGTAAATATTTAATGACAGATATTGGTAAAAGTAGAGCCATTGTGAAAATATCTTAAAAAGCATCCCACGCTTTTTTGCGATAAAATAAATATTTCTTGTTAATCACTCTATTCTTATTTCTAATTTATTTAAATTTATTTTCTACTTTTTAGTTTGGTTTTCTATTAAAGCGTGTTTTTTAAACTATTAATTATTTAACACTGGATGGAATCGCATGTGTGGAGTGGGGCATTGCGTGCCGCGTAACGGCTGAAAAGTACAGAGGCGAATATCCACTCACCTTATGCTGATAGTACTGCGAGCGGTATTTTGTGTTTATTTACATTTGCAAATTCAAATGTTTATTTAAACTAATTAAGGGGACGTAACAGTCATCGACGAAATTTAAATGCAGTATTTACATCCAACTTCAATGTCCTATAAATTATTTAATTTTCAATATATATGCACATTTTTTGCACAGGATTTATTGTTGAATATTTGTTAATATAGTAATTATGTAAAAATAATCAAAAAATTGAATCATTTAATTTTATAAACATTTTTTGAACAATGAAATTTTTTAGATTTAAAAAATAGTCATTTGCCTTGGTACACTTTATAAAGAAAATAATCTATAAATATTTATTTAAAAAATATCAATGTTAAGTAAACATTTGGAATTAATTTGCTGACCTATTTTTTAAAGCAATAGCGCTTTTGAAATTTATTAAAAAAATGCACTAAAAATAACTTTTTTTTCGACATAAAATCCATAATAAAATGTATATATACATATTTATAGTAAATATTTTAGGTCTACAATATAAAACTCACTTCTGTATAATATGTTACTTAAAAATTAATATGAAATATGAAATAGATTTTTTTTAAAGTGTACCAAGGCAAATGACTATTTTTTAAATCTAAAAAAATTTCATCGTTCAAAAAATGTTTATAAAATTAAATTTTTAAATTTTTTGATTATTTTTACACAATTACTATATTAACAAATATTCAACAATAAATCCTGTGCAAAAAATGTGCATATATATTGAAAATTAAATAATTTATAGGACATTGAAGTTGGATGTAAATACTGCTTTTAAATTTCGTCGAAGACTGTTACGTCTAATTAATGCGCCAGTTTATTAGATAATGGTTTATTGTTGGTTTATTTTTTTTAATTAAAATCATTTCTTTCAATTACCTAGCTTATATGTTAAAATAACTTTATTATTGAATAATTTCACGAATTTTTTTTTTTTTTCTAAAAAGAAGTCTTATTATAAGTAAACAAACTTTAATCTAATCCAACGTTTTGTGTCAATGTAAATTTATCAATTGCATGGAATCATAGATTAAATCTAAATTCATTTTCTAAAGAAGAAGAAAAAAAAAAGCCTAAACATCGTCATTTCTAGAATGTCTATTTCATTCTTGAAACTGTTAGGCATGGGTGTTTGTAAATGTATGTTGGCTTGTCTAATGACGAATGTTTCGGCGCATTATAGCCCTCGTGTTGCTGACGGCGCCAGATAATCTGAAAACGACCAACCAACCATTCTTGAAACTAAAAAAATTATATTTTTTACACCGATCGGTCCCTGTTGGTGAAGCTGGCATTCAGCGCTACTTGACGATTCCAAGTTTTTAAGGGGGTCCGGTACCGAAAATAAAAAAAAATAAAAACTTTATTTATGTACATTTTTAAGTCAAAAATTTATTTTGTGTATGAGATACTATTTATATATCTTTGAGAAAATGTTTTTTTAAATATTGTGTTTAGTTAATTAAAAAAAATTTAAAAACAAAGAAAAATCCATAATAATTGATGTTTGCGTATTTTGATATAAGTCAAGAAAAATATTTTTTTTTTTTTAAAGTGAAAGCTTTCTGTAATACATAATTTTATAAAGAAAATTTTGTCTTCACAGAATTTTGATAGGTGAATTAGAATTTTTTTTAAAAATTCCCAAAGTTAAAATATTGAAATTTTTGCTTTTTTTTATGTAATTCTGTACGCTAAATGTTACATTTTAAAACAGAAATAAAAAAATAAAATTCTGCGAAGACAATGTTTAAAACTATGTAAATTAAATGCTCCAAAAATTTGAATAGCCAATTGTTAATGGTTCTGGAGATATATCGATTTGAATATGCCACATCTGTGAAAAACACTAGTGCTCGAAAAACGCACTTTAAGCAGACGCTTCAAGGAGTTACGCCCATTAGTGATGTTTAAATTACAGGTAATTTTGTGGCGTTCTAATCACCGGAGGAATAAGATAAAAACATAATTCTCTTCAGGAATGTATGAACTATTTTCTAAAATCAGAAGAAAAAAAATTTTGGGATTTTTGAAGAAATTTCGGTACTGGACCCCCTTAGGCAGCCTTGTAAGTGAATTTGTAAGAACGTGATCAAGTGTAGCCGTGGATGTAGTGACCACCCCAAATATCAATGCATATACTGTTTGTTATGTTATTTAATAATTAAAGATAGATATATTCGACTAGCGAAAAGCTCCAAAGTAGGATATACGGCCCGCCTTTAAAAGTTAGTGGCGAACGCTATACTAAACTTCAACTTAACTAGACATCACTTAGACGGTAGATCGTAATAGTGCTCATAGGTATTTAATCCATTTTGGCGGAGTGTAGACATAATTCTCGCCAAACCTTATAGCCTTTTGTTCTCTATACTAAACTTCAACTTAACTAGACATCACTTAGACGATAGATCGTAATAGTGCTCATAGGTATTTAATCCATTTTGGCGGAGTGTAGACATAATTCTCGCCAAACCTTATAGCCTTTTGTTCTCTACACTAAACTTCAACTTAACTAGACATCACTTAGACGATAGATCGTAATAGTGCTCATAGGTATTTAATCCATTTTGGCGGAGTGTAGACATAATTCTCGCCAAACCTTATAGCCTTTTGTTCTCTATACTAAACTTCAACTTAACTAGACATCACTTAGACGGTAGATCGTAATAGTGCTCATAGGTATTTAATCCATTTTGGCGGAGTGAAGACATAATTCTCGCCAAACCTTATAGCCTTTTGTTCTCTATACTAAACTTCAACTTAACTAGACATCACTTAGACGGTAGATCGTAATAGTGCTCATAGGTATTTAATCCATTTTGGCGGAGTGTAGACATAATTCTCGCCAAACCTTATAGCCTTTTGTTCTCTATACTAAACTTCAACTTAACTAGACATCACTTAGACGGTAGATCGTAATAGTGCTCATAGGTATTTAATCCATTTTGGCGGAGTGAAGACATAATTCTCGCCAAACCTTATAGCCTTTTGTTCTCTATACTAAACTTCAACTTAACTAGACATCACTTAGACGGTAGATCGTAATAGTGCTCATAGGTATTTAATCCATTTTGGCGGAGTGTAGACATAATTCTCGCCAAACCTTATAGCCTTTTGTTCTCTATACTAAACTTCAACTTAACTAGACATCACTTAGACGATAGATCGTAATAGTGCTCATAGGTATTTAATCCATTTTGGCGGAGTGTAGACATAATTCTCGCCAAACCTTATAGCCTTTTGTTCTCTACACTAAACTTCAACTTAACTAGACATCACTTAGACGATAGATCGTAATAGTGCTCATAGGTATTTAATCCATTTTGGCGGAGTGTAGACATAATTCTCGCCAAACCTTATAGCCTTTTGTTCTCTATACTAAACTTCAACTTAACTAGACATCACTTAGACGGTAGATCGTAATAGTGCTCATAGGTATTTAATCCATTTTGGCGGAGTGAAGACATAATTCTCGCCAAACCTTATAGCCTTTTGTTCTCTATACTAAACTTCAACTTAACTAGACATCACTTAGACGGTAGATCGTAATAGTGCTCATAGGTATTTAATCCATTTTGGCGGAGTGTAGACATAATTCTCGCCAAACCTTATAGCCTTTTGTTCTCTATACTAAACTTCAACTTAACTAGACATCACTTAGACGGTAGATCGTAATAGTGCTCATAGGTATTTAATCCATTTTGGCGGAGTGAAGACATAATTCTCGCCAAACCTTATAGCCTTTTGTTCTCTATACTAAACTTCAACTTAACTAGACATCACTTAGACGGTAGATCGTAATAGTGCTCATAGGTATTTAATCCATTTTGGCGGAGTGTAGACATAATTCTCGCCAAACCTTATAGCCTTTTGTTCTCTATACTAAACTTCAACTTAACTAGACATCACTTAGACGGTAGATCGTAATAGTGCTCATAGGTATTTAATCCATTTTGGCGGAGTGAAGACATAATTCTCGCCAAACCTTATAGCCTTTTGTTCTCTATACTAAACTTCAACTTAACTAGACATCACTTAGACGGTAGATCGTAATAGTGCTCATAGGTATTTAATCCATTTTGGCGGAGTGTAGACATAATTCTCGCCAAACCTTATAGCCTTTTGTTCTCTATACTAAACTTCAACTTAACTAGACATCACTTAGACGGTAGATCGTAATAGTGCTCATAGGTATTTAATCCATTTTGGCGGAGTGAAGACATAATTCTCGCCAAACCTTATAGCCTTTTGTTCTCTATACTAAACTTCAACTTAACTAGACATCACTTAGACGGTAGATCGTAATAGTGCTCATAGGTATTTAATCCATTTTGGCGGAGTGTAGACATAATTCTCGCCAAACCTTATAGCCTTTTGTTCTCTATACTAAACTTCAACTTAACTAGACATCACTTAGACGGTAGATCGTAATAGTGCTCATAGGTATTTAATCCATTTTGGCGGAGTGAAGACATAATTCTCGCCAAACCTTATAGCCTTTTGTTCTCTATACTAAACTTCAACTTAACTAGACATCACTTAGACGGTAGATCGTAATAGTGCTCATAGGTATTTAATCCATTTTGGCGGAGTGTAGACATAATTCTCGCCAAACCTTATAGCCTTTTGTTCTCTATACTAAACTTCAACTTAACTAGACATCACTTAGACGGTAGATCGTAATAGTGCTCATAGGTATTTAATCCATTTTGGCGGAGTGAAGACATAATTCTCGCCAAACCTTATAGCCTTTTGTTCTCTATACTAAACTTCAACTTAACTAGACATCACTTAGACGGTAGATCGTAATAGTGCTCATAGGTATTTAATCCATTTTGGCGGAGTGTAGACATAATTCTCGCCAAACCTTATAGCCTTTTGTTCTCTATACTAAACTTCAACTTAACTAGACATCACTTAGACGATAGATCGTAATAGTGCTCATAGGTATTTAATCCATTTTGGCGGAGTGTAGACATAATTCTCGCCAAACCTTATAGCCTTTTGTTCTCTACACTAAACTTCAACTTAACTAGACATCACTTAGACGATAGATCGTAATAGTGCTCATAGGTATTTAATCCATTTTGGCGGAGTGTAGACATAATTCTCGCCAAACCTTATAGCCTTTTGTTCTCTATACTAAACTTCAACTTAACTAGACATCACTTAGACGGTAGATCGTAATAGTGCTCATAGGTATTTAATCCATTTTGGCGGAGTGAAGACATAATTCTCGCCAAACCTTATAGCCTTTTGTTCTCTATACTAAACTTCAACTTAACTAGACATCACTTAGACGGTAGATCGTAATAGTGCTCATAGGTATTTAATCCATTTTGGCGGAGTGTAGACATAATTCTCGCCAAACCTTATAGCCTTTTGTTCTCTATACTAAACTTCAACTTAACTAGACATCACTTAGACGGTAGATCGTAATAGTGCTCATAGGTATTTAATCCATTTTGGCGGAGTGAAGACATAATTCTCGCCAAACCTTATAGCCTTTTGTTCTCTATACTAAACTTCAACTTAACTAGACATCACTTAGACGGTAGATCGTAATAGTGCTCATAGGTATTTAATCCATTTTGGCGGAGTGTAGACATAATTCTCGCCAAACCTTATAGCCTTTTGTTCTCTATACTAAACTTCAACTTAACTAGACATCACTTAGACGATAGATCGTAATAGTGCTCATAGGTATTTAATCCATTTTGGCGGAGTGTAGACATAATTCTCGCCAAACCTTATAGCCTTTTGTTCTCTACACTAAACTTCAACTTAACTAGACATCACTTAGACGATAGATCGTAATAGTGCTCATAGGTATTTAATCCATTTTGGCGGAGTGTAGACATAATTCTCGCCAAACCTTATAGCCTTTTGTTCTCTATACTAAACTTCAACTTAACTAGACATCACTTAGACGGTAGATCGTAATAGTGCTCATAGGTATTTAATCCATTTTGGCGGAGTGAAGACATAATTCTCGCCAAACCTTATAGCCTTTTGTTCTCTATACTAAACTTCAACTTAACTAGACATCACTTAGACGGTAGATCGTAATAGTGCTCATAGGTATTTAATCCATTTTGGCGGAGTGTAGACATAATTCTCGCCAAACCTTATAGCCTTTTGTTCTCTATACTAAACTTCAACTTAACTAGACATCACTTAGACGGTAGATCGTAATAGTGCTCATAGGTATTTAATCCATTTTGGCGGAGTGAAGACATAATTCTCGCCAAACCTTATAGCCTTTTGTTCTCTATACTAAACTTCAACTTAACTAGACATCACTTAGACGGTAGATCGTAATAGTGCTCATAGGTATTTAATCCATTTTGGCGGAGTGTAGACATAATTCTCGCCAAACCTTATAGCCTTTTGTTCTCTATACTAAACTTCAACTTAACTAGACATCACTTAGACGGTAGATCGTAATAGTGCTCATAGGTATTTAATCCATTTTGGCGGAGTGAAGACATAATTCTCGCCAAACCTTATAGCCTTTTGTTCTCTATACTAAACTTCAACTTAACTAGACATCACTTAGACGGTAGATCGTAATAGTGCTCATAGGTATTTAATCCATTTTGGCGGAGTGTAGACATAATTCTCGCCAAACCTTATAGCCTTTTGTTCTCTATACTAAACTTCAACTTAACTAGACATCACTTAGACGGTAGATCGTAATAGTGCTCATAGGTATTTAATCCATTTTGGCGGAGTGAAGACATAATTCTCGCCAAACCTTATAGCCTTTTGTTCTCTATACTAAACTTCAACTTAACTAGACATCACTTAGACGGTAGATCGTAATAGTGCTCATAGGTATTTAATCCATTTTGGCGGAGTGTAGACATAATTCTCGCCAAACCTTATAGCCTTTTGTTCTCTATACTAAACTTCAACTTAACTAGACATCACTTAGACGGTAGATCGTAATAGTGCTCATAGGTATTTAATCCATTTTGGCGGAGTGAAGACATAATTCTCGCCAAACCTTATAGCCTTTTGTTCTCTATACTAAACTTCAACTTAACTAGACATCACTTAGACGGTAGATCGTAATAGTGCTCATAGGTATTTAATCCATTTTGGCGGAGTGTAGACATAATTCTCGCCAAACCTTATAGCCTTTTGTTCTCTATACTAAACTTCAACTTAACTAGACATCACTTAGACGGTAGATCGTAATAGTGCTCATAGGTATTTAATCCATTTTGGCGGAGTGAAGACATAATTCTCGCCAAACCTTATAGCCTTTTGTTCTCTATACTAAACTTCAACTTAACTAGACATCACTTAGACGGTAGATCGTAATAGTGCTCATAGGTATTTAATCCATTTTGGCGGAGTGTAGACATAATTCTCGCCAAACCTTATAGCCTTTTGTTCTCTATACTAAACTTCAACTTAACTAGACATCACTTAGACGGTAGATCGTAATAGTGCTCATAGGTATTTAATCCATTTTGGCGGAGTGAAGACATAATTCTCGCCAAACCTTATAGCCTTTTGTTCTCTATACTAAACTTCAACTTAACTAGACATCACTTAGACGGTAGATCGTAATAGTGCTCATAGGTATTTAATCCATTTTGGCGGAGTGTAGACATAATTCTCGCCAAACCTTATAGCCTTTTGTTCTCTATACTAAACTTCAACTTAACTAGACATCACTTAGACGGTAGATCGTAATAGTGCTCATAGGTATTTAATCCATTTTGGCGGAGTGAAGACATAATTCTCGCCAAACCTTATAGCCTTTTGTTCTCTATACTAAACTTCAACTTAACTAGACATCACTTAGACGGTAGATCGTAATAGTGCTCATAGGTATTTAATTCATTTTGGCGGAGTGAAGACATAATTCTCGCCAAACCTTATAGCCTTTTGTTCTCTATACTAAACTTCAACTTAACTAGACATCACTTAGACGGTAGATCGTAATAGTGCTCATAGGTATTTAATCCATTTTGGCGGAGTGAAGACATAATTCTCGCCAAACCTTATAGCCTTTTGTTCTCTATACTAAACTTCAACTTAACTAGACATCACTTAGACGGTAGATCGTAATAGTGCTCATAGGTATTTAATCCATTTTGGCGGAGTGTAGACATAATTCTCGCCAAACCTTATAGCCTTTTGTTCTCTATACTAAACTTCAACTTAACTAGACATCACTTAGACGGTAGATCGTAATAGTGCTCATAGGTATTTAATCCATTTTGGCGGAGTGAAGACATAATTCTCGCCAAACCTTATAGCCTTTTGTTCTCTATACTAAACTTCAACTTAACTAGACATCACTTAGACGGTAGATCGTAATAGTGCTCATAGGTATTTAATTCATTTTGGCGGAGTGAAGACATAATTCTCGCCAAACCTTATAGCCTTTTGTTCTCTATACTAAACTTCAACTTAACTAGACATCACTTAGACGGTAGATCGTAATAGTGCTCATAGGTATTTAATCCATTTTGGCGGAGTGTAGACATAATTCTCGCCAAACCTTATAGCCTTTTGTTCTCTATAGGGTTGTGGTTTGGCCAGAATTATGTCTTCACTCCGCCAAAATGGATTAAATACCTATGAGCACTGTCACTATCTACCGTCTAAGTGATGTCTAGTTAAGATGAAGTTTAGTATAGTCTAGATTATTGAGGGGAGGGATTATAGACATTTTTTGGCTTATGCACTTGCAGTAACTTTGCATGTCTGCGTTGCCTCTTTCCTTAATTTGTAGCGAAACTTGATTTTTATTAGTGCTAACTCTCGTGGTCGTTTAGTTATCGGCTCATGTTCGACAAACTCCTTAGACGCAGCTTGTATTGTAATTAATAGCATGCTTCTCTGATGCACATATTAACACGTTCACGCCGGCGCGTACCACCGGTGGTACAATGAGACAGTCTAGTGCGGGCCACCGGTGGTACGCGCCGGCGTGAACGTGTTAAACAATAAAACAGCTACACAAAATGCTCGATGTTTGTGAGACTAAACACCACTTGATTTTTTTTATCTCTTCATATTGGGTTGCATTTTGAATTTCCCTGAGTATCGGCAGTTAGTAGAGCTTGATTTTCGTGACTGTATTTAGTCATATGGATGCAATGTATTCTCATTGGAACCTTCGATTTAGAATTCTCTGGCATGTTCCGGAGTGTGCGAGAGGCGCCTTGACAATCGTCGAACGTCCCTCAGAAATCTATAAAAGCCCCATACTTCGGTGAGACCACGCCTTTTGAAAGAAGTAACTCTTTGCGCTTCCTCCAAGTTCCCATACAAATCAATACCTCAGGGGGTGGCAAAGCCAAGTCTTCTGGTGGAATTTTCTGCTTGGTACTGCCTCTAAATTAAGAAGTTCCACATACGGTAGGTAGTGCTGCCATCTATCGAGTAGCTACCGAAAGAGGTAGAAATGAACTCTTCGGTGGCTATAGGTAGACTTGTGCACTCCCTCTTGCGAGTGTGCGCTTACATCCTGTGCAGTACTGCCCACTACCGATATGTACGGGATATGGGGTTGGTACAAAATGCTTAAGCAGAGGTGCCTTAGTCCCCATAGGCCTTGATAAGAAGAAGAAGAAGAAGAAGAACTCTTTGCGCTAGCCAAACTTCTCTCTCCTCGCCTCAAATCTTTCTGGCAATCAACTTTTGTGTATCTCAACTGCGATTTGTTTTTTAAGAATGCCTACACTACTTCACCGTTACATGGATGGATATAGCCATTTAAATTAAATTTATTACCGGATCTTATAAGAAAAGTTCAAATATGACTTGAGGTACTTTCGCTGCCACAAATTCTACCTAGTCATCAGTCTATGCATTGATATCTGTATGTGGTATACAGGTTGGTCATAAAGAAACTTTGCCGATATATGGACCTCTAGCGACCGTTTCGTTCAACAGATCGAGGTGAGACTTCTGGTATAGTTATTTAGAGGTATGAGCTCAATATTCTGAGAATGGAAACAAAATGGCACTCACGGTTACGATTATATTTACAGAAACTCGAAATATTCGAATGGCAGCACCTACGTTTTCCTGTTGAAAAATGCTCGGAGCATGCGAAAACCCTAAAAAGCGTTTGAACGGTACGTGTATAGCAAAAAAAGAACGCGTTATGCATTAACTTAAAACAGCTCTGCGAGCGGCCAACAGAAACATGATCGGAGCACATGGAGGAATTTGCAGATAGAAAACCGATAAAATTGCCTGTGATGGCACCCATGTGAACTTCGGATTCTGTCATATGCAAATTTCCATCGTGCGCCCCCATCGTGTTCTTGTTGGTCGTTCGCAGAGCCGTTTTTCGTGCGGGCATAATACGTCCGTTTTTTGCGATACACGGTACCGTTTCAGCGCTTTTCAGGGTCTTCGCATGCGCTGAATATTGTGCAACAGGAAAAAGTAGGTTGGTTGGTTGGTTGTTTTCAGATTATCTGGCGCCGTCATCAACACGAGGGTTATAATGCGCAGAAACATTCGTCATTAGACAAGCCAACATACATTTACAAACACCCATGCCAACACGGAACCCGCAACCTCGCGGTCTAGAAGCTAGCACGCTAACCACTATACCGTGGAAAAAGTAGGTGTTGCAGCCATTCAAAAATTTTGAGTTTACTATATCCTTGTAACTATAACCGTAACCGTGAGCGCCATTTTGTTGCCATTCACAGAATCTCGAGCTCATACTTCTGAATAACAATACCTGAAATCTCATCTTGATCTGTTGAACGGAACGGAAACTAGAGGTCCATATATTGGCAAGTTTTTTTTTTTTTTATAACCACCGTGATACTTACCTGTAGGGAAACTTAAGTAGAAAATATTTGTAGAATTTTAAAACAATTGAAGATTTTCCTCTGAGTGATTATGTGCTTGTTACTTATTAAGATAATTCTAATAGGTAAAATTTTTTTTGGAGTGATATAGGTTCAAAATTATATTTAATGAGTAATTTAATTTTTATTTCAGATTTTTCAACTTATAGATGATATGAATGTTGACAATTACTACAGCTCCGATCGTTGCTTCGGTGACAATCCAACTCAACCAGGTAAAACAAATTACATCATTGGTAATGAAACTCATTAGTATAACCTTTAACTGCTGTAGGCGGTCTGACAGACCTCGAGTCATTTTTTGTGGAATGCTTCACCCCCTAAAATATCGCATCCACCCCCTTCCACCCCCTAAAATATCGCATCTTTGACTTTTATCTTAATTTTTCTGATACTATGTTTCTTAAACTTTAAACCTATGTTCACCAATTTATTTGGCGCAGTATGAACCATGTGTAGCTCTTGCGCCAAACACTTCAAACCACCCAACCACAGCAGTTAAAGGTTAAATTAATATTTATTCAATTACTTCTTAAAATGATTTAAGGCGTTGAGTGCCATAATGGATCTCTCCCACAATTTGATTTTTGATACTTCTACCCCTTTTTTTCATAATCAATATGCATTCCGTTTTTTTCGAAACCATTATGAAATTTGGATGCCGATTCCTAACCATTAAATGGTTTTGAAAAAAAAAAAAGGGATGAAGCAACAAAAATCAAATTGTTGCTGAGTTCTGATATTCAACGCCTCATTTATTAATGTACGATGATAAGTAAATTTAATGAGTAAGTTCGTATGAATTTTTCATCCGAGCCTTGGCTGTACCTAGTGCCTTTTATACAGTTTAGATCTTGCGTTTTGACACACCTGATATCATAATGTCATATCAGAATCGCCAATTGAATAACGACATTGACTGTACCTAGTGCCTTTTATACAGTTTAGATCTTGCATTTTGACACACCTGATATCATAATGTCATATCAGAATCGCCAATTGAATAACGACATTGACTGTACCTAGTGCCTTTTCATCCGAGCCTTGACTGTACCTAGTGCCTTTTATACAGTTTAGATCTTGCGTTTTGACACACCTGATATCATAATGTCATATCAGAATCGCCAATTGAATAACGACATTGACTGTACCTAGTGCCTTTTCATCCGAGCCTTGACTGTACCTAGTGCCTTTTATACAGTTTAGATCTTGCGTTTTGACACACCTGATATCATAATGTCATATCAGAATCGCCAATTATATAACGACATTGACTGTACCTAGTGCCTTTTCATCCGAGCCTTGACTGTACCTAGTGCCTTTTATACAGTTTAGATCTTGCGTTTTGACACACCTGATATCATAATGTCATATCAGAATCGCCAATTGAATAACGACATTGACTGTACCTAGTGCCTTTTATACAGTTTAGATCTTGCATTTTGACACACCTGATATCATAATGTCATATCAGAATCGCCAATTGAATAACGACATTGACTGTACCTAGTGCCTTTTCATCCGAGCCTTGACTGTACCTAGTGCCTTTTATACAGTTTAGATCTTGCGTTTTGACACACCTGATATCATAATGTCATATCAGAATCGCCAATTGAATAACGACATTGACTGTACCTAGTGCCTTTTATACAGTTTAGATCTTGCATTTTGACACACCTGATATCATAATGTCATATCAAAATCGCCAATTGAATAACGACATTGACTGTACCTAGTGCCTTTTCATCCGAGCCTTGACTGTACCTAGTGCCTTTTATACAGTTTAGATCTTGCGTTTTGACACACCTGATATCATAATGTCATATCAGAATCGCCAATTGAATAACGACATTGACTGTACCTAGTGCCTTTTCATCCGAGCCTTGACTGTACCTAGTGCCTTTTATACAGTTTAGATCTTGCGTTTTGACACACCTGATATCATAATGTCATATCAGAATCGCCAATTGAATAACGACATTGACTGTACCTAGTGCCTTTTCATCCGAGCCTTGACTGTACCTAGTGCCTTTTATACAGTTTAGATCTTGCGTTTTGACACACCTGATATCATAATGTCATATCAGAATCGCCAATTAAATAACGACATTGACTGTACCTAGTGCCTTTTCATCCGAGCCTTGACTGTACCTAGTGCCTTTTATACAGTTTAGATCTTGCGTTTTGACACACCTGATATCATAATGTCATATCAGAATCGCCAATTGAATAACGACATTGACTGTACCTAGTGCCTTTTCATCCGAGCCTTGACTGTACCTAGTGCCTTTTATACAGTTTAGATCTTGCGTTTTGACACACCTGATATCATAATGTCATATCAGAATCGCCAATTAAATAACGACATTGACTGTACCTAGTGCCTTTTCATCCGAGCCTTGACTGTACCTAGTGCCTTTTATACAGTTTAGATCTTGCGTTTTGACACACCTGATATCATAATGTCATATCAGAATCGCCAATTGAATAACGACATTGACTGTACCTAGTGCCTTTTATACAGTTTAGATCTTGCATTTTGACACACCTGATATCATAATGTCATATCAGAATCGCCAATTGAATAACGACATTGACTGTACCTAGTGCCTTTTCATCCGAGCCTTGACTGTACCTAGTGCCTTTTATACAGTTTAGATCTTGCGTTTTGACACACCTGATATCATAATGTCATATCAGAATCGCCAATTGAATAACGACATTGACTGTACCTAGTGCCTTTTATACAGTTTAGATCTTGCATTTTGACACACCTGATATCATAATGTCATATCAGAATCGTCAATTGAATAACGACATTGACTGTACCTAGTGCCTTTTCATCCGAGCCTTGATTGTACCTAGTGCCTTTTATACAGTTTAGATCTTGCGTTTTGACACACCTGATATCATAATGTCATATCAGAATCGCCAATTGAATAACGACATTGACTGTACCTAGTGCCTTTTCATCCGAGCCTTGACTGTACCTAGTGCCTTTTATACAGTTTAGATCTTGCGTTTTGACACACCTGATATCATAATGTCATATCAGAATCGCCAATTGAATAACGACATTGACTGTACCTAGTGCCTTTTATACAGTTTAGATCTTGCATTTTGACACACCTGATATCATAATGTCATATCAGAATCGCCAATTGAATAACGACATT
This sequence comes from Linyphia triangularis, assembly GCA_963978545.1. Classification (NCBI taxonomy): domain Eukaryota; kingdom Metazoa; phylum Arthropoda; class Arachnida; order Araneae; family Linyphiidae; genus Linyphia; species Linyphia triangularis. The sequence continues at coordinate 9,345,294 of OZ021723.1, read as the reverse complement.
GACTGTACCTAGTGCCTTTTCATCCGAGCCTTGACTGTACCTAGTGCCTTTTATACAGTTTAGATCTTGCGTTTTGACACACCTGATATCATAATGTCATATCAGAATCGCCAATTGAATAACGACATTGACTGTACCTAGTGCCTTTTATACAGTTTAGATCTTGCATTTTGACACACCTGATATCATAATGTCATATCAGAATCGCCAATTGAATAACGACATTGACTGTACCTAGTGCCTTTTCATCCGAGCCTTGACTGTACCTAGTGCCTTTTATACAGTTTAGATCTTGCGTTTTGACACACCTGATATCATAATGTCATATCAGAATCGCCAATTGAATAACGACATTGACTGTACCTAGTGCCTTTTCATCCGAGCCTTGACTGTACCTAGTGCCTTTTATACAGTTTAGATCTTGCGTTTTGACACACCTGATATCATAATGTCATATCAGAATCGCCAATTGAATAACGACATTGACTGTACCTAGTGCCTTTTCATCCGAGCCTTGACTGTACCTAGTGCCTTTTATACAGTTTAGATCTTGCGTTTTGACACACCTGATATCATAATGTCATATCAGAATCGCCAATTGAATAACGACATTGACTGTACCTAGTGCCTTTTATACAGTTTAGATCTTGCATTTTGACACACCTGATATCATAATGTCATATCAGAATCGCCAATTGAATAACGACATTGACTGTACCTAGTGCCTTTTCATCCGAGCCTTGACTGTACCTAGTGCCTTTTATACAGTTTAGATCTTGCGTTTTGACACACCTGATATCATAATGTCATATCAGAATCGCCAATTGAATAACGACATTGACTGTACCTAGTGCCTTTTCATCCGAGCCTTGACTGTACCTAGTGCCTTTTATACAGTTTAGATCTTGCGTTTTGACACACCTGATATCATAATGTCATATCAGAATCGCCAATTGAATAACGACATTGACTGTACCTAGTGCCTTTTCATCCGAGCCTTGACTGTACCTAGTGCCTTTTATACAGTTTAGATCTTGCGTTTTGACACACCTGATATCATAATGTCATATCAGAATCGCCAATTAAATAACGACATTGACTGTACCTAGTGCCTTTTCATCCGAGCCTTGACTGTACCTAGTGCCTTTTATACAGTTTAGATCTTGCGTTTTGACACACCTGATATCATAATGTCATATCAGAATCGCCAATTGAATAACGACATTGACTGTACCTAGTGCCTTTTCATCCGAGCCTTGACTGTACCTAGTGCCTTTTATACAGTTTAGATCTTGCGTTTTGACACACCTGATATCATAATGTCATATCAGAATCGCCAATTAAATAACGACATTGACTGTACCTAGTGCCTTTTCATCCGAGCCTTGACTGTACCTAGTGCCTTTTATACAGTTTAGATCTTGCGTTTTGACACACCTGATATCATAATGTCATATCAGAATCGCCAATTAAATAACGACATTGACTGTACCTAGTGCCTTTTCATCCGAGCCTTGACTGTACCTAGTGCCTTTTATACAGTTTAGATCTTGCGTTTTGACACACCTGATATCATAATGTCATATCAGAATCGCCAATTGAATAACGACATTGACTGTACCTAGTGCCTTTTCATCCGAGCCTTGACTGTACCTAGTGCCTTTTATACAGTTTAGATCTTGCGTTTTGACACACCTGATATCATAATGTCATATCAGAATCGCCAATTGAATAACGACATTGACTGTACCTAGTGCCTTTTCATCCGAGCCTTGACTGTACCTAGTGCCTTTTATACAGTTTAGATCTTGCGTTTTGACACACCTGATATCATAATGTCATATCAGAATCGCCAATTAAATAACGACATTGACTGTACCTAGTGCCTTTTCATCCGAGCCTTGACTGTACCTAGTGCCTTTTATACAGTTTAGATCTTGCGTTTTGACACACCTGATATCATAATGTCATATCAGAATCGCCAATTGAATAACGACATTGACTGTACCTAGTGCCTTTTCATCCGAGCCTTGACTGTACCTAGTGCCTTTTATACAGTTTAGATCTTGCGTTTTGACACACCTGATATCATAATGTCATATCAGAATCGCCAATTAAATAACGACATTGACTGTACCTAGTGCCTTTTCATCCGAGCCTTGACTGTACCTAGTGCCTTTTATACAGTTTAGATCTTGCGTTTTGACACACCTGATATCATAATGTCATATCAGAATCGCCAATTGAATAACGACATTGACTGTACCTAGTGCCTTTTATACAGTTTAGATCTTGCATTTTGACACACCTGATATCATAATGTCATATCAGAATCGCCAATTGAATAACGACATTGACTGTACCTAGTGCCTTTTCATCCGAGCCTTGACTGTACCTAGTGCCTTTTATACAGTTTAGATCTTGCGTTTTGACACACCTGATATCATAATGTCATATCAGAATCGCCAATTGAATAACGACATTGACTGTACCTAGTGCCTTTTATACAGTTTAGATCTTGCATTTTGACACACCTGATATCATAATGTCATATCAGAATCGTCAATTGAATAACGACATTGACTGTACCTAGTGCCTTTTCATCCGAGCCTTGATTGTACCTAGTGCCTTTTATACAGTTTAGATCTTGCGTTTTGACACACCTGATATCATAATGTCATATCAGAATCGCCAATTGAATAACGACATTGACTGTACCTAGTGCCTTTTCATCCGAGCCTTGACTGTACCTAGTGCCTTTTATACAGTTTAGATCTTGCGTTTTGACACACCTGATATCATAATGTCATATCAGAATCGCCAATTGAATAACGACATTGACTGTACCTAGTGCCTTTTATACAGTTTAGATCTTGCATTTTGACACACCTGATATCATAATGTCATATCAGAATCGCCAATTGAATAACGACATTGACTGTACCTAGTGCCTTTTCATCCGAGCCTTGACTGTACCTAGTGCCTTTTATACAGTTTAGATCTTGCGTTTTGACACACCTGATATCATAATGTCATATCAGAATCGCCAATTGAATAACGACATTGACTGTACCTAGTGCCTTTTATACAGTTTAGATCTTGCATTTTGACACACCTGATATCATAATGTCATATCAGAATCGCCAATTGAATAACGACATTGACTGTACCTAGTGCCTTTTCATCCGAGCCTTGACTGTACCTAGTGCCTTTTATACAGTTTAGATCTTGCGTTTTGACACACCTGATATCATAATGTCATATCAGAATCGCCAATTGAATAACGACATTGACTGTACCTAGTGCCTTTTCATCCGAGCCTTGACTGTACCTAGTGCCTTTTATACAGTTTAGATCTTGCGTTTTGACACACCTGATATCATAATGTCATATCAGAATCGCCAATTGAATAACGACATTGACTGTACCTAGTGCCTTTTCATCCGAGCCTTGACTGTACCTAGTGCCTTTTATACAGTTTAGATCTTGCGTTTTGACACACCTGATATCATAATGTCATATCAGAATCGCCAATTGAATAACGACATTGACTGTACCTAGTGCCTTTTATACAGTTTAGATCTTGCATTTTGACACACCTGATATCATAATGTCATATCAGAATCGCCAATTGAATAACGACATTGACTGTACCTAGTGCCTTTTCATCCGAGCCTTGACTGTACCTAGTGCCTTTTATACAGTTTAGATCTTGCGTTTTGACACACCTGATATCATAATGTCATATCAGAATCGCCAATTGAATAACGACATTGACTGTACCTAGTGCCTTTTCATCCGAGCCTTGACTGTACCTAGTGCCTTTTATACAGTTTAGATCTTGCGTTTTGACACACCTGATATCATAATGTCATATCAGAATCGCCAATTGAATAACGACATTGACTGTACCTAGTGCCTTTTCATCCGAGCCTTGACTGTACCTAGTGCCTTTTATACAGTTTAGATCTTGCGTTTTGACACACCTGATATCATAATGTCATATCAGAATCGCCAATTAAATAACGACATTGACTGTACCTAGTGCCTTTTCATCCGAGCCTTGACTGTACCTAGTGCCTTTTATACAGTTTAGATCTTGCGTTTTGACACACCTGATATCATAATGTCATATCAGAATCGCCAATTGAATAACGACATTGACTGTACCTAGTGCCTTTTCATCCGAGCCTTGACTGTACCTAGTGCCTTTTATACAGTTTAGATCTTGCGTTTTGACACACCTGATATCATAATGTCATATCAGAATCGCCAATTAAATAACGACATTGACTGTACCTAGTGCCTTTTCATCCGAGCCTTGACTGTACCTAGTGCCTTTTATACAGTTTAGATCTTGCGTTTTGACACACCTGATATCATAATGTCATATCAGAATCGCCAATTAAATAACGACATTGACTGTACCTAGTGCCTTTTCATCCGAGCCTTGACTGTACCTAGTGCCTTTTATACAGTTTAGATCTTGCGTTTTGACACACCTGATATCATAATGTCATATCAGAATCGCCAATTAAATAACGACATTGACTGTACCTAGTGCCTTTTCATCCGAGCCTTGACTGTACCTAGTGCCTTTTATACAGTTTAGATCTTGCGTTTTGACACACCTGATATCATAATGTCATATCAGAATCGCCAATTGAATAACGACATTGACTGTACCTAGTGCCTTTTCATCCGAGCCTTGACTGTACCTAGTGCCTTTTATACAGTTTAGATCTTGCGTTTTGACACACCTGATATCATAATGTCATATCAGAATCGCCAATTAAATAACGACATTGACTGTACCTAGTGCCTTTTCATCCGAGCCTTGACTGTACCTAGTGCCTTTTATACAGTTTAGATCTTGCGTTTTGACACACCTGATATCATAATGTCATATCAGAATCGCCAATTGAATAACGACATTGACTGTACCTAGTGCCTTTTCATCCGAGCCTTGACTGTACCTAGTGCCTTTTATACAGTTTAGATCTTGCATTTTGACACACCTGATATCATAATGTCATATCAGAATCGCCAATTGAATAACGACATTGACTGTACCTAGTGCCTTTTCATCCGAGCCTTGACTGTACCTAGTGCCTTTTATACAGTTTAGATCTTGCGTTTTGACACACCTGATATCATAATGTCATATCAGAATCGCCAATTAAATAACGACATTGACTGTACCTAGTGCCTTTTCATCCGAGCCTTGACTGTACCTAGTGCCTTTTATACAGTTTAGATCTTGCGTTTTGACACACCTGATATCATAATGTCATATCAGAATCGCCAATTGAATAACGACATTGACTGTACCTAGTGCCTTTTATACAGTTTAGATCTTGCATTTTGACACACCTGATATCATAATGTCATATCAGAATCGCCAATTGAATAACGACATTGACTGTACCTAGTGCCTTTTCATCCGAGCCTTGACTGTACCTAGTGCCTTTTATACAGTTTAGATCTTGCGTTTTGACACACCTGATATCATAATGTCATATCAGAATCGCCAATTGAATAACGACATTGACTGTACCTAGTGCCTTTTATACAGTTTAGATCTTGCATTTTGACACACCTGATATCATAATGTCATATCAGAATCGTCAATTGAATAACGACATTGACTGTACCTAGTGCCTTTTCATCCGAGCCTTGACTGTACCTAGTGCCTTTTATACAGTTTAGATCTTGCGTTTTGACACACCTGATATCATAATGTCATATCAGAATCGCCAATTGAATAACGACATTGACTGTACCTAGTGCCTTTTCATCCGAGCCTTGACTGTACCTAGTGCCTTTTATACAGTTTAGATCTTGCGTTTTGACACACCTGATATCATAATGTCATATCAGAATCGGCAATTGAATAACGACATTGACTGTACCTAGTGCCTTTTATACAGTTTAGATCTTGCATTTTGACACACCTGATATCATAATGTCATATCAGAATCGCCAATTGAATAACGACATTGACTGTACCTAGTGCCTTTTCATCCGAGCCTTGACTGTACCTAGTGCCTTTTATACAGTTTAGATCTTGCGTTTTGACACACCTGATATCATAATGTCATATCAGAATCGCCAATTGAATAACGACATTGACTGTACCTAGTGCCTTTTATACAGTTTAGATCTTGCATTTTGACACACCTGATATCATAATGTCATATCAGAATCGCCAATTGAATAACGACATTGACTGTACCTAGTGCCTTTTCATCCGAGCCTTGACTGTACCTAGTGCCTTTTATACAGTTTAGATCTTGCGTTTTGACACACCTGATATCATAATGTCATATCAGAATCGCCAATTGAATAACGACATTGACTGTACCTAGTGCCTTTTCATCCGAGCCTTGACTGTACCTAGTGCCTTTTATACAGTTTAGATCTTGCGTTTTGACACACCTGATATCATAATGTCATATCAGAATCGCCAATTGAATAACGACATTGACTGTACCTAGTGCCTTTTCATCCGAGCCTTGACTGTACCTAGTGCCTTTTATACAGTTTAGATCTTGCGTTTTGACACACCTGATATCATAATGTCATATCAGAATCGCCAATTGAATAACGACATTGACTGTACCTAGTGCCTTTTATACAGTTTAGATCTTGCATTTTGACACACCTGATATCATAATGTCATATCAGAATCGCCAATTGAATAACGACATTGACTGTACCTAGTGCCTTTTCATCCGAGCCTTGACTGTACCTAGTGCCTTTTATACAGTTTAGATCTTGCGTTTTGACACACCTGATATCATAATGTCATATCAGAATCGCCAATTGAATAACGACATTGACTGTACCTAGTGCCTTTTCATCCGAGCCTTGACTGTACCTAGTGCCTTTTATACAGTTTAGATCTTGCGTTTTGACACACCTGATATCATAATGTCATATCAGAATCGCCAATTGAATAACGACATTGACTGTACCTAGTGCCTTTTCATCCGAGCCTTGACTGTACCTAGTGCCTTTTATACAGTTTAGATCTTGCGTTTTGACACACCTGATATCATAATGTCATATCAGAATCGCCAATTAAATAACGACATTGACTGTACCTAGTGCCTTTTCATCCGAGCCTTGACTGTACCTAGTGCCTTTTATACAGTTTAGATCTTGCGTTTTGACACACCTGATATCATAATGTCATATCAGAATCGCCAATTGAATAACGACATTGACTGTACCTAGTGCCTTTTCATCCGAGCCTTGACTGTACCTAGTGCCTTTTATACAGTTTAGATCTTGCGTTTTGACACACCTGATATCATAATGTCATATCAGAATCGCCAATTAAATAACGACATTGACTGTACCTAGTGCCTTTTCATCCGAGCCTTGACTGTACCTAGTGCCTTTTATACAGTTTAGATCTTGCGTTTTGACACACCTGATATCATAATGTCATATCAGAATCGCCAATTAAATAACGACATTGACTGTACCTAGTGCCTTTTCATCCGAGCCTTGACTGTACCTAGTGCCTTTTATACAGTTTAGATCTTGCGTTTTGACACACCTGATATCATAATGTCATATCAGAATCGCCAATTAAATAACGACATTGACTGTACCTAGTGCCTTTTCATCCGAGCCTTGACTGTACCTAGTGCCTTTTATACAGTTTAGATCTTGCGTTTTGACACACCTGATATCATAATGTCATATCAGAATCGCCAATTGAATAACGACATTGACTGTACCTAGTGCCTTTTCATCCGAGCCTTGACTGTACCTAGTGCCTTTTATACAGTTTAGATCTTGCGTTTTGACACACCTGATATCATAATGTCATATCAGAATCGCCAATTAAATAACGACATTGACTGTACCTAGTGCCTTTTCATCCGAGCCTTGACTGTACCTAGTGCCTTTTATACAGTTTAGATCTTGCGTTTTGACACACCTGATATCATAATGTCATATCAGAATCGCCAATTAAATAACGACATTGACTGTACCTAGTGCCTTTTCATCCGAGCCTTGACTGTACCTAGTGCCTTTTATACAGTTTAGATCTTGCGTTTTGACACACCTGATATCATAATGTCATATCAGAATCGCCAATTAAATAACGACATTGACTGTACCTAGTGCCTTTTCATCCGAGCCTTGACTGTACCTAGTGCCTTTTATACAGTTTAGATCTTGCGTTTTGACACACCTGATATCATAATGTCATATCAGAATCGCCAATTAAATAACGACATTGACTGTACCTAGTGCCTTTTCATCCGAGCCTTGACTGTACCTAGTGCCTTTTATACAGTTTAGATCTTGCGTTTTGACACACCTGATATCATAATGTCATATCAGAATCGCCAATTAAATAACGACATTGACTGTACCTAGTGCCTTTTCATCCGAGCCTTGACTGTACCTAGTGCCTTTTATACAGTTTAGATCTTGCGTTTTGACACACCTGATATCATAATGTCATATCAGAATCGCCAATTGAATAACGACATTGACTGTACCTAGTGCCTTTTCATCCGAGCCTTGACTGTACCTAGTGCCTTTTATACAGTTTAGATCTTGCGTTTTGACACACCTGATATCATAATGTCATATCAGAATCGCCAATTAAATAACGACATTGACTGTACCTAGTGCCTTTTCATCCGAGCCTTGACTGTACCTAGTGCCTTTTATACAGTTTAGATCTTGCGTTTTGACACACCTGATATCATAATGTCATATCAGAATCGCCAATTAAATAACGACATTGACTGTACCTAGTGCCTTTTCATCCGAGCCTTGACTGTACCTAGTGCCTTTTATACAGTTTAGATCTTGCGTTTTGACACACCTGATATCATAATGTCATATCAGAATCGCCAATTGAATAACGACATTGACTGTACCTAGTGCCTTTTCATCCGAGCCTTGACTGTACCTAGTGCCTTTTATACAGTTTAGATCTTGCGTTTTGACACACCTGATATCATAATGTCATATCAGAATCGCCAATTAAATAACGACATTGACTGTACCTAGTGCCTTTTATACAGTTTAGATCTTGCATTTTGACACACCTGATATCATAATGTCATATCAGAATCGCCAATTGAATAACGACATTGACTGTACCTAGTGCCTTTTCATCCGAGCCTTGACTGTACCTAGTGCCTTTTATACAGTTTAGATCTTGCGTTTTGACACACCTGATATCATAATGTCATATCAGAATCGCCAATTGAATAACGACATTGACTGTACCTAGTGCCTTTTCATCCGAGCCTTGACTGTACCTAGTGCCTTTTATACAGTTTAGATCTTGCGTTTTGACACACCTGATATCATAATGTCATATCAGAATCGCCAATTAAATAACGACATTGACTGTACCTAGTGCCTTTTCATCCGAGCCTTGACTGTACCTAGTGCCTTTTATACAGTTTAGATCTTGCGTTTTGACACACCTGATATCATAATGTCATATCAGAATCGCCAATTGAATAACGACATTGACTGTACCTAGTGCCTTTTCATCCGAGCCTTGACTGTACCTAGTGCCTTTTATACAGTTTAGATCTTGCGTTTTGACACACCTGATATCATAATGTCATATCAGAATCGCCAATTAAATAACGACATTGACTGTACCTAGTGCCTTTTCATCCGAGCCTTGACTGTACCTAGTGCCTTTTATACAGTTTAGATCTTGCGTTTTGACACACCTGATATCATAATGTCATATCAGAATCGCCAATTAAATAACGACATTGACTGTACCTAGTGCCTTTTCATCCGAGCCTTGACTGTACCTAGTGCCTTTTATACAGTTTAGATCTTGCGTTTTGACACACCTGATATCATAATGTCATATCAGAATCGCCAATTAAATAACGACATTGACTGTACCTAGTGCCTTTTCATCCGAGCCTTGACTGTACCTAGTGCCTTTTATACAGTTTAGATCTTGCGTTTTGACACACCTGATATCATAATGTCATATCAGAATCGCCAATTGAATAACGACATTGACTGTACCTAGTGCCTTTTCATCCGAGCCTTGACTGTACCTAGTGCCTTTTATACAGTTTAGATCTTGCGTTTTGACACACCTGATATCATAATGTCATATCAGAATCGCCAATTAAATAACGACATTGACTGTACCTAGTGCCTTTTCATCCGAGCCTTGACTGTACCTAGTGCCTTTTATACAGTTTAGATCTTGCGTTTTGACACACCTGATATCATAATGTCATATCAGAATCGCCAATTAAATAACGACATTGACTGTACCTAGTGCCTTTTCATCCGAGCCTTGACTGTACCTAGTGCCTTTTATACAGTTTAGATCTTGCGTTTTGACACACCTGATATCATAATGTCATATCAGAATCGCCAATTAAATAACGACATTGACTGTACCTAGTGCCTTTTCATCCGAGCCTTGACTGTACCTAGTGCCTTTTATACAGTTTAGATCTTGCGTTTTGACACACCTGATATCATAATGTCATATCAGAATCGCCAATTAAATAACGACATTGACTGTACCTAGTGCCTTTTCATCCGAGCCTTGACTGTACCTAGTGCCTTTTATACAGTTTAGATCTTGCGTTTTGACACACCTGATATCATAATGTCATATCAGAATCGCCAATTAAATAACGACATTGACTGTACCTAGTGCCTTTTATACAGTTTAGATCTTGCATTTTGACACACCTGATATCATAATGTCATATCAGAATCGCCAATTGAATAACGACATTGACTGTACCTAGTGCCTTGTCATCCGAGCCTTGACTGTACCTAGTGCCTTTTATACAGTTTAGATCTTGCGTTTTGACACACCTGATATCATAATGTCATATCAGAATCGCCAATTGAATAACGACATTGACTGTACCTAGTGCCTTTTCATCCGAGCCTTGACTGTACCTAGTGCCTTTTATACAGTTTAGATCTTGCGTTTTGACACACCTGATATCATAATGTCATATCAGAATCGCCAATTAAATAACGACATTGACTGTACCTAGTGCCTTTTCATCCGAGCCTTGACTGTACCTAGTGCCTTTTATACAGTTTAGATCTTGCGTTTTGACACACCTGATATCATAATGTCATATCAGAATCGCCAATTAAATAACGACATTGACTGTACCTAGTGCCTTTTCATCCGAGCCTTGACTGTACCTAGTGCCTTTTATACAGTTTAGATCTTGCGTTTTGACACACCTGATATCATAATGTCATATCAGAATCGCCAATTGAATAACGACATTGACTGTACCTAGTGCCTTTTCATCCGAGCCTTGACTGTACCTAGTGCCTTTTATACAGTTTAGATCTTGCGTTTTGACACACCTGATATCATAATGTCATATCAGAATCGCCAATTAAATAACGACATTGACTGTACCTAGTGCCTTTTCATCCGAGCCTTGACTGTACCTAGTGCCTTTTATACAGTTTAGATCTTGCGTTTTGACACACCTGATATCATAATGTCATATCAGAATCGCCAATTAAATAACGACATTTTTACTCTTTGGCCACTTTATTATTTTTAGGTACATTCACACACAAGCCAACGATTAAATCGTAAATTAACATGGCACTTTAAAGCACACTCTTCACTTTTAGAAGCCTGATTTTCCAAATTAAATTTTAAAAAATATCAATGTATTTATTGCAGTAGCCTGGATTTATTGCAGCAATGTATTTATTGCAGTAACATTATTATGATGGTAACATACATATTGCCAAATATCAAAAATAAATCAATTGCAAGAGTAAAATTTTATTTAACAGTCCGGTTATTAAATTTGAAACTTTGGGCATTTAAAGGTGCATACTTGAATGAACGTTGAATGGAGATACTGACTCCAGTTTTGTTGGGGTTTAAAGCTACTTTCTAACAAGGGGACCTAACGGTCTCGGAAATTCAGATAGGAATGAGACTCGGCAGATTAATAGTATACCTTAAGGGTATCCACACACTCAAGCAATAAAGCGCACTAGCCAGAAGATTCCGAGAAAACAGGCTCTAAAGTGTTACGCGCAACTTATATACCAGTAGAGATTTTTGCTCTGCAACTGTCCGGTGACTAACATAAGTGGTCAGCGTGCTGGGTTCCCGTACGGGCGATCCGGATTCGATACCTCGTGAGGTACTTTTTTCCCTTCAATTTATAAAGTGACTGTTACAGCTAATTGAAATTTCAATTAAAGATAATACTTTATTTTCTGTTGTCGAGCAAAATTCTCTACTAGTATATAAGCTGTGCATAACACTTTAGAGCCTGTTTTCTCGGAATCTTCTGGCTAGTGCGCTTTATTGCTTTACTGTGTGGATACCCTTTAGGTATACTACTAATATGCCGAGTCTCATCCCGATCTGAATTTCCGAGACCGTAAGGTCCCCTTGTAAGTAAATATTCTCCATACATAAATGTACTCCATGTGATCTTGTTTATCGAAAGACTATCTTCCATGTAAATTTTGACTGCATCACATCGGACATTAATAGTATGGTTTCATAATCATTGCAGAACTCCATGCAACAGCTAAAACCAACAGCAACAAGAGCGCAAAAACCCCCAAATACATTTTCATGCCAATGGACTGAACGAAATGCACTCGTGCTTTGTTTTGACTCGATACCATTTGTTCACCGTTGAGACGACTATATGATGGCCATGTTTAATAAAACTGATAAATTCTTCAGAGTCCAAAGGGATGGAACAGAAGCAGTGTTGTCAGTTGACAGACTGAAGCTGGACAGACTCAGTTGACAGACTGAAGCTGGACAGACTCAGTTGACAGACTGAAGCTGGACAGACTCAGTTGACAGACTGAAGCTGGACAGACTCAGTTGACAGACTGAAGCTGGACAGACTCAGTTGACAGACTGAAGCTGGACAGACTCAGTTGACAGACTGAAGCTGGACAGACTCAGTTGACTGACTGAAGCTGGACAGACTCAGTTGACAGACTGAAGCTGGACAGACTCAGTTGACAGACTGAAGCTGGACAGACTCAGTTGACAGACTGAAGCTGGACAGACTCAGTTGACAGACTGACCTTACGGACCTTACTTCACCAGATGAGCAGGTAGACTGAATCCACAATTAAAGAGTCATTCCAACAAGTTTTTTGATCTGGTTTCGCCAACCAAACGGTAGAGTGGTTAGCGTGCTAGCTTCTAGACAGCGAGATTGCTGGTTCCGAGTCCCGTGTTAGGAATGGGTGTTTGTAAATGTATGTTGACTTGTCAAATGACGAATGTTTCGGCGCATTATAGCCCTCATGTTGCTGACGGTGCCAGATAATCTGAAAACAACCAACCAACCGATCTGGTTGTGAAATTCGTCGCTTCGTGCGTTTTCTCTCACCACGTTGCTAGGAAGGCGGTATTTCCACAGGGCTACAATAACCGAACTTTTATTTATAATTTAAACTTCACAAACTTTTGTTGCAAGAAGAGTTTGTAAAGTTTAAATAATTAGAGGTTGGTTAAAATATTCAAAAGTTATCAAAAAACGCCAAAATAATTTGAATCACACAAAAAAGCTCTGGGTTACTGAAGGGTTATTTAGTTTTCAATGATGTCCTGTACTTCCTGTTCTCGAATGAACCCGTGACTTTTCAAAGAATTTTTTTTAAGGGAATCACCGGAATATGGGGCACCGTACGAGGTTCTACTTTCGGTACATTTTTTTCATCCTGTGATAAATTTCTGAAGCATTCTCCTCTTCTGCACGAAGAAATTGGATAACTTCTCTTTATGTTCATCTAGAGCAGCGTTCGCCACTAACTTTTAAAGACGGGCCGCATGACTTATGTTGGAACTTTCCGCGGGCCGCAGATTTATTCCGAATACGCCAATAAATATATTGCTTTATTACATATGTTCAATGTTACAAATGTGATAATTACTAAAGATTTAACAATATAAAACAATTTCGAAAACTGAAACAATAATTCAACTTTTTTATATTAATAAAAAAACAATTGATATTTGATTCTTGTTTCAAATAATTAAAAAAAAAAATAGTTTTCTTTACATTGTACATTAAAATCATAAAAGATATTAATCTTTAGTGATAATATTACAATGTGACTTGGCATAAACTCCTAATTATTAAGATATTTAAAACATACCTCCTAAATCCTTCATTTTAGTCGATGTTATTTACGAGACGGCTGGTTCGCTTTTCGCTATCTACTTTGCGTTTAAAACTAGTCCTCGACGCCATTATTGCACTGGAGTCATAGAGATAACGATTCTTCTTTTCACGTCAAAACATATAGGCCAGTATGCATTAAAACCAACTCCTGCCCATCACATTCAAAAAAGCAGAATTCGAATTGTGCCATTCATAAAAGATATTAATCTTTAGTGATAATATTACAATGTGACTTGGCATAAACTCATAATTATTAAGATATTTAAAACATACCTCCTAAATCCTTCATTTTAGTCGATGTTAATTACGAGACGGCTGGTTCGCTTTTCGCTATCTACTTTGCGTTTAAAACTAGTCCTCGACGCCATTATTGCACTGGAGTCATAGAGATAACGATTCTTCTTTTCACGTCAAAACATATAGGCCAGTATGCATTAAAACCAACTCCTGCCCATCACATTCAAAAAAGCAGAATTCGAATTGTGCCATTCATAAAAGATATTAATCTTTAGTGATAATATTACAATGTGACTTGGCATAAACTCATAATTATTAAGATATTTAAAACATACCTCCTAAATCCTTCATTTTAGTCGATGTTAATTAAGAGACGGCTGGTTCGCTTTTCGCTATCTACTTTGCGTTTAAAACTAGTCCTCGACGCCATTATTGCACTGGAGTCATAGAGATAACGATTCTTCTTTTCACGTCAAAACATATAGGCCAGTATGCATTAAAACCAACTCCTGCCCATCACATTCAAAAAAGCAGAATTCGAATTGTGCCATTCATAAAAGATATTAATCTTTAGTGATAATATTACAATGTGACTTGGCATAAACTCATAATTATTAAGATATTTAAAACATACCTCCTAAATCCTTCATTTTAGTCGATGTTAATTAAGAGACGGCTGGTTCGCTTTTCGCTATCTACTTTGCGTTTAAAACTAGTCCTCGACGCCATTATTGCACTGGAGTCATAGAGATAACGATTCTTCTTTTCACGTCAAAACATATAGGCCAGTATGCATTAAAACCAACTCCTGCCCATCACATTCAAAAAAGCAGAATTCGAATTGTGCCATTCATAAAAGATATTAATCTTTAGTGATAATATTACAATGTGACTTGGCATAAACTCATAATTATTAAGATATTTAAAACATACCTCCTAAATCCTTCATTTTAGTCGATGTTAATTACGAGACGGCTGGTTCGCTTTTCGCTATCTACTTTGCGTTTAAAACTAGTCCTCGACGCCATTATTGCACTGGAGTCATAGAGATAACGATTCTTCTTTTCACGTCAAAACATATAGGCCAGTATGCATTAAAACCAACTCCTGCCCATCACATTCAAAAAAGCAGAATTCGAATTGTGCCATTCATAAAAGATATTAATCTTTAGTGATAATATTACAATGTGACTTGGCATAAACTCATAATTATTAAGATATTTAAAACATACCTCCTAAATCCTTCATTTTAGTCGATGTTAATTAAGAGACGGCTGGTTCGCTTTTCGCTATCTACTTTGCGTTTAAAACTAGTCCTCGACGCCATTATTGCACTGGAGTCATAGAGATAACGATTCTTCTTTTCACGTCAAAACATATAGGCCAGTATGCATTAAAACCAACTCCTGCCCATCACATTCAAAAAAGCAGAATTCGAATTGTGCCATTCACGAGTTGAGGAGGTTGGGTATCATAAGTAATAAACTAAGCAATGCGTCATTGGTAATAATTCAAACTATTGCTTTTTTTATTTTTCTGGCAGTCTCAGAAAAAAAAAAGAATTTTCAGACTTACTGAGGCGGGCCACTTAATGGAAAACGCGGTTTTTGGTAGTAAACACCATACTTTTGTAGACAAATTAAAATTATTTCCCCAAAATTTGATTTTTGCTCTTCTGTACTACCGGCGGGCCGGAGAAAAAGCTGTCGCGGGCCGGATCCGGCCCGCGGGCCGCGTAGTGGCTGACGCTGATCTAGAGGAATCCATCATGCAACAGACTGCCGGAACATTTCTCCAGAAACGAAGATATTGATGCGAAACAGGTATTTACGCATGCTGAAGGAAATACCACATCGTTGTCTATCTGCTAACACATTAATTGGGATTTGAAGCAACATCCTTGTAAGCTAAGGCCTCTTTTGCTTTCAAGGCAGTAACCTACCTTATACTTGGTCTACGAGTCCATAATCTTAAATGCTATCAGTTGTAGACTGAGAGGCGACTGTAATTTTTGGACCCTATCGAACATCATTCTGAGTTTTTTCATAGAAATTAGAGAAAAGTGAGTAGATTACGAATTCACTGGTCTGTCGTGGCAAAAATGGGCGAAACTGGTCAAAAATCGACTTTTAATAAGTTGAACTAAATCCAATTGCCAAATGCGCCATAACTTGCCAAATAATGAGCATTTTTTTTTTTATTTGGTAACCCTCACTCTTTAATTTTCGATCAAGAAGGTTGCAGACGATTCTGATATCTGGCGACGGTCTACTTGCATCTATTAAAAGGGAGCCAAGTTGGCAATAAAAATTACTTTAAGGATGGCGTAACTGATGTCGCCAATTTGGCTTACTTTTAAAAGATATAAGTTTTCCCAGCCAAAGATCAGAAATCGTTTGCGCTTTTTCTCATTGAAAATCGAAATGAAGTGGGTTGCCAGACGAATAAGTTTGTTCTATTTTTGGCAAGTTATGACATATTTGTCAATCGGATTTTAGTTCAACTCATTCCAAGTCGATTATTGATCAGTTTCGGCAATTTTTCGGCTGACCAGTGGATTCCTAATCTACTCCCTTTCCTCCAATTTCTATAAAAAAATTCAGAATGATGTTCGATGGGGTCCAAAAACAGTCGCCTCTCGGACTATTGGGTTTCCAGATTAGATCGCCAGTTCTGTGACGTCGGCGAAGTGACGTCTGTCGGTGATCATGGGAGAGCGCATGTGATTGATCAATGGGAGTCGCCGGCTCCACTAAATATAATTTTTTTTTGATTTTGAGTAGCCAGGTGACGTCACAGACTGGCGATCTAATTTGGAACTCCAACTAGCAGCGTGTAAATCCGGCTTTAGTTTATATTTCAGAAGTTAGAGTTAAGTAGTCCAATCCGATTGTGTTTCTTAGCAACGACATCTGGATAAAGCTATAGCAAAATTGGCCAAGCTTATATTATTTTTCTTCACACAAAAAGAGAAACGGACACTACTCTCCAGCACTTCTGATCTCCTCTGATTGGTTGGTTGATTTACTGGCGAAAGGGCAACTCCTGGGCCATACTGTGCCCTGATCCCTTCAGTTGAAATTCGATTTGGTTGGTTGTTTTTCAGATTATCTGGCGCCGTCAGCAACACGAGGGCTATAATGCGCCGAAACATTCGTCATTAGACAAGCCAACATACATTTACAAACACCCATGCCAAACACGGGACTCGGAACCCGCAACCTCGTGGTTTAGAAGCCAGCACGCTAACCACTATACCATTTGTCCGGCGAAATTCGATTTGGAGACTATACCGATGCATGTGCTAAAAATTGTAGTGACATGATGTGATAAAAATATGTACAGCAACATAAAAATATGTTTTTGTTGTTTCAATGGATTTGCACACGCGGCGCATCCAGTGAATGCATGAAGAAAACGAACGTATAGCCTTTCACATTAGGGTGTTGTTCCTGTAGGTTTTTTTAACGGAAGTATTCTATTTTCAACGCGTCTTATTTTTGGCATTGAAAGCATTTTGTCATTCATGTGACGCCACTTCAATCTTGATTATGAAGGCATCAAAGTCCTGGGTAATGATAGTAGAAAGGTTGGTTGGTTGTTTTCAGATTATCTGGCGCCGTCGGCAACACGAGGGCTATAATGCGCCGAAACATTCGTCATTAGACAAGCCAACATACATTTACAAACACCCATGCCTAACATGGGACCCGCAACCTCGGGGTCTAGAAGCTAGCACGCTAACCACTATACCGTTTGGTCAGCTGATAGTAGAAAGGAGTCAGGCGGATTTTTCTTTGACTATTCCAAAAATGATAAAAGGGTGCATCACTATTGTGGATGACGATGTATGACGATGTTAAGTTATAAGGTATCTTTAGATATTGAATTCTACTGCCAAAAAGATTTTATAGCTGCAATTTCGCGAATAAACGAACTTTGTTTTCAACTGCCCATTTTTGGTCTATTTTTTTACCTGTAATAATAGTTTTTAAGGTGAACATTACATAGGAGGGTCCTATAATATATCAACTCTCTTTTCTGGTATTACATTATGCAACCAGAAAACATGAATCTGTCGCACAGTTTGGGGATAAAAAAAAGTCTTGGGATCGAGCTCCTCTAGTCGTTCTTCAAAATCTGAATTCAAAACCGAGCAGATCCAATTGTGATTGGTGACACATAACAATTACCAGGCTGCCTTGTAGACTGAGAGGCGACTGCAATTTTTGGACCCCATCGAACATCATTTTGAATTTTTTATAGAAATTAGAGAAAAGTGAGTAGATTACGAATCCACTGGTCTGCCGTGGCAAAAATTGCCGAAACTGGTCCAAAATCGACTTTTAATAAGTTGCGCCAAATGCGCCATAACTTGCCAAATAATGAGCATTTTTTTTTATTTGGTAACCCTCACTCTTTAATTTTCAATTAAGAAGGTTGCAGACGATTCAGATATCTGGCGACGGTCTACTTGCATCTATTAAAAGGGAGCCAAGTTGGCAATAAACATTACGTCACTGATGACGTAACTGATGTCGCCAATTTGGCTTACTTTTAAAAGATATAAATTTTCCGAGGAAAAGATCAGAAATCGTTTGCGCTTTTTCTCATTGAAAATCAAAATGAAGTGGGTTGCCAGACGAATAAGTTCGTTCAATTTTTGGCAAGTTATGACATATTTAGCAATAGGATATTAGTTCAACTTATTAAAAGTCGATTTTTGACCAGTTTCGGCCATTTTTGCCACGGCAGACCAGTGGATTCATAATCTACTCACTTTTCTCCATTTTCTATAAAAAATTCAGATTGATGTTCGATGGGGTCCAAAAACTGCAGTCGCCTCTTAGACTATTGTGGGAGTTTTCTCTCATTTCGAGGAATCTTTATAAGTGTCTACATTTTATAGATAACTTGGTGCTTTTCAAGTCATTTTTTGCAATGCATCTTTTTTTCCCCTCATAGGATTGGCTTCTAATGATGTAATCCTACCACCTGGTCCGGGATCATCTTCCTCATCAGATGATTCCTATGCTGTTTTCCAGGTAGGTGCTAGAGAGTTTTCTTGTGAAATTCTCATTTTAATTTTAATATTGTTGCGTGGACGGGTTCGTAAGATTTGAAGCCAAAACAGATAAAAATTTGCAGAAATTTATTCCAGTATAACTCTTTACAGATTCCTTTACAACTCCAGAACTTCTCGTTCTAGTAGACTCAATACAGCTCTATACACAACAATAGAGCACAAACAGCAGTTAAACTTGACCTACAACTGCTAAATCGCCGCAAAAGACAATGCAATACAGTTCGCTTTCGGAACTCTCTGAATGCTCGCTGACAGACAACCAACTCAGTATCTCAACTCAGAAATTTCAGTCAACTCACGGACTCAACTAACTCACTCCGCTCTCTTGGCCGGTCTTATTTAGGAAGTCAATACTTCGTGAATCTTCTAGAAGTAGATGTTTGGAGAACTTTAAAGATCGTAGTCGTAAAGTCCTATACATGTACATGGGGATAAAAAATGTCGCCAAATGGTCGCCAAGTTTGGCGACATTTGGCGATTTATCGCCAAATTTTGCGATAAAAATTAGTCGCCAAAACCGTCGCTAACTTGTCTCTATCTCGCCAATTTGGCGAGATTGGTATTACCATAATGTTAAATGCTATGCTCCTTGTAAAACTCGCTTCTCAGCGTTATCTCTGTAAAACTCGTTATCAAGCATTAAGACACACATTGCGGGGAAGCAACTAAAGTTGAACTATTGCACTGCCTTTTGCGAGATGTACATAAATTTTCCTATTTACAAAATTAACACTACGAAATATTTACAAATATACAAAAATTCGTAACAATATGATCATCTGTTTTTAGTTTTTTTTAACTACTTTTAACGTGCCTTAAATGTTCCGTATTGAAGAAGCAATTTGCGATAAAAATGAATAATAGCTTAGTAGAGAGTAGTCTATCACATACTTTGTAAATTTTAATAAATCTTATTGAATTTCAATAAATCTTATAGCATTGTATTATCATTAAAATATTTGGATTTGAATAGAAAGCTTGAAGGAAGTGCTAAATCATACATGTGAATTTCGATTTTATGCATTGTTTGTGCTACAATTTTTGCTGCGTTCCCCACTTGCCATCATCCACTCGAGTTGAAACTTGACAGATAGATTTGTAGCCGATTATAATGGATTTTAGTCAATGGCGCTAAAATCGTTTAAATAAATTTGAATTGCGCTGTTTGCAAAGCGTGTAAAGGATTTAAAATGACTACTTTGTTTTTATGGGCGAATGTTTTTTTTTCAGTAATATGACTATTTTTTGTTTTATCGGAAACTGAATAGAAATCGAGTCATACTTCAGTATGACTCGACTTCAGTCATGACTTTCAGTCATTCTATATCTAATATGCGAAATATTTCTATGAATAAAATTATGAAGAACTATGAATACTATTCAATTCCCAAACTTCTCATTTACTTATAATTATATATTAAAACTATTTATATATTTATTAGTTTTCTGCAAGGCAGTGTCGTTTTTAAGTAGTGAACAAAAACTCACCTAAGACCAGACCTTAATAAATAAAAAAAATTGTGAATTTTTGTATTCGAAGTATTATTTGTGTCATAATTGCTGACATAGTCACTTTGTAATGCTACGTTAGATGATAGATGGAATAGACGAGATTAGATTGTCATTTCAAGCGTAATATTTCTCATGGTCTTAGACCTGATTTACACGCTACCAGTCGAGGTTCCAGTTTAGATCGCCAGCCAGTGACGTCACGTGACGTCAGTAAACCAAACATTTTCTATTTAATTTCGCCGGCGACTCCGATCAACCAATCACGTGCACTCTCCCGTAATCACCGATAGACGGCGCAACGGTTTTGCTTAGCTGACGTCACAGAACTGGCGATCTAAACTGGAGGACCGACTGGTAGCGTGTAAATTAGGCCTTAAAGGGTTTGGAATGAAGGAAAGAATATGAAGAATTATTAATGAAATTATAGAAGAGTTACACGGCTTGGGATGTAACACAAAGGTTTCAATTTAGAATAATTATATAAAACTGTCAGACGATTTTGTTTTCAAATAATTATAGAAGAGTCAACAGAATCTGAATTGAGGTATTTTAAGGAATTATGAAGCACAAGCAAAATAGATTATGATTCTGTCATTGGTTGTAATTTTTACTTATAATTATTTATATTTCAATTTACAGCAATCTGGATTCTTAGTAATTAGTAATTTGTTTCTCTTCACACGAAAATGTAACAACGACAATGGTGGATTTAGTCCCTCGCCATTTGCTGCTAGAGGCCCAGGTAATAAAAACGATATTTTACTCTTTACTTTTCACTTGTGGAGTGTATATTGTACAATCGGTAGTAGTTTTCATATAGCCTTGTTTTTATTTTTGTACTAGGTAATGTATGTTAAGTTTAAAGGCCGAAAGAGTTCGTTAAGCGATGTGAAAAACAGAATACTTCGCTTTCTGGTTATTGCAGGTTTCCAAATTACATTACAGTCGCTTGAATGAGAATTCTTTATCAATGCTTTTAATAACTGATTAATTAGTATCTAAAATTAAGCGAAAATGAAAAAAAACTGGACTAGATAGTCTGATTGAATTAGTTTGGTAATTGAGACAATAGGAAGATAATAGTCCGAGAGGTGACGGCAATTTTTGGACCCCATCGAACATCATTCTGTATGTTTTTATAGAAATTGGAGAAAAGTGAGTAGATTAGGAATCCACTGGTCTGCCTTGGCAAAAATGGCCGAAACTGATCAATAATCGACTTGGAATGAGTTGAACTGAAATCCAATTGCCAAATATGTCATAACTTGCCAAAAATAGAACAAACTTATTCGTCTGGCAACCCACTTCATTTTGATTTTCAATGAGAAAAAGCGCAAACGATTTATGATCTTTGGCTCGGAAAACTTATATCTTTTAAAAGTAAGCCAAATTCGCGACATCACAGCTACGTCATAAGTGACGTAATATATTTTGCCAACTTGGCTCCCTTTTAATAGATGCAAGTAGGGGGACCATCGCCAGATATCTGAATCGTCTGCAACCTTCTTAATTGAAAATTAAAGTGAGGGTTACCCCCCCCCCCCAAAAAAAAAAATTCTCATTATTTGGCAAGTTATGGCGCATTTGGCAATTGGATTTAGTTCCACTTATTAAAAGTAGATTTTTGACTAGTTTCGTCCATTTTTGCCACGGCAGACCAGTGGATTAGTAATCTACTAACTTTTTTCCAATTTCTATAAAAAATTCAGAATGATGTTCGATGGGGTCCATAAATTGTAGTCGCCTCTCAGTCTATAGTGTTCATAACGAACTATTGCCTTAATACGATCGATCGTCAATATTCCAATAAGAGGAATGTGCATGTACACGTACTATATAATCATGAGCAAGTTGAGAGTTGTCTGAAAAACATTAGATTTTGAAAGATTCTGCTACGGCTTGTCAAAAAGATTTTGATATATATATTGTTACAAGTGTGTCTGAGAGTGTTTCATGTCTTACGACATGCTAAACTAATTCGGCATGATGTTACTGGGAAACCCCCCCATGTTGTATAAAGAGATTCAAAAGTCACAAAAAAGTCTGAAAAAGCAGTCATTCTCAAGCTAACAAGCATTCGAAAGTGACATTGTTTTTAGTAGGAACACATTGAAAAGGTTCAGCATTTTTACCATAATTAAAAAAAAAATAGTTACTTTTACTTCAACAGATGGCGCTTCTCTAAAAACTGAATTCCGCACTTTTTTAAACACTGGAAAAAGCGCTTCTAACTAAAGCGACATCTCTTGAAGAATTTTTTTTCTTTTTGGCGGAAAACCGACATTATTTGTCTAGGTATATCTGTAGAAATCGCATGTACAGTACCCAAACAAAAAATCGGAACGATGGCTATATCTTTTGTTCTAATTGTTGAAATAACAAACAAAAGGTACCGTTGTAAATCGTGGAAGATTTTTAATAATTGTATGTAGTTTTTTTTATCATGAGGGGTCATCTACATATTAAAACAGAACCAAACTTTAAAAAGTTCAATAGAAACCTCATAATATTATTCCATATTGGGATTCACCATTAAAAAAGAATGCGAAATACAAAAATTCGTAATTTTCTAATGAATGGTTTGTAATTTAAATGATAAAATGAAAATGATAAATTAATGTTGAATAAAAAAGTTGGTTTTTTGGCAATAAATACTTAAATAATTGGTATATTTCAGTAATTTTTTTTTCAAAAGATAGTTTGTAAATGGCCAAACATAAATAGCAATCAACTTTTGCGTCAATTTCTTTTTTAATAATTAATTATTAATTAATAAAACATTTTATTTTTTTTTAATAGAAACATACATTTTTTTTTGCTTTTATTAAATTCACCATGGTCTGAAACCCCACCACAATTTTTTTCTTTCCATTTTGACTGTTAGTTCTCTATTTTTTAGCGAAAATGTAAAAAACGCTCACTTTAAGGGACCGTATAGTAGACTACTTTTGAAAACTATCAAAGATTAATTCAAGGTAAACTAGAGGTGTGGAAAATCGCAC
This sequence comes from Linyphia triangularis, assembly GCA_963978545.1. Classification (NCBI taxonomy): domain Eukaryota; kingdom Metazoa; phylum Arthropoda; class Arachnida; order Araneae; family Linyphiidae; genus Linyphia; species Linyphia triangularis. Next base: position 9,321,259 of record OZ021723.1, on the reverse strand, counting down.
AACGTTCAATTATCGTAAAATAGGGTGAATAGGAACAGCGGGGTAAATCGGAACAGAATTTCTTGAGATTACAAAAAAAAAAATAATATTATTTTATACAAACAAAGCAGTTTTATTTTTTGTATGTATATTTTTAATCTGTCTAACGTGTTTGGAATCGTGGAACATATGTTTTGTGTGGTTTTCAACAGTGTCCTTTTTTAAAAAACAAAAAAACTTCCTTAAATTACATTTATTTAAAACCACATTTTTTAAGCAATTTCAATAAGTTATCCTTTAAAAATTTTACTGAATCAGGTGATTTTTTTCATTTTATAAATAATTTCAACGATCAAGTTACATTTGGGTTTACAGTGAAATGTTTCTGTAAAATAATCACACTTTGCTGAATACTGTTTACTAATGCCTACATTTTATTATTTATTAATTTTCTAATTATCAGTAGTATACGTTATACTTCTGCAATTACAGTTTTCGATATTTTATTTATTTCGTGTGAAGAATGCACATATTTAAATTGTAAATAAATTATGTTACTTTTGCTTTTACTTGCTATTTTTGTATTAATCTTAAACATGTCACTATAAATTCAAGTAGTTTCTATGCAATTTTAGAATATTTGTATTTTATAACGTCGTGAAACGCCTCACTGACCGTTCGATTTCTCCCTCTGTGAAGTAGAACCTTAAAAATACCTTTCATTTTATGGAAATTCTCCCTGAAGATAAGTCAAAAAATGGTCAAAACATTTTTGCTCATAAGTGACGTGTTTTTCAACATAATGCATTGAAATTTGGTATATAGAGTAAATGATGTATTCTGAATCGAATGAAATGATAAAAAATAAGGGTTCGTATTGAAATTTTCGAAGATAGCGTTACTTTTACTTAGTATACGGTCCCTCAAGAAAAAAAAATGCATCAGATATATAGAAAATCGTAAGCAAAACATTTTGGTGCAAACCGTAAGATTCTACGGTAATTAGAACCGAAGATATAGCCATCGTTCTGTTGTTTTTTTTTGCGTACTGTACCTATTTCTAATTGATGTGCGTAATCTATTTTTAAGATTTTCTGTTATTTTTGGATCACGGCCGCATGTAAAAAAAGCTGGTGCTGACAAGCTGTATCAAAATCTGTAAATTCTACTTGTTTATTCTTTGAACTGCTTATTACAAGCCAACTCCCGAATGAATGAATTATTTATAATATTTTTTTTGAACGAAAACTCATAAATAAAAAGAGTGCGTTAGAAAGTCTCCTATCGTGGTAGTGATTCTAACTTGGTTTCTGACTTATTATTTTGCTTTTGTAGCGCGATTCAAACCAAAAAGCAAAATTCGGTAATAGGTAGAATTTTTAATTTAAATACGGCATTGCTGAGATTAGTTTGTCAAAGGAATTGCAAACACGTAGTCTTATGAAACTATGAAAGAAGTATTCAATTAATTTATGTATCACTTAATGGCTTAATTAAATTTATAATATACATGTTTTATTATTTGGTTTTATTTCTATTAGCATAATCATCTATTTAGGCTTGAAAATATTTCAAAAGTAGTATGATATTAAAAATAAATTTCATGTGTTAATCTGAGTTGGTTATATTTTGGAAAATATACTAGATATATTTTTATGATTCTGTTATCAATTTTTTCATGTTATTGCATTGATGTATGCAATTTGTCCAGCTTATTTGGAATACGTGTAGTGAAGAATTAAAAGAAAAAACTATTCGAAAGACTGCGAAGAGAAAATCTGCATAAAATCCTAATTAAACCAATACATCTTTTCCCACTATGCTTTGTAAACAATGCGGAATAAATTTTCTTCAAACAATTTAGTCGGAACCTACAAACTGGCCCTCATACCAGCCTGTTATTCGTTGGATGGTAATTTTTCTTCAATATTTACAGCAATAACAAGCTAAATGGTTTAAGTGATAAACACCTAATAGCTTTCATAAGATAAACGCTTCCAAATAGCACTATTCCAAATATGCTGTACCCCATACATTTCAATTTATTTGTAACATAAAAAATAGATAAAATGAAGAACTTATCATCAATATTTTATGCCATGCTGGTGTTATCATTGTTAAATTATGTTTTAACTTCACTGAGTGGACAATTCATTATAAATGCCTTTTTAGAGCGTCGTTTAGATACCTGCATTTCACAGTGCATCGTGTCAAACCGAGTTTTACGAAATGGATTAAACATGATTCTTGAATTTAAATATGCTGTAATTTTCAGCATTTGTGCCTTTTGCTGTATTTTATACCTCTGCACACTTTAAGTTCCATCCGAGCATTCTCTTGCTGAGCACCAGTGTAATTTTTAGGGTTGTTTGGGTAGGTCCGGGCAGTGTTCCATCTAGGCCAACAGAGAACACCAGCTTTATCAGTGGTATTCCTTTTAGTAATTGAAAATGGTCTGTAAAACTTTACATTAAAAACATTTTTTAAAAGGTTAACTTTAGTGGATCATCACAGGCACGTGAGACCAGCACAAAGCAGATCCAAACACACAGTCAGACGTGGCACACGTCACTGGTTGTTTTAAGTGCAAGATAATATTATCTGACAGATTTAGGGAAAACGTGAGCAACGTAGTCGAGCCCGAGACTCCTAGGGCAGTAGACAGATTTGCTCACCCCTAGGCAAAAGCAATCACTAGTGTTTAGATGTTGTATTTGTCTTTAGTACACGAGACCACCTCAACAGACACATGTCGCCACCTACATTCGTTTCTAACTACTAAACCAGTCTACAAAACATTTCTGACAAAGTTCATACAAGTTCTTGAAACTTCTGAAAAAGTACTCCTTTGAGACTGTCTTAAGTTCCTTGGTAACAGTAGCTTGAATGTCTGAGATGCTTGAAAATCGGTTTCCTTCAGTGTTAATTTCAGTCGTGGAAAGTGGAAAAAATCTGCTGGCGCTAGAAATACTAGTATTACATCCTTATTCCCCTGATCTAGCGCCAGCAGATTTTTTCCACTTTCCACGACTGAAATTGGCACTGAAGGGAAACCGATTTTCAAGCATCTCACGCATTCAAGCTGCTGTTACCAAGAAACTTAAGACAGTCTCAAAGGAGGACTTTTTCAGAAGTTTCAAGAACTTGTGTGAACGTTGTCAGAAGTGTTTTGTAGACGGCGGGAACTACTTTGAAGGACAGTGATGTATTTATCAGCAAATATATAATACAGTGATTTATATGACATTAGTCACCTTACCTTTCGGTCTCCCCTTGTATATGGTGTGTCCAAATAGAAATCGACATTGAAACACTGATTTCCAGCGAGTAAGAAAGGGAGTGGAGGGTTTTAGTGTAGAAACTCCTAACGGATCCAGTTTACCACGGTGTCCTGTACGTCCTTGTCACAGATGAACCTCCGATCTCACTGAAGTTTTTTTAACTCTTTAATCCCCGTAACGGCCCAAACGGCCCAGACGGCTGAGTTCCATTCCGGCCGTGTCTTTTCACTTACAATTCCTACCCCCCTTCTTTGGTGGACCTTGGAGGTCCGATACCATTAACGGCTCACTACAATGGGTCAGAGATTTCTCTTCACAGCGGGAGGGAGAAGAGGGGCCAAGGTATTCTTGCGACTGTCGTCACACTAGGGTGGGTATAACAGGTGGTTTTCATTCTTTTCTTTGGAAGCCTTTCTTTTCACAGCTTCATGTCCAAAACACAAATACTTTGTACTACTAAAGAAAACAAACAAAACGCCTTGAGGATTTACTAGTTGTCAATCTCTATCTGGAAACCAGATAGCGAAGAGAGATAAATTACCCTTAGCTTAGCAGGGGGTCTATTGCCCTTCTCTCTAAATGCTGCACTTGGAGGGGTGAAAATGGTTTTTCTTTTCGGGCGGGAACCTGGTCCCTAAAGGATATTCCAGAAAACTGCATTGGGAACTAAAGAGTTAAGGGGTCGAAGATATGGGAGTCGCATGGGGAGATAGCGGGGCTGTAGGGAGAATTATGCCATAAAAATTCCTCCACAACCGAAATCATGGCCCAGTTGCCCACAATGTACATCTGCCCAGAGCGTGGCAAATCCTTGATTTTTACGTTTGCAGTCTCATAACGCTGATACACCGAAATATGGTGAATTGTGCGAGACACCCTCCTTCATCCTGAGATATCTTTCTGAAGCAAGCTCTCCCTCTGCACGAAAAAATTCGATAATCGCTCTTTGTGCTGATCTGGAGGAATCCGTCATGCACGAGCTACTGGAAATTCTCCAACAATGGGGATATTGATGCGAAAAGGTTAACTACCCGAGTGCAACTAGGAATACCACTACGTCATCTATCGGCTGACAAATTTATCAACTGGAATTTGATACACCACCGCATCAGGTAAGGTCTTCTTTTCATTTGGGCACATCCTATACTTCGATTAATCTGGTCAATATGCCATCAGGGTGCTCAGAAAACCAATATTGATGTCTTTCTCCTTTAATCCCTAGTGGAGAATAGGACTAGTATTGTTTCCATGACAACGTACAATGTTAGGCAAATTGGATGGAGGTACTCTTGTGATACACAATCGTCCTTCAAATTGCGTTATTTACCCATATCCTCACAAGCAAATCACTTACTATCCGTTTCATCCACTAACAACTGTTGTATGAGGCTACAGCTTAATTGCTTAGGTACTGGTAGGTGTGCATAATAACGTCCACTCAGTGTATGGATACAAATGAGCGATAGAAAGGTAATGCAGTGGCTTTGCGATGTGTAGGGGAAGATTACGAAGATGAAGAATACGCATCGGCAGAGTATGAAACTGGAGAATATGTAACAGCAGAAGACGAATCTTCTGAAGAAAGCAGTAAGATATCTACTTCCTCTGCAGTGGCAGTAAGAAATAACTTTCCAGAAACGTGGTTGTTTGAGCTGGAGTTGGTTGGGTGAGTAGAAATTTAAAAAAAAAAAAAAAAAACGATTTTAGAGACTAGGATATTGTTATTTTTTTCCCACTTGCTCTCAAAGCCACTGCACTGCCTTTAACATCTAAGTTTGAGTGGTAATATTATTCGATTTTGAAAATCTATTTCATTAATTTAGGGTATTGAGTGCAAAATGAGATTTTATTTTCTTGAATAAATGCAGTGGCTTTTGCTCTCACCAAACCGATATGGTTTTAGTAAATGGATGTTCCAGTTTCCAAAACACAAATATTTCTACGTCACTTAATATTTAAGGTGTACGTATACCCTACAATTCACGAAAATCGATAAGAATATTAATTTTTTTGTTATTATATATTAATATTCTCTTATACTTTAGCTTTCAAACAATACTAAACATGTGAAAATATCCTTAATAGTTTTTAAGTTACAATCAATTACAGGTAGGTACTTCCCCTGTTAGATACCAAGTTTTTAAAACTTTAAATCTGTTTTCTGACGAACTGTATTTTGATTATTTCACGTTTTATTCAAACAACGATAATTCAACAACAAAATGTTCAATTATAATTTTTTTTGTATCATAGTAATCTACATAATAGGATAGATGTTTTGAAACTCAATTATATAATATTGGTTGAGAAATTGATTTTTTAGGTATTTTTAAAGCTTAGAATTCCTTGAAAATATTGATTTTTTTTTTTAATGTTTTCACACAAAATAAATTGTAAAACAAAAACTCTTCTCTATAAGAAACTTAATTGAGATTGAAAACGTTAAGAATAATATTTCGAATGGTTTCCAAGTAGAATTGCGTTTCTAAGTAAATTAGAATTTGATATATCATTGTTTGAAAAAGGTACTAATTATCTAATTAAAGCTTAATTAACAAATTAACAATTGCCGAAATTTAAATTTTTGTTATGAAATTATTTTAATCATATACTTTCTAACTAATCTAGAAAATAATTGGATTTTTAAACTCAGAATTTAAATAAAAAATGTTCTAGGGTATACATACACCTTAATATTTTAGAAACGTAAAAATTCGAAACGGCAATTGTATGCGTTTTTGTCTTCATACACATAGGACAAAAAAATTATACTAGTAAACGAGAGCTCTAACTATTCCCATATATTTTCATTTATATATCATCCTTATAACCAAGATTTCAGGTTTTTACATAACATTTAATTACAACTTCGTGGTCTTACAGTTATGAAAGCTTAAAGTGCCCAATATAACAAAACATAAAAAATTGATTCTTCAGCCTTGTCAAATTCTTCGTAAAAAGTAACTTTTGATTAATGAATTACTATGCCACAATTGTAGCACTAAGGAACAATTAGATATAATTAAAATACGTTAGGTTCCAAGTAATTACAACAGGTTGTCTTCACAGTTTTAAATTGTATACTAATTAGAGACTTCAATTAGTATATATGTTCTTTACCAATTAATTTGGTAATAATTGTTTTGAGCATGTTTTATATTTTCACAGCAACAATGTAGCATTTGAAGTGTTTATTACAAAACAGTATGGTAACTATATAATAAAAAAGCATTAGTAAGGCTATATTAAAAAATAAGTTGTACCACATAATTGTCAGTCGTTAATATATTGTGCAGGAATACATAAAGCTATCCTTTTATTCCAAACTCTGGTGCAGAAATCTCTGAAGGCTGCGAGGTTAGCACTCAGGCCATGCATGCCGGGGGTAGGCATGGGTGTTTGTTGTGGTTCGGAATCCACGTTAAGCTACAGGTACTGGTCTGATTAGCCATTATTGTGCTCAAAAATAGGTTGTTGAGCATACAAAGAAACCAATCTGGAATAGATAATTATGTAAAAGCCATTGTCAGTGTTTGTTATTGCTAAACAAGTTGCAGTAAAAAAGTGTTTTCAACACTATCAGTACTCTCTGCTTTTAAAACAACTGGTCATCACATGTTTACAATTTTTATTGTTGATATAGAGTCATTTATATCCACACCTGCATCTGCGACCGCTGCTGACGGGAGAGTCGAGAAGATTTTTCTTCCAAATAGCGCTATAACAACGCAATCGGCAGTGGACGTAAGACAAAACTTCCCGGAAACTTGGCTCTTTGAGATGGAGTTAGTTGGGTACGTAACTGCATTTGAAAAAGAAAGAAATTTCTGGTGTTGATAGGTGCTGAAACCACTGGGTATTCGATATTCAGAAGTTCAAAATCTGTAGCAAATTCTTTGAAACAGTCTACACTAAATGCACTCTGGTTGATAGTATTTGCAGTAACAAATTCTTTGAAGCAGTCTATACTAAATGTACTCTTGTTGTTAGCATTTCCTGCAGCAAATTATTTGAAGTATTCTACATTAAATGAACTTTGGTTGATAGTATTAGTGTTGATACAGTGGCTTATGTATTGTTAACACCAGGAATTTCTTTGGCTAGCCATGCATAAAGTCCGGTTGGAAGGGGTGAACCCAAATGCCGTATTGACAACGTAGAAGAACTTATCAGAAGCATGAATCTTTGAAATGTAATCAATTTAAGTACCAAACTGGATTTATAAAAATAAAATAAAACGGCTATTGTGGTTACGTCGAAGAATCCTCCGGTTTGACTTTAGAAAAATATCATATTCAATGGGATTCAATTCCTTAGGCTTAAACTATAAATGCTTCAGACATGCGACGTGCCACTTATTAATTTGAATGTCCCTAAACCATCGTATTGTATTTCTGATAATTGTATGCATTTCATTTAATATTTGACTGGGAGAGTATTACCATAGTAACTTAATGAGTAATCCACAATCTGACCACAAATTGAGTTACTCCTGGTATTTAACTGTAACTTCTTGATAGTTTACGTTTCTGTTCTGTTATGCAGATGAAAGGAAAAGATGATCAGGAAGATTTTCTTCCTCAAAGCGTTTTACCAAGCATTAGTTTGTGAACACGTAAATCTAAACGCTTTGAAAACATTGCTGATTGAGATGAAGATGGTTGGGTATTAGAGTTGTTAATTAAAAGAAAGCTCTTAAACCGCGAGCACCCATGCTGGAGTGTTGCTATGAGAATATATAAAGCAACCGGGCATTTAAGATCCAGCGCGCTTGCTCGCGCGTTAAATATGAATATATATGCTAAAGCCACTGCATTGCCTAAGTAATATTTCATAACTCGGAATACTATATAGTTAGTTAGTTTTTTTTTCAAAATGCTTTGAATGGTTGCTGCATTAGATTAAGTAGTATATAGCTTAATACTAGTCATTAATGCAGTGACTTGTTATCAACACTAGGAGAATTCGCGTATGAAGATGAAGTTGAAGGCCCCGATGCTGCACCTGTTAGGTTTGCACTTCCAAAAAGTGCTATAACATCAGAATCTGCTGTGGACGTCAGGCAAAATTTCCCGGAAACATGGCTCTTTGAGGTGGAATTAGTTGGGTACGTAAATGAGGAACAATAGAATAGTAGTCATTAATGTAGGAAAAATATTATCAACACTAGGAGGATTCGCGTTTCAAGATGACGTAGGAGGTCCTGATGCAGCATCTGTTAGGATTGCGCTCCTAAAAAATGTCATAACTTCAAAGCCTATAGTGGACATCAAGCAAGATTTCCCGGAAACATGGGTCTTTGAGATGGAATTAGTTAGGTACGTAAATGGAGAACTGTAGAATAGTAGTCATTGATGTAGTTAAATATCATCCACACTAGGAGGATTCGCCTTTTAAGATGACGCAGAAGGTCCTGATGCAGCACCTGTTGGGATTGCATTCCTAAAAAATGCCATAATTTCAAAGTCCATAGTGGACGTCAGGCAAAATTTCCCGGAAACCTGGCTTTTTGAAATGGGTATGTAAATGGAATTTCAAAGGTGAAATTCCGGGTGTGATTGGATGCCAAAGTCACTGCATTGCCGCTCTATAATTTCATATTGGATTAGTCTGTCGGTATGCTTAGTCATAATGGACTGTTATAAAGGGGTGTGTGTGTCCAAAATATCCGATTTTGATAACTCTTTTTATCCCGTGTTCATTATTTGACAGTGTCTTGGGCATTGTTAATTTTGGAATCTGATATAGTAGGCCCTAATGGAATCCATCTTACATCTATCCACGAAGTTATATAACTTCGCCGTCTGCTATGGAAATAAGGCAAAACTTCGGTGAGAAACCATTTGATAGGAGAAATAGTTTGGTATGTAAACGTGTAAATGGAGTTGCGAATTATTGCCGATGTAAATTTTCATATAATGACCTACTTAAAAGAATAGTTGGTATTCTTAGGACAGTTTTTATTTTTTTGAGACACTAATGCGGTTCTTTTTGGTTTACACACCAAGAGAAATCATCGTAATTCCTGAAGGAGAAGCTCGATGAATTCGTCTCCCCCAAAATAATCCGTATGACTGCGCAGGCACGGTCTGTTGTGGACGTGCTACTAAACTTCCCGGAAATATGGCCTTTTGAGTTAAAATTAGTTGAGTATGTATCTGGATTTTAAAATACGTAGATAGTTTATGTTCTCGGTGAACATACAGTTGTCCTTCCTTGTCATAAAATGAAAGTTTGGTATTCATGGATTACAGTTCGTTGGATCATCCATCTACTTGATGGTCTAGTACAGGCTAGACTAATTCTGTATTACTATACATTTTTCTCTTGAGAAACTGGCGAGACCTACTAGCTGGTAATAAGTGCAATGTATATTTATGCTTTTCCATAATCATCATTTGACTCGGATGACAATCTTTCTCAATCTTATAGTATGCTGGATTGTATTAACTATTTCAAGTGATATTAAAATTATAGGATTCCTATTTATGATGGAATATGGATTTTTGTTTTTTATAGTAGGTAGAGGTCCTCTTTCCAAAACGCTATGCAATTAATTTTTTTTTATAAGGGAAGTACTTTGCAACAATAACTTTTATATAGACACCATAGGTGACAACTTTAAATCACAATCTGCAGTTGGCTTGAGAAAAAACTTCCGGGAAACATGGCTGTTTGTAATCGAAACAGTTGGCTGCGCAAATGGAGTTTTAAACTACTAAAAACTGGTAATCGCGAAAATTGCATTTCCTTATAAAATAATGTTTGATTGTTGGCTCATTCTTCATGGATTTTTGGCGTAGATCTTGTACACTTTTAGCAGGTGCTTTTTTGCGTACTTTGCAATGGGAGAAGATCTGTTATATTTTCATTAGGCCTCTTCTTTCATATAACCTATCCATTTAACATTTTATGCCTTATTGAATTATTTAATTTGAATGGGGCGGGTTATGTTTGTTGTATTCACTCGCTTGGATGTGTACGTTGGAGGTGTATGGATTTCCAGTTGTTACTTTTAATACTTATCCTTTTATATTTGTGTTTGAATTTTGGTTTAGTCTATCCTCTGTATTGGAGATAAAGAACATGTTTGCAAATCTGTAGTTTGTTTGTGAAAACTTCAGATAGATGAACCACTATCTACTTATCTTACTTCTTATCTTGTTGAAGAGTAACATTATCCCTTCGTTTTTATCCAGATTATTTCGATAGGGAATTACACACATTTTTTTTTATTTTGTAACCATTTAAAAGTATAATATTTCATCAAGAAAAATATATCATAATATATAGTGTAATTGGATCCATTTACTTCCATAATTTAGGTTTGTTGTGACTTTCAAAAGCTACTGCTGTCAAAGTCGTGACCAAAGTAAAAAAAAAAAAAAAAAAAAAAAAAAAATCCGTACAAACAAATTGCTGTTCATAGTTATAAGAAAATATTTAAGTTAATGGTATCTTAATAAACTGCCTTGAGGGTTAAACTGATTTATCAATGTTTAAAAGCTTTTCGTCTGGATATACCAGAACCTCAGGGAAGACCAATAATGATAGTACCTGCTGGACCTGGGACAACTCCCTCTACGATAAGTGACGTCACAGCCGTGTCCACTGTTGATGTGCGACAAAATTTCCCGGAAACATGGCTGTTTGAAATGGAACTTGTTGGGTACGTAAACGTAGTGATTTAAGGGAGAATAATACTTATTAATGGCGAAAACTTAATCATCTTTCCCATTAAATAATGTTTATTTTAAGTTTGTTGTTGGATACTTGATGTATAATCTCGTAGGTTTATAAGCATAGATTTATACATTTACTTTACAAAGGGAGCTCAGATGATCCACTATATTCTTCACTATGGTTGATAACACTTTCAATATACCAATAAAGATCTTCGCTTACTAAAGCTCTACTACTTTTTCTGGTTCCATGTGGTCTTTATTTTAAATTGTGCAACTAGTACGTGTTAATACAAAACTTCCTGGAGTTGTTTAGGATGGAAATTATTGGTACATGAATGAGTTCGTGCAGACATTTTTAAGCCAAGAAACTTTAGATGTTCATATGTATTTAGGTGTTAATTATAAATGTTATCTTCAGTTACTTATTTTTTGAGAAACTCTAGAAAAACAAACTTGTTTACTTATCTTTACTAGCTATTATATCAACTGGTATTAACACCTAACTTCTGCATTTTGATTTATCAGTCTCATCTTTAAAAAAAAATATTTTTTATATATTTCGCACTGTTTTAGTCTCGTCTATCTCTACCATATGATCCACGAAACAAGTCTTTTGCATTTGCGAATTTTACTCCAAATTAGTTAGGGTTAATTAGTTGTCCTTAGTACTCTTCATGTTTAAAGTTTTTATTGTTGATATAGAGTCATTTATATCCACACCTGCATCTGCGATCGCTGCTGACGGGAGAGTCGAGAAGATTAATCTTCCAAATAGCGCTATAACAACGCAATCGGCAGTGGACAGTAAGACAAAACTTCCCGGAAACTTGGCTTTTTGAGATGGAGTTAGTTGGGTACGTAACTGCAGTTGAAAAAGAAAGACAAATTTCTGGTGTTGATAGGTGCTGAAACCACTGAGCATTCGATATTCAGAAGTTCAAAATCTGTAGCAAACTCTTTGAAACAGTCTACACCAAATGTACTCTGGTTGATAGTATTTGCTGTTAAAAATTCTTTGAAGCAGTTTATACTAAATGTACTCTCGTTGTTAGTATTTTCTGCAACAAATTCTTTGAAGTGTTCGACATTAAGTGTACTCTGGTTGATAGTATTGTTGGGATAATCACATGATCAATATCCACCCACTTCCTTCATAGTAAATCAACTGTCCTGCGTGGCAGTAGCGACCTCTGGTGGAACTCTTTTTGTAACCCCTTCTGCGCATGTCATATTCAGATTGCTTGTAAGCTCGCATCTTAACGGATGTAATGTTTTTCTCTTCTAATAACTTTTAAACTTAAAATCTTTATGTCTTTTCTATGTTCATAATGAACAATGTTTGATGTTATTCCTGTGTCTGTCTGTGCGGTGTACCACTGCTAAGCCATATTCTAATAAGTATTAGCGTTGATACAGTGGCTTATGTTTTGTCAACACCAGGTATTTCTTTGGCTAGCCATGCATAAAGCCCGTTTGGAAGGTGTCGTAATGTATTATGACATTTGTTTCATAGAGTCTAAGGAGTTTTGCAATGAGCAAAGTCTACACACACCCTTCAATTATTTGTGTATGTTACACACTTTTTCAAATCAAGGAGGCGGGTTTTTCTCACTCTTCACCTTAACCAATATCTGTTTGTTGGGGAAATTCACCAATGTAGGACTCGCACGTCGCTGGACTCACAGCAAATGAGAGAGCTTTGGTCGGGGGGAGCGGTCCCTGTTAGGGGGAGGTGCAAAGCACGGGTCACGAGAAGGGAAGGAAGAGGAGATGGAAGTGAGCAGGATGGTTGCTGGATGCTAAGGTGGACTAACGGTGACAAACCAAAAAGACGGAGGAGACCGGAGAAAGGATCGGAGATAACTCTGATGCAGTCCGCTGACTACCCGATATACGCCCCTGACAGAGGTACCCTTAGCCCAGACAGCAAACTGTGAGTCTTTTACACTTTCCTTACCTACCCTTGGCCAGATATGTTTACATTTTGATTAGGATTTCAACCGGCATTGTGCTTGGTTTGGAGGAAGCTAGATAACCCTTTAATTGTATGCTCAACTTTCTTGTTTATTACTTAATGCTTTGCGTTGTACAAATAAATGAATGCGTTATCCATCAAGTACATCTCTGTGGTTTTTTGCAAAGTGTATGCATTTCCATTGTACTACACTATACGATCTAATAGGCCCATGGGCTTTACGGCAGAAGGTATGAACGCAAATGCCGTAATGACAACATAGAGAAGAACTTATCAAAAACATGAATTTTTGAAATGCAATTAATTGAAGTACCAAACTGGATTTATAAAAATAGAATAAGACATCTATTGTGGTTACGCCGAAGAATCCTTCTGTTTAACTTTAGAAAAATATCATATTTAATGGGATTCAATTCCTTAAGCTTAATTTATAAATGTTACAGACATGGGATGTGCCATTTAATTCGATTCAAATTTGATGTGAGGGTTAGTGATGACCCAAGGACCTACCATTAAGGTTTTAATCAAAATCGCGCATGTGCATAGGGTAGCTGCCACTGAAAAAATCATATTTTTCAGTAATTGCTAAAAAACGGCTCTAACGATTTTGTTCAAAATCGCTATGGTAATGCCTCCTAAGGTGCTGAATATTCTAACAGGTACAAAATCAAATCAGAAATATCCGATATGTGGCGCTTCTCAATGGAACTTTATAAAAATTATTTATCTTTTTTTATAACTGTCTATCAGATAAAATGTTTTTTAGAAGCTTGCTTATTTTAATGATATAGGAATTACATAATTTTTTTAACATGTAATTACTTTCACGGTTCAAAGAAATAACACAACATTTCAATGTATGGTTATAAAAATCCATAACTAGTTTATTATTATTATTTTTTCATCGTCTAAAACATGTAGGAAAGCAATTTGTTACAATAAAATTGATTTATGACGTTTGGCCAAAATAAAGAGCTCCAGAAACCATAGTTCAAAAAGTATTCGTACAGGTAAAAGGGGGGGGGGGGGGGGAAAGAAGAAAAAAATTGTAACTAAAAGTTTATATTTTTTGGATATATTTTTAATTCAAACAAAACTATTCTATTTGTCACGAATTTTAACTTACTAAAAATTTCAGGTAAAGGAAATCATTCATATTTATAAAAACCATTGAAAATTACTTTATTTTCTAATTCGTCATACTTATTTCAAATATCCACCTAAAAATAAAAAATATATATTTACAAAATGGTTAAAGCAATCAAAAATAATAACAATACTTGCGCTCCAATAATCCAAACTTTAATGCCAAGGGAGAAGTTGCAACAAAAACGTAACAACTTTATTGATTTCTTAGAAACTGTGAATAAATTGCAGCCTACACATTACTGAATATAAGTCTATGCCATACGTGTAGTGTCATTATAAAATTAATGCCACTAGAAATATTTGTTGATTTAAAAACCAATAAACCTTTTATTTTTACTGTTAAATAACTGATTTAATCTAAATCTCGAGTAACGCCAGATAGCAATTGTAGTTTTTGTAGACGCAAAACATGTATTTTTCACTCTCGTAGAAAGTATTCATGCAATTAATGTACTTGGAAGTGCAATCAATGCCCACAATTTGGAAATAGTGTAGTGTTGTTTTATAATGTAAATTTATCTTTGCTCCATAATGTCTATGGAATTAGAAAATATAAAAAATAAATTATAAACAACTTGCGACTATCCTGCCAGGAACCAAATGATATTTATCCGATAGTTTAAAAAAACTTTTTTTACACGAAAGTATTTGAATACTATATCATAGATCAATAACAATTTGAGCAGAAGTCATCACGTTAACAGGAAAAACTCAAATAATTTGTCAAATGGAAAAAAATATATATTGAGGAACCAATTATTGTATTTTAAATTCACCAAGACTTCATTTCCATTGACATCGTTTCAATTACATTCTGAAGTCTCAATTGAATGGTTGCACACATAAAAAATTCAGCAATTTCAAACTGAACTACTTTAGTCTAAAAAGTTAAATATTCATAATCACAGACATAAATACGAGCAATGAAGTCAAACCTTTCTTCAAAAATATTGGTTGCTGTTATGCCAATGCTCCATTTGTTGGAATTGAATAAAACTGCGGATTCTCGTTACGAAATAACATGAGGAATCGATGGAAATTTAGTAAAAGACGTATTGAAGGCACTTGGTAAGGAATACGAATTGATGCTTCCTGCTGACGGGGAGTATACGGTCGAAAAAAATTCAACCGAAATTGGACTGGTGTCATTGGTATGACGGCACGGGGTGAAGCCGACCTGGCTTTTGGTGGCCTCGGTTTTACACTCGAGAGACTAGAAGGTGTAGATTTAACCAAACCATTACTGACTTGCTCTCTGACTTTTGCGATTGGGAGAGCTGAAAAAATTCGACCGAAGACCCCTTTCTTTTATCCGTTTTGTGGCCCAGTGTGGGGTTATTTCTTCTTCACGTTCTTCGCCATAACTGCAGCCATGTGGTTGATCTTCAAGAGGAAGCATTCCGTTGGGAGAATAGTGTTTGAACTCAGTGGTATTATTCTGAGACAGTCCTTCACGCTTAGTGTGAATTCGTGGAAGTCTAAATTCTTTATGGTAGCCATCTTCTTGTTTGGTCTGGTGATGACATCTGGGTACATGGGTATTATTCTATCTTTCATGACGGTACCCATGCAAGGAAAAACTGTCAAAACCTTTAAGGAACTTTCGGATGCAGTTCTAAAAGGAACCCACAGATGCTACTTATCCAAAGGTACCCCCATTGTCCCCTTTTTTCTTTCAACCAAAGACAAACATCTGTACCTTCTGGGAAAAGAAATCCACCGAAAGAAGTGGGTTCGTGGACAGAGACGACTATGATCCGACAAGTATGATCAGTCCTTACGACGCCGTTATTTCGGTTAATGTGATCTTAGACATACTATTCAGTGAGTACCGATCAAAGTACACTGTTAAAAAAAATTGTCCACCTTGCACCAAAAATTGGTTCCCATTTAGCTGCCACCAACATTTGGTGCTTAGTTTCGCGATTTAATGGTGCTTACGGTCCGAGGTTGCACCATTAAATCGTGAAACTAAGCACCAAATGTTGGTGGCAGCTAAATGGGAACCAATTTTTGGTGCAAGGTGGAACAAAATTTTTAACAGTGTACTTGATATCCGAAGAGAATCTAGGCTGGGCAGCTTAAACAGTTGCTATGAATCGCAAGTTCTGCTGCAAGAAAAAACTGAATGACATCCTGACGAGAATTTGGGAATCGGGAATGTTTCATCAATATATTATGGAAAAGGCATCTAAGAACTGGTTAAGGTATAAGGAAGTGAAAGGAGAAGAAGAACATACAATTACTATTGAAGACATTTCAGGAGCTTTGATTATTTTATGTGCAGGTTGAGCGATTTCAATTCTAACACTTTTAGCAGAGATATTGGTTTTTAAGTGTGCTTAAGTAATCATCTCTACTGTTGATTAAAGTGAAATATTATGTTTGAAATCCATACTTAGAAGATTAAAATAATTACTAAATAAATTGGAACTTTTTAAGCACAGAAAAAATAGATCGATTCATACAATCTAACCTCCACCTGAATGTATGTAGGTCGCTATCTTGAAACATTCATTTTAGGCTTTAAATTTTTTTTAAATTTTTTAAAATTTTATTTAAGATACATTTGGGTTATTGAAAGCTGAGAATTTGTCCTTTAAAAAACTATGATGGTTTAAGAAATGTATGAATTTTTCAAAGATATATTTCAACGTGTATATTACACAGAGTTTCATTACTATCTTAAATCATGCAGATATGAAGTACATTTTGCTTTGCATTGTCTTATTTTTAGGTCAATAATAATAATAATTATAACAAGATAAATGCACCCCACTGTTAATTGTTAACATAATTATTAAAAATAAATGAGTGTTTTTGTACATCTACTACTTTTGTAGAATGGAAAACATAAAATTTGGTTTCCATTCTTAAAATAAAAATGAAGTTAACCACTCTTTAACCACAGTTTTAGTATACCGAGATTGTAGGGAGCAACTTTTAAATTCTATTTTTATTAAAATTTATTGAAATGGCAACGTTATTTTGTGTTTCAAACTGAATAAAAACAAAAGTTATTTTAATGTGTCTCCCTTATTTTTCTGATTATTGTTATTTATTATATTCATTTGTCCGATAAAAGGCTCTAATATTATTGTAATATATTATTACTGTCTATCGGGTACCGTGAGCAAGTTCTGCGCATGCGCGATTTTAAAGCGGAATGTTGTGTAATATATGAAAGGATTTTGTCTTGTCTGCATTTTTTAAATTACTTGTTTATGCATCGTTTTGTTGTTCAACGTTTTAAATTTCCTCCTGTTTATATTTATGTTTTGTGTTGATGTCAAATATGTATTGTACTCAGTGGGTATTACCAGTTTGATTCTATTTAATGAGTATAAATAACACTTTAACATCTCTGTTCATTAATTTCTTTGTATTTTATAAAAAAAAGTCGTCTGCACTATAGCTCTCATATTAGACTGAGAAGCGACTGCAATTTTTGGACCCCATCGAACACCATTCTGATTTTTTTTTATAGAAATTAGAGAAAAGTGAGTAGATTAAGAATCCACTGGTCTGCCGTGGCAAAACTGGCCGAAACTGGTCAAAAATCGACTTTTAATAAGTTAAACTAAATCCAATTGCCAAATGAACCATAACTTGCCAAATAATGAGCATTTTTTTTTTATTTGGTAACCCTCATTCTTTAATTATCAATTAAGGTTGCAGACGATTCAGATATCTGGCGACGGTCTACTTGCATCTATTAAAAGGGAGCCAAGTTGGCAATAAGCATTACGTCACGGATGACGTAACTAATGTTACCAATTTGGCTTACTTTTAAAAGATACACATTTTCCAAGCCAGATCTCAAAAATCGTTTGCGCCTTTTTTCATTGAAAATCAAAATACAGGGTTGCCAGACGAAAAAGTTTTTTCTCTTTTTGGCAAGTTATGACTTATTTGGCAATCGGATTTTAGTTCAACTCATTCCAAGGCGATTTTTGATCAGTTTCGGCCATTTTTGCCACGGCAGACCAGTGGATTCCTAATCTACTCACTTTTCTCCAATCTCTATAAAAAATTCAGAATGATGTTCGATGAGGTCCGAAAATTGCAGTCGCCTCTCGGACTATGTATATAACATCTGAAAGTTAATTTACCAGCACAATTAATTTACCACTATACTTACAACAAAGAAATAAATAACAAATTGAAAAACAACTAGATAAGGCATATTTTTCAATTATAGCAACTTCGTCAGGGGGTGACTAACATAACCAAAGCCAAAATACGAGACTTTTTCTGTATATGCCATTGCAAAAGCCTAAATGATATGTTACCCAACATTTCTCGTTCCACAGCATGGTTTGAAAGTCAAAAACATTAAATGTACAATGAGAAAGGCAAACTTAAACATAATAAAATTTAAATTCGAATGGATAAAAACTTGAAAAAATTCGAACCCATACTTACAATAATTTTTGTAGCAAAAGATTTTTGGAGTTTTTGAAAATCATTTTGAATAAAATCCAAATACACGAGCGATCTCTGATTATTTATGATAATGTAGATTTACTAGATTTTTTGCATAACAATAAAATAAAAAAAAAATAAAAAAAATTAACAACTTCGATTTCAAAAATCTTTTTACCAGCATTCCACGTGATAATCTTTTGGAAATTTATGTTGACATTTTAAAACTTATACTTACTGATAGTAATTTATTGTTTACAGACTGGGGGGGGGGGGGGGATTAATTTGCGCAAATTTAATATCTTAAAAAACTTAATTTTTAACGGAAAAGATTTCGTTTCACAAAACAGAGGGATTCCTGTGAGTTCCAGTTTCTAATCTGCCTTTACCAATTTACACCTATATTTTTTATGAATATTTTTTCTTAAAATAACAGAAATTAAAGGTATCAGATTTATTGATGATTTAATTCTGTTTGATTTTGACAACCATGAATTTTTAAAGGATATATATATCCAATAGAGGTCTGAAATATCGATACTATATCGTAGAGAAAAAAAATATCGATACATCGATATATGATTTTTTTTTTATTTGATTTTTAATTTTGCCAGGAAAGAAGTTTTTTGGGGCAAACTTCTACTTTTCATAAATTTATGCCAAAATTGTTTTAATAAATAAATTATAAAAATTGTTTTAATAAATAAATTATAAAAATTGTTTTAATAAATAAATTATAAAAATTGTTTTAATAAATAAATTATAAAAATTGTTTTAATAAATAAATTATCAAAATTGTTTTAATAAATAAATTATCAAAATTGTTTTAATAAATAAATTATCAAAATTGTTTTAATAAATAAATTATCAAAATTGTTTTAATAAATAAATTATCAAAATTGTTTTAATAAATAAATTATCAAAATTGTTTTAATAAATAAATTATCAAAATTGTTTTAATAAATAAATCATAAAAATTGTTTTAATAAATAAATTATATCAATCAGATTAAATAAAATACATTTGGATGTCAATGCATAAATTCCAAAGAAGAAATTTTGAAAAGTAGTTTATCGCATATTTTGCTGATAGAGATGTTTTTAATATTTAATATTAGATGCAAATTCTAGGCACACGTTGGCAACAGAAAGGCGATATCGCCGACCAAACAGTATAATGGTTAGCATACTAGCTTCTAGACCGCGAGGTTGTCGGTTCGAGTCCCGTGTAAGGAATGGGTGTTTGTAAATGTATGTTGGCTTGTCTAATGATGAATGTTTCGGCGCATTATAGCCCTGGTGTTGCTGACGGGGCCATATAATCTAAAAATAACCAACCAAGCAAAGGCGCTATGTTAATGACTACTAATAAATGATCTTTTCTTTTCTTTAAATATTGTTTTCTTTTTGGTTAGGGTGCCATTTTAACTGTCTCTCAGTCAAGCCCAAACATAAATTTTGAAGTTTTTGAAAAGGGAATAAAGAAAATCGAAAAAACACATGGAACTACAAAACGATCATCAAAAAACTAAAAATGCTTGAAAATATCGATATATCGGTAACTTGTATCGATATTTTTACTGTCGATATATATTTTTTTAAATATCGATAAAAATATCGTCGCATCGATATATCGCCGACCTCTAATATCCAACTGCTTTGACCACTTGAGTCGACAAATTCTAATACCAAATCTGCTAATTATCTCGACATTAAATTTGTTATACACAGTAACAATATTTTCACTGAAATATATGATAAAAGATCGGATTTTAAATTTGATATAATTTTTTTTTTTTTTTACTAATTTCTTGAGTAATCTGAATAAAAAGATTGTTCATAACATTTTCTTTAATCAACTTAATAGAATAAAAAGGATTTGTAATCATTTGAAAAATTTCAAAGAAAGCTACGACAATTTATAGATTAATTTAATTAAGAATAATCTCGGAATACATTTTTAAAATATTGACAAATTGACTGAGGATTTTATTTCAGACCAACAAATGGCTCAGGGTGTTATCGAATGATATTCAAGTGTGTTATTTTTAGGATACGTATTCAATCCATCGATATACAGGGTGTCACAAAAGGTCATGTCCAAACGGCACACATGGTTGTGTCAGGTCATGAGGAAGCAGAATTACATAGGAAAGGGGGGTCGGAAACGCGATTGTAATCCGCTAGAGGGCAATAAGCTCTAGCAGACGAAAGCGCGGGCAGTCGGATTAATCGAAGCGCGGACGTTGCAGAGAGCCGGCACAGTACTGAGGCCACCACGATCCCCGGACCTAACCCCCCTGGAATTTTACCTCTGGGGATACCTGAAGTGTCTGGTGTACGAGACACCCGTTCCATCGGACATGGACCTCATCGCACGTATCGTTGAAGCGGCGGCACGTGTCCGGGAGACTACTGGCCAATTCGAACGAGTTCGCGATTCCATGCGTCGCAGATGTGAAGCATGCATCGCAGCTGATGGGGCCAATTTTGAGCACTTACTATGATTTGTAGCATTTTCTTTTTTATTTGGTACTGTTTTGTTGTAAAATAAAGATTTTTTACACCGTTTGTTATCTTTTCTTTGCGTGACGGTTACGATGAAATTTCACTGTCAAAATTGCGTTTCTGACCCCCCCCCCCCCTTTCCTGTGTAATTCTGCTTCCTCATGACCTGACACAACCATGTGTGCCGTTTGGACATGACCTTTTGTGACACCCTGTAGATAAACAACTGGATAGACTGCCTAACGCTATATGAAACACCAACAATTTCTGCAACTGGAGAACAGGAGGAAGCATTGGAAAGAGTGAAATTGGATTACCTACCTAGGAAACAACAAGATCAACTGAAGGACCTTATAAATCTACACAAAACGTTGTTTTCTGGAAAAATAAAAAGAGCTAAAGTGAGGGAACATGTGATAAAATTGAAGACTGAGGAGGAGACGATGAAACCAAAAACTTATAAGATACCGGAGAACTTAAAGAGGAAAGTGGATGCACAGATAGACGAGTTGTTAGAGTTAGGACTAGTCGAACTGGTTGTAAGTGAAATAGCACACCCGGTAGTATGTGTTCATAAGAAAAATGGGACAATAAGGTTATGTATAGATTTCAGAAGTTTGAATGCTCTTACTGTGCAGGACGCGTATCCAATGCAGAATATGATGGAGTTGTATTTCTTAGTAGGGAAGAAGAAATTCATTACTCTACTTGATATGTTGAAAGGATAGTGGGCTATACCCATGGAAGACAGTAGCAAACATCTAACAGCTCTCCGAACTCATCGAGGCCAGTACCAATGGAATGTGTTACCATTTGGATTAAGAAACGCTGCAGCAACCTACCAGATAGCTATGTCTAAAGTGGTCCAGACTATGTCTGACTTTGCATGCGCATACATCGACGATCTAGCAGTATTGTCCGATACGTGGGAGGAACATTTGAAGCATCTGGAAGAGGTTTTAAAAAATTAGAACATTTCAATTTCTCCGTGAATTTACGGAAGTGTGAGTTTGCAAGACAAAAGGTAAAATACTTGGAACCTGTCATTGGTTCAGGTCAACATGCCCCTGACAAAGAGAGAATAAAGGCAATTCAGAGCTTAGTAGCACCCAAGTCCAAGAAGCAACTGAGGAGTGCATTAGGGTTGTGCAATTTTTACAGATAGTATATTCCGAACTATGCAAAGATCGCTCTACCATTAACGGAGCTTACTTAAAAAGAAAGTGCCTAATGTCATTCCATGGAGCGAGGAAGCTCAAAATGCACTCGAGTAGTTGAAGAGAGCACTCTGTGGAATTACAGAATTACAGGTCCTGGACATAGAGAAATCGTACTATTTACACACGGACGTATCTCAGACTGCAGTCGGATGTTGTCTAGGGCAGTTGGATGGAGAAGGCAGCATTCGTCCCATAGCTTTCGTTAGCCAGAAACTGAATCCAACCCAACAGAAGTGGTCCACAATTGAAAGGGAAGCTTATGCCATTATTTGGGCTTTGTAGAGATTTGAAACTTTACTGTGTGGTGCAAAGATTTTCTTACTGACGGATCATAATCCCTTAGTGTTTCTCACGAGTGCTGTACGAGTGTCCGAGATTGCAATGATGGGCGTTGGCTATTCAGCGCCATGACATTGAGGCAAGCCCATCGATATAAATAAACAACTGGATAGACTGCCTAACGCTGGGAAAATGAAGCCGTTGCCAGATGCCGTTGGTGGGATAAAAAATACGGATTGCTGAGGATTGAAAAGAAAATTTTGGGTTGTACCCAGCAGAAATGTCAATAGTAGACCTTAATTAGTAATAATGTGCAAAAAAATATATACTCTAGCATTTTACAAGATTTTTCGCATTTCCATCCAACTCTAAAAGGGAACTGTGATTGGTTAATCTTCCCACCAGCTTCGCAATCCCCGGCGCGTTTTTCTCTTTGCATTGACGATGGAGCAGTCTATCCAGTTGTTTATCTATATCGATGGGCAAGCCACGTCAAAGGATCCAAACTAAGTAATGCAGATGCGTTTTCCTGACTGCAAATGTAAACCTCAGTTAACAAAGAACTTTAAGGATATTTTAGATTAATTGGACTTTAAAACATTTTTTCGGTTTGTTATTGGTAGATAAGCAGTATATTTAATTAAGACTTTGTGTTCATGGAGTAGCTTTGTATATGTATAGTTTTAAAACATGGAGTAGACAGTGGGGTTTGGTGTACCAGGTGACCCTTAAGTTGTTTTAGTCGTTTTTGATCTTAGGATCCAATATGGCTCTGGAGGAAAGGTGTCAGGGTCACGTGCCTATTTTTATAACTACTTCTACTGTGACTTAAATTGAAAAATTGAGTATTAAAATTGCGTTTTTTTTTAAGTGGTTGGTTTTTTTATTTGTGAATAAAAATCACGACTGACAGGCACTGATATCGATTTATAGAACTTCTTTCTCGTCAACCAATGTTCTATTCAGAATTTATATTCGATGGCACATAAACTTGTAGGTTTGGGAGAATTCAATATTTTTCCAAGTTGTTTCAGCAACTTTAATTTCTTACCTTGGTGTAGAAAAAGATATACCTAATAATAAATAATATTACTTAGCTCTTTCCAAATGTAAAACGAGTCAAAGAAGAAAAGATTGTAATAGAGTTCTAATATCTAATGGGATAAAAATTATAACTTTTGGTGAAGTTTACCTTCCAATAGCATTAGCTTTTGTTTGGTGTTTGGCGAAAGTCACTGCATTTCGGTTCAGTAATATCTTAGCAAACGTTTCAATTTGAACAAGCATATGGTGCATAGTTATAAAAGAAGGAGGCATATATTGATGATATTGAACCTTGAAAGAAAATTCGCAATTCAAACTGACAAACGTTGTTTTGAAAGGGTTTCACATTCCACTGGCTTTGAAAGCACGGTCTGCTGCGTTATTTGCAGCCCCTAATGCACCAGGGGCACCTGCAGGTGCCAATTACGTCGCAATCAGCAGTTGATGTGAGGCAAAACTTCCCGGAAACGTGGCTCTTTGAAATGGAACTAGTTGGGTAAGTATAAAGTGTAGTACATTGTACTTCAGCATTTGATGGGATAATTAAAATGGTTTCAATCTATAAACTACTTTTCAGTGCTGTTTATTGGTACAGTACCCCCCCCCCCAAAAAAAAAAACAAGAACGATGGCTATATCTTTTGTTCTAATTGTTGAAATAACAAACAAAAGGTACCGTTGTAAATCGTGAAAGGTTTTTAATAATTGTAAGTAGTTTCTTTTTTTTTAACATGAGGGGTCATCTACATATTAAAACAGAACCAAACTTAAAAAGTTCAATAGCAACCTCATAATATTATTCCATATTTGGATTCAGCATTAAAAAATAATGCGAAATACAAAAATTCGTAATTTTCTAATGAATGGTTTGTAATTTAAATGATAAAAAGAAAATGATAAATTAATCTTAAATAAAAAAGTTGGTTTTTTGGCCATAAATACTTAAATAATTAATATATTTCAGTAATTTTTTTTTCAAAAGGTAGTTTGTAAATGGCCAAACATAAATAGCAATCAGCTTTTGAATCAATTTCTTTTTTAATAATTAATTATTAATTAATAAAGCAATTAAAATTTTTTTTTGAATAGAAACATATATTTTTTTTGCTTTCATTAGATTTACCATGGTCTAAAACCCCCCCATAATTTTTTTCTTTTCATTTTGACTATTAGTTCTCGATTTTTTAGAGAAAATGTAAAAAACGCTCACTTTAAGGGACTGTATAGTAGACGACTTTTGAAAACTATCAAAGATTAATTCAAGGCAAACTAGAGGTGTGGAAAATCGCATAACGTTCAGTTATCGTATAACCGATAGTTTAAAAACTAAGAAACACGCTTTAATAGGAAAGTGAATTAAAAAGTAGAAGATAATTTTAAATAAGAATAGTGATTAACAAGAAATATTTATTTTATCGTAAAAAAGCGTGGGGTGCTTGATGTCAATTTTTGTAAATATTTAATGACAGATATTGGTAAAAGTAGAGCCATTATGAAAATATCTTAAAAAGCACCCCACGCTTTTGTACGATAAAATAAATATTTCTTGTTAATCACTCTATTCTTATTTCAAACTTATTTAAAAATATCTTCTACTTTTTAGTTCACTTTTCTTAGCGTTTTAAAGCGTGTTTCTTAGTTTTTTAATCTATTGATTATTTTCTAATTTTTAGTTTGATTTTCTATTAAAGCGTGTTTTTTAGTTTTTTAAATTATTAATTATTTTTTCTTGAAACTATCAATTTTTTTTTTTTTTTTTTTTAATTTTCTTTCTTAAATTCCATTTATTTAAAACAACATTTTTTAAGCAATTTCAATACGTTATCCTTTAAAAATTTTACTGAATCATGTGACTTTTTCATTTTATAAATAATTTCAACGATCTAGTTACATTTGTGTTTATAGTGAAATATTTCTGTAAAATATTCATGCTTTGCTAAATACTGTTTACTAATGCCTACATTTAATATTTATTAATTTTCTAATTATCAGTAGTATTCGTTCTATTTCTGCAATTACAGTTTTCGATATTTTATTTATTTCGTGTGAAGAATGCACATCTTTAATGTTGTAAATAAATTATGTTACTTTTGCGTTTACTTGCTATTTTTGTATTAATCTAAAACATGACACTATAAATCCAAGTAGTTTCTATGCAATTTTAGATTAATACTTGTATTTTTTAATCTTCGTGAAACGCGCCACATTGACCGTTCTATTTCTCCCGCTGTGAAGAAGAACCTTAAAAATACCTTTCGTTTTATGGAAATTCTCCCTGAAGATCGGTCAAAAAAAGGTCGAAATATTTTCGCTCATAAGTGACGTGTTTTTCTACATAATGCATTGAAATTTGGTATACAGGGTAAATGATGTATTCTGAATCGAATGAAATGATAAAAAATAAGGGTTCGTATTGAAATTTTCGAAGATAGCGTTACTTTTACTTAGTTAACGGTCCCTCAAGAAAAAAAAATATTGCATCAGATATATAGAAAATCGTAAGCAAAACATTTTGGTGCAAACCGTAAGATTCTACGATAATTAGAACCGAAGATATAGCCATCGTTCTGTTTTTTGTTTTTTTTTGCGTACTGTACCTTAAAGCCAATATTTATTTTGAATAAAGAATTTTCGAAATCGGATATGCTCATGATTGGAGAGCTTTGTCTTTCAAGTTCCTAAAAACAATAAAAATGCAGCTGTATTTAACAGGTTATTTATAATTTTCATTAAATAATTAGGATAGTCGAAAATAATGCTCACATTGTACCTGGACTAGTTTCTTGAAATGAAATATAATGCATTAGTAGTGGATGATTCCATTTACGGCTGTAGACTTATTTTAAATTTATTTACTCCAAGGTAAAAAAAAAAAAAAATGAAAGTATCTGGTGTTACTTAAATAGAAAAAAACAGTAACAGTCACTTTATAAATTGGGAAAAAAAAATTACCTCACGAGGTATCGAACTCGGATCGCCCGTACAGGATTCGGGCAGTTGCAGAGCAAAATCTCTACTAGTATATAAGCTGCACATAATACTTTAGAGCCTGTTTTCTCGGAATCTTCAGGCTAGTGCCCTTTATTGCTTTACAGTGTGGATACTCTTAAGGTATACTATCAATCTGCCGAATTTCATCCCGATCTGAATTTCCGAGACCGTAAGGTCTCCTTGTAAATGTATTACTGCAATGGATTTATACATTCTAAACACATGATTTTTTTAAAACTATTTAGCAGTAGTTAACTGTTTAGTAGGAAGTATAAATTAAAATATTGTTGGTTAACTATGTTCATAGCAGATGTGGAAAATAATTTATAACTTTTTTAATAGTAAAAAAAATGCCTTATCGTTTGTGTCGTCTCAGTAACTTATACAGTACGGAAAATATATATATATTCGAAAGATGACTATGTCTTCGGTTCTTATTATAGTAGAATCTTGCGGTTTGCACCAAAATGTTTTGTTTACAATTTTCTATATATCTATTGCACATTTTTTTTCTTAGGGGGCTGTATACTAACTAAATTTAACTCTATCTTTAAATATTTTAATACGAACCCTTATTTTTTATGTTTCCATTCGATTTAGAATACCTTGTTTACCCTAGATGCCAATTTTCAGTTCATTATGTTAAAAAACACGTCAGTGGGCTTTTTTTTTTTTTTTTTTTTTTTTTTACATTTTTGCTAAAATATCAAAAATTAAAATGGAATGAAAAAAAAAAAATCTGGAGGGGTTTTCAACCATGATAATTCTAATGGAAGCAAAAAAATTACATGTTTCTATTTAAATAAATTTAAAACTTGTTTTGTTAATTAATAATTAATTATTAAAAAACTGTTTAATACGAAATTTGCGTGTTATTTATATTTGGCCTTAAGCAAACTATTCCTTGAAATAAAAATTTCTAAAATATATTAACTATATAAGAGTTTCTCGCAAAAAAAAAAAAAAAAAAAAAAAAATCCTTTTAACATTTATTTATAATTTTTTACACATTTCAATTACTAACCGCAAAATTATGAAATTTGGTATTTAGATGACTTTTTGGATTCTAAACCTAAATATGGTATAGTATTATGGGGTTGCCATTGAACTTTTTAAACTTTGGTCTAGTTTTAAAATGTAGATGACCCCTCATGATAAAATATATATATATACAATTAATAAAGACTTTCCACAATTAACAACGGTACTTGACTTTTGTTATTTCATTTGTTAGAACACAAGATATAGCCAACGTCCGGATTTTTTTTTTGCTTACTGTACAAGTATTTTCAACTTAGAAATCCTTCTTTCAGTGTATATTGCTCTACGAGAATGCTATATCCTTATATATTATCAGTTATAGTGATTGTGACCAACCTAAAAATATTTAAAAAATAGTTCATACACTCCTGAAGAGAATGATGTTTTTATCTTATTCCTCAGGTGATTAGAAATCCACAAAATTACCTGTGATTTAAACATCACTAATGGGCGTAACACTTTGAAGCGTCTGCTTAAAGTGCGTTTTTCGAGCACTAGTGTTTTTCACAGATGTTGCATATTCAAATCGATATATCTCCAGAACCATTAACAATTGGATATTGAAATTTTTGGAGCATTTAATTTTTATAGTTTTAAACATTTTGTCTACACGGAATTTTATTTTTTTAATTCTGTTTTAAAATATAACATTTAGCGTAAAAGATAACATAAATAAAAGAAAAAATTTCAATATTTTAACTTTGAGAATTTTTTAATTTTTTTTTTAATTCACCTATCAAAATTATGTGAAGACAAAATTTTCTTTATATAATTATGTATTACAGAAAGCTTTCACTTTAAAAAAAAAAAAAAAAATTTCTTGACTTATATCAAAATACGCAAACATCAATTATTATGGATTTTTCTTGGTTTTTAAATGTTTTAAACAACTAAACACAATATTTAAAAAAAACATTTTCTCAAAGATATATAAATAGTATCTCATACACAAAATAAATTTTTGACATAAAAATTGTACATAAATAAAGTTTTATTTTCGGTACCGGACCCCCTTAAACCTTTAAACCCTTTTGTATACCGACTATCTCACCCTACACTGTACTAATCCTATCCTAACCATTGATATTTCTTATCCAGACCAAGTGGTCAGTTGTCGACTGAGAAGACTCTACCAGACACCATCACCGAATGGATCGGCGATGCCGTGTGCGTCAGTCCCCAGGACGGCCTCGGGATCTCCGACACAGCATCTATTCGAGGATTCCAGCTCTTCTTCATCTCCTACACTCTTCCCATCAGCGTGATCAGGGGAGAAGAGTTCACCATCGTTGTGTCCATTTTCAGTTACGCCGACGGAGCTCTTCCGGTGAGGATCGTTTACCTAATATATTGTTAAGAATTTTTGTATATTTGTAAATATTTCGTAGTGTTTTATTTTGTAAATAGGAAAATTTATGTACATTTTGCATAAGGCAGTGCAATAGTTCGTCTTAAGTTGGCTTCCCTGCAATGAGTCTCTTGATGCTTGATAACGAGTTTTACAGAGGTAACTCTGGGAAGCGAGTTTTAAGGAGCAGGGCATTTAACATTATGATAATGGCAATCTCGCCAAATTGGCGAGATAGAGCCAAGTTGGCGATGGTTTTGGAGACTAATTTTGTCGCCAAATTTGGCGAGAAATCGCCAAATGTCACCAAAATTGGCGAAAATTTGGCGACAATTTCGGTCCCCATGTACATGTATAGGACTTTTCGACTACGATCTGGAAAGTTCTCCAAATATCTACCTCTATACTAAACTTCAACTTAACTAGACATCACTTAGACGGTAGATCGTCACAGTGCTCATAGGTATTTAATCCATTTTGGCGGAGTGAAGACATAATTCTCGCCAAACCTTATAGCCTTTTGTTCTCTACAGGGTTGTGGTTTGGCGAACATTATGCTTTCACGCCGCCAAAATGGATTAAATACCTATGAGCACTGTGACGATCTACCGTCTAAGTGATGTCTAGTTAAGTTGAAGTTTAGTATAGAAGATTCACCTGTCCTATATAAGGCTGACCAAGAGAGCGGGGAAGTTATTTACTACACGCAAGCAGTGTAGTAAATTATATTTATACTTATAAGTAAGCGATTATTTTCGAATTATATTAAGTGATCGAATTTCGCGTTTAAGTTTTACAAACCCCAAGAAGCATTTTTAGGTATTATATGAGTCAATAGCAGAATCTATTTTATATAATAGACTGAGAGGCTAGTGCAATTTTTGGACCCCATCGAACATCATTCTGAATTTCTTATAGAAATTGGAGAAAAGTGAGTAGATTACGCATCCACTGGTTGCCGTGGCCGAAACTGGTTAAAAATCGACTTTTAATAAGTTGAACTAAATCTAATTGCCAAATATGCCATAACTTGCCGAATAATGAGCTTTTTTTTTTTTTTATTTGGTAACCCTCACTCTTTAATTTTCAATTAAGAAGGTTGCAGACGATTCGGATGTGTGGCTATGGCTTACTTGCATCTTTCACAAATGAGCCAAATTGGTAAGAAACATTAAGTATCTGATGACGTAACTGATATCGCAAAATTTGGCTTACTTTTAAAAGATACAAGTTTTCCGAGCCAGAGATCAGAAATCGTTTGCCCTTTTTCTCATTGAAAATCAAAATGCAGTGGGTTGACAGACGAAAAAGTTTGTTCTCTTTTTGGCAAGTTATGACATATTTGGCAATCGGATTTTAGTTCAATTCATTCCAAGTCAATTTTTGATCAGTTTCGGTCATTTTTGCCACGGCAGACCAATGGATTCTTAATCTACTCACTTTTCTCCAATTTCTATACAAAATTCAGAATGATGTTCGATGGGGTCCAAAAATTGCAGTCGCCTCTCGGACTATAACTAATATCGATAAAAATGAGTGCTAGGAGTAACTAAAAACGTAAGCAAAAAAGGAAAAATGCAAAATCTACCCCATAATCAAAAGATGCGTATAAGTTACTTAAGACCAAATTGCCAAATGATCAACATTAAAATATAGATTTAATACATTATTTTTAATTTTTATTTCAACTTTACTATAGGAAACGTAGAAATAAAAAATCAAATCAATATTTAAAAATCAAAAGATATTTATGCATGTTTAAACTAATTCTCATGATTTAAGTAAATAGAACAATGGGATATTTCACACTTGGAAAGTTTACCCTTTTTCTACTCTACAGGATGGCAATTCGAAATCTTTGTTTAACTATGCTCAGCTTTGTGATAATTTGTACTGATGATCAGCGTCCAGACTTTTTGTTATTTTACATATGGGTTATTCCATGATGGGTTAATACAGATTTGGAACATTTGACCCAAGTTCAACCCCTGAAGGTTGGTTATTTAAGATCGAAATAGCTTACTTTTTTTAATCCTAGGCTAGCTCTTATTGGCCTGTGTACCAAACATTACAGAGCTGTGATTACATTAAAAGTTGGACATCGAGATATTCTTTGTTTGGATACTTTCGACCTTCTTTTCGGCTCATTAAAAGAACTAAATTTTAGTGTTGTTGGCTGTATGAGAAGTAGGAGAATTAGTGATGAGTCAGAAAAAGGGCTTCGCTTTTGTAGGAGGTGCTGGAGTGCTAGGATGACCATCCCACAATTTCATCTTTGGTTTTTCAAAATCATCCATGCAACAAAGTAATAAATGTTGTTTATACACTATCTACCAATAAGAAATTGGACGCCTGTGATAAAAGCAATAAACACAATTTATTCAAATTCAATATGTGGTTGAGCCTCCAAATGAGGCAATTTCAGTATTAGCACTCCGGGGCATGCTTTCCACAAGTGTTTGGACAATGGACAGTAATATTTTCTTCCACTCGGCTTGGAGTGGACTTGTGCGTTCTTTCATCGATTTTGGACGGTTGCTGCACCCCTTAATTCGGCGATCCTATTCGTCCCAGAGGTGTTCCAAAGGATTCAAGTCTGGACTCTGAGCAAGACAGTCCAGGCGGTTCTGCCCGCTGTCATCATACTTATCCATGGTGATCCATGGTATTAGCACTCCGGGGCATGCTTTCTACAAGTGTTTGGACAATGGACAGTAATATTTTCTTCCACTCGGCTTGGAGTGGACTTGTGCGTTCTTTCATCGATTTTGGACGGTTGCTGCACCCCTTAATTCGGCGATCCTATTCGTCCCAGAGGTGTTCCATAGGATTCAAGTCTGGACTCTGAGCAAGCCAGTCCAGTCGGTTCTGCCCGCTGTCATCATACTTATCCATG
Source organism: Linyphia triangularis (assembly GCA_963978545.1). Classification (NCBI taxonomy): domain Eukaryota; kingdom Metazoa; phylum Arthropoda; class Arachnida; order Araneae; family Linyphiidae; genus Linyphia; species Linyphia triangularis. Next base: position 9,289,440 of record OZ021723.1, on the reverse strand, counting down.
GTGATCCATGGTATTAGCACTCCGGGGCATGCTTTCTACAAGTGTTTGGACAATGGACAGTAATATTTTCTTCCACTCGGCTTGGAGTGGACTTGTGCGTTCTTTCATCGATTTTGGACGGTTGCTGCACCCCTTAATTCGGCGATCCTATTCGTCCCAGAGGTGTTCCATAGGATTCAAGTCTGGACTCTGAGCAGGCCAGTCCAGTCGGTTCTGCCCGCTGTCATCATACTTACCCATGGTGAACCTCGCAACATGACAAGTGTCATCTTGGAAGTAACAATGATCCAAACCGTAAAATTGCCGCCGTGTAGGAAGCACATAGTTATCTAGATTAGTGGAGTAGTAGTCAACGTTGAGACTACCATGAAATGGGATCGAGGGTGACGTAGATCGGGACTGCAGATATCCTCAATTGCATGAGTGTCCAAATACTTATTGGTAGATAGTGTATAATGGATAACTAATAGAACAGGAAGTTTTTTTTTTTTTTTAGCATAATAATTTAAAAGAAGCGAAATAATGCTAAAATATGATTGGTTGTAGCTTTTAGTTTCAGAAAAAACATGATTTTGAAGGATATTTCTGATTATGAAAAAGGATGCAAATGGATTTAAAATATCCATCGTTTAATCTCGGGAGATCGTTCAGATATCGGCAAATTAATTCCTAACTAATAATAATAATATATCGAAATAGGAACAATCGCCAAAAGTTATTAATTCACACACGCACACACACTAAATGCACTACATGTAAACTAGGATTTAAAATTTCAACTTTAATAGATAGAGCAATCGAGCGCGCATCTCCTTGAAAGAACTTTTCCGTAAATCGGAAGTAGCGGCAATTTAGCTATACTAACCTTCAACTTAACTAGACATCACTTAGACGGTAGATCGTCACAGTGCTCATAGGTATTTAATCCATTTTGGCGGCGTGAAAGCATAATGTTCGCCAAACCACAACCCTATAGAGAACAAAAGTCTATAAGGTTTGGCGAGCATTGTGTCTTCACTCCGCCAAAATGGATTAAATACCTATGAGCACTGTGACGATCTACCGTCTAAGTGATGTCTAGTTAAGTTGAAGTTTAGTATAGCAGGGCGCATTAAATCGAAATCTGGAGCATGAATCGATATTTGGAACATCGAGGATGTCGGCGTTGTATCGATGTAGTGCGTTACATCGGAATTCTGATATTTCGCAAACGATGTTTCTTATAAATCGCATCGTCGATTTTAGTACTAAATCGATATTTGCGTTAAGTCGATATAAAGCACAGTCCTAATAACTAATTTGGCCATTAGAAGAACCACATTTGGTTTGTTTTGACTTTGAATGGCTTTGGAAAAACGGGTTAGAAACATCAAAAATCAAATTCTGGGATGGTCCGTACTGGCGCTCAAAGCCTCATATATAGAGATACCAAAGTCCCCACATTATATAAACTGTCTTAAGTCCCCTCACTTTAAGTTATCAAAATGTGAATACATATAAATGTTCTTCTTTCAGGTTACTGTATCTTTGGACGATCCTCAAGGTTTCGAGGTGGACAGCAAGTCCATTGATGGAGACGTATGCATCCAACCCGATACGACCCAAAATTTCCCGCTCAAGCTAAAAGCCACCACAGTTGGCAAAATCAACATCACAGTCAGGGCAGAAACGGCGCGAGAAGGCAAATCGTGCGGCAGTTCCGACGTGTCCAGCTCCTTCGCCAGAGACGCCATCACGCAGTCTTTGGATGTAGAGGTGAGACAGTTCGACAATAGATAACCTTAAGTGTTCCTTTCTCATGAACATTAATGTATGTCTATAGCTCCCCGCTAGGTTGTCTAGTGTTGTCTGTTGCTATGGAAACAAGATTAGTCCATTTTCTGTAGGGGATTGCTGGAGAAGTACGTCAATGTTGGCTTGCTGAACGCCTTGTTGGCGGAATTCTATTAAATATGAATATAGTTTAAATATAGTAAAAGATTTATCATCACCAAGATGAAAGTCGTTTTGTAACCTTTATGGCGGCTGTTATTTTGCATGCATCACTCCTCGGCGAGTCTAGTTTTTATTAGAGATACACCGAATAGTGATTTTGGCTGAATACCGAATATTCGGACAATGGACAAGCCGAATACCGAAAATTCGGCTGGCTGAATATCTGATGTTGTGTTGTTTCGACGATGTTGTTTTGGTGTTGTGTTGATGATTGTTTCCTGTAAAACTTGTCTTAATTACCAATTTTAATTAAAAAAGGATAATTATTTTTTTACAAATTTTATAGATGATTATAAAAACATAATGAACAAACATTTTGACATTTTTTAAATATAGTATAAGGAAAATGCAATCATATTTGTATAGAGTGGTATTCTACAATAATAATAAATTGGCAGCGAATCGGAAAAAAGGATTCGGACGCCGAATATCTAGATATTCCCCCAAAACCGAATATTCGGTTTAATAGCCGAATGAGCCGATTACCGAATAGATACCAAATATTCGGTGCACCCCTTTTTTTTATAGTTCTTTACTTTCTGATGGAAGTTAATGGTATAATTTAGGATGTGTTTATAAATAACTGTGAAGAATAGAGTTATGCAAAAGCAAAATGACATTTGAAAGATCGATGGTTAAGAGATATTTGTAATTTTAACTGTGCGATTTGAAGTGAAATAATGGAGGGCGGGGACGTGGTTGTTTTACAGTCAGACTGCTTGGGTGTGACATTGGAATTTATGGCACTTCTTTGTTTTTCCAACCCTTCGACATAGTTAATTTTTCTCAGAATTGACATTCTTCTTTTCAGTGTGGTTCAAAGTGACAAACATATCTCCAGTAAAATAAGCTTAATGAATTCTTAAGATATGAAGATAGGTTCTCAAAATAGGAATTTTTTTCTGCAAAAGTTCTATTTCATCTTACTTCTTCTTTGTTGTATTCTTAAAACATGGAAGGGTCATTACCTCAGCAGCGATTGTGAAACACTATCGGCTAAAGATTTTTTTAATTTACAATTCGAATGGTTTCTTCCAATGTTGGTTCCAATGTTTCTCTTAACCCTTTAAATCCCACGGAGTCTACGTTGTGGGTTTCACAAAACCTAGATGACTTTCCATTTGAAAAAACTGGAAATGAACTCGCGCGACACGTTCTCCTGTGGGCCACACCTGGGTTTCCTGAGGGGGGCCACTGTCGACCATGAAAAGATCATTACTATATGTCTACAACCTGCAATAGGGTTGCGCGTTGGGTCATCTACTTGATATGTTGGAGCATTTAGTCGGCATTTTATCAATGAATGAACGCCACCGCTAAGTACTTCACAAGATTCGCATACAAGAAAAATCCCGATTATCTTACTCAGTGTCCAAAGGGTGGGGCAGTTTGACAATGAGTACTCTAAACCCATGGCTCCCCTTTACAGGCTCCACAATTGCCCATTGTTGAGGAACGTCACGCTTCAAACAACTACTTCACCACAGTTTGAAATATCCGTATCCGTCCTGAACCAGCCCATAGCCGACCAAAAGGCGACTGGCTGGGAATTTTTCTACAAGGCGATTTAGGGCGGATTGGGATTTAAATTGTTAATGACGTAATTGGCTGTCGCATTTATACTCAATAAAGCATGTCTGTGAAATAAAAAGTCTTCTCTTTACGCAGCTCTTAATACACTTAATATTGATTTTATAGCAGCATTGCTAAAAGTATGGGTTGCACTTTTAATAACAACCAAACAACCAAATGTGGTGAATGAATGTACTAAATGTTATTACTTACGAATATTGCATCTGAATATTTTGGATTTGTTGCATTAAGTTGTTTCATGGGTAGTAATTTACAGTTTTTAGTTACTATCCAGTTAGATCAGAAGATATTTTAATATTTGAGGATTCATTCAAACGAAATTATCCCAAGACCAGCAAATATAAAAATGTGTATGCTGGCAACATCCGCTTTGAATTGGCCTACTCAGATCCCTGTCCCATTGGTTACACATTTGGAATGAACTGGGAATATAACCGAGAGCCATGTCACGACGGTCAAAATATATTCTGGAAACATCATGTACTGTCTTGTAGGAATGGTATTCCATTTAGAGGTCAAAAACATCGATTAAAATAAATATGGATACTATATCGTTGCATAGAAAGAAATATCGATAAAATATCGATATACCGAAACATTATATATTTTTTTTTATTTGATTTTTAATTTTGCCAGAAAAAGGAAGTTTTTCGGGGCAAATTTCTACTTTTCATGAATTCATGCTAAAATTGCTTTAATAAATAAATTATAAAAATTGTTTTAATAAATAAATTTTAAAAATTGTTTTAATAAATAAATTTTAATAATTGTTTTAATAAATAAATTTTAAAAATTGTTTTAATAAATAAATTTTAAAAATTGTTTTAATAAATAAATTTTAAAAATTGTTTTAATAAATAAATTTTAAAAATTGTTTTAATAAATAAATTTTAAAAATTGTTTTAATAAATAAATTTTAAAAATTGTTTTAATAAATAAATTTTAAAAATTGTTTTAATAAATAAATTTTAAAAATTGTTTTAATAAATAAATTTTAAAAATTGTTTTAATAAATAAATTTTAAAAATTGTTTTAATAAATAAATTATATTATCAATCAGAATAAATAAAATACATTTGGATGTCAATGCATAAATTCTCATTTATTTTTAAAGAAGAAATTTTGAAAAGTAGTTTACCGTATATTTTGTTGATAGAGATGTTTTTAATATTTAAAATAGGATGCAAATTACAGGCACACCTTGGCAACAGAAACTGCGCTATGTTAATGACTACTAATAAATGAGCTTATCTTTCCATTACATTATATTTTATTTTTGATTAGGGTGCCATTTTAACTGCAATTGTAACTAAATTCCAAACTTTAGTTTTTAAGTTTTTGAAAAGGAAATAAAGAAAATTGAAAAAATACATGGAATTACAAAACGATCACCAAAAAACTAAAAATGTTTGAAAATATAGATATATCGGTGACTTGTATTGATATTTTTAGTATAGATATTTTTAAAAAAATATCGTCGTATCGCCGACCTCTAATTCCATTCCAATCAAAACAGTATAAAGAATAGTCGATAGAAGTCTTCGAAGAGTGGAAAACTACAGCAAAAGATGGGCTCATACCTTATAAGTTTCTGCAATATTTTGACAGAGCTGAAAACATATTTTCCTTACATATAACAAAAATAAGCTTCCACTGCGTTGTTTATGGCTGTAGAAATATGTCTTGTTCTTACTCCCAGGGACGATTTTTAAAGAAAGGCGAATGCAATTTTTAAATCTTTGGTTTCCTGAATGGATGTGTATGTTTGTTCACTGCTGGGAAAATCTGCAGAGGCCAAATTAACCCAAATGCCGTAATCCAGTCGGGGTGAAACTTGGCAGATAGTTTCGATGACAATGCATTCTGTCAAATTTTGGGGGCTGTCACTTTCACAAAAAGGTCGCTTTTATAATCGTTTTGGAATACTAATAAATCCCATTTAACCCATCAATGTTGAAACTGTTTCCTGCTGCCAAAATTGTTTTAATAAAAATAACTAAGAGATATGCGTTTCTAATGCCTTACGTCAGACTTATCAGCTTTTACTCACGTTCTCTTATCCAGATACCAAGCTTAATTCAAACATGCTCAATTTGGCGATATTTAATGAATGAAACCTTTCCCTAGTAAGGTTGACGAGCCTAAATCTTTAAAGGGATAATAAACCCACTTTCCGTCAACCAATAGAGATGAATCTTGGTAAATAGACTCTTTGAGAATGATAATGTATTCAATCAAGTCCGGTTGAGAAAAAAGAAGTTAATAAATGGTTCGAAAGGGATCTTATGAGCTTAATGGTTAAACACTGTGAAATCTCGATCTGGAAGAAGAGGCTCATGAAGTTGGCAATGCAAATAAAGGATTTATATTATAACCTTTGTTTTTTACGGGTTATATTATTATCATGTTGGACGCCAATGTTCTGTAAGAATATGCAATATACAAGGTGAGACCGAAAAGTAAGATGATTAATGTCATAATGATCACTGTATTATATATTTGCATATAAATACATCACTGTCCTTCAAAGTAGTTCCTGCCGTCTACACTACACTTCTGACAACGTTCATACAAGTTCTTGAAACTTCCGAAAAAGTCCTCCTTTAAGACTGTCTTAAGTTCCTTGGTAACGGCAGCTTGAATGTCCGAGGTGCTTGAAAATCGGTTTCCCTTCAGTGCCAATTTCAGTTGTGGGAAGAGGAAAAAATATGCTGGCGCTTGATCAGAGGAATAAGGAGGGTGTAAAACTGTACTCTTTCCGCGACTGAAATTGACACTGAAGGGAAACCGATATTCCAGCATCTCAGACATTCAAGCTGCTGTTACCAAGGAACTTAAGACAGTCTCAAAGGAGGACTTTTTCAGAAGTTTCAAGAACTTGTATGAACGTTGTCAGAAGTGTATTGTAGACAGCGGGAACTACTTTGAAGGACAGTGATGTATTTATCTGCAAATATATAATACAGTGATTATTATGACATCAGTCACCTTACTTTTCGGTCTCACCTTGTATATTACATATACTCAAAGAATACAGTGTAAGTATATGTAATATGTAGTGAATAACGTCAGTAATAATATTCAGTTAGTAATGTCTGTGCAAGCAGCACCTTTATTTTGAATACACGAATCTTGTTTCTATGGCAACCATTCAGAATATCCATCGAGAGATATTCTGTTGACTGTAGATGTATTCGGAATCTCATGATAAGATGGGGTTAAGGGACTGTTAAGGCAAAAATTTCAAAATTTTCTGTTTTTATATTTTAGTGGAAATATATAGTCGAAAATTCTAGCTTTCAGTACATATCTTACTTTTGCTGATCCGAGAAGAATTAAGAATATTATTTGAGTTTTTATAAGCGCGCATATTAGAAATCGTATGTATTTCAATTTCTTAAAATGCATTTTTCTCTTCATGTGTATTTTAATATTTTTAGGGTATTCGATTTATTCCTTGCGATTCAAAAGTTGATGTATTTTTTTTTTAAATTTGAAGAGATTGTTTACTATACTATTTTGAACACTTTTGTGCATGGATTTTGGAATCTGGTATTTTTTTATTGTTATACAGCAATTTTCGTAATGCTTCTATTTAAGAAGTTAACAATTTTTTTGCCGTAGTACCAAAGTTTTACTTTTAAATAATTTACCAATGAGTCAAATTAAAAATCCATGCACAATTATGTCAATATATATTCGATTAGCTTGTACAAAAAAATTGAGACAGATTGCAAAAAAATTGAATCGCAAGGTGCGTTTTTAAAATTACAGAAAAAACGCTAAATTTTTCAATAAAAATTCAATTTCTTGAAAAAAAAATCAATATAAATTTTTGAAATTTTAGGTTGTGTTTCATCTAATTGCTATTGAACTGTACAAAAAATTTCATGAATTTTAGACAAAAATTGAAATTTTTTTATTTTTGACTTAACAGTCCCCTTAAAGAGTTTTATAACTAATTCAATTGCAGAATAACTACGAATGTTTTAAGGCTTTAATTTATTTTTTTCTGATTTCATAATTTCTGTTTTTTTCAACACACAGCCTGAAGGATTCCCAGTTGAGGCAATTGAAAGCATTCTTTTCTGTCCTTTCGGTAAGTTGCGTTTTTTTTTTTTTTTTAAGTGTGCAATTAGTTATTCTAGTGGGGAAGGTAATACTTTTTCAAACTTGGTAAACCGCTTATTTGACGATTGCGATAGCACAAGTCAAATTACTGAGTTTGAAAAAGTATTTTTTCACGTGTTGCATACAACATTTTTTATAATCACGTGCAAATAATATTTTAATGTATACATTAAATATTGTTGGCAACTCAAGTCAATGAATTTCTTCTGAAAATATGTCATTTCAATGACAAGACTATATAATAGTTGAACATGAGGCGTGCGAGAAAATACTTTTTCTCACAAATGCTAAAAAGTTACTTTCCTGCAATCTTTGCAAAAAAGTGCTACTTTCGCCACAGTTTTTGATTAAAAAAAAGTTTAATTTTTTTGCATGTTATAAAAAAAAAATATTTTGTTACAATTAGTATCTGTATTTAATTTGTATGTTTATTAGTTGCATTGTCACAGTGTGAATGAGACAATATCTTGGAACTAATCCTATTTTCATATTTTATTCTGTGCCGACCAAACGGCATAGTGGTTAGCGTGCTAGCTTCTAGACCGCGAGGTTGCGGGTTCGAGTCCCGTGTTAGGCATGGGTGTTTGTAAATGTATGTTGGCTTGTCTAATGACGAATGTTTCGGCGCATTATAGCCCTCGTGTTGCTGACGGCGCCAGATAATATGAAAACAACCAACCAATATTTTATTCTGTAATACAGTAGAATCTCGATCAACCGTCCCACTTTCATCCGGAACTCTCTTTTAACCGACCATCCTTTAGTCGACATCAAAAACCTCCCAAATGAATAATAAATCATTTGCCCTTTTTAAAACCGGGATAATTTCCTTCACACTAAACTTGCATAAGTAATGGTGAGGCTTCTGACCGTTTTTCAAAAGGACTGACATGGTTAGAGCAATAATCATATGCAGATCAAACTGAACTATTGCTCTTAAAAAGACTTCGGGATGGAACCGCGAAACAACGATTATCAAGATTACAACAACAAAACAACAAAGTCATGGATAACCGGGCTCTTCACTTGTATCTATTGGTGATAGAGCGTCTCGTACGGCAATTTCCAGATTGGCAAGTGGACACACGAAGAGTCTCTTGTACTCTGAGGGTAGAAAAACTTACGCTGTCTGCTCCAAATATGAAGCCCAGCAGGCCTCTGCCGAACATATCCTGGACTGCCTGGGTCTTTCCAAAGAGGACTTATACGCTACACTACTTCTTGTCATTGACTTTTTGAGGGTCAACAATCTGTTGGATCTTGTCTGACTTCGTCAGACAGGTGGAGGATAAGAAACAACAACAAAATCTCATTTCCAACAATTGTGTCATAAAAAAAAAAAAACATTAAAAGCCCTGCATTCAATAAATGAAAATAATTTAATTTTTATTATTTTTTACAACTCTCTATTATCCGGCATTTTCGCTTATCCGATCTATCTTCGGTCCGAATTAAGTCGGTTAATCGAGGTTCTACTGTATTTAAAATTTCCTCATACCCTTGAGGTAGAAACGCGACGGTTCCTGCACTGCGTGTTGGTAGCGTACTGATCGTTCATAAGCGACATTTTTTCCAGAGGTATGAATTGAGGAGGTGAGTCTGTATCATCCTTAGACGTGGAAGTTTCTAATGACTTCTTTGTACATTGTCAATTACAATAAAGCATGATTTTAGTCTATTAATCGATAATCTTTTGACAGTTCCATCACTGTCTATATCGAAGTATTTTGGTGCTCGGTATTTGATAATATAAGGACCAAGATAAACTGATGGCATCAGAAGGTTTCCCGTGCAAATAACGACCATCACTGTCTATATCGAAGTATTTTGGTGCTCGGTATTTGATAATATAAGGACCAAGATAAACTGATGGCATCAGAAGGTTTCTCGTGCAAATAACGACCATCACTGTCTATATCGAAGTATTTTGGTGCTCGGTATTTGATAATATAAGGACCAAGATAAACTGATGGCATCAGAAGGTTTCCCGTGCAAGTAACGACCATCACTGTCTATATCGAAGTATTTTGGTGCTCGGTATTTGATAATATAAGGACCAAGATAAACTGATGGCATCAGAAGGTTTCCCGTGCAAATAACGACCATCACTGTCTATATCGAAGTATTTTGGTGCTCGGTATTTGATAATATAAGGACCAAGATAAACTGATGGCATCAGAAGGTTTCCCGTGCAAATAACGACCATCACTGTCTATATCGAAGTATTTTGGTGCTCGGTATTTGATAATATAAGGACCAAGAAAAACTGATGGCATCAGAAGGTTTCCCGTGCAAATAACGTGCGGGTCACCAATGAATAAGAATGATGAAACAATCGTTACTTTTACCTTCGAATACCCTTTAATCACTTAAAAAAAATATATTAGAGGACTTTATAACAGAAAGAAAAAAGAACATAATTTATTTTTGAATCTTTCAAGATCTGGAAAATAACTGAGTTTCTACTTCACAAGAGATAAATAGTTTCCAGAAATAATATAACAGGTACTACATATAATGAATTCCACATATACTTATATTGATTACTTTTACAAGCTAATGAAAATTTTAGAATCTATGTGAGAAAGATGAAAGGAAAGGAAGAAGTTAAAGATATTTGCGAAAGAACGAATACAGTGTAACAAGGTTTATGTATGGTAATTACTCAGTAAGAAATTAACTGTATGTGCTTGATTAATAAGTTTTATCTCCATTTTTTTTTTTTATATATATATTCTTTAGATCAAACCAATCAGACGTTTGATACAACTTACGCTTTGTATGAGCCAAGCGATGCAGTCAATGACTCAGCAAGAGCCTTCATTGATGTTACTGGTAAGTGTGATACCTGTATTTGATATCTGAGGTATGCGTGTGATACTGATAATTACAATTATAAAAAAAGTCAGTAAAAAATTTGTAAAGATTTCAATTGTTGTATAAATTGTTTCATTTTGTAATTGAAAAATAAACTGAGAGGAGTTGAACGTAATTGATTGCCAATGGACAATTCTCGCATTTTTTACATTTTTTTTTTATTCAATCCTAAATATTTCGAAAAGGCAATAAATACAAAAATTTCTGCTCAATGCACTTTTTCTTTCTTTTTTTTTTTTTTTAAATTTGCAATCAAAGTTCCCCTGTTAGACTTTGACGAGAAAACGATTCATTTGGCTCGAATTGAATGTGACGTCAAGTGGTTTCAAACAACTTGGCTTGAAATTCAGCAGCGGAACGCAGTTTTGCAAGTTTCTCGCAAATCGCGCCTACCGGTATGGGATATTTTAATTCTCTAGTAAACACCGATGCCAAACGCACGCCAACTATTTGGCAGAAACCTCACGATAACCATAGAAACGGAAGCAAGTTTTGACGTCACAGCTAAAGTTGAGTGTTTTGACCCAACTGGTTTTGGCTCGGTTTGGGGGCAATATCTTTTTTTAATGTTGTAATTTTTTTTAAAGAACTTTAGTTTGAATAATTGGAATCAGAAAGAAATTCTCCATAATTTTAAATTAGTTTCACTTGTTTTTAAAAAATGCGGGAATTGTCAATTGGGTACTTGATTATTCTTTGCCAAGTTCTCTTTAAAATATTTGTTTTATTATATATTTCTGTAATTTTCAATGGAAAATTACGTTATTCATAGCAAACAAAAAATATTCTGATTTATATGAGTTTAAGGTGACATACATCTACGTTATAACAGAATCTGCGAGTGCCGATAGAATAACCGATGTCTTCTGGTTATTTTATCGGTATTCACACATACTGTAATAAAGTAACAAACTAATCTATTGTAGCAAGCTCCAGTAAAAAATATGGAGTCATTTTAATTTGAGATCTTAAAGCAGGTTTTAGTGCAAATGTAAAATTAAACCTTAAAAAAAGACAATTTTATGAAAAAGATTCCTTACTCTGCAGAGCTGGAAACTTTTCTATAGATTTTCTACAGTTTTGAGGATTTTTACTTCGTTTCACGATTTACCCATGGCTCTTTATTGTGATGAACGAAGATGATACACAATAGCGTTTGTTTATTACATCAGCGAAAGCAAACTGAATCTCTGCAATAGCAATAGTATTCCAGAATTTCAAGAGTATTGGCAAAAGTGTGTGGAAATATAATTCCTTATTCCGAAGGTTTCAAAAATTGTCAGTAAAACTATAAAAATCCGTAAAAACTACTGAAAATTAGTAAAATGAAAATCAGAAAAGTTGACATCTCTGACTCTCCACTAAGTAGTTTGTATCACTAAATTATTCTCTTTTCTCTCTAAACAACAATATACTGTTTCTATAGGAAATATCTTGGGACCTTCCATTCAGAATTTGGACAACTTGGTGTCTCTTCCCACTGGCTGCGGTGAGCAGAACTTGGTGAAATTTGTTCCCAACTACTTGGTGCTGGACTACCTGTCGGCCATCGGCGAACTCAAGGACACCACGAAAGCCAAGGCAATTCAAAATCTCAACACGGGTACAATGGCATTTCTTTGTTTGGTAGTGTCTTTATATGTTAGACAAATTATTGCGAAACATGTATTTCTTGTTTATATAGGATTTATCAACTAGTAAAGTAACATTTTAGAAACCAATTTGTTTGATATTGGTGTACTAGAAGTCATTTGCTTAATCTCTTATTTTGATTCCAAACTAAACTTTTAAAAAGTATTTTCCATTGATAGAGTTTAGATTACTTCAAATTGAATTGAGTAGTCAAACAAACGATTTAGTTCTGGAAAATGAACTACTCGTTTGTGATTGACTGAATATTTGAATATATTTCGGGAGATGCATTGTGCATGGCTATATTGATTGTAAAGGGGTTTCCAGATGCTCCAAATAGTTTCATGCATAAAGCCTACAAACATGAATGCACTATCTAGATGTTGCAGTTAGAGATTTAGTTAATTTGTAGTGTTGCAGTTACAGATTTAGTTAATTTGTAATCTTGAAGTTAGATATTTAGTTAATTTGTAGTGTTGCAGTTAAAGATTAGTGGCAAACTTGTAACAAACAAAAGTTAATTTTATTACCTGTTGAAGTCATTGGGAATCATCATTACTTTCTTGAGACGGACTGAATAGGGTGCAGTCATTAAGGTTTGGAGCCACAAGAATATTGATCGCATATCTTTATACTACTTTGTACTTTATATATTTGATCTTACTCAGGAAAAATAAATTTAAGATAGAAATTGAAAAATTACATCGACTTGATTATATTCAAAGGTTTTTTTTTTTGATAAATTAGTGACGTAAAAGTTTTACTTTACACTTTTACATAAACTTACAAACAGTAAAAATACAAATTACGATGCAATCTGTCTTGTGATGGCTGCAAATAAGGTTGTCTCTATCATAGGGTACCAGAGGGAGTTAACTTACCGCCACGATGACGGTTCCTTCAGTGCTTTTGGCCCAAGGGACGGCAATGGCAGCATGTTTCTCACGGCCTTCGTCTTACGATCTTTTTACGACGCGAAGAGGTACATTACCATCGACAACTCCATCTTAACAGACGCCCAGAAGTGGATCGTCAAAAGACAACAGAAAGACGGATGCTTCCCGGACATCGGAAAGATAATTGACACGGGATTACAGGTAGGAATAATTAATGAAATAAATGTTCAACACTGGGTGCTGATGGTGCACATTAAATCTGTCGTGGCCTCAATGTTCTCCCGTTGGTGTGGGAGGACATTGAGTGGGATTGGAGAGAGGGGTTTACACTAGAAGATTTCGATCTCTTATTCTTCTAGGTGCTCAAAATTACGAGATATGTATGGTTGTACTAACCCTTTGGGTACATTTGACGGCTGAGATTCGTCATGCACTTGTTTTGCCTGTTAATAATGACGAACCTAATTCGTCATTCAAACTAGTTTGATTGGATAGATTTTAATGTCACAAGAGCCATGATTGGTTAAGTCAAACATCGGTTGGTTTACCTATACTTTAAAAAAAAAAATTTGTTTGGCTGTATTCCTTTAAAGTTCCTTTATTGTTTTGAACCAACCATTCAAAACGCAAGAATTTTCCCAAATAAATCTGTACCCAAGGGGTTAAGCACTTTATAAGCAGCAGAAATAGACTGTCGTAAGTTCCAAACCATGCTGAAGACTTGTAAAGGTGCTTATCCATATTGTTGACTAAATGTAAATTATTTAGGATACTCTTCCGTTAGACGGGTACCAGTTGGAGCAATTGTTGCCAAGCCTAAATGTTTACACGTTTAAATGACGCGTAAATGTTTTGCAAACCCTAAATGTTTATGGCTGGTTTTAAGGTTGTTGTAGCAACCCTTTAACGGTTTATTACAGGAAATATAAATGATTTGAAGGCTGTTAGTTAGATTTCGATCTCGTATTCTTCTAGGTGCTCAAAATTACGAGACATATATCGTTGTATTAATCACTTATTAAGCAGCAGAAATAGACTGTCGGAAGTTCCAAGCCATACTGAAGACTTGTAAAGGTGCTTATCCTTATTGTTGACTAAATGTAAATTATTTAGGATACTCTCCCGTTAGATGGGTACCAGTTGGCGCAATTGTTGCCAAGCCTAAATGTTTACACGTTTAAATGACGCGTAAATGTATTGCCTACCCTAAATGTTTACGGCTGGTTTTAGGGTTGTTGTTGCAACCCTTTAACGCTTTATTACAGGAATTATAAATGGATGGAAGGCTGTTAGTTATGATGCGTTATTTCTGCAATTTGTTGGTTTCTTCTGGTACCTGTTTAATGGAAGAATATCTTATTTAGAAATCTTCTTATGAGATAGGAGCATGAATTTTATCGATCGTGCAAAGTGGCGGGCCGATTCTCAAGCTGGACACTGGCCGGATATTCTTGTGAAATGTCCTAATTAGGTAGTCCGTTATAAAGCAACAAACTGTAACTTCCAGTAACTTATTGCTGATCTGACTTTGGCTCTTTTTGTCCGAGCCAAAAATTTACGTGATAGTCATTATTATTATTTTTTAATTATACACTTTTCAATTTCTGGAACTTTATGTCATAGTGCGAGTTTTAGAAACATGATGAGGTTAATTTTTTAGAGAAGGGACCTTTGGTGAAGTGACTGGCCATTTTACGAATTAGGAAACCTTCTATAATATATTACTCCAAACTAAATAGAAGTATTGCATTTTTCTTTTTTAAATGCAGACTTTAAAAGTGTTTAATCCTATCTTAACATCTTGCGATTTGCCACTGAAATCCTGAGGTTTCTTTAAATTATTTCAATATACAGAAAGAAAAAAAAAGTATTTGAAAGCTTTTTCAGTTTTCATTGTCTTTATAAAAGACTAGAAAAAATACGATTTGGAAACTTTTGACTAAAATAACTTGTCAACTGTTTTCAAAATATGCTCCCATTGTTGGAAAGCCTAATCAGACTGATCCCAAAGTTTATATTTTTCTTAACACGTTGACAGCCATATGAGTTGCATTCAACTCACGCCACTGGTTCAATCTCTTCTCCAATCAACTCGTCGACGAGTGCTGTGGTTGGGTGGTTTGATAATTTTGGCGCTTGAGCAACAAGTGGTTCATACTGCGCCAAAGAAACAAAGTGAACATCAATTTAAAGAAACAAAGTATCGCAAAATTTAATATGAAAGTCAAAGTTGGAATATTTTAGTGGGTGGAAGCATTCCACAAAAAATGACTAGCGGTCTGCCAGACCGTATAAGACAGTTATAGGTTAAATCAAATTGGTTCTTTAGAAAGCAATCGTGCCAAAATTCCTCAACGGATTAATATTTATTTTACTATGTATAAATTTGTCATGTATAAAATCCCTTCTCTATTAAACGAGTTAATGATAATATAATTTTCTGCTAACATAATAGCATTAAGGTATACATATACAATTGAGATGATTTTCTTTAATTTTTAGGTTATAATTTCAAACTTTTTGGCAGTATATCAGAATTAAAAATTATGCATTTTTATATACAAACTTTTTTTTCCCGTCAATTTTTGAATCAGATAATTGCAATCAAACTGACTAATTAAGACATTATTAGAACATACATAAATAAGCTTGTAATTAACTTAGAGGTATTATTTTTATTGCAAATAAGAGACATTATATTGACGCACGTTCCTATGGAGAATTTTGAATTTGGCTTCAATATTTATTTAATTATAAGTTTTTAAATAAAAAGTTTTAAAAAATACATAGTTTTCACCAAAAAATTAATATTAAAATATGCATAACAAATGTGTGTATAACAATATATGTTAAATACTTCATAGAAAACACATTCACGACTATTGTCTACAAAACAAAGTTAGAATTTTGTAAATCGGACCATTTATTATGAAGTTATGACCGTTGGCGTAAAGTCACATAACACCAAAATGTCATTCTTCAGAAAACGCGTTTAAAGTTTACTACACTAATGAACGAGATTCAAAACCGGTTCACAAAACCTACTGTAATTTAAAAAGTAATTTGAGTCTCAGAAAGAAAATGGTATCATTTTAATCGTAATGAATTCGGGAATATTTTAAAACCAAAAAACAAAAACGCAGACTTGAGTCAAATTTCGCGATTCGTAATGTATATGTATACCTTAAAATTGCTTATTTTAAAAAAATCGTCTCCTGATATTTTACCATGGTTGTCGCAGAGTAGATATATTTCCAACTTGAGTTAGGCTTGAGAGTAAGTTTCTACACATATCACCTATCGAAAAACTCATTCATCCATTTTGATTACAAAAACTCTAATCTTTTCAAGCACAATAATTTTAGTTTAAGAGGGAATCCTTGTAAGGACCATTCCATGTATTCGCGATGTTACAATATTTTAGCCCAGTGCATTTAGAAACTACTTTGTATAGAGCCCTGAAATTTAGTGAGTATTAGGTAACAAAATGACCACTTAATGATATGGAATAAATTAAAAACTCGAAAATAGCCTCTAATACATTTTATTTCATATTTGAAATTCTTGCGTCAATACATATACAGTGGCTCCATCTGGTTTTGTCTTTTGCTATTTTAATTTTCATTTATAATAGACAGACATTAAATGAAAACAATGTATGTCATTTCATTAAGTGGTCTTTTTCGTAACTACTAACCAAATCTCAAAGTTTCATAAAAAGTAGTTTCTAAATGCATTGGGCTAGAAGATAACAACACAGCGAGAATAGGGACGAATGATCTTTATAGTCCGAGAGGCGACTGCAATTTTTGGACCTCATCGAACATCATTCTGAATTTTTTATAAAAATTGGAAAAAAGTTGAGTAGATTACGAATCTAATGGTCTGCCGTGGTAAAAATGGCCGAAACTGGTCCAAAATCGACTTGGAATGAGTTGAACTAAAATCCGATTGCCAATATGTCATGACTTGCCAAAAAGAGAACAAACTTTTTCGTTTGGCAACCCACTGTATTTTGATTTTCAATGAAAAAAAGCGCAAACGATTTCTGGTTGGTTGGTTGGTTGTATTCAGATTATCTGGCGCCGTCAGCAACACGAGGGCTATAATGCGCCGAAACTTTCGTCATTAGACAAGCCAACATACATTTACAAACACCCATGCCTACCACGGGACTCGAACCCGCAACCTCGCGGTCGCAAACGATTTCTGATCTCTGGCTCGGTAAAACTTGTATCTTTTCAAAGTAAGCCAAACTGGCGACATCAGTTACGTCATAAGTGACGTAATGTTTATTGCCAACTTGGCTCCCTTTTAATAGATGCAAGAAGACCGTCGCCAGATATCTGAATCGTCTGCAACCTTTTTAATTGAAAATTAAAAAGTGGGGGGTTACCAAATAAAAAAAAAAATGCTCATTATTTGGCAAGTTATGGCGCATTCGGCAATTGGATTTAGTTCAACTGATTAAAAGTCGATTTTTGACCAGTTTCGGCCATTTTTGCCACGGCAGACCAGTGGATTCGTAATCTACTCACTTTTCTCCAATTTCTATAAAAAAATTCAGAATGATGTTCGATGTGGTACAAAAATTGCAGTCGCCTCTCAGTCTATTACTTGGACCTCATCTTAAAACTAAATTGAATACCTGACGTACCTCTCTTTTCAGGGTGGTATAGAAAAAGACAATTCTCCGACTACTATAACGGCCTATGTCCTGGCCTCTCTCCTCATATCACAGTACAAGAACCAGACAGTCATCAACATGGCCGACGCTTGTCTTCAGAAGAATCCTCCTCAGACTCCTTATGAAATATTCCTTGTCACCTACGCAGAGGTCCTTGGTGGAAAGAACGACGAGGCACAGAAACGTATGAACGATGTGAAGCCCTTGGCACAAACCAGAGGTAAGACCAGTACTTATCCAACAGGGTGTTTTAGAAAGGAATATCTAACTTTAAGGGGTGCCAGTACCGAAATTTTTTCAAAAATCCCAAATTTTTTTTCTGTTTTTAAAAAATAGTTCATACATTCCTGAAGAGAATGATGTTTTGATCTTATTCCTCCGGTGATTAGAACGCCACAAAATTACCCGTGATTTAAACATCACTAATGGGAGTAACACCTTGAAGCGTCTGCTTAAAGTGCGTTTTTCGAGCACTAGTGTTTTTCACAGATGTTGCATATTCAAATCGATATATCTCCAGAACCATTAACAATTGGCTATTCAAATTTTTGGAGCAATTAATTTATATAGTTTTAAATATTTTGTCTGCACAGAATTTTATTTTTTTAAATTCTGTTTTAAAATATAACATTTAACGTAAAATATAACATAAAAAAGAGCAAAAATTTCAATATTTTATATTTGAGAATTTTTTTAATTTTTTTTAGTTCACCTATCAAAATTCTGTAAAGAAAAATTTTTCTTTATATAATTATGTATTACAGAAAGCTTTCACTTTGACATTTTTTTTATTTTTTCTTGATTTATATCAAAATACGCAAACATCAATTATTATGGATTTTTCTTTTTTTTAAATTTTTTTTTAAATAACTAAACACAATATTTAAAAAAACGTTTTCTAGAAGATATATAAATAGCATCTCATACATAAAATGAATTTTTGACATAAAAATGCACATAAATAAAGTTTTTTTTTATTTTCGGTACCGGACCCCTTAAAATGACGGTAATTGCGTAACAGTGAGAGACGGAAATATGGACACGTTTTATGTTGGATTAACAGCTATATTTGGTTTAATGACTGATGAGGTGCATTTTAATTTTAACGGATTTATTAATGAGCAAAATAAGAGTAAAATAAACAAAAATGATAAATTTCTTACTCTGTAAATATCCATGCTTATTTCCTACATCTATTACAAATGAGACCTGGTGGATTACATTATAAGAATGCCTCTGGCATAAACATACTATGTCGCAAAATCAAATTACTTTGTTTTCCTACGCAACTGAGGATGTTTCTCTAAAATTGCTTTTACACTGGAGTTGACAAAGCATGTTGTGAAGAAACTTTTGACAACAGATTGAATAACGGAAGTAATTTATTTTCAACATATATATTTTTTTTCACTTTTAGCATATTCGTCGTGTTTCAATCGTAGATTTTGTTTCTCAATACGAGCTGGTGTATGTCAGAAGAACAAATACTAACTTCTTTTGATTGTTATGGATTTCGACTGGAAAACTTAAATGTATGTTGTCCAACGAGAAACAAAGCAATACAATTTTTTTTTTTATTTGTCAGTTGTTGTGATATATTTGGTTACAGCATGTGTCTTCATTTGCTGCATGAGTTGATTTACAAAAAAAAAAAAAAAAAAAAATGTGCAAAAGCAAGTTTACAACGCAAAAGCTGCGAACGGTTTGACCAGAAGTCAGTATATAAACTCAGATTTAAACAGCAAGAGGATACTTGAATGAAATGCTATTCTTCTACTTCAATGAAATGAGTGTTTCCTTATTTCTCTGTTGAACAGATGGTGTAGAGACTTACTTCAATCCCAATGGAACGGAGGCTGTAGATCTCGAAACAGTCGCTTATGCCGTGTTGTCGAATATTGGATTGCACAACGATTTGGATGATATATTACCTCTTGTTCGTGACTTGACTCAGAATCTGAAGCCCAGCGGAGGATTCTATTCAACCCAGGTATTGGATTTTGAAATTCCACAACGGAGTATTTCCTTCGAAAGGTTGGAACATTCTCAGCCACTTTTGAATTAATTTCCATTACTTAACTTACCAGAGCTGTCAAATGACCATTTATATATATATATATATATATATATATATATATATATATATATATATATATATATATATATATATATATATTGAATAAAATGACATAATTTTTTTTGTTTCTATCATTATTAGAGCTTGAAATATTTAAGTTTTTGTTACATGACAACTGTATCTCATTCTGTAATCACTTTATTGAGAATCACGAAGACACTTTTTGATATAAATTATAACAAGTAATTTTATACAAAAATGAAGTGATTTTTTTTTTTAAAGAATAGTTAAGATATATAAAATTTAGGAAATACCAAAATTTTGAAGTTTTTTAGTTAAAAATATATATATATATATATATATATATATATATATATATATATATATTTCGAATTTGAAAATTTAAAATATTTTTTTAAGTTTCAAAGAATCGTACATTACTACTGCATAAAAATTTTAGAAAAATGATTTTAAAAATAAAGATTTTAGAATGCTTAGTCCCAGACCCCCTTAAGTTCCAGGTTTTCATTTTTCTTCCGAAAGCCCGAAAAAATAATTATTATTTAAATTATTACATGATATTTATTTTGTGATTTTGCTCATGCAAAATTCTGCATTATTTATTATCAACTGGATAAGAATATAATGTTTAGTTGAAAAGCGGTCATTTGACAGTAATCGGTAGAAATAGGTATACATTAAATGTCGGTAAATTTAGTGTTAAATTGATGACTGTACATATAAAGGGACCCATTCTGGATGTTTACCAACGGAATGAAAGTACGGGAACTTGATTGTTATTGCTAGGCACTTATATGAATTTTTTTTTTTTTTTTTTTTAGAGAATGCAGGGAAATGCCAGTAGATTGTGAATGCATTGGTCTGCTGGCAGTAAAATGACTGAAACTGCAAATAAAATGTGAATTTTTATAACAAAGGGCAAAAAATTAAATTTTTAAATCAGAAATCATGGCCAAAGTAAGACTATCGCGAGGAGAATCGCACTAGTGCGACAAAATACTTTTCCACACGCTTCGTGCTCAAATTTTATAAAGTTTATTATAGAAATTACATATTTTCAGAATTGATATATTTACTGGAGTAACAGTTCAACGTTTATCTATATATTAATATTTAAAATATGGATTACAAAAATGGATTTTTGTAATATTTAAAATATGGATTACAAAAATGGATTTTTGTAATATTTAAAATATGGATTACAAAAATGGATTTTTGTAATATTTAAAATATGGATTACAAAAATGGATTTTTGTAATATTTAAAATATGGATTACAAAAATGGATTTTTGTAATATTTAAAATATGGATTACAAAAATGGATTTTTGTAATATTTAAAATATGGATTACAAAAATGGATTTTTGTAATATTTAAAATATGGATTACAAAAATGGATTTTTGTAATATTTAAAATATGGATTACAAAAATGGATTTTTGTAATATTTAAAATATGGGATTACAAAAATGGATTTTTGTAATATTTAAAATATGGGATTACAAAAATGGATTTTTGTAATATTTAAAATATGGATTACAAAAATGGATTTTTGTAATATTTAAAATATGGATTACAAAAATGGATTTTTGTAATATTTAAAATATGGGATTACAAAAATGGATTTTTGTAATATTTAAAATATGGGATTACAAAAATGGATTTTTGTAATATTTAAAATATGGATTACAAAAATGGATTTTTGTAATATTTAAAATATGGATTACAAAAATGGATTTTTGTAATATTTAAAATATGGATTAAAAAAATGGATTTTTGTAATATTTAAAATATGGATTACAAAAATGGATTTTTGTAATATTTAAAATATGGATTACAAAAAAAATTTTATGCAACACTCGCGAAAATATGTTTTCAAACTTGGTAAATTATATGACTCTTGCTAACTCACTCGTAAAAAAATAAGTATTTTCCACTCTTCAAAAAGCATTACTTTCGCAACTAATTCCATAAATAACTATTAAATAAGTTGAACTAAATCCGATTGGGAAACATGCCATAACTTTCCAAATAGTGAGCATTCCCAGTAAAAACACTAATGGTGGCCGCTTTACGGTTGGATGCTGGCAGTGGTGGATAAGAGAAGGCAGCGTTTTGTTAACATTGTCAAAATGTGGGCCCATTTCTAGTTTGCCAGCATTCTATTTATTTGTGGCCATACGTCACCGAACCAGCAGTGAGTTGCCAACATTAATATGTTTGACACATTAAATATCCTCGACCGCAACATATTGGCAGAGATGCCGTTTGCGCATGCGCGAACTACGCTTGTTTATGGACGCCATGTTGTACCGTTGAAGGAGAACGTGTCGAAAACGCCATACCGAGTGAAATTCAGTTATGATGGAAGAGACAAGGTGAATAATATTCTTTTAGTTTCTGTTTACGAAGCCGTGTAGCGAAGTGGTAGGCGCATTGAGCTGACACGCTACACTTCCGGGGTTCGATCCCCGGACTGGGCAAAGTTGGACTCAGTTTTTCATCCCATAAGTGGGTCTATTAAATGAGAACCAAGCATGCACGTGGCTGTTACGCCACTGAGTTTAATTTCTGTTTTCATTTGATGAAGTATTAGTTTTGAAGTGAGAACACATTCTCTTCGCTGTTAGGTTTTTTTTTTGCACTATAGTTCGCATCGATATATGAATAGGGCTAGCTACAATTAAGCCAGGGCTGTCTCGATAGGGGCAAGCCAATTTTTTAGGCAAGCCGGTTCTGGGACATTGTTAAAACGATCCTGCCAACAGCAGTTAAATGACTGCTGGCCCTAGTGTAGGCTAGATGGTCACTTTTATGCATTGAAAAGCAAACACCATCAGCCGGATGGCCCAGTAGTTTAGGTGATGGCCACAGTCAATCACCCAGTGCTGGCCCAGC
Source organism: Linyphia triangularis (assembly GCA_963978545.1). NCBI lineage: Eukaryota > Metazoa > Arthropoda > Arachnida > Araneae > Linyphiidae > Linyphia > Linyphia triangularis. The sequence goes on along the minus strand of OZ021723.1, from coordinate 9,266,635 downwards.
TGATTTGTTTGTACTGAGATAGCATGTAAACCAAAATTAAAGAAATTGCAGACAAACTAATATGGAATTTGTGTCTTCTAGGATACTTGTGTTGGCCTATCAGCGCTTGCTGGTTTCGCCAAGTTGGTTTATGGCAAGCCAATCAATATTGATGTTTCTATTTCCGGAGGTTTAAATGAAAGTGTTACAATTACAGACGAAAATAAGATTTTGGTTCAACGTAACAAGGTGTATCAAGTACCAAGCAAATTAGATATAAAAGCTAGTGGTTCCGGATGTGGTCTCATCCAGGTAAATATATATATTTAAAAAGTCCCTTGATAAATGGTATGAATTATCCCTTGATAAATGATATGAATTATCCCTTGATAAATGATATGAATTATCCCTTGATAAATGATATGAATTATCCCTTGATAAATGATATGAATTATCCCTTGATAAATGATATGAATTATCCCTTGATAAATGATATGAATTATCCCTTGATAAATGATATGAATTATCCCTTGATAAATGATATGAATTATCCCTTGATAAATGATATGAATCTATCCCTTTATATTTTATATGAATCTATCCCTTAATATTTTATATGAATCTATCCCTTAATATTTTAATTATGAAATGAAGTAGCTTGGCAAAAATGTTCGTCAACTTCTTGAAAAAAAAGCTGGAAGTTCATCCTCTAGTTGAATTTTAAATAAATTCGAAACTTGCCATCGTTATTACCGTCCAGTAAAAATTTTATTTAGACACTGAGTTTGCCAGTAACTAGCGCCAAGTAAATGCTTCATGCCAGACTCTGAAGAAGCCTGATTACTACTGGTGCGCCTGTAGCTGGCGCTTTACTATTGCTTTAACTGCTTCACAGGCAAGGCCATGTTTTCTCGTAAACAACGATTGGCAACATAATGCTCACTTAAAAGCAGCTGGATTACTACATTCGCTGGCACTATGTAAAGGAAAAGTTGGCCTTCAATCAACGCTTGACAGTGACATTTCAATCCTACCAGCTGGTATTCCAGTTGCTGGAAAAGTGTAAATATACGTTTAACGGCACCACTTTAAAATTTAAAACGACGTTACAAATCTTAAGATAAATTTAAATAATATAGCTTAAGAAATCTTATTTATCTTATGTAAATTTTAATCTACTTACTGAAATTCACTTACATAATTACTTCGTACAGACTTTTAAAAGTAGATTTAAGAATAATATTATAGGTAAAAATGTTAACTCTTTATTTCGGAATTATTTCATCTGGATATAAACAGCAAAAGTACGAATCAAAAAGTTGCTAAGGTCTGTGGAAGTGATAATTTTAGATGATGACTTTTTCTTTTCTGATGTTTATTTTTAGCTTACTTTCCGTTACAACTCCGCATCACCGCCAGGTCAAAACAAATTTTACATCAATGTACTTGGCCTCTGCAGCGGCAAAGATTGTGCCCAAAGGAAGATATCTGGAACAGTCAGGTAGTGTGATTTTAACCCTTTTCACTCGTATGTCCCCGTATGGGGGACATCACTCGTTTTACCATCGCGCTCGTATGTCCCCGTACAGGGGACATCGCATCTGTATTGGGCACAGTGCGATAACTTAACCAAAACATTTCTGTTCCAAGTATTTCTAAGTTGATTTGCTTTGGTGGAGGTGCCGGCATTACGTTCCGCCCCTAAATATTGTTTATATAGTTTGTTCATATTATTAAATGTCTTCAATTTTTAACCTTTTGCACTCCGAACCATTCTGGACTGCTACCAGCAGCTCAGCCCTAGTGTTGCCCTTGCGCAGGTAAATTTCAGCAAACTCAACCATCGACAAACTCTCCTTATCGCTCCTTTCAAGTGGCGCAGAAAAGTGCTCGGACCGTCGTGATCCAAAACGCTTCTCAAGTTCTCTTTTGATACAAAACACCGCTGAAATGTGTTTTTTATGTATATCTTGATAATTTTACCATATTTTGATTTGATTTCTTGTACCATTTCAAGAGAAAACTTCAGGGAAACATGTATTCCTCAAAAAGTTGTGCTGGAAAAAGTTAATTCTCCTTAATCACTAATAAACTTTAATGTCCCCTGAGAGGGCACATCCGAGTGATATGCTAGATTACGATGTCCCCTGAGAGGGGACAGCGGAATGCAAAGGGTCAATGCGGTGTAGTGTAATCTATATATTTAATAGGCAATACGTTTTTTGGGGTTAGTCCGTCCGCCTAAACTGCTCAACCAATTTCAATGATCAAGGTGTCATTTTAAAGGAAATAAGCTGTAGATTTGCCAAAACGTGCCAAAATAATTTATTAACACTTTATTAATTAGTTAAATTTCAATATTTTTCTTCATTAAGCTACTACAAAGCCTCAATGATTTTGAATATATGAATGGCAACATTCTTACGTATGTAAACAACAAACCCGTTGCTAATTTTAAAGCTCTTTTTAAACTCTTCGTTTCAAAGTTGATTTTTTCTGTTTTTCTGAAGCATTTTTGTATTAGAGTAATTATTATTTTGAAGTATTTCTATCCAGAAAAACCAACCCAAGCGAGGCGTTCAGGGGTTGGTGAGTGTAGCTCGCGTTGTAATAAATAAAAGATATTGGGACTTCAATGTAAGGGCTAATGAAGTTTTAAGTCAGAATGTTGGCGGATAGTATATTTAACTTTCTATTATGAAACATGCAATTTGGGTGTTTCCTCTATTAGGCCTTACATTAAATTTATAAAAATTTGGTTACATTTTTATGGCTGGCAAACCTATTCGAGAGCAGCCAGATGTTTTAACCACAAATTCGAGCGTTTGGGGGTTGGCGAGCGTTAGCGAGCAGGGGGCGAAGCCCCCTAGTATACTTAAGTATTCTTAGTAGTTTCAATAAATAATTTTGACACGTTGAAAAATAAAATATTATGTGGCCACATTCCCATCCTAGGTCAAGGGGTGTATTCAGGGGCTATATTTTTAAATATTTGATTTAGGGATGGTAAACCTTCTAGTAGTTAAATTGGAACACATTTCCATAAGAAAATTCATCTTAATTGAACATGAAAAAAATTCCGAGTTATTTTCTAACTCTCTAAAGCATAATTACGAGTGCAAAGGGTTAATAACAGTATCCAGGTTCAAATAAAATGGGAAATCTTAATTACTATCATAAAAGATTATACGCGTTAGAGTTTGAAAGTCCATTATTTTAAAATCAATGCATTGCTGTGTTTTTAAATCCTTTATATTAACTTATATTTTGTGCGTATGTATGTTGGTCTACGGAAACCTAACTAACCCGCTTGCCGTCATCCAGTCGGGCTAAAACTTGGCAGATAGGTTCGATGTCGATCAAATTTCAGGGCTGTTGCTGCCACTGAAAAAAAGCCGGAATACTAATAAACCAACTTGCCGTCATCCAGTCGTGTTAAAACATCATTGAATCGATCATTGTAGAAACTCTTTCCTGCTGCCAATTTTTTTTAAATAAAATAACTTTAATTAGAATAAATAAATGCTATCATAAAAAATTATAGTTACTATTATAAAAGATTATAATACATATTTGGATGCGAGATTCATATTTATTTTTAATAAATAAATTTTGAAACGTAGTTTGTCGCGCATAGAAATGTTTTTGATATCGGCTCTGTGTTAATGAATATAAAAATTGACAATGCATATAAAGGATTTTTTAAAAACTCTGCTTAAAATTATTTTCCGTCACAATATTTTAAAAAGTCTTTATGCATTGCTATATTTAAAGTGATACATTTTATAAAGAAGTGTTTTAGTTTGTCACTGCTCCTTAGACATATTGCGTAATTTTTTTTAGCAGCAATATTTGAAATGTATGGGGCAATTCTCTGCTGTAAGATTTTAGCTATTTTTTCTTTTCATAAACAAATAAGAATTCTAAAAGTATAATTATATCTAGCAATTATGCTTTTGTTTTTTATAGCCCTACTTGGTTACAAAGTTATAAGGACAAATAATTATTATAACTAGGTCAAATATGCATTTATATAGTCTGACGAACGTTTGAAGCAGTGTCCGTGCGTCAGACGATAGAAATGTATATTTGACCCAGTTAAGGGGACATGGGACACTGAAATCACCAAAAATGACGTTTTTTGTTTTCATTCTATAAAAATTGCTTATGCCACTAGCTTTAATTTCGCGTTTGAATTTTTGAAATCCGATGATTTTAAGTGGTAAAATCTTTATTTTAACTAACTATTTTAACGCATCGCACACTTGTTGGCAAAGGCTAAAAATGCGTTTTTCTCAGCTTTGCTTTTTCCCATTTTACTTATGTTCGAAAAGCTCCTTGCGATTCATTTTTTGATAAATCCACCTAATTTTTTTGCATTAATAATTTTTAATGTACTATAAAGAAATTTACACATGCTTTTTTATGTCACATAATTTTTTATATATTTTTTCATGTTGGGAATTTGAAGTATGTGCATTTTTTAATGAGAAATCACTGGCGCCAAGTTTTAAATTTTATTTCTGTTCAACTATTGCACCTAAAGATAAAAGCATGTTTGAAAATGTTTATAATATATTGATAAACAACTTCAAATTTTTCTTTCGTGTTCGTCAAAATATTGTGTCGCGAGGAGCATTTTGAAAAAAATTAAAATTTCGTGTTATTTTAATGCATTTTTCTCAATAATTTACTATCTATTTTATATTATCTGCTCAAATTGTGTTGTTTTGTTTAAAGTCACATCTTCTATGTTTATGACAAATTTTATTTAATTCTTGGCAAAACTAAAGAATTTTGGCAAAAGTGTCCTATGTCCCCTTAAAATAATTATTTTTCAAAATAACTTTGTCACCAAGTAATATGATGTAAAATGAAAACATAGCTATTAGATTCATCTTAATTTTATTATTCTTATCTGTTTAGAAAAAAAAAAAAGCCAAAACGTCCCGTGCGTCAGGCAGAAAATTGCCCTATGAATATTTTCATGAAGTTTGACACCTGTTATTAAAGATCATTAACACAAATGGGAAATAAAACTAGGGGTGTGGAACATCGCACAACTTTCATTTACGCTATAATACCGACATGGATTTGCGTCATTTACCGTTTTTATATTTTTATCATTCATTTAGAAAAAATGATCAGTTTTGGCGATATTTTTTGCCATAATTCTTATATTATTCTTTCTTACAAGTGAAACTGAGGAGAGGAGAAAAAATTATCTTTGATGAGGTATGCTCAAGAAAAAAGAACTCTGCGTTGAAGGTTTTCGTTTTTCTATTTTGTACACCATTATAGCATTTTTACGGGAATTTCGGAGGTAGGTATGTTTAGAACACCTTATGGGGCATTACCGTTGCCATTTTGATCAAAATCGTTAGAGCCGTTTCTTAGCAATCATTGAGAAACATGATAGTTTTAATGCAGCTACCTTATGCGCATGAGCGATTTTGACGAAAACCTGAAGAGTTGGTCTCATGGTAACCACTAACCCGTACACCAAATTTGAATATCCTAGGCCAGTTTGTTCGGGAGTTATGCTGACCGCAGAGGTTTTTTTTCAAAACTTTTTTGAAATCATGACGTGGAGATATCAAATTTTGAATCAAAAAGTGGAGAAATGCAAAGAAATCGATTTTTTTTAACCGAATGCTATACTGTCATTACCCTATGTATACATATGGGTAATTGAAAGTAAAAACTAGCGGCTTGTGTATTAATCCTTATAAATTGTTATGAATTAGCTCATAAAAACTTTTTGAGGTGTAGTAAACAAACCCTCAGTTACTTTTCTTCTCATCCTGTTAATGATTGTTGAACCTGGTAGAAAAAGTGATATTATGCCCTAGAATAATAAAACATTATAGACTGAGAGCCGACTGCAATTTTTGGACCCCATCGAACATCATTCTGAATTTTTTATAGAAATTAGAGAAAAGTGAGTAGATTACGAATCCACTGGTCTGCCGTGGCAAAAATGGCCGAAACTGGTCAAAAACCGACTTTTAATAAGTTGAACTAAATCCAATTGCCAAATGCGCCATAACTTGCCAAATAATGAGCATTTTTTTTCTTTGGTAACCCTCACTCTTTTAATTTTCAATTAAGAAGGATGCTGACGATTCAGATATCTGGCGACGGTCTACTTGCATCTATTAAAAGGGAGCCAAGTTGGCAATAAACATTACTTCACGGATGACGTAACTGATGTCACCAATTTGGCTTACTTTTAAAAGATACAAATTTTAAAAGCCAGAGATCAGAAATCGTTTGCGCTTTTTCTCATTGAAAATCAAAATGCACGGTTGCCAGACGAAAAAGTTAGCTCTCTTTTTGGCAAGTTATGACATATTTGGCAATCGGATTTTAGTTCAACTCATTCCAAGTTGATTATTGATCAGTTTCGGCCATATTTGCCTCGGCAGACCAGTGGATTCGTAATCTACTCACTTTTCTCCAATTTCTATAAAAAATTCAGAATGATGTTCGATGGGGTCCAAAAATTGCAATCGCCTCTCGGACTATTAGCTCTGGCTGGCAGAGACAATTTTGTGATCTCAGTTAAGGGAGTGTCATTACATAGATTTGAATTTTTTGGCATTTCTGCAGGTTTTGGAACATGCCGAGTTCAAAAAAGTGATCTAGTAAAAAATTTCTCTGCGTCTGTTTTTGGCCCGCATAACTCCCGAAAAATTTGACCTACGATGTTCAACTTTTGTCTACATGTTAGTGGTAGCCATGGAACTATCGTTAAGGTTTTCGTCAAAATTGCGCATGCGAACAAGGTGACTGCCATTGAAAAACGTTTTTCAGCAATTGCCTAAAAACGGCTCGTTTAAATTTTAATCGAAACCGCTGTGATTGCAGTCTGTAAAGGTGCTTTCAACATTCCTACCTCCAAAATTCCTTTAAAAATGCGATACATTTGTAAAAAGTTGAAAAACGAATGTCTAATACAGATCTCTTCCTTTGAACATCGTCCATCAACAACTGGTTTCTCATGTATTTCACTTGTAAGAAAGAAATATGCACTATATCTTAAAACATATAGCCATTTTTTTGACATATTGGGTGTATTTTTTTATCAAAGTAATTTTTTTTTTTTTTCTAAAAATATCACCAGACTGCATATCTTTTCTACTTGATAAAAATATTATTACGGAAACGATAAATTACTCATGGCAAATTTAAATAAAATGACCAGTACATATATATATATATATATATATATATATATATATATATATATATATATATATATATATATATATATATATATATATATATATATTAAAAAAAAAATTCAATTTCTCCACGTTTTGGAACATCTTGATTTCAAAAAATTTCTAGACAAAATTCTTGTCTGTGTGTAGGTGGTCAGTATAACTCATTAACAAATTGGTCGACCAAACGGTATAGTGGTTAGCGTGCTAGCCTCTAGACCGCGAGGTTGCGGGTTCCGAGTCCCGTGTCAGGCATGGGTGTTTGTAAATGTATGTTGGCTTGTCTAATGACGAATGTTTCGGCGCATTATAGCCCTCGTGTTGCTGACGGCGCCAGATAATCTGAAAACAACCGACCAACCTTTAAAAATGAAATATATTTGTAAAAAGTTGAAAAACGAATGTCTAATACAGATCTCTTCCTTTGAACATCGTCCATCAACGACTGTTTCGCATGTATTTCACTTGCAAGAAAGAATGATGCAACGTTTATTATTTTTATTTTTTAAAAAACGACATATTGGGTGAATTTTTTTTCAATGTAATTTTTTTTTCTAAAAATATCACTTGACTGCATATTTTTTTTTATTTGATAAAAATATTATTATGGAAACGATAAATTACACCAATACATGGAAAATTTAAATACAATGACCAGTATATATAAAAAAAAACAACTTTTTTTTTGCATTTCTCCACGTTTTGGAACATCTTGATTTCAAAAAAATTCTAAACAAAACGCCTGTGTGTGGGTGGTTAGTATAACTCATTAACAAATTGACATAGGATGTTAAAATTTGGTGTGTGAGTTAGTAGTGACCATGAGATCAACCATTAACGTTTTCGCAAAAATCTCGCATGCTCAGAAGGTAGATGCCATTACGAAAAATCATGTTTTTCAATGTTTGCTACAAAACGGCTCTAATGATTTCTATCAAAATCGTTGCGGTAATGCATCTGAAGGTTTCCTAAGTATTCCAACCTAAAAAGTTAAGAAAAAAGTTCCAGCGTAAAATGTTAAGAAACGAGTGCCTTTAACACACAGCCTTGAGCGTCGCCCATGAACGATTGATTTTTTTCCTGTTACAAGCGCAAGAAAGAGCAATGTAATGTCTATCGAAGAACATCGCCCATTTCGCCATCTTGGTAGTTTTTTTTTTTTTTTCTTAAGGCCTTTTAAAATTATTGCCAAAATATCGCCAAACTGGCCATTTTTATTTATAAGAGTGAAAATATGAAAACGGTAAATAACCTCATACATTTTAATGCAATGACCAATATTATATTACAGTGCAATTGAAAGTTGCGCGATGTTTCACACCCCTAGTTTGCTTTGGTAAACATGCGCTGAAACTGCTTTTTGGTAACAATTTTGGTTTCGCCGAAAATTGTTGATAGGATAATACCGGGACCGCGTCGCGGAGGCCCTGATGATACATAAGTATTGCAAGTAGACTGAGAGGCGACTGCAATTTTCGGACCCCATCGAACATCATTCTGAATTTTTTATAGAAATTAGAGAAAAGAGTAGATTACGAATACACTGGTCTGCCGTGGCTAAACTGGCCGAAACTGGTCAAAAATCTACTTTTAATAAGTTGAACTAAATCCAATTGCCAAATGCGCCATAAGTTGCCAAATAATGAGTATTTCTCTTTATTTGGTAACCCTCACTCTTTCATTTTCAATTAAGAAGGTTGCAGGCGATTCAGATATCTGGCGACGGTATACTTGCATCTAATAAAAGGGAGCCAATTTGGCAATAAACATTACGTCACTGATAACGTGACCAATGTCGCCAATTTGCCTTACTTTCAAACGATACTATAGTTTTCCGAGCCAGAGATCAGAAATCGTTTGAGCTTTTTCTCATTGAAAATCAAAATGCAGTGGGTTGCCAGAAGAAAAAGTTTGTTCTCTTTTTGGCAATCGGATTTCAGTTCAACTCATTCCAAGTCGATTTTTGATCAGTTTCGGCCATTTTTACCACAGCAGACCAGTGGATTTCTAATCTACTCTCTTTTCACCAATTTCTATAAAAAAAATTCAGAATGATGTTCGATGGGGTCCAAAAATTGCAGTCGTCTCTCGGACTAAAGATCCCATTGTGATGCAAGATCTCTTAATTGAAATATCCCTTTTGATTAGGTATTTACCAGATGGAAAAGCAGCTGGCTTCAGCATTGTCACGATCAAGATGATAACTGGAATCGTTCCCGATAGCGACGGTATCAAAAGGGTAAATTTGTTAGTTATTATAATATTTCCCGCCGGATATTTGATAATTTGTTGTATTTAATTTAGTACTTGTTGGGAAAAAAAGGTTAACAAGTTGGAATGTGGTAGTCAATGTCACTAAAGCGATGCTTCTACACACGATTTTTTTACGGTACATCAGATCCTGATACGAAACATGTCAAATGTGTTGACATATGATGAGTGAAACCTCTTTCTGTTGATGTAGATGATGAAAGAAAAACTTTGAAAATTTGGAGTATTTCTTTAGGGACAAAAATTTCACCAAGTTGGCGAGTTTGGTGACAAACTTGTCAAGGAAACTTATTACCGATTATCCAAGTCCTAATTCAATGTGACCAAACGGTATAGTGGTTAGCATACTAGCTTCTAGACCGCCAGGTTGCGGGTTCCGAGTCCCGTGTTAGGCATGGGTGTTTGTAAATGTATGTTGGCTTGTCTAATGACGACTGTTTCGGCGCATTATAGCCTTTGTGTTGCTGACGGCGCCAGATAATCTGAATACAACCAACCCAATTCAATGTCTTTATTTTCAGCCAGAGAATGCGAAGTAAACATCAAGTTACTATGGAAACAGCCTTCTAATCAAATTTAATTGTTTGCCCTGTTTGCTCAAGAGGAAGTCTTAAAAAGGATAATTCCCCTATATTCGCTATGTTACAATCTTATTGAAAAGTGTATTTAGAAACTACTTTGAAACATACCTTGAAATTTGGTCACTTGATGAAATGACGTTAATAAAAAAAAAATCGAATATAGCATCTATATTTTATTTTATATTGTTACGAATTCCTGTATATTTGTAAATATTTCATAGTATTAATTACGTAAAAAGAAAAATGTATGTACAATTCGCATAAGGCAGTGCAAGAGTTTGTCTTTACTTCGCTTTCCTGCAATGCGTCTCTTAATGCTTGAAAACGAGTTTTACAGAGATAATGCTGGAAAACGAGTTTTAGGAGAAGGCCATTTTAACATTGTGGTTAATGGCAATCTCACCAAGTTATCGACGGTTTTGGCAACTAATTTTTGTCGCCGAATTTGGCCAGAAATTGCCAAATGTCACCAAACTTGGTGACCATTTGGCGACACTTTCGGTTCCCATATACCTGTATAGGGCTTTTCGACTGCAATCTTTAAAATTCTCCAAATTTCTATCTCTAGAAGATTCGCGAAGGCAGCCTTCCTATATAAGGCCAATAGAGAGTTTAGTGAGTTAGTTGTCTCTCAGCGAGCGTTCAGAGTAGTGAACTGTATTGCATTGTATTTTGCGATGAATTTAGCAGTTGTGTATCTAGTTTTTAACTGCTATTTGTGCTCCATTGTTGTGTACAGAGCTGTACTGAATATATTAGAACGGGAAGTTCTGGAGTTGTAAAAGAATCTGCGAAGAGTTACATCGGAATGAATTTCTTAAAGTTTGTATCTGCATTGGCTTCAAGTCTTTTGAATCCAGTCACGCAACAATATTTTAAATCCTTACTTCAATGCAATCATCAAATATCAGGTTGCTATAGCAACCAAATTCTTAAACGGATATAAAATGTGGGTACTATGCGAGTTTTCTTGTATACACTTCATGTTTGTATTGGTTTTTATTATGTTTAAAGATTTCAGAAGCTCAACACATTCATATGAATGTGCTCTTTAGTTGATCAAAATTGAACAACAAACTCCTTTACATAACATTCAATTTAAGGGGGTCCGGTACCGAAAATAAAAAAAACTTTATGTACATTTTTATGTCAAAAATTTATTTTATGTATGAGATACTATTTATATATCTTTGAGAAAATGTTTTTTTAAATATTGTGTTTTGTTATTTAAAAAAAATTTAAAAACCAAGAAAAATCCATAATAATTGATGTATGCGTATTTCGATATAAGTCAAGAAAAAATAAAAAAAATTTCAAAGTGAAAGCTTTCTGTAATACATAATTATATAAAGAAAATTTTGTCTTCACAGAATTTTGATAGGTGAACTAAAAAAAATTAAAAAAATTCTCAAAGTTAAAATATTGAAATTTTTGCTTTTTTTTATGTTATCTTTTACGCTAAAAATTATATTTTAAAACAGAATTAAAAAAATAAAATTCTGTGAAGACAAAATATTTAAAACTATATAAATTAAATGCTCCAAAAATTTGAATAGCCAATTGTTAATGGTTCTGGAGATATATCGATTTGAATATGCAACATCTGTGAAAAACACTAGCGCTCGAAAAACGCACTTTAAGCAGACGCTTCAAGGTGTTACGCCCATTAGTGATGTTTAAATCACGGGTAATTTTGTGGCGTTCTAATCACCGGAGGAATAAGATAAAAACATCATTCTCTTCAAGAATGTATGAACTATTTTTTTAAATCAGAAAAAAAAAAATGGGATTTTTGAAGAAATTTCGGTAACATACCCCCTTAAAAGACGAAACTTAATTAATCCTTTTAATTTATTTTAATTCTATAAAATACGTTTGTAAATTGAGTTTTTTTCACGTGTTATACCATATAGGTAGATTCGTTTAGCTTATGTTGTATGTAAAATATGTAATGTGAAAAGTTACTAATTTATGACTGATTACAAGTGCAATTTCACTAGGTATATTTTTAAGGTTGTTTTGTAACTGTCCAAAAATCTCTTCTTTTTTTTTTGCAGCTCCCTGGTTCAAATGGTAACAACATATTACGAGCTGATGTTGAAGGAAACAATGTTGTCCTGTATTTCAATGAGGTACGAAAGTTTTTCGGGCGTAAAACTTACATTTCCATTAAAGCATCTGCTCAAATTCTTTAAGGGGACATGGGACACTGAAATCACCAAAAATGAGGTTTTTTGTTTTCATTCTATAAAAATTGATTATGCCACTAACTTTAATTTCGCGTTTGAATTTTTGAAATCCGACGATTTTAAGTGGTAAAATCTTGATTTTAACTATTTTAACGCATCGCACACTTGTTGGCAAAGGTTAAAAATGCGTTTTGCCTAGCTTCGCTTTTTCCCATTTTACTCATGTTCGAAAAGCTCCTTGCGATTCATTTTTTGATAAATCCCCCTAATTTTTTTTGTATTAATAATTTTTAATGTACTATAAAGAAATTTACACATGCTTTTTTACGTCACATAATTTTTTATATTTTTTTTCATGTTGGGAATTTGAAGTATGTGCATTTTTTAATGAGAAATCACTGGCGCCAAGTTTGAAATTTTATTTCTGCTCAACTATTGCACCTAAAGATAAAAGCATGTTTGAAAATGTTAATAATATATTGATAAACAACTTCAAATTTTTCTTTCATGTTCGTCAAAATATTGTGTCGCGAGGATCATTTTGAAAAGACTTAAAATTTCGTATTATTTTAATGCATTTTTCTCAATAATTTACTATTTATTTTATATTATCTGCTCAAATTTTGTTGTTTTGTTTAAAGTCGCATCTTCTATATTTATGGCAAATTTTATTTAATTCTTGGCAAAACTAAAGAATTTTGGCAAAAGTGTCCCATGTCCCCTTAACACTAGATTGCCTAAGCAAGTCATTTTGACTGCTTTTGAATTTCAATTAAAAAAATAATTATTTAAATAATGACACAGCTTCTTATAATTTTGTGACTTTTTCTACAACATATAAATGGGTTGATTAATCATTGTTGTTGCCCCCCCCCTCCTTCACTACCGGTATATATATATGTGTGTTATACCTATATTGCCGAAAAGCAGTCATTTTGACTGCTTGGAAAAGACCAGTTCGGCTCTGGATTGGAATAACATGATAACATACAAGTTCATGATAAATTGTCGATTTCGACATATACTTGATAATTTGCAGTTGTTCAATAACTAAAGTTATTGTTATTGTTATTCGTACTTGTTATTCGAATCTTTATGCCAGGCCTGGCCAAGCGCTTTGTTCCCTTTGAACGCGCTGTAACGTAATTCAGATGGGAAGGAGGATCACTGAGTGTATGATCTCATACTGTAATCGATACGGCTAAAATGTCCAGATAATGTATAAATTATTTTTTTTCGAACTGAAATACATTTTTTTTTATTGTTAATACTTATTAATAACTTGTTATATGACTGTAAGTGATATAAAATATATTAAAAATTACTGTTAAACAAATTTCTTTGCGCATTAGTTATTTTTTCACAATGCAGTCATTTTGACTGCTTTCAGGCAATATAGGTATATACTAAGCTCCCGTCTTTCTAGTGTTAAAAAAGATAATAGACAAAGTCTTTCAAGAGGGACTTTCTGTTTTGCAGTTATTCAAAAATTAGAGAGAGACAAGTGGAATATTGGATATACAGGAATGGAATCTTAAATATTATGTTTTGCAAATTTTTGCTACAATATTGAAATGTGCTAAATGGACAATTCCAGCATTTTTTTTTTTTATATTCAATTCTAAATGTTTCGAAAAGGTCATGAACACAAATATATTTCTGCTCAAAGCGTTTTTTTTTTTTTAATTTTTTTTTTTTAATTTGTAATCAAAGTTCCCGTTGTTAGACGTTGGCTAGAAAACGATTAGCTCGGATCAAATTGAACGTGAATCCAATGCTTTCCAGACATTTTGGCTTGAAATGCGGCAGCAGAAACCAATTTTGCAGGTTTCTCGCAAATCTCGCCAACCTGTAAGGGATATGGCAATGGTCTACCAACGCCAACTATTTGCCAGATAACCCACGATAACCATACAAACGATAGGACCTCTTGACGTCATGTATTTTGTTGAATGTTTTGATCGGGCTGGTTTTGGGGCATTTTATTTTCTTAATATTTAAATAACTAATTTTTTTACAAAACTTTTGCTTATGGTATACATATACAATTGAGATGATTTTCTTTAATTTTTAGGTTATAATTTCAAACTTTTTGGCAGTATATCAGAATTAAAAATGATGCATTTTTATATACAAACTTTTTTTTTCCGTCAATTTTTTAATCAGCTAATTGCAATTAAAGTGATTAATTAGGACATTATTAGAACATGAATAAATAAACTTGTAATTAACTTAGAGGTATTATTTTTATTGCAAATAAGAGATATTATATTGACGAATGTTCCTATGGAGAATTTTGAATTTAGCTTCAATATTCATTTAATTATAAATTTTTAAATAAAAAGTTTGAAAAAATACATAGTTTTTAACAAAAAATTAAAATTAAAATATGCATAAAAATGTGTTTATAACAATATATATTAGATTCTCCATAGAAAACGCATTCACAACTATTTTCTACAAAGTAAAATTAGAATTTTGTAAATCGGACCATTTATTGTGAAGTTATGACCGTTGGCGTAAAGTCACATAACACCAAAATGTCATTCTTCAGAAAACGCGCCTAAAGTTTACTGCACTAATGAACGGGATACAAAACAGGTTCACAAAACCTACTGTAATTTAAAAAGTAATCTGAGTCTCAGAAAGAAAATGGTATCATTTTAATGGAAATGAATGCGGGAATATTTTAAAACCAAAAAACAGAAACGCAGACTTGAGTCTAATTTCGCGATTCCTAATGTATATGTATACCTTAAATATTTGGAATCGGAAAGAAATTCTTCATAAATGTATACTAATTTCATTCTTTTTTTTTTTTTTTTTTTTTAAATGAAGGAATTGTCTATTGTAGTAGAATCTGAATATAGAGGAATGAATCTCTTTCATGAGAAAGGGACTTGTGATTCTTTTATTGGATACTATTTGTCGCATACCAGTTCAAATGGTTACTTTTGCAGACGGTATGGATCTTGCAAAACTCACGCTAAGGGTTTCAGCACCCCATATTTATCAATTTGGTTATAGACAAATCCATCAAAATAAATATGGGCCTTATCAGTAAACCATATGCAGCCATCATCAAACATACCCTCATCAATCAATTTTGTGAACCGGTGAATTTCAAAATCCTTCCCTGTCTTTCCAGCGTACCATGTGTCTTTTCTTTCTGTCTTCAACTGTTTCTTATAGACTGAGAGGCGACTGCAATTTTTGGACCCCATCGAACATCATTCTGAATTTCTTATAGAAATTGGAGAAAAGTGAGTAGATTACTAATCCACTGGTCTGCGCTTGGCGAAAATGGCCGAAACTGGTCAAAAATCGACTTTCAATAAGTTGAACTAAATCCAATTGCCAAATGCGCCATAACTTGCCAAATAATGAGCATTTTTTTTTATTTGGTAATTGTCACTCTTTAATTTTCAATTAAGAAGGTTGCAGACGATTCAGATATCTGGCGACGGTCTACTTGCATCTATTAAAAGGGAGCCAAGTTGGCAAAAAATATTACGTCACTTATGACGTAACTGATGTAGCCAATTTGGCTTACTTTTAAAAGATATAAGTTTTCCGAGCCAAAGATCAGAAATCGTTTGCGCTTTTTCTCATTGAAAATCAAAATGAAGTGGGTTGCCAGACGAATAAGTTTGTTCTATTTTTGGCAAGTTATGACATATTTGTCAATCGGATTTTAGTTCAACTCATTCCAAGTCGATTATTGATCAGTTTCGTCCATTTTTGCCACGGCAGACCAGTGGATTCGTAATCTACTCACTTTTCTCCAAGTTCTATAAAAAATTCAGAATGATGTTCGATGGGGTCCAAAAATTGCAGTCGCCTCTCGGACTATTAGTTATTTGAAAATTAGGGAGTTTTTCTGATACCACTATGTTCAAACATTTTTCTTTTTCAACGTCCATTGCTAAATATATATATATATATATATATATATATATATATATATATATATATATATATATATATATATATATATATATATATATATATATATATAATGAAATTCCTTTACAGATAACCAACAACGGAGAGAAGTTCGAGTTCCCAGTCAACAAAGTGATTGACGTGGAAAACCCTCAACCAGGTTCAGCTAAAGTTATCAACTATTATGATCCTTGTAAGTTGATTAAATTTAGCTGAAAACTTTGTTAATAGTAAAGGGGATAGTTTCTATGCTATTAAGTACAACGAGTCGATCGATATTTGTCACCATTGTCAACTCTGGATAGAAGAGACAAATGCTTAAATGAGCTTATTAACAGTGTAGACACATTACTAATTTGAAATTTGTAAATTCAATATAAAATCAATAGAATTGTTAATATGTGGCAATGGCCAAATTAAGTGTTACTAGCCAAAGAAAATCTTTCATTTACCGTCCTTTCCTATAGCCCAATGTTTTAAAACTTTGCATCATCATTTCAAAATTTCCCGCATATTTTACCCAGTACTGGGCGAGATTGGCCAAGATTCGTAGCAACGGTCAGATATGATGCTTGAAAATAAGAGCATTAATTAGTTCCTTATAAGTCATTAATTTTCATTCTGTGATTTGAGTGGGAACCCTGTGTACAAGTTTCCGTGTTTGTACCTTGTTTGACCTAAGAAAAGATTGGATGTACATGCTTTCTGTTCCATTTTTAAGTCGCTTATTTTGTGTCGTCTTATTTTCTCTCTCCCACTTTTGAAGAAGCGATTTTTTCTATTCCGTTTTTGAATTTTTCTAATGTTGTAGTCCACGGTTGATGCGCTTTTTTTTTTTTTAACGATTTGTTAGTGAATTGTTTACTTAGGAACAGGTTAATTGCAACGCCTACCATATGTTCTTCGCCTACCATACAGACGCTGTGTCATTCGTTCGAAAAAACTGTGTCATTCGTTCGAAAAATTTTTAGAAAATTCGTTCGAAAATTAAGAAAATGTTTAAGAAGGTCTTTTGACACTTTTAAAGTAAATTTTGTAATTCGTTACAGTAAATTGCAATCGGCTGTTTTTGAAAATTGCGGTATTGCAATTACAGAGGTCGGAGAACATTCTGAAAAAAAGAATGTACTCGATTCGAAATCTTTTTCTTCATTTTTGCTATCTACGGATGTTTTGGCCAAACTTGAATCAATCGAGAAGACACTAATCATTTAACGAAGAACTAATCTTCAGGCATTGTTTGAAACATGTGCATTAGTTTAAGGTATACATATGTACAATTGAGATGATTTTCTTTAATATTTAGGTTATCATTTCCAACTTTTTGGCAGTAAATGAGAATTAAAAATGATGCATTTTTGTATATAAACTTTTTTTTTCCGTCAATATTTTAATCAGCTAATTGCAATTAAAGTGACTAATTAGGACATTATTAGAACATGCATAAATAAACTTGTAATTAACTTAGAGGTATTATTTTTATTGCAAATAAGAGATATTATATTGACTCATGTTCCTATGGAGAATTTTGAATTTGGCTTCAATATTTATTTAATTATAAGATTTTAAAAATACATAGTTTTAGTTTTTAACAAAAAATTAAGATTAAAATATGCATAAAAAATGTATTTATAACAAAATATATTAGATTCTCCATAGAAAAAACATTCACAACTATTGTCTACAAAACAAAATTAGAATTTTGTAAATCGGACCATTTATTATGAAGTTATGACCGTTGGCGTAAAGTCATATAACACCAAAATGTGATTCTTCAGAAAACGCGTTTAAAGTTTACTACACTAATGAGCGTGATACAAAACAGGTTCACAATACCTACTGTAATTTAAAAAGTAATTTGAGTCTCAGAAAGAAAATGGTATCATTTTAATGGTAATGAATTCGGGAATATTTTAAAACCAAAAAACAAAAACGCAGACTTGAGTCAAATTTCGCGATTCCTAATGTATATGTATACCTTAAAGAAATATATATATATTTTTTTTACAGCAATTTCTTCAACTACAACCTATACCTTTGATGATACCAAGAATTCAACTGCTGCTCCGGCAAACAAGTCTAACTGAAAATTGAATACATCAAATGTGATTAAGTATATCTAAACACATTAAGGACTTTACTCAACAGCAATAATTTAAAAAAATGCTGCGCATAACCCAGCAATATCTATATATTTTCTTTATTCTTAATTTGTTTTTGGTGAACAAATTTATAATGGAATTTCAAAATCTGTATAACTTACGAATAAATTCCACTTGTTCCTTTTATTTGTTTTAAATTTCTTTATTTTCAGTTAAGGGGACATGGGACACTGAAATCACCAAAAATGACGTTTTTTGTTTTCATTCTATAAAAATTGCTTATGCACAATAGCTTTAATTTAGCGTTTGAATTTTTGAAATCCGATGATTTCTAAGTGGTAAAATCTTTATTTTAACTAACTATTTTAACGCATCGCACACTTGTTGGCAAAGGCTAAAAATGCGTTTTTCTCAGCTTTGCTTTTTCCCATTTTACTTATGTTCGAAAAGCTCCTTGCGATTCATTTTTTGATAAATCCACCTAATTTTTTTGTATTAATAATTTTTAATGTATTATAAAGAAATTTACACATGCTTTTTTATGTCATATATTTTTTTATATTTTTTTTCATGTTGGGAATTTGAAGTATGCGCATTTTTTAGTGAAATCACTGGCGCTAAGTTTGAAATTTTATTTCTGTTCAACTATTGCACCTAAAGATAAAAGCATGTTTGAAAATGTTTATAATATATTGATAAACAACTTCAAATTTTTCTTTCATGTTCGTCAAAATATTGTGTCGCGAGGAGCATTTTGAAAAAAATTAAAATTTCGTGTTATTTTAATGCATTTTTCTCAATAATTTACTATCTATTTTATATTATCTGCTCAAATTGTGTTGTTTTGTTTAAAGTCACATCTTCTATGTTTATGGCAAATTTTATTTAATTCTTGGCAAAACTAAAGAATTTTGGCAAAAGTGTCCTATGTCCCCTTAACAATTAAAAATCTATACACATTAACCTTCTACAGAAACTATCAATGTACTTATGCTGGTAATAGAACATTCAGGGTTGTAGGGCCGACCATGCGGTATAGTGGTTAGCGTGCTAGCTTCTAGACCGCGAGGTTGCGGGTTCGAGTCCCGTGTACTGCATAGGTGTTTGTAAATGTATGTTGGCTTGCCAAATGACGAATGTTTCGGCGCAGATAATCTGACGTTTAATAAATCGGCGTTTCAGATAATCTGAAAACAACCAACCAGGGTTGTAGGACTGCCGTGGTGTTGCTAAAGGTGAAAATACCAAAAATGTAGTAAAATGTTAAGCCTGGTAACTTGTACGTATTTTTCCGTCTTTATTGAGAATTTTTTAAATTCTCAAAAAAAAAAAAAAAATATATATATATATATTATTATTGTAAAAAATAATGCAAATATTTTAAAATAAAATGACTTACAAATTTTGTTTCTGTCTTTAGCAGAACTTGAAATATTTAAGTTTTTGTTACATGACAACTGCATCTCAGACATGTTATCTTGAAACTTTGAAACTCTTTTTCCCGGTGATGGCTTTGTGTCCCATTTTTGAGTTTAAATTGATATAACTTAAAAACTACTTGTTATAAATCTATGACACTTTCCACAGTTATTTTTCATAGATATGTAATGGACTAAAACATTTTTATTAAAGTTTTGCAATGTGATGGTGGCCAGTGAAGAGACATTTTAAACTATTTATTACATTTATTAAGATAGCACGGATAGAGAGAGCGTGAAACGTTACATCTTAACTACATGATGATAGGAAGTAGAATGTCATGCATAATATTGTCAAACAGAGAGCAGTAGGATCTAACAAATTCTGACAGCGTAGGAAACGCTGATTTAGCAAGGATGTTTTAATAAACCATCGAAGGGAGAAGGAAAGCATAGTGACGCCAAAACGGAATACTAATTATGGGATATGAATAACAAGAATTCTGACTCTGCAAAGATCTCACAGATTAATTTGGCGTGAGAATTTATCAAATAAGTTGTTGAATGAATTGGGTAAATAAGAATTAATTTAATGTTGGTTCTAAAAAAGGATTTCAATTGCATATTGTTACGAATTTTTGTATATTTGTAAATATTTCGTAGTGTTAATTTTGTAAATAGTAAAAATTATGTTCATCTCGAGTAAGGCAGTGCAATGGTTCGTCTTGGTTTGTTTCCCAGCAATGAATCTCTCAATGCTTGATAACGGGTTTTACAGAGGTAACTCTGGGAAGCGAGTTTCAAGGGGCAGGGCATTTAACATTATGGTAATGGGAATCTCGCCAATTGGCGAGATAGAGCCAAGTTGGCGATGGTTTTGGCGACTAATTTTTGTCGCCAACCATTTGGCGACTTTTTCGGTACATGTATCCCATGTATGTACATGTATAGGATTTTTCGACTACTGTCTGGAAAGTTCTCCAAATGTCCATCTCTGGAAGGTTCAAGTATGTTCGCAGCCACTCCTATATAAGCGCGACCTGAGTTGGTTAGTAGTTAGTTGATTTTGAATCACTGAGTTAGTTGTCTCTCAACGTTCATTGTGAGAGCTGTATTCCTGACTTGAGATACTGAGCATTCTAAAGCGAACTGTTTTGCATTGTCTTTTGCGGCGATTTAGCAGTTGTTTGTCAAGTTTTTAACTGCTGTTTTGTGCTCTATTGAGGTGAAAAAGAGCTGTATTGTGTCTACTAGAACGAGAAGTTCTGGAGCTGTAAGAGAACTGTGAAGAGTTATTTTGGAATAAATTTCTGCAAATTTTGATCTGCTTTGGCGTCGAATCTTTCGAACCCGTACAACTCAACAACTGGTGTCAGAATTGGGGTTTGATGCCGATTACCAGAGCAATGGCGGAACAAGATGAAAAATGTCAACAGCTTCTTGCTTTCATGCAAGAAATGGAGAAGAAAATGTCCAAAGGCCAAGAAGAAATGAAAGCGGGCCAGGAGGAAATGCAAAAGAATATTTCTGCGATCTCTGACGGACAGGAGGAATTAAAGAAGAATCTTTTACAAAATATGTTTAATGGAAGGGGACAGTAAAACCGACAGTAACGGAGAGCGCTGTCTGTCCGCTCTAAAAATCCCCTCCGTTTTTCCCTTTTCTCTAGTGACAGACAGAAATTAGCTAGGATAGTAAATTCGAGCATGTTTGAAACGAGAGACAGTCCTGTCAGTGAAGAGACTCATGTGACCTTCGACAGTCAATAATCTTTCTGCCTCTCCCTTCCAGCGAAAATTCTATTTCTTTTTATTTTCTTCTCCATTTCGTTTCGGACAAATATTATAAAAACATTAAATTAAAAATGAGTGCAGAGTTAAAAACAAAAGATGCGATCGAAGTGAAATTCGTATATGATACATCGAAATTTCTCGAAGCTTTGCAGAATTATGAAGTTTTATGGAATATTCACCACATGGATTATTCCATTAAAATTGAAATATCAGCATACTATATTGTTACACCAATAACATACTATGACAGTGATTCTCAACCACTGTGCCGCGGCACTTTTGTGTGCCGCCAAATTCTTAAAGTGTGCAGCCAAATTTTAGAAATGTATAGAGTAAAAATTATAATGCTTTTTTTTTATTACGATTAAAGTTTAAATTAAAGAAAAGTACTTATATATGTATGAATATTGTAACGAAGATTTTTCACTATCACCTCTTCGTTACATACTTTTCTGTGTCTCATTTTTGATCTATTTTTTACTCTAGTTTTTTACATACAACCCCCTACAGGTGTGCGTCTTGTTGTCTGAGGTTTGGAAAGCACATATTATTACAATTTTCTACATCTTATTTGTGTGAATTCGGATTTTCAGTATTAACAAACATAAAAACGAAAAAAAGATCGAGACTGTTAAATGTAGAAGATGATATGAGAGTAGCATTGTCATTTTTACGACCAAATATAAATGAAATTACGCATCAAGCTCAAAATTCTCATTAAAAGTATTCTTATTATTCATTTGTAATTAATCCCTTAATAAACTTACTGTTGTTTTTGTAGTACATATTATATTATTTTATTTTACATTCCAAATTATTATCATAAATTATTTTACGCAGTGTATTATAGGTAAGTAAACAACTTTTAAACTTATATTTTTCTTTGTGTGCCGCCAAATTTTTAAATCGTTAAAAGTGTGCCGCGACAAAAGAAAGGTTGAGAATCACTGTACTATGACTCTTTTTTTATTTCTCAACCCAATTCAGAATAAAAACGCATTCAGACATCTATCTTCAACACCCATTCACTAACCGTTTTATTTTCCTCGTGGCCGACCAAACGGTATAGTGGTTAGCGTGCTAGCTTCTAGACCGCGAGGTTGCGGGTTCCGAGTCCCGTGTTGGCATGGGTGTTTGTAAATGTATGTTGGCTTGTCTAATGACGAATGTTTCGGCGCATTATAGCCCTCGTGTTGCTGACGGCGCCAGATAATCTGAAAACAACCAAATAACAACTTTCCTCGTGTAGAGGGCGCATTATCCCAGACAGTAAATAGTCCGTTTCTCTGTCGGATAGAGGTCGGCGATATATCGATACGACCATATTTTTATCGATATTTCTAAAAAAATATCGATATTAAAAATATCGATAAAAGTCATCGATATATCGATATTTTCAAACATTTTTAGTTTTTTGATGTTCGTTTTTGTAGTTCCATGTGTTTTTTCGATTTTATTTAATCCCTTTTCAAAAACTTCAAAACTAATGTTTGAACTTGGCTGAGAGACAGTTAAAACGGCACCAATATTCAATATTTTCCATACACTTAAAAACTATAAAAAATTATCTAAATTTTTCTTAAAATCACTGCCCACCCATTAAACGAAAATATAACTTTTTTTTTTATTTTTGTAATAGATCCATTTCAGTTGAAAAAGTAGTCACCTTACAAAAAAAGAAATCATGAAAAGTAGAAATTTGACACAAAAAACTTCGTTTCTGGCAAAATTGAAAATCAAATTAAAAAAAATCATGTATCGATACATCGATATTTTGTTTCTTTGCAACGATATAGTATCGATATTTATTTTGATCGATATTTCCGACCTCTACTGTCGGAGCGTACTGACCGTTTTACTGTCCCCATGTAAAATGCCCCTTTAACTATTCTATCGAATTTCATTGATTTTTTTGGCTAAGGATTGAGGTTAATCTTCTTATACTAAACTTCAACTTAACTAGACATCACTTAGACGATAGATCGTCACAGTGCTCATAGGTATTTAATCCATTTTGGCGGAGTGAAGACATAATTCTCGCCAAACCTTAGAGCCTTTTGTTCTCTATACTAAACTTCAACTTAACTAGACATCACTTAGACGATAGATCGTCACAGTGCTCATAGGTATTTAATCCATTTTGGCGGAGTGAAGACATAATTCTCGCCAAACCTTATAGCCTTTTGTTCTCTATACTAAACTTCAACTTAACTAGACATCACTTAGACGATAGATCGTCACAGTGCTCATAGGTATTTAATCCATTTTGGCGGAGTGAAGACATAATTCTCGCCAAACCTTAGAGCCTTTTGTTCTCTATACTAAACTTCAACTTAACTAGACATCACTTAGACGATAGATCGTCACAGTGCTCATAGGTATTTAATCCATTTTGGCGGAGTGAAGACATAATTCTCGCCAAACCTTATAGCCTTTTGTTCTCTATACTAAACTTCAACTTAACTAGACACCACTTAGACGATAGATCGTCACAGTGCTCATAGGTATTTAATCCATTTTGGCGGCGTGAAGACATAATTCTCGCCAAACCTTATAGCCTTTTGTTCTCTATACTAAACTTCAACTTAACTAGACATCACTTAGACGGTAGATCGTCACAGTGCTCATAGGTATTTAATCCATTTTGGCTGAGTGAAGACATAATTCTCGCCAAACCTTAGAGCCTTTTGTTCTCTATACTAAACTTCAACTTAACTAGACATCACCTAGACGGTAGATCGCCACAGTGCTCATAGGTATTTAATCCATTTTGGCGGCGTGAAGACATAATTCTCGCCAAACCTTAGAGCCTTTTGTTCTCTATACTAAACTTCAACTTAACTAGACATCACTTAGACGGTAGATCGCCACAGTGCTCATAGGTATTTAATCCATTTTGGCTGAGTGAAGACATAATTCTCGCCAAACTATAGAGCCTTTTGTTCTCTATACGAAACTTCAACTTAACTAGACATCACTTAGACGATAGATCGTCACAGTGCTCATAGGTATTTAATCCATTTTGGCGGAGTGAAGACATAATTCTCGCCAAACCTTAGAGCCTTTTGTTCTCTATACTAAACTTCAACTTAACTAGACATCACTTAGACGGTAGATCGCCACAGTGCTCATAGGTATTTAATCCATTTTGGCTGAGTGAAGACATAATTCTCGCCAAACCTTAGAGCCTTTTGTTCTCTATACTAAACTTCAACTTAACTAGACACCACTTAGACGATAGATCGTCACAGTGCTCATAGGTATTTAATCCATTTTTACGGCGTGAAGACATAATTCTCGCCAAACCTTATAGCCTTTTGTTCTCTATACTAAACTTCAACTTAACTAGACATCACTTAGACGATAGATCGTCACAGTGCTCATAGGTATTTAATCCATTTTGGTGGAGTGAAGACATAATTCTCGCCAAACCTTATAGCCTTTTGTTCTCTATACTAAACTTCAACTTAACTAGACACCACTTAGACGATAGATCGTCACAGTGCTCATAGGTATTTAATCCATTTTGGCGGCGTGAAGACATAATTCTCGCCAAACCTTATAGCCTTTTGTTCTCTATACTAAACTTCAACTTAACTAGACATCACTTAGACGATAGATCGTCACAGTGCTCATAGGTATTTAATCCATTTTGGCGGCGTGAAGACATAATTCTCGCCAAACCTTATAGCCTTTTGTTCTCTATACTAAACTTCAACTTAACTAGACATCACTTAGACGATAGATCGTCACAGTGCTCATAGGTATTTAATCCATTTTGGCGGAGTGAAGACATAATTCTCGACAAACCTTAGAGCCTTTTGTTCTCTATACTAAACTTCAACTTAACTAGACATCACTTAGACGATAGATCGTCACAGTGCTCATAGGTATTTAATCCATTTTGGTGGAGTGAAGACATAATTCTCGCCAAACCTTATAGCCTTTTGTTCTGTTGTGGTTTGGCGAACATTATGTTTTCACTCCGCCAAAATGGATTAAATACATATGAGCACTGTGACGATCTATCGTCTAAGTGATGTCTAGCTAAGTTGAAGTTTAGTATAGTATTGGAGATACGTTTCCGAAAGGAGTCTGGAGTGACTCCTTTCGGAAACATAACATTCGTAAGATGTAGAGAACGTAGAATTGTAGCATTTTTACACAGTCACGAGAACGAATTTAAGTCATATTTATTCTACACATGTTGCCTACTTGATGGTGTTTTTTTTTTTTCTTCTTCTTTTTTTTAAATTCACTGCTGCTCTACCTTGAGGAACCTCAACCGGAAGACCTCACGTTCTGGTTGACTGAGTTCTTAAAATATTTGTGTAGGACGTAGAAGTCCAAGCTGCGGCTGATCTCTTGTTCAATAGCTTGGGCACTATGTCAATATTAGTATATTGACATGAAATATTCAAATAATTTTATACAAAAAAAAACTGCTCCAAAATATTGAAAAGCTACTAAATTTTTAAATTGGAAAAATATATTTTTATCAGATATTTTATTATTGAATACTTGCAGTGAAGATTTTCTAAACTTCCCTGTTAGTTTTCAAAATTTATCATTCTTTATTTTTATGTTCTGTATACTTCGCATAAAAAAAAATAATACTGTTACGAATTTTTGTATATTTGTAAATATTTCGTAGTGTTAATTTTGTAAATAGTAAAATTTACGTACATTTCGCATAAGGCAGTGCAATAGTTCGTCGTTAATTTGTTTCCCCGCAGTGTGTCTATTAATGCTTGATAACGAGTTTTACAGAGATAACGCTGGGAAGCGAGTTTTACAAGGAGCAGGGCATTTAACATTATAGTAATGGCAATCTCGCCAAATTGGCGAGATAGAGCCAAGTTGGCGATGGTTTTGGTGACTAATTTTTGTCACCAAATTTGGCGAGAAATCGGCGACCATTTGGTGACATTTTCGGTCCCCATGTACATGTATAGGACTTTTCGACTACGATCTGGAAAGTTCTCCAAATATCTACCTCTAGAAATTTCAAGAAGGTTTGATTCCTATATAAGCCGGCGAAGCGAGCGGGAGAGTTAGTTAGTCAGTTGAATTTGAGTCACTGAATTATTTGACTGGTGAGTTGACTGGAATTACTGTATTGAGATACTGAGTCTCAGTGAGCATTCAGAGAGTTCCGAAAGCAAACTGTATTGCATTGTCTTTTGCAGTGATTTGAGCAGTTGTGTTGTCAAGTTTTTAACTGCTGTTTTGTGCTCTATTGTTGTGAAAAGAGCTGTATTGTGTCTACTAGAACGAGAAGTTCTGGAGTTGTAAAGGAATCTGTGAAGAGTGATATTGGAATAAATATCTGCAAGTTTTGATCTGCTTTGGCTTCAAATCTTTCGAACCCATCCACGCAACAATATTTTATATTAAATACGAAGACACTTAACTATTTTAAAAATAAACAAATGCATATTTTCCCCGCATTTTTTCCTTTTTTTTTTTTTAATCAATTTCTTTCCGCTCTTCTTTCCAGTCTGAGATTTTAAATCCAACCTACTAAAAATTCTAATGGAGGGGTGAATGGTGGAACAGCGTTTTTCTGTAAAATCTGTTGGTGTGAGGAATAAATCAAGATCCAGTCTTGAAAACTAACGTTTATTTGCCGTCAAATGGAAAGAGGAAAAAAGAACACATCACTAAGAAAATATACAGGGTGTCACAATAGGTCATGTCCAAACGGCACACATGGTTGTGTCAGGTCATGAGGAAGCAGAATTACATAGAGGAAAGGGGGGTCGAAAACGCGATTGTAATCCGCTAGAGGGCAATAAGTGCTAGCAGACGAAAGCGAGGGCGTTGCAGACAGCCGGCACAGTACCGTGGCCACCACTATACCCGGACCTAGCCCCCTGGATTTTTACCTCTGGGGATACCTGAAGTGTCTGGTGTACGAGACACCCGTTCCATCGGACATGGACCTCATCGCACGTATCGTTGAAGCGGCGGCACGTGTCCGGGGAGACTACTGGCCAATTCGAACGAGTTCGCGATTCCATGCGTCGCAGATGTGAAGAGCAGCTGATGGGGCCAATTTTGAGCACTTACTATGATTTGTAGCATTTTTCTTTTTTATTTGGTACTGTTTTGTTGTAAAATAAAGATTTTTTACACCGTTTGTTATCTTTTCTTTGCGTGACGGTTACGATGAAATTTCACTGTCAAAATCGCGTTTCCGACCCCCCTTTCCTATGTAATTCTGCTTCCTCATGACCTGACACAACCATGAGTGCCGTTTGGACATGACCTTTTGTGACACCCTGTATATACACACAAGGTTGAAAAAAAATGCATATGCATTGTTACAGTATCTGCAGTTAACAGTTAAATAAAATAATCTTGGATTGAAAATTATATAATTGGATTATATAATTGGAATGCACTTGCCGTCATTTATCAAACTTAAACTTGGCAGGTAGGCTTGTTGTCAATGATAATACATTTTTGAAGGTTTTTGCTACTGTCACTAAAAGACCGTTTTTACACATATTTCGACTGCCGTAAGCAAGACCAGATATCAAGCTATTTCCAGACATGTTCAATTTGGCGATATTTAATGACTGAAACCTTCCCCTACCAGGGAAGTTTTCAGTCATTAAATATCGTCAATGTTGACGACATACGACAAGAGAAACCTGCCAATTTAATGTTTTTAAATCAGTTTGCATTAACATAATTTTTTTTTGTCTAGGGTAAAGTTTTAGTTTCTTGCTGTTATCCAATCAATTTGGCAGATAGACTTGTTGTCAATGATAACGCATTATATATAGTTTTGGCAAAGGGGGGGGGGGGGGGACTCAGTGTTCTATTTCTATCTACAGTTGAAGCTGATATGTGAGGCGTTAAAAACTAGTTTAAGTTAGGACTATATACCAAAAACTTGCATTAGGGTAGGCTGTCATTGTATTTAAAAAAATAATAATAATAATTTTCAAGAAACGGAATAGCACTCAAAAGTTGCCGTCACACAAATAAAGTGATAAATAACTTTTTACAATTAAGATAAATCTTGAGGTCTCAACCAGCCACTGAAAGTGAAGTTTAAGATGGTAAAATCGAATATTTTCAATGGTGTTTTGCTGAATTCTATTTTAATTAAGTAAAGAAAAATCTATATATTTAATAGGCAATACGTTTTTTGGGGTTAGTCCATCCACCTAAACTGCTCAACCAATTTCAATGACCAAGGTGTCATTTTAAAGGAAATAAGCTGTATATTTGCCAAAACGTGCCAAAATAATTTATTAACACTTTATTAATTAGTTAAATTTCAATATTTTTCATCATTAAGCTACTACAAAGCCTCAATGATTTTGAATATATGATTGGCAACATCCTTAAGTATGTAAACAACAAACCGGCTGCTCGGGGGTTCAACCAACCAACCAACTGTTGCTAATTTTAAAGCTATCCTTACGTATGTAAACAACAAACCCGTTGCTAATTTTAAAGTTCTTTTTAAACTCTTCGTTTCAAAGTTGATTTTTTCTGGGTTTTTTTTTAAAGCATTTTTGTATTAGAGTAATTATTATTTTGAAGTATTTCTATCCAGAAAATACTTCGCGTTGGACGTCGTTCTCTAACGGGGCGACTTATCAGAATAAATAAAAGATATTGGGACTTCAATGTAAGGGCATAGCTAATGAAGTTTTAAGTCAGAATGTTGGCGGATAGTATATTTAACTTTCTATTATGAAACTTGCGATTTGGGTGTTTTCTCTATTAGGCCTTACATTAAATTTATAAAAATTTGGTTACATTTTTTATTGCTGATAAACCTATTCGAGCGCAGCAAGATGTTTTAACCACAAATTCGAGCGGTAAAGCCGCTCCATCCGAGCGCAGCGAGGCGTTTGGGGGTTGGCGAGCGTTAGCGAGCAAGGGGCGAAGCCCCCTAGTATATAGTTACCACGATAAAACACAACTCCTCAATAACATAAGAATAACTTTTTATAAATGAAATAAATTTTGAGGGCTCTACCAGCCATTGAAAGTAGGGATTAAGTTGGAGAAATCGACCATTTTCAATTAGGTTTTATTGAGTTTTATTTTAATAAAGTTAATGAAAGTTTACACCCACAACAATAAAATAATTAAAAGAAACTAAAATATTGCACTATTAAAAAGGTGACGACGACAAAATAATTCAAAATGAATCAAAATTATGCAACATTGAAATTCTTTCTGCTGTCAAATTTTTTTAGAGTTTCTCGTTACTTCATTGTTGTTCCTGCAAATCCATAATTTTAAAAAACATTCAATCCGTCTAAAATATAAAAGGGGGGGGGGGGGAATAGAATTAACCATTTTCATTACTTCTGCTTTCTGCTTTTTCTGGCTGTTTGTTATTTTTTATACTTTCATTTTTGTTTTGAGCAGATTCAGTCAATTTTTCTTTGGAAATGCGCGGCGAGTTTCGGCGCCCGTTGTCAGGGATTATTGAGGAGTGGATAGAAAAAGACATATTTATTGCACTATCATTTCCGGTTTTGTCCTCGACCATTTACTTTAAAATGTTTTGTGTTTAGTGGATTATTAGTAGAAAACCGTGTATTCCTCCATCTTAGCCATTAACTCTTACTTCTGATTCTAAACGGCATTTGTATTCGTAATCCATCTAGTACAAAACGAGATGAGATTGATATATTTGGCTTCAAAACTGTAAGAAAAATAATTCCGATCCACTACAGAACGTTGAGGAAGGAGCAGTGGAAAATGTGCAAGTGCATCAAGTTGTAGAGACCACGTGGAGAGAGAATCTAGCACGTGGCAGCAACAGTAAGCAAAAACGCCACTGCAGTAATGATTATCCAAAGTATTGGACACACAATTATACGCACTTTCAGAAATACAACGAGTAACCATGGCTTATTTGTGAAGAACAAAAACTTGGATACAACAGTCAACACATACAAAAGGCTGCTAAAAAGCTTGGAACCAGAAAAAAACAAGGTTTGAAACTTTCTAACGAATGGGTATGGTGTAACATTTTGCCACATGGAGTCAAGGAATTTGACTAACGAGAATCCTTAAGAAAGCAGATTTTTAACACACAAAACTAGTAAAATTCATAAATGTGCAGGAAAAATTATCCATGAAGCCCAACGAGAAAGCTGAAAAATGCAAACATTTCCTTTAAGAAGGTAAAATATCATTTTACATTTTTTTTTACTTTCAATTTTTGAATGCACGATACAATACTTGTATATACTATCAATGCCAAAATTGTTTAAACAAATTCGTCTTATCACTGTCTTCCGAGTCATGTAATTCAAAATTGTATAATTTTTTTGATTTATTCCCGAGTATATTTTTCAGTTTTTATCACTAATTTTGTTTATAAATTTCTTTGAACATTAAGCAATACTGGGCATGGGATATTAGATAGTACTAAAATTAATTAAGCATAGATTTTTTTCTTAAAAAAAATACCAGGCATGTGGGGAAATGCGAAATGTAATGACACTGAGAAAAAGTTTCAAGTCACTGAAAAAAAAACTTTGTCATAGTATTATTAAAATGTATTATACTACTTTGTATAAAGATATAGGTATTTTCACTTGGTCAAATTTTAACTTTGGAGGAACTAGAAAAAAAATATAAAGACAAAGTATTTAAAAAAAAATTAAAAAATTAGAATTCCTTTTTAATTTTATGAAAGTATGCTCATTTAGAGGCAATATTTAAATCTAAATAAACAGTTATGTATATAATGTTGAATTATTACTTCACTTCATCTCTTACTTCCTAGTAAAAAAACTAAGTCGCAGAATATTCATTAAAATAACAATAAATTTTGGACCCTTTTTCGTGTGGAAAATTGTTTCCTTTCTACTAGTTAATTGTTATTTATTTAATTGTTATAAATTTCTTGTTATTAGAAACGAAGTTATAAAATTGATCGTTGAGGGGGTGCACTTGTCACCAACTTTTGTCCCCCCCCCCCCCACCTGTTTTTTCTCACTTCTACCACTGATATAAGGGGAAATAAAGGTATGGTGGCAAAAAAATCCCCGTCCAGAAATAACATACAAAATAAATGTAAACTTTTAGAACCGATTACCCAGGATGTAAATGTTTTTGCAATTTGTATTATCATAAAGAAAAAAAATTAATTGAAAATTAAAATTGTGAAACATTTATTGCATAAAATACGCACTCACATCTCAACAGATACATTTTTGCATAAAATTCTTTTGATTGAGACAATGAACAAACCATTTTTTTGAAACTTCATCATAGGAATCTGTCGCGCTCTACTTCAATTGATTATGGCTAAGAAAACTTTTTTTTTTTTTATCATCAATAACTTATTGTTCATTATTAAAAAACAATTTTCAAGAACTTTATATGCATGAGATTGAAAAAGACTGAAAGAATGTATCGTTACTAAAGTTCCGTTCAAACAGTAGATGCGTAATAGGCTCTTAAGGGGACGTAACAGTCTTCGACGAAATTTAAAAGCAGTATTTACATCCAACTTCAATGTCCTATAAATTATTTAATTTTCAATATATATGCACATTTTTTGAACAGGATTTATTGTTGAATATTTGTTAATATAGTAATTGTGTAAAAATAATCAAAAAATTAAATAATTTAATTTTATAAACATTTTTTGAACAATGAAATTTTTTAGATTTAAAAAATAGTCATTTGCCTTGGTACACTTTATAAAGAAAATAATCTATAAATATTTATTTAAAAAATACCAATGTTAAGTAAACATTTGGAATTAATTTGCTGACCTATTTTTTAAAGCAATAGTGCTTTTGAAATTTATTAAAAAAATTATTCATTTTGTATGCACTAAAAATAACTTTTTCTTCGACATAAAATCCATAATAAAATATATATATACATATTTATAGTAAATATTTTAGGTCTACAATATAAAACTCACTTTTGTATAATATGTTACACAAAAATTAATATGAAATATAAAATAGATTTATTTTAAAGTGTACCAAGACAAATGACTATTTTTTCAATCTAAAAAAATTTCATCGTTCAAAAAATGTTTATAAAATTAAATTATTCAATTTTTTGATTATTTTTACACAATTACTATATTAACAAATATTCAACAATAAATCCTGTGCAAAAAATGTGCATATATATTGAAAATTAAATAATTTATAGGACATTGAAGTTGGATGTAAATACTGCTTTTAAATTTCGTCGAAGACTGTTAAGTTAAATGCGTAATACTTGCGTAATAGGTTCTTAAAAATATCCTTCAAAGCTGTCGTTATTTGTTTATGGTTCAATAATGTATCAATAGATACACTTTTTAACCATACACAAATGGCGACTGTGAGGTTTTATGATCAAATTAACCATAAAATACATTATCCGATTTCACAAAACAGCTGGTATAGTGGTTGGTTGTATTCAGATTATCTGGCGCCGTCAGCAACACGAGGGCTATAATGCGCCGAAACATTCATCATTAGACAAGCCAACATACATTTACAAACACCCATGCCTAACACGGGACTCGAACCCGCAACCTCGCGGTCTAGAGGCTAGCACGCTAACCACTATACCGTTTGGTCGGCGCTGGTATAGTGAAAGGACAAGGCGAAAAATTTGCGTGAAAAGAGATAAACATTACTTTCACGGCTCATTAATTGCCTAAATCGAATTAGTTTGTTCATGACATTTTTCAGAGTGTTATATCTAACTATCTGAGAAACCGTACTTTGCTACTAAAGTTTAGTAATCAAAAGGCATTCATGTCTTTTACAATTTGGTGTTTGAATCTTTTCCAGTCACTGAAAATTGGTTTATCAAAATCAAAATACCTTACTTTATCTATGCTTGCTCTGTCGCTCTTGTTGACATTTGTTCCAATTGTGGCGGCATCAAAGGCTGATCAGGCCTATCTTAAGTGTCTGTTGGGAAGTGCTTTCAGATGGAAAACTTTTTAATATTAAATTTTATATTTTTTAATATGCAAATTCCTATTCAGTAACCTACTGTTTATGTAAACTCTAGTTCCAGCATCTTCTGTATAAGTACCATGCATTGCTCTTTGTAGTAGGGATGGAACGAATGTGAGTTTTGCCGGATACCTAATTTCGGATATCCGGGGTACCATGTCTACCGGATACGGATATCCGAAACGGATTTCACCGGATATCCGGCCGGATATTCAGTCTATATACTAAAAACGATAGTTATACGATATGCTATACGAAAAAAATAGTCATGATATGAAGTATCAAGTAAATTATAATTAGTGGTTAGCGCACCGCACTGCATGCCACAGGTCCATGGTTTGATTCGCGGACTGGGCAAGGTTGACTTAGCTGTTTATACCTGAAAGAAATAAACTGAGGAGGACCATGCATGCTTGGGAACTAAACACTGGGGTTCGGCGTCAGAATGACCTAAGAATGAAATTAGGGATATGCGAAAGCATAGTTCTCACGAAGGAACTTTTTCGTTTTCTAACTTGACTGCAATTTATGTCCAAGAAAAAAAATTAAAAAAAAAAAAAAAAAGTGTAGGATGCGGTGTCCCCTTTGTCCGAAAAAGATCATTATTTTTTGCAAAAAATTATTTCTTGTGGATACCTGGTGGCCGGATATATAGCCAGATATCCGAATGAAATTATCGGATGTCTGGTATTTCAAATCGGATATCCGACGGGGTTTCGGATATTGAAAAATCAGCCGGATATGCCGGATATCGGATATTTGCCGGATATCCGTTCCATCCCTACTTTGTAGATCTCTTTTCCTCTGCTACCTCTGTAAGCAACAGAAGGTTTCGCTTGTCCAATATTGACTTATGCTTTGGCTTAACAATATCGTTGACATCATGTTTTCACGAATCTCGATCTATATCTACTTAAAAGTATAAATTATTTTTTGTCTCTAAAAATAAAAATGTTTAAATTTTATATCTCGATACCGATTATAAACGATATTGAAATCTTATTTCGAAATCATGAGACGTACTTCAAATATTTTGAATGAAAAACATTCAGGTGTTTTAACTATAAAGTCTATTATAATGTGGATGGTATGTGTGGAAGAGGAGATGAAAGGAAGGTTATTATATTGGCAAACTTTTTTGATGAGAGAGGCAAGTATATGGCATTAGGCTGATCTCGCATCTATTGTTGATTGCCCTTCAAAATGACCCTTATCTTACTGGAAATCCCCTATCTTATTTACCAAAAAAATGAACTTTTAAAAATGTGAACTCTCACCCTTCAAAAATGTTCTTTCTGTGAATATAAAACACATTGAATTTATTCGGAATTTTTAAAAAAATATTTGGAGGTCCCTCAATGCCACTGAATTTACATAAAAGTGGCCAAATAATGCGTAATTGGATTTTTTTTTTTTATTTGCTACATTAAGTACTATTAATGATAAAATGATTTATTTTTCTATTATGAGAGCTTCTTTTATATAGTTTCAGACAAATTTTGTATCAATTTTGTTTTTGCTCTTGGTAGCTAGAGATATAAAATATTTCTAAAATCAAGAAAAATTTCAATTTAGTGGACATTTCTATATTTTGTATAATTATGCACACAAAGTAATTAATACACTTAAGATACAGTAATTATCACTTAATACTCCATTAAATACTTGCCACTTAAGTAAATAATTATTTATTGTTCGGAAAGTAATTTCGTTTTTTTTTGGGGGAACATGAAAGACAATTTTCGTATAATGAATAAATATTTTATTAAATTATATATTGGCCATTCTGGTCCAACACCTTTTGCCATCTTTCTGGCAGTAACATGATTCCCCGCTCATAAAAGTTTTGGTCCTTGCTGGCAAAAAACTGATTCAGGTGGTTTTTGACATCTTCATTTGAGGTAAAGGTTTTACCATCCAAAAAATTTTGCAGGGACCGGAACAAATAATAATCGGAAGGCGCCAGATCTGGAGAATATGGTGGGTGTTGCAGTATGTCCCATCCAAGCTGTAAAAGTTTTTGGCGAGTGACCAAACTTGTATGAGACCTCGCGTTGTCTTGGTGGAACACTACACCCTTCCTGTTGGTTAATTCTGGCCTCTTCTGTTCAAGCGCATCATTCAATTTGTCCAGCTGATGACAATAGACTTCCGAATTAATAGTTGTATTGTCCGGTAAAAGCTAAAAAAAAAAACAAAAAAAACAAAAAAAAAACTAAAAAAAAACATTCCTTTGAAATCCCACCAAACGGACAGCATCACCTTTTTTTGGTGAATGTTGGCTTTTGAAACTCTTTGAGCCGGTTCATCTTTTCTGCTCCATGACCTCTTGCTTTTCACATTGTTGTATACGACCCCTTTTTCGTCCCCAGTAATAATCCGCTTCAAAAATGGATCATTTTCCTGACGTTTGAGGAGCGAATCACACACGTCAACGCGACGACACAAATTTCGCTCCGTAGGAACATGGGGCACCCATACATCGAGCTTAGAGGTTACGCCCAGGCCTTTCAAGTGGCCATAAACGGTCGAATTCGACAAATTTAACCTCTTAATTGATCTCTCGTGTGGTTATTCGCCGATTTGCATCAACTAATGCCTTTATCTTGTCTTTATCAGCTTCAACTGGCCTTCCCGAACGTGGTGCATCTTCGACATCGAAATTGCCGGATCGAAACTTTGCAAACCAGTTCTGGCACTGGCGTACTGTTAACACGCCTTCTTCATACACATCCGTCAATTTTTTTTCTCGCTTGGACAGCATTTTTACCTTTTCTATAGTAAAAAAGTAAAATATGACGAAAATGCTGTTTATTACACTCCATATTTAAAAGGGCACCAACCAAAAACTACTGCGTAGAATTGATAAAACTTATTCACGCACAAGCCTTGCAGTATCAGCTCTCAAGACATATAAGGGTTATGCGGCTTAAGTGGGAAGTTGGTTTCGAAAAAATGTAAATAAGTCCTCTGACGGGGAAAAACGAAATTACTTTCCAAACAACCCATATTTTACAAATGAAATTAAACCAAAGCGGAAGAACTTTTTCAAACGATTAGATATTTACTCTTTTTTTAAACATTCATACACTTTTTAGCAACTGCATTTTTTTGGAGATTTTGGCTATTGCACTTCGTAAGTACAACTTCTAACAACAACTGTTTTTGTTTTTAATTTTTTGTTACCCAATTAAAGTACTGAATCCAGGCAACAGCTTGTTTATCAACATCATTTATGCAAGCTAAGTTTTTTGAAAAAATTGCAGCTTTTTTTTTTTTTATAGAATGGCGTTTTTGGTCATTCTCTAACTGGTATACTAAGGAGACTATTTCAGTTTTAACTGCTTCAAAAAAGTATAAGAAATACACAAATCATCCAATTTCGGATGAAGTATTTCTAATAGATGTGAATTGAGCTCCTTTTCTTTTTCATGTTCAAGACTAGTTTTGATTTTTGCTCAACAGAAACAAGATTTGAAAATAAATTAAGTGTTGCGAGTTCTCCACTTAAATACTAGGAATGAGGATTTTTAATCCTTAATTGTTTAATTGTTTATTATAATATTCTTTCAATATTTGAATAGGTAAAACATCAGTAGAAGGGGCATTAACAGAAGATTCGAAAGTAAACCAAGACTACAAAAATGCACTCATAAAAAAAACGATTAAATCGTTTTATACCTTGAAACAATCCTACAGTTAATGCCATTCTAGTTTCATTGCCATTAAACAATAACTCCATTTTCATGAAGTAAATGGCTTTTGTCATCCAGAGAGCTCGGTGAAGAGCACCTGGTTTCCGAATGTTTGATTGAATATCCAACCCAATCATAAACGACGCAAGATTTAAAAACTCTCTGCAATAATCCTTAGCTAGTTTTTTAGTAATCTTAACTGATCAGAAATAAAAGTTTTTAAACTGTCTGATGCTGTTATTAGGGGTATTGATTGCTTTTTTGGTTCATGGTGATTAAGATAAGACCATTTTTCTCGGAATGTCTTAAATAAAGTATTTCAGTCTCATTAGATTGTCCAAAGTACACAA
Organism: Linyphia triangularis; assembly: GCA_963978545.1. Taxonomy (NCBI): domain Eukaryota; kingdom Metazoa; phylum Arthropoda; class Arachnida; order Araneae; family Linyphiidae; genus Linyphia; species Linyphia triangularis. The sequence goes on along the minus strand of OZ021723.1, from coordinate 9,229,117 downwards.
TGCATGCATCGGAAAGTAGAACATCATACATGTGATGTCGAAATGCTATCCACAAAAGATTTCCGCGATTTTTTTTTTTCTTTTTCTCTTTTTCTTTTTTCCCCAAGAAGAGGATAAGCTCCATTGAATCTTCCACTATCTGTTGAAGGCAACGCATACATATTACTTTGGATTCACATTTTCACGAATGTAAGAGCTTGGAAACAGCATCAATTGCTACTTTGCCATTTCTAAACGATAATTTAGGAACGCTAAGAAGTTTTGTATATCCATTTTGCAAAAAAAAAAAAAAAAAAAAAAAAAAAAAAAAATCTAGTACCGCTAAAAACGATAAATCGTTCTTGGGTTTTTTTAATCGAGTAATAATTTACTAACCCAATGAACTACCGACTTTTTTTTACTTAATAAGTTAAAACGACTTTCCGCATCGCATCAGATTCATGTGCAGTGGATCCCCTCCCACGTTGATCTTGAAGGGAACGAGATTGCGGACATGTTGGCAAAGGCTGGTGCTGGTGAGACCTCTGTTCCCGTCAGTGCCTCTCACCTTTACGGAGATTCATTCTCAGATTAAACACAGGAACAGGACAACTTGGATTGTTCCCCCAGCGCACCATTGGTATCAATATCCCCGTCCTGGGGGCTCCCTTGCTCAGGGTTTTAATAGACAGGAACAAACTACTCATGCCCGCTTTCGAAGTGGTCACCTTCAGACATTGAAATTTATTGAGGGATCCAGGAGCTTCGAAATCTGCAAACACTGCTCTACTGAACAGGCTTCGCCTGATCACATCCTCGCGTGCCTGGGACTTTCTGAGAAGGATTTGGCCGACGACCCTGTTTTGGTGTTGGATTTTTTGAGGGTGTAAGACATCATGGACCTGGTCTAGCTCTGTTGGCCTCCGGGGGCATGCAACAACAACAACACTACTGAGTTCGATGCCACGAACTGTGTTTTTAATTGTTCAGCAGTTTCACGGCGAAGACATTGGCGTTTCCAATAAACAGTACATTTTGACAGCACTACGGACGGGCCTGATATATCACAGATTTGTAGGCTTATAGATTTCAATTAATTTTTTTTTAAATATAAATCATACGACCAAGTTTAAGATAAAAAAAAAAAAAAAAAAATCGTAAGAGTTGTCTGGTACAGATCTGTTTTGCGCATATTAATTAGAAATCGAAATTTTGCACGAATACAACCAACCTATTATCTTGAGTAGCGTTCTCCACTAACTTTTAGAGACGGGACGAATGACTTGTGTTGGAACTTTCCGCGGGCCGCAGATTTATACCGAATGCGTCAGTAAATATATTGCTGTACTACATATGTTCAATGTTAGAAATGTGATGATTACTATAAAGGTTTAACAATATAAAACCATTTTGAAAACTGAAACATTAATTTAACTTTTTATATTACTAAAATAACAATTGATATTTGATTCTTGTTTCAAATAATTAAAAAAATACTTTTCTTTACATCGTAAATCAAAGTCATGAAAGAAATTAATCTTTTGTGACAATATTACAGTGTGACCTGACATAAACTCATAATTAATAAAGATATTTAAACCATACCTCCTAAATCTTCCATTTTAGTCGATGTTAATTGAGAGACGATGACGGCCGTTCCGCTTTTCATTATCACAGATATCTCAATACTTCTTTTCAGATCAAAACAAAAGAGTCCAGTATGCATTAAAACACATTCAGAAAACCAGAAATCGAATTGTGCCATTCACGAATCGAGGGGGTAGGGTCTAAGTACAAAACTAAGCAATGCGTCATCAGTAATAATTCAAACTATTGCTTTTTTTTTTTTTTTTTTTTTTTTTTCTCGTTGACAGTCTCAGAAAAAAAAAAAAAATATTTCAGACTTACTGACGCGGGCTACTTAATGGAAAATGCGGTTTTTGGTAGTAAACACATACTATAGTAGACCAACTAAAATGATTTCCACAAAATTTGATTTCTGCTCTTCTGTAGGGCTTTATAAAAAAGTTATTTATTTAATAACTTTATAGCTGCCTAACCCAATTTTAGGCAGTTATCCCTACTAATATTATAAATGCGAAAGTAACTCTGTCTGTCTGTCTGTCTGTTACCTTTTCACGCCTAAACCGCTGAACCGATTTTGATGAATTTTGGTATAGAGATAGATGGAACCTTGGGAAAGGACATAGGGTACTTTTTATCCAGATCCCGATCCCGGAATTATACGGGTGGAAACGCAGAGTGCAGTTGTGTATCGTATATCCCTACTAAATGAATTTTGGTATAGAGATAGATGGAACCTTGGAAAAGGACAAAGGCAACCTTTTATCCCGATCCCGATCCCGATCCCGTAATTATGCGAGTGATAGATAACGCAGGGTGCAGTTATGTATCGTATATGCCTACTAAATGAATTTTGGTATAGAGATAGATGGAACCTTGGGGAAAGACATAGACAGTCTGTCTGTTTCGTTTTCACGCCTAAACCGCTGAACCGATTTTGATGAATTTTGGTATAGAGATAGATGGAACCTTGGGAAAGGACATCTTTACTTTTTATCCCGATCCCGATCCCGGAATTATGCGGGTGAAAACGCGGGGTGCAGTTATGTATCGCATAATTCAAATACTCCTAGCCAGCTTTTAGAATACTTTCTGCCTGACATGTCCATCAGGCCCATCGGCCTATACACTATGAATGTGTGAGTGTGACGATGCATGGTGTGGTGTGGCGGGGCTGGCGGGCGCGGGCGCGCTGCGCGGCGCGGCGGCAAAGACGTGCGGGGGACGCGGATGGCTCGGTGGGAGGAGTGTAGATCACAAAGTATGCTTACCCGAACGGGCAGACACGTGAGGGCAGACGTCGTTGGCGGACGCATGCGATATCTACAATTTTGAGCTGCAACGTATTCGCTTTCTTTACGTTTTCATTGGTGTTTAGGGTTTCTTGGATAAGCATTTTGTGTTATTTACTTAGTTGTTTTGGTTGTTATTATTAGTTTAGCATAAGTTAGTAGTAGGTAGAATTATAGTTAATAGGTAAAATAAATACTTTAATTCATTTTAGTACTTTAATTCAACTTTAATTCAATTTAGATTAGTAGGCAGGTTTTTTTAAGTTTTTTCACATTTAGTAAGTAGTTACGGTACCTAAGAAGGTCAGCATAGTTTTTATTGAGTATTAATAGGTAAGTAATGTTGTTTTGTGAATAAAATAGTTCCAGTAGTTTCGCATATAATTTTATCGATTCATTTTGTTTTTATTCCATGTGGATAGTATATTTTTTTTAACATTTAGTTTTAGTTTAGCAATTCGTTTTGTTTTTGTTTTATTTCATGTGTATAAGTACCTACCTTAAGTATAGTTTCGTACTCAGTACCTTTAACTAAATTTTTTTGTCAGCTAAAGAATTTTTTTTTGCATAAGTACTTACCTGTTTTTATTACTTTAGGTAGGTAACTGGTTAAGTAATATGCCTCGCAAGCGTAAATCTAATTTAGCGCGTAGCTCTAAAAGAGCTCGAACTGCGCAAGTAGCTAGATCCCAAGAATCTGAGGAGCAGACTCAGGCCCGGCAGATTTTAGATGCTGAGCGACACGCAACGCAAAGAGCTGCCGAGACCTATGAACAAACTCAGGCCCGGCAGATTTTAGATGCTGAGCGACAAGCAACGCAAAGAGCTGCCGAGACCTATGAACAAACTCAGGCCCGGCAGATTTTAGATGCTGAGCGACACGCAACGCAAAGAGCTGCCGAGACCTATGAACAGACTCAGGCCCGGCAGATTTTAGATGCTGAGCGACACGCAACGCAAAGAGCTGCCGAAACCTATGAACAGACTCAGGCCCGGCAGATTATAGATGCTGAGCGACACGCAACGCAAAGAGCTGCCGAGACCTATGAACAGACTCAGGCCCGGCAGATTTTAGATGCTGAGCGACACGCATCATTGATAGCTGCAGAGATGCCAGAAGAATCCCAAAGACGACGTGTGTTAAATGCTCAACGGCAGTCAGAAAGGAGAAATGCGTTTACAATGTATACATGGGGAGCATTCCACAATGCTGCTTTTGATTATGACCCATCGATTGAGTATAATAACCATCGATTACTTCTCATAGGTGGAATGGATAAAAAATGTATACATTGTGAAGCACTCAAGTGGAAAGAAGAAACTCCGGGTATGTGTTGTTCTGGTGGCAAGGTTTCAATTCCAATACTTGGAGAACCAGAGGAACCATTGAAGTCTTTACTTTTAGGTGATAACAACGAATCGCGGCGTTTTTTAATCAAAATAAGGAAATATAATTCATGCTTTCAAATGACGTCATTTGGTGTAGAAAATGAGGTGGTTATGCCTGGGTTTTCATCTACTTTTACAATCCAAGGTCAAATCTATCATAGGATTGGTTCTTTGCTTCCTACAAATAATGAGCAACCAAAATTTTTACAGATTTATTTTATGGGAAATGAAAACGACGAGGTTGACCGCAGGTGTCAAAACATTCAATTAGTAGAAAAGGATATTGTCTTAAAGATTCAGAGAATGTTGCATGAACATAACCGCCTAATAAACACTTTCACAACAGCCTTAGAAAGAATGCCGGGAGATGATTATAAGTTGGTGATTCACCCAGATCGTACACCAAGTGGGGAACACGAAAGACGATATAATGCACCTTTAATAAATGAAGTCGCAGCCATGGTTTGTGGTGAACAGTTTGCTTCCCGTGATATAGTTTTACATGCCCGTGATAACACACTAACTAGGGTGCCGGATACACATAAATTTTACGATGCGTTACAATATCCGCTAATATTTAGCAAAGGGCAAGAAGGGTATCACTTTCAAATTCCACAAGTCGATCCTGTAACTGGCCTGCCCTTGCCTAACAAAAAGGTATCATGTATGGACTTTTATGCCTTTCATATCATGATTAGAGAAAATGATTTTAATATTATATCACGATGCAGGCAACTGGCCAATCAGTTTTATGTTGATGTGTACGTTAAGGTAGAAAGTGAACGATTACGATACATAACATTAAATCAAACTAAATTAAGAGCAGAAAATTATATCCACCTTCAAGACGCAGTAGCGAATGACGCTAATCTAAATCCAAATGATATTGGTAGAATGATAATTTTACCGTCTTCATTTGTAAATAGTCCGAGGTACTTACACGAATATACTCAGGATGCGTTTGCTTATGTACGTACATATGGTCGCCCTGACTTATTCGTTACGTTTACTTGCAACCCAGCATGGCCGGAAATAGTAAATGAATTAATGCCGGGTCAAAGCGCGATTGATAGGCATGATGTAGTCGCAAGAGTTTTTAGGTTGAAAGTTAAAAAACTTATGTCTGTTATTTCCAAAGGCAGAATATTTGGAGAAGTGATCTGCTTTATGTATTCCATAGAGTGGCAGAAGCGTGGCCTACCACATGTCCACATATTATTGTGGTTAAAAGACAAGTTGAGACCCGATCAAATTGATAATATTATCAGCGCAGAAATACCCGATCCAAGCACTGACAAGACACTTCATGATATTATAGTTAAAAACATGATTCATGGTCCATGTGGACCTGAAAATCCTCAGTGCCCTTGCATGAAAGATGGAAAATGCACAAAGAAATTTCCTCGCAAATTACACAAAGACACTGTCCACAGTGAAAACGGATACCCACTCTATCGTAGAAGAGCACCAGCAGACGGAGGTCGAACGGCATCTGTGAAACTACGAAATGGGAGTTACGTCACTATTGATAATAGTTGGGTGGTCCCTTATTCCGCTATTCTATTAAAAATATTTAACGCCCATATAAATGTTGAGGCTTGCAGTTCAGTGCGCGCTATCAAATATATCTGCAAATATATTAACAAAGGCAGTGACCAAGCTATTTTCAATTTTAGGAGCACAGAGCTTGCAAATCGCGTAAATGAAGTACATACATATCAATCTGGTCGTAATGTTAGCAGCAACGAAGCCGTGTGGCGGTTATTAGGGTTCCCGTTGCACGAAAGGCACCCCACCGTTACACATCTAAGTGTACACTTAGAGAACGGTGAACGAGTTTATTTTACAGAAGATAATTTCCACGAGCGACTATCTACTCGACCAAAAACCACCCTTACAGCTTTTTTTGAACTTTGCATAAGAGATGAGTTTGCAAGAACTCTTATGTATGCTGAGGTACCGAGATATTACACATGGGACGCAACCAGAAAAACTTGGAAACGCCGAATTCAAGGAACTTCGGTTCAGAACTGGCCTGGTGTCAAATCTGGAGATGCCTTAGGACGGGTTTATACAGTCCATGTTACTAACATGGAATGTTTTTGTTTAAGGATGCTTCTACACCATGTGCGTGGGCCAACCTCTTTCAATGATCTCAAAAAATACAACAATCAAGAATTTTCAACATTTCGAGAGGCATGTGAGGCAAGAGGATTATTGGAGGATGACAATCATTGGAATATAACACTGGAAGAGGCTGCACAATGTAGATCAGCGGCCAAGGTGAGAATGCTTTTTGCTATACTAATAGCGACATGTGGGCTTTCAAACCCTCAACAACTGTGGGAAAGGTACAAAATTCAAATGGCCGACGATATTTTACACAGAGTACAACATCATAATCCAAACGTTACATACAATGATTTCATTTTTAATGAAGCCCTAACAAAGATAGAAGACCAAGTCATAACTATAACTGGGAAAGATTTGTCAGATTTTGGGTTGAGCAGGCCGCAAAGAACTGGGGAAGTTTGCAGTGATATAATAAGAGAATTGAGTTACGATGCTGCTTCTTTACAACAACAAATAACTGAGTCTGTTCCGCGTCTAAACCCAGAACAAAGATTAGTTTTTGAGAATGTTGTGCAAAAAATCGAAAGTGGTGAAGGTGGTTTATTCTTTTTGGATGCGCCAGGAGGCACGGGTAAAACATTTCTTTTAAATTTACTTTTAGCCCAAATTCGTAAAGATAAAGGAGTTGCTGTTGCTGTAGCTTCTTCTGGAATAGCAGCTACGTTACTTAATGGTGGCCGAACGGCACATTCAGTACTTAAACTGCCATTGAACTTAGCTCATGAGGAAATGCCAGTTTGTAACATTACTAAAAATAGTGACCGTGGACGAATGTTACAGCAATGTAAGCTGTTGGTTTGGGATGAATGTACCATGTCCCACAAAAGAGCGATAGAAGCACTAGATCGGACCATAAAAGATATTAAGAGTAACCAAAGTATCATGGGTGGTATGGTGGTACTTTTAGCTGGCGATTTTAGACAGACTCTGCCGGTAATTACTAGAGGCACGCCGGCAGATGAAATAAATGCATGTTTAAAAGCGTCTCCATTATGGGTGCATGTAAAAAATTTTTGTCTGACTACAAATATGCGAGTACAACTGCACAGTGATACACAATTGGTGCAATATGCGGATGCTCTTCTGAAAATCGGAGAAGACCGTATGGAAACAAATAGTGACGGAATGATTACATTGAATCGTGAATTTTGTAATGTTGTCTGTAACATGGATGACTTAAAGAACAACGTCTATCCCGATCTTGCAACCAATATGAAGAACAGACAATGGCTGTGCGAAAGGGCAATTTTAGCACCGACAAACGAAGTAGTGGGGCAGATCAACGAACAAATCATGTCAGATGTGGAAGGTGATTTTGTTGAGTATCTGTCCGTAGACAATGTCATGGACACTGAGCAAGTGACATCGTTCCCTGTAGAATTTCTTAACTCCTTCGAATTATCGGGGGTGCCTTCCCATAAGTTGAGGCTAAAAGTAGGTGTCCCGGTCCTGTTGATGCGAAATCTTGACGCACCAAGAATGTGTAATGGCACACGTCTACAAATTACACACCTGGGACGCAATATTGTGAGAGCAATAATTATGACAGGAACAGCAAAGGGAGAAGAAGTGTTAATTCCCCGTATTCCAATAATCCCTACCGATTTGCCATTCCAATTCAAAAGAGTACAATTTCCCCTGAAAGCAGCATTCGCTATGACGATAAACAAAGCTCAAGGACAGACACTCAAAGTAGCTGGTGTTCATTTAGAAAAAAACTGTTTCTCCCATGGGCAACTGTATGTGGCGTGCTCACGAGTATCGAGTCCACAAAACCTACATGTTTTGACCAAAGAAGGAAAAACAAAAAATGTCGTATACAAAAACGTATTAAACTAAGTTAAGTCAGGGATCAGGGTCAGGAAAAGTCTACCTATGTTAATCTCAATAATTCAATGTGCCGGCTTCATTAGAATCGTTTCATTATAGTTTCAGAGCCTATTCAGTCCAAACAAATTTACACGAAGTAGTAGTTCTACGCAGACGAAGTCGCGGGTAACAGCTAGTAAAACTATAAATGAGAACACCCTTCCTACGTATGAAGATGTAATGACACATTACTATTTTCAAAGAAATACGCTTAAATGTGAAAATAAAGGTTATGATCCATCACAAAGTAAGATTGAAATATTCTTGCGGGAAAGTTTATAAGTAATTGGAAGAAAGCATACCTTCCGACAGTTCTTCATGAAGTCACTGTCAAGCATATAATGCACAACAATCCTGAAATCCAAAAGCTGGTTTTGGATCCCTAAATAATTGCTTCACTTAATGCATATTTTACATACTCGTATAGAGTATCTTATACAAATTATTACGCAGGGTGACATCTATGTTTTGTATTTTAAATATATTGTTACGAATTTTTGTATATTTATAAATATTTTGTAGTGTTAATTTTGTAAATAGTAAAATTTATGTTCATCTCGTGTAAGGCAGTGCAATGGTTCGTCTTGGTTTGTTTCCCAGCAATGATTCTCTCAATGCTTGATAACGAGTTTTACAGAGATAACTCTGGGAAGCGAGTTTCAAGGGGCAGGGCATTTAACATTATGGTAATGGGAATCTCGCCAAATTGGCGAGATAGAGCCAAGTTGGCGATGGTTTTGGCGACTAATTTTTGTCGCCAAATTTGGCGAGAAATCGCCAAATGTCGCCAAACTTGGCGACCATTTGGCGACATTTTCGGTACATGTATCCCATGTATGTACATGTATAGGATTTTTCGACTCCTGTCTGGAAAGTTCTCCAAATGTCCATCTCTGGAAGGTTCAAGTATGTTCGCAGCCACTCCTATATAAGCGCGACCTGAGTTGGTTAGAAGTTAGTTCTCTCTCAACGTTCATTGTGAGAGCTGTATTCCTGACTTGAGATACTGAGCATTCTAAAGCGAACTGTTTTGCATTGTCTTTTGCGGCGATTTAGCAGTTGTTTGTCAAGTTTTTAACTGCTGTTTTGTACTCTATTGAGGTGAAAAGAGCTGTATTGTGTCTACTAGAAAGAGAAGTTCTGGAGCTGTAAGAGAACTGTGAAGAGTTATTTTGGAATATATTTCTGCAAGTTTTGATCTGCTTTGGCGTCAAATCTTTCATCTTTCGAACCCGTCAAACGCAACAATATTTTCCTACATTTTCGATTTTATAAATTTTTTATAAAAAATTTCAATTTTGGGGAGCTTGGAGGAACCCTAAGATATTTTTTCATGAACCTCATATTTTAGAATCTTGGGTTAAACCCCAAATGGTCACAAAAAAACATAGTACCAGAACTATTTATCCACTCTATTGCGCATGGATCATCATCAAAAAGAAATCTATTCTAGATTTAATTTCTTATAACAATATTACAACTATTTACACTTTTGACTTTGATAGGCAGATTTTTTTTTTTTTTAAATTAAGTGATATATCTAAGAGTTATCTCTGCTAATCACATAATAAATTCACATGTATTTAAATCACATGGTGGTGTTATAGGGATTTACAGGAAGGATAAGAAATAATTAGTTTCCAGTGACTGAGTATATGATGTAGCAATATTATATACTATAGTTTTGTTATAGTTTTGGTGTCGAACGATTTGTTAAATATTTCCCATTTCATCTAAATACCATTTATACGCAATTTTAAGTAGAAAACTCTACTAGAATAGGCTAATGTTGCTTTCCCGTTGACGTCATTATGTGCATCAGAGTAGTTTCAGATATAATTATCCTCATTTTACCGCCGCCCAAACGGTATAGTGGTTAGCATACTAGTTTCTAGACTGCGAGGTTGCGGGCTCGAGTCCCGTGTAAGGCATGGGTGTTTGTAAATGTATGTTGGCTTGACGAATGTTTCGGCGCATTATAGCCCTCGTGTTGCTGACGGTGCAAGATAATCTTAAAACAACCAACCAAACTCATTTTTACAACTGAGGGGTATCATTGAACAGTTATGATTAGAATAAATAATACGAGGGGAAAAATCTCTACATATTTTATTCAGAAACAAATAATATGCATCAAATTGACCGTTCTTACACAAAGTTGTGAATACATAGTAGTTGAATCTATATACCTAATACCTAAATCTATATACCTAATACCTAAATCTATATACTTAATACCTAAATCTATATGCCTAAAATTCTACACTCCTAAAAATCTATATACCTAAAAAATATGTTGCTAGAAGAGAGATCATGTATTATATACTATATAGTTTTGTAGGAATTGCATTATGTTAAGGTTTACATATACTTTAGAAATAGCGAAATTTGACTCAAGTATGCTTTTTCGTTTGTTGGTTTTAAAATATTCCCGAATTCATTACCATTTTCTTTCTAAAACTCAAATTACTTTTTAAATTACAGTAAGTTTTGTGAACCTGTTTTGTATCACGTTCATTAGTATAGTAAACTTCAAACGTGTTTTCTGTAGAATGGCATTTTGGTGCTATATGACTTTACGCCAACGGTCATAACTTCACAATAAATTATCCGATTTACGAAATTCTAATTTTGTTTTGTCGACAATACTTGTGAATGTGTTTTCTATGGAGAATTTAATATATATTGTTACGAACAAATTTTTTATGCATATTTTAATCTTAATTTTTTGTTAAAAACTATGTATTTTTTAAAACTTTTTATTTAAAAACTTATATTTAGATAAATATTGAAGCCAAATTCAAAATTCTTCATAGGAACATGCGCCAATATAATATATTTTATTTGCAATAAAAATATTACCTCTAAGTTAATTGCAAGAATATTTATGTATTTTCTAATAATGTCCTAATTAGTCACTTTAATAGCAATTAGCTGATTCAAAAATTGACGGGAAAAAAAGTTGCTATGTATAAATGCATCATTTTTAATTCTGATATACTGACAAAAAGTTTGAAATTATTACCTAAAAATTAAAGAAAATCATCTCAATTGTATATGTGTACCTTAAAAGAGTGAACTGAATGCTTATAAAGAATAAAACTTGTTGCAGTTAAGGGGACTCAATAAGCTTAAGAGCAGCTCCTATTTAGGATCCTTTCCTATTCTCGCTATGTTACAATCTTCTAGTCCAGTGCATTTAGAAACTACTTTGTATAAAACCTTGACATTTGGCGAGCAGGTACGGAAAGAATTACTTCATGAAATGACATAAATTATAAACTCGAAAATGAATTTTTATTTTGTGTTTCAAATCCTTACGTCAATGTACATGCAGTGGCTTCACCAGGTTTTTTCTATTGCTTTTTTAGTGTTTTCATTTATAATACAAAGGCATTAAATGAAAAGAATTTTCGTCATTTAATTAAGTGATCATTTTCGTATCTGCTCACCAAATTTCAAGGTTTCATAGAAAGTAGTTTCTAAATGCACTTTGCTAGAAGATTGTAACAAGTATGGAGAATGATGCTTATTAAAATTTCCTTTTAAAATAAATAAAAAATTGAGTTTGAGAAAGACAATTTCCATTGTTACATTACTTTTGTTTTTACCTAAATTAGAAACATGTTACATTTTGTTTTAAAAATACAAATTTCCAGTATTAGCCATGTAAGACTTTTGCCTTTAACTTTGATTTTCTCTAAACATGTTATTTTAAACTTCAATGTACCCTTTTCTAACAAACTAGTAGAGCTATTCCATTAATTTGTTTTATTAAACTGTAGTGCATAACCTGTAGATTAATCTAAGGTTAAGAAATGTCCAGTCATTTTTTTATTATTTTTTTTAATACTAAATTTGTGTCAAAAATGAAGTTTCTCTCCAAAAAATAAATTAGAAAATTTATAAAAATTTAATAATAAAAATTCTGATAGTATTTTTTATCTTCGGTTTAATCTGTAGATTATGTACTATAATTAGTAATGGTATATCTATACTACTTAGTTAGAAAAGGTACATTGAAGTTTAAAATATCACCTTTAGAGAAAATAAATGTTAAAGATAAAAGTCTTACATAGTTAACATTGATAGTTTGATTTTTTAAAACAAAATATAACAAACTTCTAATTTGAGTCGAAACAAAAGTGATATATCAATGACAAAAACATAAAGCAACATAAATAAATATCTCAAAATTGAATTTTTCTTATTTTAAAGCTTCCGAGTCCAATTAATTATGAGAATTCTTATTGGTACTTATTTTGCTTCGTCATCCAACTGAAACATCAGTATTCCGTACGTGATCAATAGACCAGCAAAACTCAAAATCATGTCTTTGCAAATGATGAACATATTTCCACCTGTCAAATGTATATCGACTGCCCTGATATTGCAAGCCAAAATCTCATAATTGGCCAGGTCGCTCGCACTACAGTGACTTCGTACCATCCTTCCCGAGCACACATGGAGGAGATCGCGCAGATCATTGCCCTTAGTGGTGACCTGACTCCCGAAGTAGGTCAGGATGAAGAATCCGTACATTGGACCAAAAAACATGACAGTTGCGAATATATAAAGAGGAAAGTTGCCCTTGTTTGAGTTCAAAGCAACGCTCAGACTACTGAAGATGCACATAACAGCAGAGGCAAACATGAACAGCACACTATACGAGAATGCGTCGTTCATCTCTCTCCCCATGGAGACTATTGTCTTGAACCTCAGTATGTTCTCTGTCAGAATGGCTCTTAACTCCTTATTCAAAACCCCAATAAAGGAGGTGTTTCAGTTGAATTTTTTGGCTCAGATCTTTGATACCAGCCTCTGGAACCCATTCTGTAATTTTGAAAATGAAAAGGTTTGGAATGTCACGTTTCAGTCTATAAAGAAGCAACTAAGAATCGCCATTTATTTCATACTGATCACAGGCGTCCCACTCTCTCAGAACAGCTCGAGACAGCGAATTCTGCAACTTTATTGCCTCTTCATAAACCTACTTCACGTCGTCGACTTCATCTTTGTCGCCAGTTTCATGCAGTTTTTCTTTCCGTTCAAATCACTTCTTTTCTCTTTCCACGCTTTTAATGTTTGTACGTTCATATTCTTAGCCGTGTGTATACATAAACGCCGCTACATTATGCAGTCACTGAAAACCGTGTCCAGACTGGCACCGAAATCCACCAGCAAAAAATGGAAGATGTGGATTTTGTTTGTAATATGTATCTCCGGTGTTTTTATCGCTACTGTCTCTACGGCTTTTGCAGTCAACCCAACAAAGACTTCTTAGATGGTTTACCCTCCACGATCAACTTCTGTGGTTGGACCTTCAGTGGTAAGCAGCGTGAGGTACTTTTGATCTTTTTCAAGTTCTCTATGACCTTCAACGTTTTCTACACCATCTTGATATGCAATGCCCAGGTCATCCTGTATTCCACATCTTGCTATTTTTTATCGGAGTCGGTATCTGAATTCGGTCATGCCTTAGAGAGACGCTTTAAGAAGGGACTTTTATGACTTGCTCTCTTTGGATCTGGTAGAATAACATACAAATGTATCCAAACTTTTTTACTTTTATAAACACCTTATGTCATTTATCATTAGTATAATTATGGTACTTTGATAAATTATAACCATTTATTCTTGAGAACTAATAAAGTTAGATATAAATAGACGATATTTTTTATAAGATATAACGTTTTATCTCTGATGTCATTAAAGAGGGGTTTATACAGAAACACCACATAAAATTTACACAATTATTAGAAATACAAAGATTCACGTTGCTGATTAATAAACATGACAGTTTGATTAGTTTTAAACATATATTATTGTTTATTTCGATTAGAAATGTCTTTATGAAATCAATTGTCTTTTTCTCTTTAATAATAATCCAAGTTGTCAATAATATTGAAGCAGATTTCTTTATTCAGTGTCACATAAAATGAAAAATTGTTGGGAATGTTATATTTATGTGTCGTCAATATCGTTTAATTTACTGGCTCCATGTAAATCTAAATTGCTTGTTTATCAAACATAAGACCAAAACACGATGAGCTTCGTTTTCAGATATTCAAACACGAAAGAAAAAATATGTATACGTCATGTTTTTTTTTTTTTTTTTTTTGGGGGGGGGGTCGTTTTTTTTTTCTCTCTCACTAAATTTATTCTTGCGCTGTCTGTCGTTATTAAAACCACTGCAATTTTATAAATATTATCAATTTTGATTGCTTATATATAATTAGGGAATAAAGCGATTGCGTGTGCTAGCAACTAAAGTCTTATCTTCTACTCAAATATCTCCGACCAAACGGTACAGTGGTTAGCGTGCTAGCTTCTAGATCACGAGGTTGCGGGTTTGAGTCCCGTGTTAGGCATGGGTGTTTGTAAAAAAATGCTGGTTTGTCAAATGACAAATGTTTCGGTGCATTATAGCCCTCGTGTTGCTAACGATGCCAGATAATCTGAAAAACAACCAGCCATTGTTTAATAGTTATATTGTATATAGTAAGTAATAAAATATTCATTATAAAGTACCCCCCCCCCTCGCCTCCTTCTCCGGATAATTACAAAGTAAAATTTCATTAAAATAGAGAAATTGAAAAATCCAAATTAAAAAAAAGAAAATAACCGGCTTATACCCCTTGGGTGCATTGTGTATCCCCCTGAAAATAATTCGGTCGCTGCTCATGTTATTTAAAATAAATTTCCATACGTGAATTCAATAAAATGTTACAAAGCAAAGTAAGCATAACTTTCGGGTATATAGCATGTTATGAAAACGTTGTTTTATAGTATTTTGTAAAAAAAAATATATAGTTAACATCGCGATGTATCGTGACATCGTGATGTTCGCTTCCCGGTAAATCGCGATGCGGAAATGTTAACATCGCCCAGTCCTACTGATCAGAAGGTGCGTGGTTCAAAACCCACCACACATCTTGAAAACTTTATTTTAAAATTAAAGTGATTTTCTAACTCAAAATTGAAACACGTGTTTTCTGAACTTTAAGAAGCATGCAATTTAATTGAAAGATAAGTAAATTTTACTTTTTCTAATTACACTGCTTTAATAGTTTAACTTAAAGTATCAAAGTCACCTCTTAAAATTGAACGAACGAGTATTATCCGAAATCAATTAACCACTATTAGTCAGTCATTAGCCGAGCTAAAATTCCCAACTTACGGGATCAGGTTTGGGGGGGGAGAGGGGTACAGACTCTCGTACATATTGTTGCGTTGTACGGGTTCGAAAGATTTGTCGCCAAAGCAGATCAAAACTTGCAGAAATTTATTCCAAAATAACTCTTTACAGTTCTCTTACAGCTCCAGAACTTCTCGTTCTAGTACACACAATACAGCTCTTTTTCACCGCAACAGAGCACAAAACAGCAGTTAAAAACTTGTCAAACAACTGCTAAATCGCCGCAAAAGACAATGCAAAACAGTTCGCTTTAGAATGCTCAGTATCTCAAGTCAGGAATACAGCTCTCACAATGAACGTTGAGAGACAACTAACTCAGTCACCCGCTCTCCTGAGCTTTTATAGGGTGACCTGAGATCATACGTGAACCTTCCAGAGATAGGCATTTGGAGAACTTTCCGGATTATAGTCGAAAAGTCCTTATACATGGGATACATGTACCCATACATGTACCGAAAATGTCGCCAAATGGTCGCCAAGTTTGGCGACAAAAATTAGTCGATAAAACCGTCGCCAACTTGGCTCTATCTCGCCAATTTGGCGAGATTGCCATTACCATAATGTTAAAATGCCCTACCCCTTGAAACTCGCTTCCCAGAGTTACCTCTGTAAAACCCGTTATCAAGCGTTGATATCCTCACTGCAGGGAAACAAACCATTGCATTGCCTTATGCGAAATGTACAGAAATTTATCTATTTACAAAATTAGCATTACGAAATATTTACAAATATACAAAAATTCGTAACATTCGTAAATTCGTAATTCATACAAAAGGCACTTTCTCTAATCAAGCTGAGAAGAATAAAAAAAAAAAAGAATGGTAAAAAAACATTAAATAGTTTTTGCTGTAGCCTTGGCCCAAGTTTTGGTCACAACCAGAAGAAGAAAAAGAACAACATTGACTTTATCGATTTCCAAAAAAATTTGTGCCATGTTTCCTTATTCAATGTTAACAATTATTTAGTAATTTTTCGTCTGCTCAACCGGGGTTACACGATGGCAAAAAAGAAATCAGGGTTCTGTTTATAATAGAAGCTGAGCTGTGAGGGTTTAAAAACGGGCCTAAACTCGGTGTATTAACGTAACTTGCATGTCTGCCGCTTTGACATCGGACTCGGAATACTGCCGCGTTCCTGGATAGTTACAAGGGCCTATTTTAAGGAAATTTTACGAATGTCCAAAAGTCTGCCCCAGCCCCTCTTACAGACTTTGCTCGTTCAAACACAAAATGAATAAAAATAAAAAAAAAATTCCAGGCTCATCACTGAACTTTATGCAGCTATTTTAGCCTTCCGCACAGAATTTAATATTGTGATCAATAAGTGATTTACCATTCCAAGTAATCCTGATTTTTAAATTCATCACAACTTTTTAAAAATTTATACCTAATTATATGCCTTAAAATCTTGCCAAATTCTAGGGGGTCATTCGAACGAATCACCGCTTTGGAAATCTGCGTTTTCAAAAATAAGTTTACATGGTACGGGTTACATCAGATCGAACCTATTTATTCTCGGGTTGCCTGGTGATAGTATTTCTTGTTTTCTCCAATTCGAGGGGTAAATGATATTCAGCTTCCCTTCAAAAAGGGCCGACCAAACGGTGTAGTGGTTAGCGTGCTGGCTTCTAGACCGTGAGGTTGCGGGTTCGAGTCCCGTATAAGGCATGGGTGTTTGTAAATGTATGTTGGCTTGTCTAATGACGAAAGTTTCGGCGCATTATAGCCCTCGTGTTGCTGACGGCGCCAGATAATCTGAATACAACCAACCCTTCAAAAAGGCTTTCGGAAAAAGCATTACCTCTTTGAGGTTTGGAATCATGTATTATATCATATTGATATTTCGGACCAGTGTATCCATCGTATGTCGTCTACGAACTAATTTCCAATAGCGACATTTTAGAAACTCTATTTCCGTACAGATTTCTGAGCATTTTCAACTAGAAAACAACTTATTCACTATCTTGTTTAATTTAGTATATAGAACAGATCTTGAAGTACGAGTATATCTCCATAATACTTATTTACAAGATATTTCCTCAAAATTCTCAATCTATGAAGAATTGAGTTTATAAATTTGTTTCATTTGTCCGAAGTTCTGAATGAGCTTAGGAGGCTTTTTAAAGATGAGTGAGTGAATATGAAAAAATGTGCATGATGATATTATTAATTATGTTTCAATTCGATACGTATAAGTAATCTCAGTAAATACAAAGTTAGGTAAGTTTGTTTTTGAAAATTATTAACTGCACATTTTAGTACAGAGGGGAACGTAAACTATTACTTGATCATTTTTCTTTTCATCTAATTTAATTATGCTAAGTTTTGACATAGTTATTTACGCAACTAGTGTGGAAAGCAATACTTTTTCAAACGAGGCAAAACGCTTATTTGAAGAGTGTGATAGCACGAGTAGCATATTCAAAGTATTAAAGCTGGTTGGTTGGTTGTTTTCAGATTATCTGGCACCGTCAGCAACACGAGGGCTATAATGCGCCGAAACATTCGGCATTAGACAAGCCATCATACATTTACAAACACCCATGCCTAACACGGGACTCGAACCCGCAACCTCGCGGTCTAGAAACTAGCACGCTAACCACTATATCGTTTGGTCGGCCCAAAATATTAAAGATAACAAAATGTTCCCATGGTTGATGTATACAATAAATGGAAGTGGTACGCTTAGTAAATTCTGCACTTTATTTTCTAAGGAATGCGCTGCAAAAGGAAGCCATCACAAACTCAAACCTTTAGTTATTAGAAGTTTCACTAAGTGAAAAGATGCAATTGAAATTTTCAATAATACAATTGCAACCAATACCATATAAACTACGCAAGAGAAGTTCAAGGATTTTATGAAATTATGTAGAAATTTGAAACCCCCAAAAAAACACTTTTGTAAAGTAGAAGAACCACCAACCTCAAAAACACAAAAAACTTTCTTACAATAAAAAAAATCATAAACATGATGAAAATTTTCAGCCACAAACACAGCGATATAAAAAATGGCCAACCTCCGATTACAACTCTCGGTTGTGACTCGCTTAAGAATGTATGCTTACTTAGTTTATATTTAAAATTTAAGTTCCGCTCCCATAAAAATTTCCCATAAAATTTCCCATTTGATACTGCTGCTTCAAGGTATAGTTGATCCGTTATAGTTGAGGGAAAAGCCTGATGGAGGAACAGTTCGCTTTAGAATGCTCAGTATCTCAAGTCAGGAATACAGCTCTCACAATGAACGTTGAGAGACAACTAACTCAGTCACCCGCTCTCCTGAGCTTTTATAGGGTGACCTGAGAACATACGTGAACCTTCCAGAGATAGACATTTGGAGAACTTTCCGGATTATAGTCGAAAAGTCCTTATATATGGGATACATGTACCCATACATACAAATGGCACATGTATACATGTACCCATACATACATGTACCCATACATACAAATGGTCGCCAAGTTTGGCGACATTTTGCGATTTCTCGCCAAATTTGGCGACAAAAATTAGTCGATAAAACCGTCGCCAACTTGGCTCTATCTCGCCAATTTGGCGAGATTCCCATTACCATAATGTTAAAATGGGGGGGGGGGGTGGGGAGAGTGGTTCTACTAGGGGAGAGTGGTTCTACGAGAGAAGTTTATGCACTGACACTTTTCCGGAGTGATAGACATTTTCCACAGTAGACACCAATCCTGCAGGCACATCAAGGCTCTGCGAAGTTTCCACTCAATGATGTTCCACGAGTTGTGCTGAGATAGGATGATAGGACAATAGATAAGGAGACACTTTACCCCATCAGGGAGAGAGTCAAAGATAGATGAGAAAGAGTATAGGAGACAAGACGCTGCTTTGCGGGATGCCCCGAAGACAGGTAATGGGTGTTGAGAGTACTCTCCGCCATTTAACTTGGACCTTCCTTTCCATAAGGAAATTCTGAATCCATAGAACAGGTCTTTCACTGATGCCTAATTGGGAGAGCTTGAGGAACAGACCATCGATCCAGAATGGTCATATGCACCTTTGATGTCCACGAACACATCCACCACAAAAGGTTTTTCTCTCCTAGTGATATGAATGTCATTCAAGAGGACGGCGAGGTCGACCTCGCAGACACGGTAAGAAAGAAAAACAGTTTGCTGAGGGTGAACGGAGATAGGAGAACGATGGGGAAGAGGAGTTTAAGGATCATTCTTTCCAGAATCTTCGATAGGACAGAAGTAAGCGCGATCGGTTTATAAGAGCCCGTTGAGGTTCAAGGTTTACCTTTCTTCAGAATCGGTACCACAATAGTTTGCTTCCAGGAAGTTGGAACAAAACCAGATGCTCAGCTGTTATTGAATATAGACAGCAGGCTAAGGAGGAGATGGTCCGGAAGGCGTTTAATCAGTTTAGCAGGGATAGAGTCGGGACCAGGTGAGGAATTGGCGTTTTCTTGATAGCGGATTTTAAGTCGCGAAGGGAAAAAGGGCCGTTGAGGGCACAGCCATCCTGCTCACTGAGGTTGAGTGGAATATTTTCGGTGATGTTGGGTTTGATGAGGGAGAGTGCAAGGCAGTTAGCCTGCGCAAGAAGTGAAGTGATGGCAATGTGCCAATTTCCAATACATTATGGGATTGGGGACTGGTTGTGGGGCGGTTAATGATGCTCTTGAGGATGTGATAAATGAATCCGGTCCTGGCGCCTTCTGACAAGTGCAATCCCAGTAATTTCGTTTGCGAGCCGCGATGAGTCTTCTTAGCTCAGCCCCGATCTCCTTGTAACGGATGCAATGATCCCTGGAAAGCTTGATGTGTGCGATTTTAAGTAATCACTTTTTCTTGCTAAGGAGGTAAGAACATTTCTGGCACCACAGGTTAGTTTGAGGGGGCAGAGCTTTTTGTGCAACCGAGTTGGGGATCATAGTAACTTTACAGAAGTCAACGAAGTCGTTAAAGAAGAGGAGGCCCAAATCATGGTAAGACCTCAGAGACGCGTTGACTTTGTCCCACCGGAGGGTCGACATAGTGTTACGAATCATGGACCGATTACTACTACCCAAGTCGATTGAGATGGGAAAGTGATCGCTGTCAAAAGTGTCCTTTAAGGCAGTTAAAGTTGTCATTTGTGCCAAATCTGGGGAAGCAATAGACAGATCGATCAGGGAAGTTTTCCCCCTAGGGGAGATGTGGGTTGGGTAGTGGGTATTGAGGAGGATAAGGTTATTTTTCTCTATTCAGTCAATAATAAGTCTCGCGCCTTGCGAGTTAGATCCCGCTCCCCAAAAGGAGTGGCCCGTATTAAAGTCTCCAACAATAAGGAAAGGAGAAGAGATTTTACGAGAGATTCCCGACAGCCATGCCTCCGTGAATTTCCTGCTGGGGAAGTAGATGTTAATGATGGTGATGGGCTTATCATGAACAATGATACAGATGCCCATAACCTCATTTTCCTAGGAAGGAAGGCCAGTAAAATTAATTGTGGTAACTTGCAGCAAAGGGTTGATAGCAAAGGCAAGACCGCCACCAATGCTCGGACTTGGTCTATCCTGCCAAAACACACTTTTCTGGGGTAGATGGAAGGGACAGTGTGGTTTGAGGAAAGTTTCTTGACACACAACAACGTCAAAATCCGATAACGATGGGTGCAAAAGCCAGTGCTTTTTATTGGCGATGCTAAGACAGTTGCATTGTAACACGCTTAAATGGAAAATACTAAAAAGAAAAAGGGGGTCCTGGTGTGCCTTCGCACAAATGGGAGAATATAGCTTGGACTTAAAGCTTTGACCATGAAAAAGAAAAGAAAGATTGCCACTGCACAGGTCCACGGATTAATGCGTGTCCCATGGGACCTCCACAGAAATCGCCGCCTGGACGGAGCTGGGAGTGGAGTCCATGCTGACGACCACATCATGGTTCTGAACCACCCGTACATCACGAGTGGGGGGGGGGGGGGGGGATTCGATACCTGAAGGGGAGGAGTACTCGGATTAGGGTTCTTGTTTGAGTCATGATCGTTGGTAGCGTCTATGGGTGCGCTACGCTTTGAGGAAGCGGGGGAGGCAGCTGGCAGAAGCGGAATAGATGTAAGTAAACTAATGACTTGTGACCTGAGGGCGGCGATTGCATCCGCGGTTTGCTGGGCTTGTTGCTCCAGCAAGGAAGAAAAAACAGACGAAGGTTCTTTGATAGAGGAAGCCACAGTATCTTGAATTATTTTCGAGATGATAGAAACCAGGAAAGATGCGTTCTCGGACTTGTTTATGATGCTGGAGTCGGCCACTTTGGGCTGGTTGTTCTTAAAAGATCTTCTGGCTTCCGAGTAAGAGAGAAGGTTGAACTCAAGGAACTGAACTTCCTGACGTCTTGCACTGCAATTGAGGTCAGTTGCGACGTGGCACTCCTGACAATTGACACACTCTAGGGGTTCCGAACAACTAGGGTGTTCCTTTTCGGCCCCACAGGGAATACAGAAGACATTGCGTTTGCACGCTTTGGTGGCGTGGTCGAATTTATGGCACCGGCCACACTGGTGAGGTCTGTCTATAAAATGCGTGACCCGATAAGACGTGTACCGGGTCTTTATATCGTATGTAAGGTTGTTTCCAAGGGTAGAGATGATAGCAGATTATGTGGGGATGATGCCATCCCCTAACTTTTTGGCTAAGCCGTGGGCTTCTAAGACAATCACGTTGTTTGAAAACTCAACCTCTGCGGAAATTTCATTAACAGCAATATCCGCCGTCGCGAAGTAAAAAGCGCGATTCGATCCCGTCCTTCTGGAGCACCGATATGACTATAATGCCCAGAAGGGAGGTGAGCTTACACACTTCAAGGGCGCAGTCAACGTCAGTCGTGGAGATAACAATCTTGTTATCGCGGATGAACTTGAGATCACCGATAGGCGTAATTTCCTTCACTTTCTTCCCCAACTCTTCTCCTAGGATTTTTGGTTTGTTTTTCGGGAGTCCGGTAACATTCGCACTTAATATAAACAAAACAAACTTCTGGCAGCCGTTAGCCGCTGCAGAAAAAATGGCCTCCTCAGTAGACAGAGCTCTTGTAAATACGTACTCCATGCTGCCTAGCGATATTCCATCGTTGTTGAGAAGAAGTTTAGTGGGGCGCAGAACTTCTGAACCCATGGTAGCAAAAAGAAAAAAGAAAGAAAGAAAACCAGAACAATTACAGAAAAAGGAACCTGACCAACACGGACAAAGTAGAAGGCGCCCGAACTCAGGTGCGTTAACTTGCCAAACAAAAACTAAGCAAAGCGCAACGAACAAGAAAAAAACTCAAATAAATCCAGACTTGGTAATGGTTGGTTGTTTTCAGATTATCTGGCGCCGTCATCAACACGAGGGCTATAATGCGCCGAAACATTCGTCATTAGACAAGTCAACATACATTTACAAACACCCATGCCTAACGCGGGACTCGGAACCCGCAACCTCGCGGTCTAGAAGCTAGCACGCTAACCACTATACCGTTTGGTCTGCCCTGACTTGGTAATGTAAAAAGCGTAATCTTAAGCAAAAGGAGCCGGCGCAAGGCGCTTGCACAACAGCGCCCAAAACTACGATAGGCAACCAACAAATTAACAACCGCTAAAAGGTTTGGCAGAATACTGCTAACCTGAAGCCACTTCACTTTCGTCGTTTATGTAAAAAAATTCAGAGCAGGACGCGCGACCTTTTGCAGATATTGTAGTTTCCTTTAACACACTTTCAAGCAAGTTTCAGAAATTAGCAGGCTATAAATATTAAACAAACTTCGCTTCGACTTTCATCCAAACGCAAATTGTTTTTATTTACGCTTCCAGCAACACGGTTTCCTTCAAAACAATAAAAACCTTCTATGGAATAGAAGAAAACCTTCGTTACGCTGATACAAAACTAGTAAGTAACGTTTTTATGTCCTTTTACTTTTATGGTCATTCACAAAGTCACTATTCGAGAAATCATACTTTGAAAAAAGTCAAGAGATCGTGGTCTATAAGTTGCAAGTCAAGTGATACACACGAAATTCACGAATCACAGACTCACAGGCAGGAAGTCATAGTCAAAAAGTCATATTCAGGAACAGGGGCGGACTGTAACTCAAAATCAACCAGATGATTTTAGATTTATGCCATCCTAAATTTTCAATGTAATCATGAACCAAATTTTTAATAATCGTTGTTAATAATAAAATAATTCCTATAATTAATTATAATTTAGTATTTTTAATAATTAATACATTTTATTCTTTAAATATTTAAATTAAAAATTAATTTCAATGATTAAATAGTTTTATTTATTAATTCAATTTGATGATTGTATTTTTGACTAACATTTTTGTAGTTGAGTATTTAGACCTATTAGATTGCCTGCAGTCTTTAAAATGGTGCGTGGCCTTAAAGAATCAACAAAAAGCAGTCTATAATTGATCATGTTTCATCGTAAGTGTAATAAATTTATTCTATGTATGGCTAATAGATTAAATTTATTTCATTTAAGAATTTAGTATGTAATAAAACGTTTTAAACAAGGAAATAGAATCCAAAACCAGCCAAGAGGAGATAGCCCAAGATAGGAAAAGAAAAATGATGAACAAGAACTATGTTGGACCAGTAAAGCATGGCAGTGGAAGTGTTCTTGTGTATGGGTGCATGTCAGCATTAGGACTTGATAAATTGGTGTTTAATGATGAAATAATGTATCATGAACTCTGTTTGAATTAGTTAAATGATAAATTAAATTTCTTAGCGTAAAATTTAGGTATTGCAAGTTATCAAGTAATCAAGTTTTTATCAAGATAATGATCCGAGAACATAGCATTCAATGATCGCCTCTGTGACCTCTATAATTGTACACAAAATTTAAAAACATTACCTCAGTCAACATATTTAAATCCAAAAGAACAGATTTAGAGAGAATTGGAGGCCAAAGTAGGAAAACACGACATTAAAACGAAAAGCCAACTAAAAACAGTAATGATCGAAAAATGGAGGAACATTGATGCAGAAATTGCCAAAAAAATAGTAGAATTTGTGACTAGACGCATAAAAGTTGTTGAGAATACTAAAAGATATTTTAAGAATTACTAACTTACTAGAATATTACAATAAATACTTATATGTGCAAAAATAAAAAAAATAAAAAATAAAAAATTGAAGTGTACAAAGACTTTTGGAATATATTTTTTTGTGTAAATTTTAGGTAAATGGTTTTCCTAAAGAAAGTTTTACTTTAAAGTAAAATTATTTTATGTGGTTTTATAAAGAGGAAATTTAAGATATTATTAAAAAAAAATCCTATTCTGAAATATTTATTTTTGAAATGGTGAATGTAGTATTTGATTGAAACTTGTAAATGTACGAAGACTTTTAATAGCAACTGTATGTATTCTAGAAACTAGATGGAGGTTCATAACATTAAGAATGATATTACGAACAATTTTCACCCATAACTTCTTTTCTTGGTTCCATAAAACTCGAGTAATCACTGCTCAAAAATACGTTAATTATAGCGAGTTAAATGTTAACTAGGGGGCTTCGCCCCCTGCTCGCTAACGCTCGCCAACCCCCAAACACCTCTCTACGCTCGGATTGAGCGGCTTTGCCGCTCGAATTTGTGGTTAAAACATCTTGCTGCGCTCGAATAGGTTTGCCAGCCATAAAAAATGTAACCAAATTTGTATAACTTTAATGTAAGGCCTAATAGAGAAAACACCCAAATTGCAAGTTTCATAATAGAAAGTTAAATATATTATCCGCCAACATTCTGATTTAAAACTTCATTAGTTATGCCCTTACATTGAAGTTCCAATATCTTTTATTTATTCTGATAAGTCGCCCCGTTAGAGAACAACGTCCAACGCGAGGCATTTTCTGGATAGAAATACTTCAAAATAATAATTACTCTAATACAAAAATGCTTCAGAAAAACAGAAAAATCTACTTTGAAACGAAGAGTTTAAAAAGAGCTTTAAAATTAGCAACGGGTTTGTTGTTTACATACGTAAGGATAGCTTTAAAATTAGCAACGGTTGGTTGGTTGGTTGAACCCCCGAGCAGCGGGTTTGTTTACTTAAGGATGTTGCCATTCTTATATTCAAAATCATTGAGGCTTTGTAGTAGCTTAATGATGAAAAATATTGAAATTTAACTAATTAATAAAGTGTTAATAAATTATTTTGGCTCGTTTTGGCAAATCTACAGCTTATTTCCTTTAAAATGACACCTTGATCATTGAAATTGGTTGAGCAGTTTAGGCGGACGGACTAACCCCAAAAAAACGTATTGCCTATTAAATATATAGATTAGTTAATTAATTTTTGAATAAAATATAAATTTTGTTCATTAAACATCGTTACTAATTATGTTCTTTTAAGTGCAAAAAAAAATCCGATTTTTAAATTTATAGTATAAAAAAATAATTCAAGTCTGTTTGTACATGATTGTGGAAAATATATGTTTCTTTTTTTTGGGGGGGGGGGGATGTCGAGGAGTTGCTTATTTCCAGCAGTACTAACATTCTCGACTACGGGCAGACCATTACTCTTCTGATGCAAAGATCTTGGACAAGCCCTCAAAGGACTTTATTGAGTTCTTTAAGGGGAAGGTAAAATACATCATGTTCCTTGCATCAGCTTTTAATAGCAGACCAATGTGACCCGAGATTTTTTATTAGCGTTCTGCAACATGTATCAATAGACTTGATATCCTGACTAATTATAAGCCTTGAACCCCCCCCCCCTCCCCTTTTATTTCGATAATAAATGTAGATTACAAAAGTGTTTCTCCGGTGTGATATTTATATTTTCATTCTCAGAATACTAAAGAATCAATTTGCGAAAAACTTATTAATTTCTTATGTGACATCTATAAACACGGAGCTTCACGATGGCTATTAGTTTCTATCTGGTAAATTATAAACGCATACTTTCATTAAGTTTGATAATGGACTGTGCCACTATACGAGTCATCCGTTTTCATGTAAACATTGTTTCAAGTCGCCAGTAAACGATTATTTTATTTACTGTCGGTTCAGGAGATAAAGAATCACTGAGCATGCTATACTGTGATGCATAAAACGTCCAAATTGTAGATATAGTGATTGTGCTAACTCTAAACTGCTTGTTTATCAAACCTAACGGGAAAATGTGACGCTCTATGTATTAAAACGAGGAGATCTGACGTAACTGCTTTAATTTTCACTTCTGGTGATTTATGTCACTAAAAAGCGCAACAATTTGAAAAATTACATACCTTTTCGATTTTCTTATATCTGATTAGTGGATAAAGTGGAGGAACTGATGTTTACCTTTTGCACTAATGTTGTCTCAAGACATGACGAATATTGACCCAGAACTGTCCATTAGGATTGGCCGTCATTATATATATATATATATATAATACATTTAATTTTCAAGAAAACCAATAGAACTCAAAAGTTTCCCCTATGTCCCACAAATAAAGTGATAAATAATTTTTTTACAATTAACATAAATCTAGAGGTGTCTACCAGACTTATGGGGATTAAGATTACAAAATCAGATATTTTCAATGGTGTTTTGCTGAATTCTATTTTAATGAAGTAAAATATGTATATATATATAGCTACAATGATAAAACACAACTCCTCAATACCATAAATAACATAATATTTCGCTTTTTATAAATAAAATAAATTTTGAGGGCTCTACCAGCCATTAAAAACAGGGATTAAGATGGAGCAATCGAGTATTTTCAAAAAGGACCTTTAATTTGATAAAAATGTTGCACATTTCTTTATTATTTATGTATTATATCCTCTGTAAATCAAGTTTTAACCCCTTTGGTACGGATTTATTTGGGAAAATTTTTGCGTTTTGAACGGTTGGTTCAAAACAATAAAGGAACTTTAAAGGAATACAGCCCAACAATTTTTTTTTTTTAAAGTATAGGTTAACCAACCGCTGTTTGACTTAACCAATCATGGCTCTTGTGACATTAAAATTTATCCAATCAAGCTAGTTTAAATGACGAATTAGGTTCGTCATTATTAACAGGCAAAACAAGTGCATGACGAATCTCAGCCGTCAAATGTACCCAAAGGGTTAATATAAATCCTTTACATGCAAAGCCAACTCTTATGTGCAATTGCAACTTATTTAATTGATTTAACTCACTTGCGTGGAAGCAGTCGAGTTGAAATTTGACAGATAGAACACATTGCCATCGGCAACTGGTCTATCAAACTTATCTTTTAGGAGGGGTAAAGCGTTTGTCAATGGCACAGAATGGGGGGTTTTCTTAATTGAGGTCAAACAATATGAATATTTATACCTCAGACGTAGAAAGTAACTATCGAGTTTCAATAGTTATTCCATTTTTGGATATTTTCATAGTCCAAATCAATGACAGATTTGTTATTCAGTAAGCCATGCATCGACATTACATCAACTTTTGAGATATAAAAACGATGTTTCAACAACGAAACTTTAAAATTGTACTCAAACTGGTTGCAGTTGGGAACTACAGAACCAGTAGGAAATGTGAATGAAAAAGATTTCTGACACAATGACAAGCAATAATGTGAGTTCTCCATACGCAATTCAAATTTTTGAAGTATGCAGTTCAAATTAAACAACTCACTCGAAATGTGGGAAAGGTACTGAATGAAAGGAATGATCGTAAAAGGATGAAAAATAGAATACGAGTTTTGAAAGGGAAAATTAAATTAAAAGGTGACACTAAAATAGGTTTGTCATGACGTATACATATTTTGTTGCGAAACAAGCTACTTCAAGCATTGGAGCATTCGCTCTCGTGTAAGTTTTAAATACAGGGGGTGGACAAAAAAACATGGATGTACTATCTAAGGAACTGATTGATCAGGTCTCTTTAACCCAGTATTCAAGAGACTGTATTAAAAAATCCCAGTGTACTAGAATTATGAAGATTATTGTGAAAAGAAATTGTAATGATCATTGATTGAAATGCACGTAAATGTAATTTTGAACTTGATTCAATTGCGTTTGAATGTATTAAATTAGTGATTCTTAAATTTACTTTTAATGCGAATTCAAAATTAGTGAAATAACAGAATTTCAAATACGAAAGAATTTTTTTTTTGTCTGTCTTGTGGGTGTGTCTGTAAAACCAGTTGTAAAGTTCTTGGGTGTATGGAGAGAAACTGGTGATCATACTCCGAACATCCTGCGAGTGTTCCTGAAACGCGGTTCGGTTGCGACGTTGCCATGGCAACAGTTATAACATAACCATGCATTGCCATATAGGATTGCCATGGGGGAGGTCAATTGAGCCTAGGTGCTGATTCCACTAGGGAATATTGCACCAACCCCTTTATTTTACGACCCTCTGTCAAAGAAACATAGATTCCTTAAGAAAGGTCAAAAGGCTTTTGACAGGTTCCCCGTGGATTGTATCAAGTTCTGTTCCAAGACCTAAGCTTGAGTGCCTAATGTGAAGAAGAGCTTCACATTCAAAAAGTATATGGTGGGCTGTTTCCTCTACCATATTGCACTTCCTACATAAAGGTTCTTCTTTAAATATTCCCATTCTATGAAGGTGTTTTCTTAGGTGATAGTGGCCCCCTGTAAGAAATCCAACTATCACTCTCACCTTATCCGTGCTAAGACGCAGGATCTGAGATGATAGTTTCATGGAAGGTTCTTGGATCATAAGCCTCGCATGTTTTTGATCGGTGGTTTGTTTCCACCTTTCTGTAGTTTCTTTAAACATTTTTTCACCTATCACCCTTTTTGCAGTAGTCTTGGAGATCCCACAAAAAGGTTCCGGACTTAAGGGTAGGTCTGCAGTTCCCAGTTTAGCAAGCTTATCTGCAGTTTCATTTCCTTCTACACCAATATGACCTGGCACCCATGTAAGGAGGATCCTATTATGGGTCCCCAAGTCTTGTAGAAGGTTTCTGCATTCCCAAACAAGTTTGGAGATTATTTGAAATGAGTTTATTGCCTTTAAAGCTGCTTGACTGTCGCTAAATATGTAGATTTTACTATTTGAGTAGGATCTTCTAGTGCATTCATGTAGACAGTAAATGTGCATTGCCATGGTAACCGATGGAATCAAATAGAGCCTTTCCCTCCACGTAATGTGTAGCGATACAGTCAGTTCAGCAGTTTTCTAACTTTGGCTGTACTTGAGAATTCGATTAACTGATTGGCTCCGCATGTGAGAATCAACGTGAGTGGGGTGAGTGAGATAACTCTACAGAATGATTTAATCAATTGTTCTTATTTTATTATGATATGTTATAACTGTTATTATTTTGTACAAATTGAAACGAAACTTCGATTTGAGTGTTAAAGAATTTGCGTGCATTATGGTGTATGTACACACTTCAAATTTCGCAAAAATAGGTCAATTTTTTTCTTTAAAACAATCTCGAGATAGGGTTTTTTTTTTTAAATAATGGTACTATCTGAAGACTAGAGAGTTGTTTTATTAGTTTGAAGTACTATTTTTTTCTGAAAATAAATTTGAATATTTTTAACTCATTATCTAAAAATTTGTGTTTTTGACACTTGAAACTTCATTGAAACATTGATAACCGAAGTTTGATACAATCTTTTTGAAAAATGATTTGAGAATTCAAATCGGCATTAACTGTAAGTTGTTTTCACTTCAAGTTGTTGAACTTCAGTCAAATTGGTTGGAAAAGAAAATGAATGTTGCTAGATTTTTAAATGCAAAAGTTTCTAGACAAAATTTCTTCCAATGTTAAAAAATTATATTAAAAAACTTCTATGTATTCCAAAAGCTTTAGAAATCTTAAAAATTTGTAGTAAAACTACTGTAGTTTGTAATTGAATTCGATTATTAATTTCAATATATATATATTTTTTTTTGTGTGTGGAATGTTTATTTAATCATGAATGAAACCTGGCATTTTTTAAAAAAGTATTGAATCGTTTCATTTTTATAAAAATATTATTTCATAGAACAAAACAAAAAAATACCACAAAAGTGTTCGTACACCATAAAATTTACTGAGACTTACATTTTTTTTTTTTTTTTTTTTTTGCATTGTGGCGACATATAAAAAAATCGATTGCCTGTAGTATTTGCCTTTTCTATTTATTTATTATAATCTATTTAGTCTTTAAAATGACTCGTGGCCTTAAAGAATCAACCAAAAGCAGTCTATAATTGACCACGTTTCATCGTAAGTGTTGTAAATTTATTCCATGTATGGCTACCATTTAACTACAGACTGAGAGGCGGCTGCAATTTTTGGACCCCATCGAACATCATTCTGAATTTGTTTATAGAAATTAGAGAAAAGTAAGTAGATTACGAATCCACTGGTCTGCCGTGGCAAAAATGGCCGAAACTGGTCAAAAATCGACTTTTAATAAGTTGAACTAAATCCAATTGCCAAATGCGCCATAACTTGCCAAATAATGAGCATTTATTTTTTTATTTTTTACCCTCACTCTTTAATTTTCAATTAAGAAGGTTGCAGACGATTCAGATATCTGGCGACGGACTACTTGCATCTATTAAAAGGGAGCCAAGTTGGCAAAAAATATTACGTCACTTATGACGTGAATGATGACGCCAATTTGGCTTACTCTTAAAAGATGTAAGTTTTCCGAGCCAAAGATCAGAAATCGTTTGCACTTTTTCTCATTGAAAATCAAAATGAAGTGGGTTGCCAGACTAATAAGTTTGATCTATTTTTGGCAAGTTATGACATATTTGGCAATCGGATTTTAGTTCAACTCAATCCAAGTCGATTATTGATCAGTTTCGGCCATTTTTGCCACGGCAGACCAGTGGATTCCTAATCTACTCACTTTTCTCCAATTTCTATAAAAAATTCAGAATGATGTTCGATGGCGTCCAAAAATTGCAGTCACCTCTCGGACTACTATTTAGTTTGTAATAAAACGTTTTAAACAAGAAAATAGAATCTAAAACCAGCCAAGAAGAGATTGTCCAACACAGTTATCTAAACGTGAAAAGGAATTTATCGTTAGAAAATTTGAGAAAAATCCACGTTTGTGTGTGATAAAAAATAAAAAAATTCAGAATGCAGGGGAAAAAATTGACTTCAATTTCAATTGAAACTGCTTGAAAAGTAGTCAGATCAAGCTGGACTACATGAGTGTTGTGCACGAAGAAAAAATTTCGAAATGCTAAAAATAGAAAGTTTCGCCTTTTCATTACAAAGACAATGATAAATAAGTCTAAAAAACATTGGAATCATGTCTTCTGTGAAGATAAAAACAAATGTACCATTTTTGCTGTCGATGGGAGCACAATTGTGTGGAAAAGAAAAATGATGAAAAAGAACTATGATACAAGAACTATGTTGGAACATTAAAGCATGGCAGTGGAAGTGTCCTTGTGTATGGGTGCTTGTCAGCATTAGGACTTGATAAATTGGTGTTTAAAGAATCAATTTACGAAAAACTTATTAATTTCTTATGTGACATCTATAAACACGGAGCTTCACTAGGGCTATTCGTTTCTATCAGATAAATTAAAAAAGGTACACTTTCGTTAATTTTGATAATGGATGACGCCACTATCAGTCGTCCGTTTTTATGTAAACATTATTTGAGGTCACCTGTAAGCGATTATTTGATTTATTGTCAGATCATGAGATAAAGTATCGTTGAGCATGCTATATTGTGATGCATAAAATGTCCAAATTGTACATATATTGATTGTGTTAACTCTAAACTGCTTGTTTATCCAACCTAACGGGAAAATATGACGCCTTACGTATTGAAACGAGGAGATCTGACGTAACTGCTTTAATTTTCGCTACTGGTGATTTATGTCACTAAAAAGCACAACAATTTGAAAAATTATATACGCCTTTTCGATTTTCTTATATCTGATTAGTGGATAAAGTGGAGGAACTGATGTTTATCTTTTGCACAAACATTGTCTCAAGACATTACGAATATTGACCCAGATTGTCCATTAGGATGTGCCGTCATTATTTATAAAAAAAAAAAACGTTCAATTTTTAAGAAAACCAATATAACTCAAAAGTTTCCCCTTTGTCACACAAATAAAGTGATAAATAACTTTTTACAATTAACATAAATCTTGAGGTCTCTACCAGACTTAAGGGGTTTAAGATGGCAAAATCAGATATTTTCAATGGTGTTTTACTGACTTCTATTTTAATAAAGTAATCTCTATATATATATAAGGCAAAGCCCTCACTCACTCATTCACTGACTCACTCACTCATCACTAATTCTCCCACTTCCCACATAGTCACAACTCTGAAAATCGGCACAAATATCAACAATGGTAAAAATAGAAAAAGTAAGCTATTCCGATCTCGATTAACCCACTTTAAGGGGTCGAAAAGAGGTTAAACGTTCCAAACGGGGGACATTCGAATATCCCACTTCCCATTTGGTCACAACTCTGAAAATCGGCACAAATATCAACAATGGTAAAAATAGAAAAAGTAATCTATTCCGATCTCGATTAACCCACTTTAAGGGGTCGAAAAGGGGTTAAACGTTCCAAACGGGAGACATTCGAATATCCCACTTCCCATTTGGTCACAACTCTGAAAATCGGCACAAATATCAACAATGGTAAAAATAGAAAAAGTAAGCTACTCCGATCTCGATTAACCCACTTTAAGGGGTCGAAAAAGGGGTTAAACGTTCCAAACGGGGGGACATTCGAATATCCCACTTTCCATTTGGTCACAACTCTGAAAATCGGCACAAATATCAACAATGGTAAAAATAGAAAAAGCATTCTATTCCGACCTAGGTTAACCCATTTTAAGGATTGGAAAAGGGTTTAAACTTTCCAAAGGAGGGATATTCGACTGTACCACTTCCCATTTGGTCACTCTGAAAATACGCACAAATGTCAACAAAGAGAAACATAGAAAAATTAAGCTATTCCGAGCTTGATTAACCTACTTTATGGAGTCGAAAAGGGGTTAAATGTTCCAAACGAGGGATATCCGAATGTTCCTCTTCCAATGTAGTCATAATTCTGATATTTGGTGCAAATGTTAAAAGGACAAATTTAAAAAAAAAAAATTATTCCAATATCGATTAATGAATTTTTAAGGGATGAAAAGTCGACGCAACATTGAAACTATACGAGGATTATTTTAATGTCTCAATTCCAATACAGCTACTACTTCGAAATTTAAAACAAAGAGCAAACATAAACACAATAAATTATTTCAATCTCGATTACGTAATTAAAAGGGTCCGAAGGGAATTAAACGTTCTAAACGAGGGATATTCAAATGCCTCTTTCCAATATAGTATTCACAATTATAAATTTCGTTAAAATTGTCAACAAAGGAAAGTTTCTATTTTGATAAATCAATTTGTCGGGATCGAAATGGGTGCAAACGTCTGAAATGTAGAATACGTGAATGTCTTTTGATCGCTAAAATGCTAATGGTAAAATTTCGCAGCGCAGCACGGGTATTCAGCTAGTATATATATATATATATAGCTACAATGGGATAAAACACAACTCCTCAATACCATAAATAACATAATATATTACTTTTTATAAATAAAATAAATTTTGAGGGCTCTACCAGCCATTTAAAACAAGGATTAAGATGGAGAAATCGAGTATTTTCAATTAGGTTTAACTGAGTTTTACTTTAGTAAAGTAAATACAAATGTATAGCCACAACAATAAAATAATTAAAAGAAACTAAAATGTAGCACTAATTAAAAATTTAATATGACAAAATAATGAAAAAAGAATAAAAATTATGCAACATTGAAATGATTTTTGCTGTTAATTTTTTGTAGAGTTTCTTGTGACTTCCTATACTAAACTTCAACTTAACTAGACATCACTGAGACGGTAGATCGTCACAGTGCTCATAGGTATTTAATCCATTTTGGCGGAGTGAAGACATAATGTTCACCAAACCTTATCGCCTTTTGTTCTCTACAGGGTTGTGGTTTGGCGAACATTATGCTTTCACGCCTCCAAAATGGATTAAATACCTATGAGCACTATGACGATCTACCGTCTAAGTGATGTCTAGTTAAGTTGAAGTTTAGTATAGTTGCTGTGACAAATCCTTCATGATTGTCATGTCAAACAACAGAAACTGAAGCTTCAGTCCATTAGCTTAATATAACGTTCTGCAACTTGAGTATGACAGGGATACAAAGGAACGTCTGGAGTTTCTTTCATCTTTACGAAATCCTTTAGTTCATCATTTGAAATATTTTCCAGGATTGGTGGAGAAGTGACATCACAACTATCCCAATATATTAAATCAGTGTAGTCTTCAGCTTGAAAGTTTGTTTTTGGAATTTGAAAAACTCTTATTTCAGTTCCTTTCTTGAGTAGATTATTCCTGACTTTTAAAATTCGTCTCAGTCCTAACTCTGATATTCTGGCGCTCATCACTTATCATATAGCTAGAAGTAGATTTTCAGGATGACAGAAAAAAGTATTTCTTTGCATGACTGTGGATCGATAATTGCTTTGTGATTACAACTAAGGTACCTTGTTGATTCAAATAATCTGTAGACATGAGATGTTCCATATTTAAAAGAGGAATTTAATTTAATACTAAACCCCAAAAGGGTGCATAAACTCTTAGGAAATATTCCACTAAAATCTTTAGTTCATCTGATACTTCATCACTTGAAATATACAGTCTTAGTATTGGACTCGCTGTTGTGAGCCACCTTGAATGAGATAAATTTCTAGGATGTTTATTGGCTAAACTGTCATCGCATAGGACAGAAGATATTTCCTGACAAATTTCATACCAGTATTTTTGACCTATACTTAGATTTTGAATATCAACTCTAGGTAGAACACAAGTTATGGGGACAAAATTTACCAAAGGTTTTTTGTTCACAATACTATAGTTGTTTCCCCGCTGAACTCTCGTGGTTCAAGGGTAGCTTCATCCAAGTGTCGCAATAAATGCCGGAGTGGTAGCTCGTTGTTATGCAATAACAGGGTTCCCACTTAAATCACAGAATGAAAATCAATGACTTTTAATTACCTAATTAATGTTTTTAAGGACCTTAAAAAAATTGTTTTCAGGTATCATGTCTGTATAAAAAAAAATTTATACAGTATTTTCTACCAAAAAAGTTACAAGTTGGTGCATGTGTAATACAAATATGTAAGAAAATTCCGATATAATGAGGATAAGTGGCGAACACGCGGGGATAGCAAGTCTGAGTTGCATTTTTGTAAATTTTGAAGTTGGTCAACATACACAAAAATTAAGGACTTTTAAGGACCTCTAAGCATTTTCAATGACTTTTAAGCATTTCCAAGGACTTTTAAGCATTTCCAAGGACTTTTAAGCATTTCCAAGGACTTTTAAGCATTTCCAAGGACTTTTAAGCATTTCCAAGGACTTTTAAGCATTTCCAAGGACTTTTAAGCATTTCCAAGGACTTTTAAGCATTTCCAAGGACTTTTAAGCATTTCCAAGGACTTTTAAGCATTTCCAAGGACTTTTAAGCATTTCCAAGGACTTTTAAGCATTTCCAAGGACTTTTAAGCATTTCCAAGGACTTTTAAGCATTTCCAAGGACTTTTAAGCATTTCCAAGGACTTTTAAGCATTTCCAAGGACTTTTAAGCATTTCCAAGGACTTTTAAGCATTTCCAAGGACTTTTAAGCACCTTTAAGCATTTTCTAGTACTTTCAAGGCCTTGAAAACAGGTTCCAAAATATTAAGCACTTTTAATGACTTTCAATGACCGTGGGAACCCTGAATAGGCATATAAACTATTGGTCATTTCACACCAAAATAAACTCAGGATGCCACAAATAACACAGCCAGCCCATAATCATGAACAAAATCAATTTAATAAGATAAGTTTACAAGTATGAAGCCTCATCACCATCACAATCCGATCCTGTATATATACCTTTTACAACCATTACGGTTACAGAAATAACCATGAAATTTGCATAACATGGAGTACGACACATAATTCAATAATAAATATAATATTAAATAAATTTCCAATATTCGGCCCCATCGGACTCCATTAGCAAATTCTAATCCTTCTTTACATAATCTCCGTAAAGCTTTACCTTAAAAGAAAACATCAATACATTTGATTAAATATAAAATGCAAACAATTTTTCAACTTCTCTTTCACAATTTCAGACTGAGCTTGAACAGTAGATTCTGGTTTAAAAGAACACACACTCGAATCATACACAATGTCATGCATTTCGCAATATTTTTGAACGTCATTTTGTGATCTTAGTCTTGCATTATCAGGTGTAAAATAATACACATAGATCCTATTGCCTAATGTATTCATCTTTTCCTCTCGTCTCCATGATTTAACATCCAGTTTTTGTTTATCTGCTCTCTCAGGACGCATCTCTTTCTTACCATCCAACTCCTCTACTTGAGTTTTATTAACCTTTGAGACTGAAACGGTATTCTCATTTTCCTGTTCATCTTCGCTAAAATGTTCACTATCAAGACTTCTAATTTTTACGTATTCACATGCTCTATCTTTACCAAATAAAACATCAACAGCTCTCTTGCCTTCGTCTATTTTCACGTGTATCGTTTCTACAATTTTCCTTTCTTTTGGTAGATAAATCCTATACCCCTTGGTTTGACTTGCATAACCAATTAAGATACCTATCTTTGCCCTTGGTTGTAACTTATTTCTGTTAACTTTAGGTATATGGACAAATGCCAATGATCCGAATATTCTAAAATGCCTTACTGACGGCTTGTGACCAGTCCAAAGTTCAATTGGAGTTTTTCCGTTTAACAACTTATGTTCACAGCGATTTCTTATGTATGTAAACGCGTGTAACGCTTCTCCCCAAAATTGTGGCTTTAATCCGCTATCAAAAAGCATAGATCTGACCCCGTCCATACAAGTTCTATTAAATTTTTCGCAAATTCCCATCTGCTCTGGTGTTGCTACGGATGATCTTTCAATTCTGATCCCCAACTCACGCAAATAAGTTTCGAATTCTTTATGACAAAATTCTAAACCATTGTCTGTTCTCACGCACTTTAATTTAGTATTATGTTGTCTTTCGGATATCGCCAAGTAGTTTTTGAAACAACCAAAAACCTCCGTTTTCTCCTTGACCGTATATATACTTCTACTTTCCTTGAGAACTCATCAATTATGGACAAAAAATCTTTTCCCTCCTAAAGTTTTTGTTGATGCAGGTCCCCATAAATCCATATGTATTCTATCCAGAACATTACTAGTTCTTCGTTCGTAATTTAATTTTAATGACCTAGTTGATTTCTCTATTTTACATGTATCACACGAGTCTAATTTACCAACTAACTTTTCCAAACCATAGACCACATTATTTCGACTCATCTGCCTTAATAAAGGAAAATTGACATGACCAAAACGCTTATGAACTATTTCAATGTTCGTACTATAAGTAAAATTACATTCAGACCTTTTACTATTGCAATAAGCATATAAAATATACAATCTACCCTTCCTACGTACAGAATAAAAATACTCGTTCAATTCATTATATACAATCATTTTATCATTTCCCCAAAACACTGTATGCTTTGCTATATCAATGCACGCACCACTTATTAAGTTACGGCGTATGTTAGGTGCGTACAATACATTTCTCAGAATCAAATTTATCTTACGATTAGCATCTGTAAAAACTAACTTTACAGTACCTGTACCTTCAATCTTTAGATTTGTGTTCTTGTCTCCTACAAAAGCTGTTGTCGATACTAGACTTTTGAAATCCTCCTTTTTGTTACAAAAATGGGAAGTTGCCGCTGAATCCATGAGCCACTCGCTCATTTCTAGATTCTTATCCTGAATAACTACATGTGGATCCAAATCACTTTCTGACCCCACATAGTACATGTCGCTTTGAAAATTTCGGTCTTGTCTTCGCGATGTGTTATACTGTTTTTGTGTGACTGGCTGTTTCTGTAATTGAACCCTGCAATCTCGCATTATATGTCCTTTTTGCTTGCATCTCCAGCACGGCCCCACAATTCTTCGTTCTGTAGCTCTTTGAGGATGATTAGGCTTTGTCGTTTTCGGCCCTTTTGCAATGAACGCATCCGCTATCCCCTCAACTTCACTGTCTTTCTTCTTCTGTAATATGCGGCCAGATTCATTTATAAGACTATCTTCCACATTTTCCATCCTAAAGTTGTCTTCATCAAGTCGATATAACACTTGAACTATATTGTCGTATTCTGCCGGAAGCCTTCTGATTAACTGGAAACACTGCAACAACTCGGGTATTGCAAATCCAGCTTCTTTTGTCTGTTGTGCTTTCTCCGCGACTCTTTTGATAAAGATCCCAATCGTCTCGTTCTCTGGTTCGAACCTCAGATCATAGAATTCGTCAACAAGTCCAGCCAAACGTGCTCTTGAAACCGGTTCAAAATTCTTTTTCAGAATTTCCCACGCTTCTTTTCCGTCTGTTGTAGCTGAAATCAGGGATTGATACTTCCGTTCCACTGCTTGATATATTGTTGTATATGCTCGATCTTTTCTCCAGTTGTACATTCGCCTTTCTCTGTCTGATGCTTCATCCGGACATGGCGTCGCCTCGTTCGTAATAAACTCCCAAGAACCTCTGTCTATTAGCAGCACTTTAACGTCACATTTCCAACTAGCATAGTTCGTCGAATTTAGCTTCGGAAAATTAAAACTTGAATCAGATAGTTCAGTCATCTTCAGCACGCTTTTATCTTAAATAAGTTTGAAGTACACTCTATATCACGTCAACACACTTCTGACTTCTATTAACTCATTGGGCTTTTCTACTGGCTTTCTCTGAGAATCCTATTCAGGGCACCCTGTCCTGGGCCCATAACCCTATTGGTCATTTCACACCAAAATAAACTCAGGATGCCACAAATAACACAGCCAGCCCATAATCATGAACAAAATCAATTTAATAAGATAAGTTTACAAGTATGAAGCCTCATCACCATCACAATCCGATCCTGTATATATACCTTTTACAACCATTACGGTTACAGAAATAACCATGAAATTTGCATAACATGGAGTACGACACATAATTCAATAATAAATATAATATTAAATAAATTTCCAATATAAACCATTGGAGGGGACGATTTAGATTGTTTTCTAAACATTTTATTGCACCATTTTTATAACCTGTGTTGATCTTAGTACCACCACAGCTTTCAAATTATCAATATCTCTGTTTCTTGTTAACAATAGTTCAGTTATATGTAATGCTATATTCTTACCTGAGCCAGAAATTGGTATGATATGACCTATACAGGGTGTCACAAAAGGTCATGTCCAAACGGCACACATGGTTGTGTCAGGTCATGAGGAAGCAGAATTGCATAGGAAAGGGGGGTCGGAAACGCGATTGTAATCCGCTAGAGGGCAATAAGCGCTAGCAGACGAAAGCGCTGGCAGTCGAATTAATCGAAGCGCGGACGTTGCAGAGAGCCGGCACATTACCGTGGCCACCACGATCCCCGGACCTAACCCCCCTGGATTTTTAACTCTGGGGATACCTGAAGTGTCTGGTGTACACCCGTTCCATCGGACATGGACCTCATCGCACGTATCGTTGAAGCGGCGGCACGTGTCCGGAAGACTACTGGCCAATTCGAACGAGTTCGCTATTCCATGCGTCGCAGATGTGAAGCATGCATCGCAGCTGATGGGGCCAATTTTGAGCACTTACTATGATTTGTAGCATTTTTCTTTTTATTTGGTACTGTTTTGTTGTAAAATAAAGATTTTTTACACCGTTTGTTATCTTTTCTTTGCGTGACGGTTACAATGAAATTTCACTGTCAAAATTGCGTTTCTGACCCCCCTTTCCTATGTAATTCTCCTTCCTCATGACCTGACACAACCATGTGTGCCGTTTGGACATGACCTTTTGTGACACCCTGTATATACAGATTCTGGTTCAGCTAGTAAAACATAATGTTCTTCGTTTTTGCTTCTTCTGTGATATTTGTCACCAAGTTTCCCTTGATATAAAGTCTTATCCCGCCTTCCATCGAGGTATAGTCTTGTTACAACATGTTTTTGCGCTACAAAATTTTCGCAAAATGCTTTGCAATTATGTTGACGAGTCCTACGAATTTTATTTTTTATCAACGGCTAAAGATTTGTCAGTTTTAGTGACAATACCAATATCTTGCAAAACCGCTGATGCCACTGCTGCAGCTGATCTATCAGATCTATGATATTTGTCACAAATAACCGCTAATGTAGATATACTTGGATGCTGTTTCTTACATTTGAGGAAGTGGATGGTTGTTCCAGTCCTACTGTATCACATATTTCTGCCGAAGAAGCTTGCGATTCATAGTTTTTAATGTCCACGCCTATTTTTTTCACTAGCTACAGACAATTCTTTTGATTTTATTTCCCTTAGA
Source organism: Linyphia triangularis (assembly GCA_963978545.1). NCBI lineage: Eukaryota > Metazoa > Arthropoda > Arachnida > Araneae > Linyphiidae > Linyphia > Linyphia triangularis. The sequence goes on along the minus strand of OZ021723.1, from coordinate 9,188,308 downwards.
TTCCGCTTCTCCGCTCTGACTTGTTTTTTTTTTTTTTTTTGCTATTCTTTGTGTTTCTTCTACATCGTTACATTTTTCCAAAACTTCACATTTACAAAATCCTATATCAAATAACTTATTTTCTGCCTCTTTTTTAAAAGCCTGCACTCAAGTATCAAAATAAAATTATTTCTTAGCTTTAGAATATCGAATTAAATAAATATATTTCTTGTGATACTCACGAAACAGTTTCAAAACACATTTATGGAATTGATGCTCTCATCCATACTGTTTCGACTTCGGCCGCTATGATTTGGCTGATATAGGAAACACCAGGATCTTTACCAACGAATTCGTTATGTTTTAGGTCATATTGAACAAGCAAATAACACTTAAGGTAGTAGTCTGGTAACTTATGCCTATTTTCATGACTTCTTTGGAGGGTGGTTTTTTATAGGAAAATAAAAATGAATTATCTTGAATATTTAGAGTGTTTTTATTTACATATTGAAAATATAAAAAAAAAAAATTATTTGAAAAAATTTAATAGTTTATTACTATTGTTATTGTCACTCGAAGTTGGAACCTCAAAAAAAATGCACGTGGGTGGCCCGGGTGATTTTGGCTCTTGATGATATCTGAAATCAAATATTCTTGATTATTCTTAATCTATAGACATGTCATTCTGGTCGGAACTACTGAAGTTAAATTTCAAGGGTAAATAACAAAATGGCGGACTTTGAAAAAAAAGTCCTTTTATTTTAGCAAAGAAAGGGTTGTAAAATAAAAAGTTAGGGGTGAAAAAAATTCTCGTTAGTACCGACGAGAACAATAAGTGTGTAGAACAGCCTGTTAAAATTTGAAAGCAATCGGTTCAGTAGAAAAAAAGTTAGGACCCGGGCCGACCAGAAAAACAATGTTTTGAGAAAAACGCGTTTAATGCCTGGATCTCCAGGACTTTTCGTACCACGTTTTTTTCCTTTCCTATCCATCTTAGATGCTTACGTGTCAACGTACGATCAAATACTAACAGAGTACTGTGAATTTTAACTTAAATATACTAAAAGCGCAAACAATAGAAGGGTCCAAGCGGTTGCAGCTGCCGGTCGACTTTAAAGGTTGGACTCCGAGGCGCTCTAGGAAACTCGTTATAACTCCCGAAATATTTCGAATTTCTGTCTGAAATTTTCACAGTATATTCTCAAGACATTGTACTTTCAAATTAAGCAAAAAAAATCGATTTTTTGAACCCAAGTTACCAGACTACTACCTTAATAACATCTTCATAAGTCGGTAGCACAGAATCACGAAAATCCGATGGTGAGCAAAAAATTGGACAAAAAGTTAAAACTTCTAGTTACTTTAACTTTGCTGAAACTCATTATTTAAAATTTAAATTCAAAAGCACATACTTGGAAGAAAAACAAACACTTTAAAAGAAAATATTCTTGCAGTACTTCGGTAATAGAATGTATTTAATCCGATTTGGTCAGTGAAAGAAACATAAATAAAACAAAACACTGTTTTTTTATTGCTGTAGCGCCATCTAGTGAATAAATTAGAAGTAAGTGGTATTATTTTTAGTTTAATACCCATAAAAGATTTTGCTTTTTCAAAGAAGAAAAAGCAGGTAATGTAGATATGAAGACAAACATTTCAAAATTGCAAGTGATAAGTTAAATGTAAAATGAGGTTTAATAAGAAAAAAGTTTTCAGTGAGACATTACCCCTTTTTACATTTATCGAGTCAAGTGAAATATATACTTTCTGGTAGAGACCACAAGATATTAATATATTCTTTTAAAAATATATGTGTTATTTACTGGTGTCATAAGGCTACTTTTGATACCTATTCCGTTACTTATTTATAAAAAAAAATCGGCCCACCCTAATATTCATCTTCTTTGACTTCGGACGTGGCGACGGAACACCGCCAATTGCGATTGAACACCGCCAATTCCTATCCAGACCATCGATATAGATAAACAACTGGATAGACTGCTTAACGCTGGGAAAATGAAGCCGTTGTCAGATGCAATTGGTGGGATAAAAAATACGGATTGCCGAGGATTGAAAATAAAATTTTGGGTTGTACACAGCAGAAATGTCAATAGTAGACCTTAATTAGTAATAATGTGCAAAAAAATATGTACTCTAACACTTTACAAGGTTTTTCGTATTCCCATCCAACTACTAAAGTGAACTATGATTGGTTAATCTTCCCACCAGCTTCGCAATCCCCGGCGCGTTTATCTCTTTTCATTGACAACGGAGCAGTCTATCCAGTTGTTTATCTATATCGATGATCCAGACGCAGATGGCAAAAAACCACCTCATGCGAAATTGAAATTAATCATTAGACGGGTTTTATACAAATTAACCAAAAATTCCATACGTTACTTTATCAATGTATACAGGCATAATTAGAAGTCAATACACCAAATATTAATGAAGAAACTCTGGGCAGTTTATCCGAGACAGAGTCAATACCATATTTCCCTATGCACACATTCATATAAGACAGCACGCTTTGTACACGCAACATTGCCAAAGGCTCCTGTTGAACTTGTGTGTAATAAGCTTATCATTAACCGATCCTATTGTAAAATAGTCTTCGGTAATCATCAGCTGACTCATCATAGACGTTACGCGTGTGCGTACTTAGATCGGTCCCTTATTAATAAAGGCGGATCAGTCAGGAAATGTCAATTTGAGTTGTGTTGGCTTGTACCGGTGTACAGCATCAAAGAGTGAGTACACCCTTAAGTTATTATTTCAGGTCTTGTGTTGTACATTGAGTGACTTTTTTTTTTCTTTTTTCATTGAATTTAATGTAGTTTGACTATTTGAAAGAAAGTAGAATGATCCAAGTTTAATGTGTATGATTTTGAAAAAGTAAAGGCTTGGTTGGTTGTTTTTCAGATTATCTGGCGCCGTCAGCAACACGAGGGCTATAATGCGCCGAAACATTCGTCATTAGACAAGCCAACATACATTTACAAACACCCATGCCTAACACGGGACTCGAACCCGCAACCTCGCGGTCTAGAAGCTAGCACCCTAACCACTATACCGTTTGGTCGGCGAAAAAGTAAAGGCATTTTAATTGATGGTGTTTTGGTTGGTTGGTTGTTTTCAGATTATCTGGCGCCTTCAGCAACACGAGGGCTATAATGCGCCGAAACATTCGTCATTAGACAAGCCAACATACATTTACAAACACCCATGCCTAACACGGGACTCGAACCCGCAACCTCGCGGTCTAGAAGCTAGCACCCTAACCACTATACCGTTTGGTCGGCGAAAAAGTAAAGGCATTTTAATTGATGGTGTTTTGGTTGGTTGGTTGTTTTCAGATTATCTGGCGCCGTCAGCAACACGAGGGCTATAATGCGCCGAAACATTCGTCATTTGACAAGCCAACATACATTTGAAAACACCCATGCCTAACACGGGACTCGAACCCTCAACCTCGTGGTCTAGAAGCTAGCACGATAACCACTATACCGTTTGGTCGGCGATGGTTTTTTGAAAAACTACTGATCTTCAACTGCAACTTCTGGATAGGGCAAACTTGGTTAATGACCTGAATCCGAAAAAGGCTTAATAATCTCCATATAGAGATCCACAGTGAAATCTTTTCCCGAACTAGTTGGTTATATCCCTCGTTGTTGCTGACGGTGCCAGATAATCTGAAAGAAACCAACCAACCCGAACTAGCTGGGTTGTCTGCCTGTTGTTACAAACAGATTCTATTACATAGCATATATGGAAGAAAGTATTCGCTTGGGTTCATATGCGTACAGAGTAGAAATCGCTTCTAAGCTCTCCAGAATTTGTAGTAAGAGATCAGTAGAAAAAACATCAGGAAAGAGTCAAACTTAGAAATGACTATATTAGCAACATGTATTGTAACCTGATCTATGTTAGTGGCATGTATTGTAAGATGATCTATATTGAGTATTGTTGATTGATCACTATTGTCAGTCATTGGAGTAAGAGATCAGTAGAAAAAACATCAGGAAAGAGTCAAACTTTGAAATGACTATATTAGTAACATGTATTGTAACCTGATCTATGTTAGCGGCATGTATTGTAAGATGATCTATATTGAGTATTGTTGATTGATCACTATTGTCAGTCATTGGAGTAAGAGATCAGTAGAAAAAACATCAGGAAAGAGTCAAACTTTGAAATGACTATATTAGCAACATGTATTGTAACCTGATCTATGTTAGCGGCATGTATTGTAAGATGATCTATATTGAGTATTGTTGATTGATCACTATTGTCAGTCATTGGAGTAAGAGATCAGTAGAAAAAACATCAGGAAAGAGTCAAACTTAGAAATGACTATATTAGCCACATGTATTGTAACCTGATCTATGTTAGCGGCATGTATTGTAAGATGATCTATATTGAGTATTGTTGATTGATCACTATTGTCAGTCATTGTAGCATAAGAGATCAGTAGAAAAAACATCAGGAAAGAGTCAAACTTAGAAATGACTATATTAGCAACATGTATTGTAACCTGATCTATGTTAGCGGCATGTATTGTAAGATGATCTATATTGAGTATTGTTGATTGATCACTATTGTCAGTCATTGGAGTAAGAGATCAGTAGAAAAAACATCAGGAAAGAGTCAAACTTTGAAATGACTATATTAGCAACATGTATTGTAACCTGATCTATGTTAGCGGCATGTATTGTAAGATGATCTATATTGAGTATTGTTGATTGATCACTATTGTCAGTCATTGTAATATAAGAGATCAGTAGAAAAAACATCAGGAAAGAGTCAAACTTAGAAATGACTTTATTAGCAACATGTATTGTAACCTGATCTGTGTTAGCGGCATGTATTGTAAGATGATCTATATTGAGTATTGTTGATTGATCACTATTGTCAGTCATTGTAGCATAAGAGATCAGTAGAAAAAACATCAGGAAAGAGTCAAACTTTGAAATGACTATATTTGCAACATGTATTGTAACCTGATCTGTGTTAGCGGCATGTATTGTAAGATGATCTATATTGAGTATTGTTGATTGATCACTATTGTCAGTCATTGTAGCATAAGAGATCAGTAGAAAAAACATCAGGAAAGAGTCAAACTTTGAAATGACTATATTTGCAACATGTATTGTAACCTGATCTATGTTAGCGGCATGTATTGTAAGATGATCTATATTGAGTATTGTTGATTGATCACTATTGTCAGTCATTGGAGTAAGAGATCAGTAGAAAAAACATCAGGAAAGAGTCAAACTTTGAAATGACTATATTAGCAACATGTATTGTAACCTGATCTATGTTAGCGGCATGTATTGTAAGATGATCTATATTGAGTATTGTTGATTGATCACTATTGTCAGTCATTGGAGTAAGAGATCAGTAGAAAAAACATCAGGAAAGAGTCAAACTTAGAAATGACTATATTAGCAACATGTATTGTAACCTGATCTATGTTAGCGGCATGTATTGTAAGATGATCTATATTGAGTATTGTTGATTGATCACTATTGTCAGTCATTGGAGTAAGAGATCAGTAGAAAAAACATCAGGAAAGAGTCAAACTTAGAAATGACTATATTAGCAACATGTATTGTAACATGATCTATGTTATCAGTATGTATTGTAAGATGATCTATCTATATTGAGTAATGTTGATTGATCACTATTGTCAGTCATCGCGATACTTTGATACCTGTAAGAAAAAAAAATTATAATTCAATTCTAATAAATTAATTAAGTTCCAGGCGATCTCAAATTCTTTGATCGGAAAAGAGATATACATATGTCCGTTAAAAGAGCAAGATTAATAATGAAAGCAAGGACCGTATTCAACCCACACAATTGTTAAAAAAAAGAGTAACGCCCAAAAACGTCAAGTATATACGGCAATTCAAAACTATTAGATTCATGTAAAACATAAACAATACGCTCTTTGGATAACGTAGCAAGTTTCTCAATGGATCACAAGTAAACGTTGGAGCATATGAAGTCATACTTCAAAGTTTACTTATACCACCTGAAAAAGAGACATTGATGGACTCCATGGAAGATCTTGCTTTGAGAATAGTATTTGCAACACACAAATTGAACGCCACTCCACTAGTTAATCGAGAGATATGAAAGTATTTCGCCGATGCATGCTATCCAAAAGTTCTTACTTTTCTTACCCTGTTCAGGACCGGCGAAAGGAGAAAGAAGAGCTTCCCCAGGCCCGCGCGCTCAAAGAGACTACGCACGCACGGGACCGGGCATTTTTCCCCGTTAAGCATTTTGCCCCGTTAAATTCAAATAAAACGTTCCAACCTGAAATCACGTCTGTGTGATGATGGGCCGGCTGGCACGGAAACACTGATCACAAATACGATATCGCGGGCCGTGAGGGAAGAATCGTCTGATCACATATACGCGATCACGGTCCTGAACAGGTTACTTAGAAGTATGATGAATACAAACCTCTAGTCCGAGAGGCGACTGCAATTTTTGGACCCCATCGAACATCATTCTGAATTTTTTTAATAGAAATTGGAGAAAAGTGAGTAGATTACGAATCCACTGGTCTGCCGTGGCCAAAATGGCAGAAACTGATCAAAAATCGGCTTGGAATGAGTTGAAAGAAAATCCGATTGCCAAATATGTCATAACTTGCCAAAAAGAGAACAAAATTTTTCGTCTGAAACCCATTGCATTTTGATTTTCAATGAGAAAAAGCGCAAACTATTTCTGAACTCTGGCTCGGAAAACTTGTATCTTTAAAAAGTAAGCCAAATTGGTGACAACAGTTACGTCATCAGTGACGTACTGTTTATTGACGATTTGGCTCATTTGTGAAAGATGCAAGTAAGCCATAGCCACACATCCGAATTGTCTGCAACCTTCTTAATTGAAAATTAAAAAGTGAGGTTTACCAAATAAAAAAATAAAAAATGCTCATTATTTGGCAAAAGTTACGGCGCATTTGGCAATTGGATTTAGTTCAACTTATTAAAAGTCGATTTTTGACCAGTTTCGGCCGTTTTTGCCACGGCAGACCAGTGGATTCGTAATCCACTCACTTTTCTCCAATTTCTATAAAAAAATTCAGAATGATGTTCGATGGGGTCCAAAAATTGCACTCGCCTCTCAGTCTACTCTTTTCACCAATGTAGTCAGGGTAAACACTCTTCTTTCAATGATGTGACCTGTTGAAATGTGCTTTTGTAGCCATTGCGAATGTATTTTTTCCCCGTGCAAAAGTAATTTCCCGTGAAGTCTTTGCAAAATCCTTCTTTCTTCGGTGAATCATGCGCAGAAGTCGTTATTTGACCGATGTAGTAGGTTGCCTAGTTAAATTTATGTTGCTGATGAATTATGGATAACTTTTTTTCACCGTTGTGTCCTACTCAAATGTCCATTTCCGTCGCTGTGCAAATGTAATTTTTTCGTCTCTGTATCGTGAGTAAATTTCCTTATTTCACTTATGTAGCCGGTGCACAAACTTCTTTTGACAACACTTTGAACAGCTGCAAGTTTATAATGATTGTATCGATTGTAGTTGTGCTACTTAAAAAATACATACTTTGGAAATATTTAGCTGGTGATTAAACTTCATTAATTTTTGTCATTATGAATGAGGCGCATTAATTGATTTCATTTGAAGTATCGTTCATTTTGAGGGGGACTAACCGTCCTCACTTTTAGTTGAAATTACTATGAGCATTAAATTATTACTTTTTTATTTTGGCATTTAATTCCTATTTGAGTGTTGAACCCAAACTTTTTCAGTTTATCGCAGATAGACTGAGAGGCGACTGCAATTTTTGGACCCCATCGAACATCATTCTGAATTTTTTATAGAAATTAGAGGAAAGTGAGTAGATTGCGAATCCAGTGGTCTGCCGTGGCAAAAATGGCCGAAACTGGTCAAAAATCGACTTTTAATAAGTTGAACTAAATCCAATCGCCAAATGCGCCATAACTTGCCAAATAATGAGCATTTTTTTTTTATTTGGTAACCCTCACTCTTTAATTTTCAGTTAAGAAGGTTGCAGACGATTCAGATATCTGGCGACGGTCCTCTTGCATCTATTAAAAGGGAGCCAAGTTGGCAAAAAGTATTACGTCACTTAGGACGTAACTGATGTCGCCAATTTGGCTTACTTTTAAAAGATATAAGTTTTCCGAGCCAAAGATCAGAAATCGTTTGAGCTTTTTCTCATTGAAAACCAAAATGAAGTGGGTTGCCAGACGAATAAGTTTGTTCTATTTTTGGCAAGTTATGACATATTTGGCAATCGGATTTCAGTTCAACTCATTCTAAGTCAATTATTGATCAGTTTCGGCCATTTTTGCCACGGCAGACCAGTGGATTCCTAATCTACTCACTTTTCTCTAATTTCTATAAAAAATTCAGAATGATGTTCGATGGGGTCCAAAAATTGCAGTCGCCTCTCAGACTAAGAGTAAGAAGCATACTAAAGAAATCTCAAATGCATTTCTAAAACTATTTCTTAATTATGTATCGAAGTTTATTTATAGAAATCTCTAAAATGCAGCGTTACCTCAGGACCATTATTATTTATAAAATATGAAAATATATTATATTTCGTAGCTCGATAAAAGATACATTTTTAAAAAGAAGTTGTGATCTCTCTTTTTTTCTTTCTTCTTACCTGTGCATTTATTTTGTTACCATTAAAACCAGGTCATGAAAATTATCTTTAAATTTCAAATTTTCCAATGCCATTTTAAAATACAGATTTATTATCTATACATTACAATATCATGAGCAAAGTCATTGCAGTTAACAAGTTGGAACATATCCATATTCCTTACTACAATCCATCATTTTTGCTTTACTTATAATTTTAATGCAAAGCTGATCAGCTATAAGTTCTCGTTTGAGAATATATATTTTTTTTAACATTGTAAAGATTTATCTAAGCGAGTGGCAACAGCCGGATGATTAAGATTTATCTAAGCGAGTGGCAACAGCCGAAGTGTTAACCTGAGAACAAAACCAGAGAAGAACAAGATTGTAGTTGGCATGAAAAAATATATGATAGTCTCAATAATATTAAATTTAAACAACTTCTTTTAAAAAAATTAATAAAAGCGCTACCTTTGTAATTCGTCGTCGTTATTTCGAGAAATCGTCACAACATGTATCATGCGTATGTGAAGCAATGTTTATTTGGTCCAATTTTGTCAGGTGACAATCTTCTCTTTAAGGTGAAGGTAAGTTTGTTAGGAGTGGTAAGTAACCTATTAACTTATGTATTGATATTGTTAAGAATTTCTGTATATTTGTAAATATTTCGAAGTATTAATTATGTAAAAAGAAAAATTTATGTACATTTCGCATAAGGCAGTGCAAGAGTTTGTCTTTACTTCGCTTTCCTGCAATGCCTCTCTTAATGCTTGAAAACGAGTTTTACAGGGATGATGGTGGAAAACGAGTTTTTCAAGGAGAAGGCCATTTTACTTTATGGTTAATAGCAATCTCGCCAACTTGGCGAGATAGAGCCAAGTTGGCGACGGTTTTGGCGACTAATTTTGGTCGCCATGTACCTGTATAGGGCTTTTCGACGGCGATCTGGAGAATTCTCCAAATTTCTATCTTTAGAAGATTCGCGAAAGATTAGCTTTCCTAAATATTGCCAAGGGAGTTAGTTGAGGGAGTTAGTTGTCTCTCAGCGAGCATTCAGAGTAGTTTCGAAAGTGATCTGTGTTACATTGTCTTTTGCGTCGATTTTAGCAGTTGTGTATCTAGTTTTTAATTGCTGTTTGTGCTCCATTGTTGTGTAAAGAGCTGTATTGAGTCTATTAGGACGGAAAGTTCTGGAGTTGTAAAAGAATCTGCAAAGAGTTATATCGGAATAAATTTCTTCAAGTTTTAACCTGCTTTGGCTTCAAGTCTTTCGAACCCATCCACGCAACAATATATACACTGATTTTTCCTTCCTAAAAAGCATTCAACAGAAAGTTGTATTTCTATTATGTTATAACTAGTTCATTTAGATATTTCAACATACAGAGTTACTACAAAGGAATCCTTCATTTTCAAAACCCGATTTATTCAAAAGTATTATACTCACAAATATGTTTGATGTATGAAAATAACCACAAATTATTCAAGTTTTATGCTTACTCAACAAAGGTTCTGTGTGTTTCCCCCTGGTCACACGACACACTTCCAGGCGGTAATTCAAATCATTTTACACATTTTGTAGATGATAGCGTCAATAGGGTTTTGAAAATGAATGTGGGGTTTTTTTTTGTAGTAACCCTCTATTGTTCAGTCACATTATCCAGCTTCCATTTTAAAATCTCTTCAATAAGCATTTGTTTAATTTCTTTTCTTAATCTTTTCGGCAAGAAATTTGATGTTTATCTATAATAATAAAACAAGCTGTGTGTCTGTCTATCTATCTGTGTGTCTGTCTGTGGATCTATAGAAACCTACTTAAAATTGGAGTAGAGTCCTGAAATTTTCAGCATAAGTAGTTTTGGCCTTCTAATTGTAAACATCACAAACAGAATGTTAAAATTTAATCAGTACTTTTTTAATTAATTTTTTTAATTAATTAATAAATATGTTACAAAACGATATCGAATATGGCTATAGCTATGAAATTTCTTACATAAGTAGTTTTGGCCTTTTAATTAGGCTTTTAAAAACCGGAATATAAAATTTTATTTCTTACTTTTTTAATTATTTTTTTTAATTTATTAATAAGCATTTTACAAAACGACTACTAATAGGGCTACAGCTCTTAAATTTTCAACATAAGTAGTTTTGCCCTTCTAATTGTAAGCATCACAAGTAGAATGTTAAAAAAAAAATTTTTAATTAATTAATAAATATGTTACAAAATGATATCTAATAGGGCTACAGCTCTGAAATTTTCAACATAAGTAGTTTTAGCCTTTTAATTAGGCTTTAAAAAAAAGAATTTTAAATTTTTATTTTGTTCTTATTTAATTTATTTTTTTAATTAATTAATAAACATTTTGCAAAACGACTACTAATTGGGCTACAGCTCTTAAATTTTCAATATAAGTAGTTTTGCCCCTCTAATTGTAAGCATCACAAACAGAATGTTAAAATTTTAATTTTTTTTTTTAATTAATTAATAAATATGTTACAAAACGATATCTAATAGGGCTACAGCTCTGAAATTTTCAACATAAGTAGTTTTAGCCTTTTAATTAGGCTTTAAAAAAATAATTTTAAATTTTTATTTTGTTCTTTTTTAATTTATTTTTTAATTAATTAATAAACATTTTGCAAAACGACTACTAATTGGACTACAGCTCTTAAATTTTCAATATAAGTAGTTTTGCCCCTCTAATTGTAAGCATCACAAACAAAATGTTAAAATTTTAATTTTTTTTTTAATTAATTAATAAATATGTTACAAAACGATATCTAATAGGGCTACAGCTCTGAAATTTTCAACATAAGTAGTTTTAGCCTTTTAATTAGGCTTTAAAAAAATAATTTTAAATTTTTATTTTGTTCTTTTTTAATTTATTTTTTAATTAATTAATAAACATTTTGCAAAACGACTACTAATTGGGCTACAGCTCTGAAATTTTCAACATAAGTAGTTTTAGCCTTCTAATTGGACATTTGAAAAACAAAATTTTAAATTTTTATTTACTTCTTTTTTAATTAACTGTTTTAATTAATTAATAAATATTTTACAAAACGATTTCTAATAGGGCTACATCTCTAAAAATTTCAACAAAAGTAGTTTTGGCCTTCTAATTGGCCTTTTGAAAAACAGAATTTTAAATTTTTATTTAGTTCTTTTTTAATTAATTTTTTTATTTATTTAATAAATATTTTACAAAATGATTTCTAATAAGACTACAGCTCTAAAATTTTCAACATAAGTAGTTTTGGCCTTCAAATTGGACTTTTGAAAAACAGAATTTAAAATTTTTATTTATAATCTTATTAGTCGAAACCTACCAGTTGAATATTTATCTCCATACTTGTAATTGGACCAAAGAAAAGGTAAATCCAATTTTTTATTTATGTAATGATAAACTTAATATGTTTCACCGTACAGATGAATTTGATATTTATTTTCCTACTTTTTATTTTAGATTCTCTTTTGAAATTCATAATTTTTTTAGTTATTTATCTATCCATTACAAGAGTAATTATATAAGAAAGAAATTCCTTTTTTTTTCTCATTAGAATACAATCCCTCCTAAGAAGACAGGATGGATATCAAGATGTCAAGAAAACTTATTTCTTTGTACATTTCAATTGCATTATGGACTGCTTGTGCAGCTAAACAGTCCAAAAAAGACAGGTAATACTTCTTTCAAATATAAAATCGCATATTAATCTTACATTTGGCTTAAAATTATGTACATAATAGAAATATTATTAGGGAATTAATAAGGAAGTATTTATTAGCTGTGTACAAAGTTAAACTTGTATATCAAAAAGATCGACATGATTTTGAACTGTGATATCATTTAATGGAAATCTCTAAAACTCTAGCCTCTAAAATTTTAGGGTACGCCTTATCTAGTGTTGAGTAAGGATGTTGAGTAAGGATTGGCTCCATACCTTTTCGTAATATATTAATTAAAATGAAATGGTTCAATTAATAAATTTCAATAAGTCAGATTACCTTATTATGGCCTTCGTAGTAGTGGAACCCAAAACCTGATTAATTAACAACAACACAAGAAGTAAAACACTGATCATTAACTAACATATTAATTTATCAAATTCCTCACAATATTCTTCAACATACATTAGTCGATAAAACTCCATACCAATTAATTAAGTAAGATTTCTTAATTAAGCTATCCTCTCGAATAATCCTCTTTTTCGTCTAAGTCCCGATATTTACAGTTTTTCCAGACCCGGGGCGGCCCCAAAATGTAACCAATCTCGCAGGAAGCCAAGCTAATTCCCTATCCGTTTGCCGGACCAATAGAGTTCTGAACTCCGCCTAAATTTAAATTTTAAACCCACCTAATTCTTACCATTGGTTGCAAGCCCCCCTGGCTATTAAATCTCTCAAAACTCTCCCTCACATCCAGACACCTGGGCCAGCGCTGCTCCAGAAATGTTACCTATTGTAACCCCTTGTCAATTTTGAGATTCCAACTAATTTTAAGGGCGCCAGGATTTTAAGAACTGTCATGCTTTTCTCAAGTTCAAGTTAGTCATCGAATAATAATCTAAAGTGCGAAACATATTTTTCCTGTTAATATTGGTATAAAAGATTTATATTTAAAGTTAATAATGCTTTTATGATAAAAAAAAGTGTTTTTATCGTATTAAATAAAATTAAACATCCCTAGTGATGGAGTTTGTAATCGTTTTAGCAAAATTTTAAAATGAAAATTGTGATTTTAGCTTTTTAGCTAAAGAAAATTTGTACCACAGCTAAAACACAGATTTAGAATCGGGATTTTGTTTATTTAACATGTATTTGATATGCTCTGTACCAGAACATCACCAACATAAAAAAGAGAAACTAGGAATTATTATACCATAAACAATATCCGTATTTTTAATTGCTTTATTGCAAAAGTATCGATAATACACCTTTATTTACTGGCGGGTCCCCCTTTAACTACTGACATTTTATTTACTGACTGATCCATTCCTCAATATTCTTGAAAAGACATCTTGATGAACAAAAATCTCCTTTGAAAATTTTATTTATCCTATATAAGAGATAAATTAGAGAATAGTTTCTAAAGGTAACATAATATTTTAACCCTTAATTAATCTTTTAACCCTTAGTTAATCTTATAATCCTTAATTAATCTTTTAACCATTAATTAATCTTTGAACCTTTAATTAATAATTTAAACCTTAATTAATCTTTTAACCCTTAAATTAATCTTTTAACCCTTAAATTAATCTTTTAACCCTTAATTAATATTTGAACGCTTAAATAATTTTTGAACCTTTAATTATTCTTTTAACACTTAATTAATCTTTGAACCCTTAATTTGATCTTTTAACCTTTAATTAATCTTTCAACCCTTAATTAATCTTTGAACCTTTAATTAATCTTTCAAAACTTAACTAAGCTTTTAACCCTTAATTAATCTTTTAACCCTTAATTAATCTTTTAACCCTTAACTAATCTTCTAACCCTTAATTAATATTTTAACCCTTAGTTAATGTTTTAACCCTTAATTAATCTTTGAAGCTTTAATTAATATTTTAACCCTTAACTAATCCTTTAACCCTTAATAAATATTTTAACCCTTAGTTAATCTTTTAACCCTTAATTAATCTTTGAAGCTTTAATTAATCTTTTAATCCTTAATTAATATTTTTACCCTTTATTATTCTTTGAACTCTTTATTTACTGACGGCACTTATCTGCCCGCTCTGTTTTTTAATGTTACTGTTTTAATTTAAATGCTTTGTGACCCATTGGGACTTTGAATTCGACTTCTATGAACCTCGTTCTTCAATTATTGGATATCAGCACAAGCTTATTTCTCTTTAGAAACTTGCTAAAGACAATTACATAAGGCAATGTAAGGCCATGATAGATGCCTAAAAGATTGTAAATCGTCCATGTGTTTTTTTTATACAAATAGAAAAATCTTGTGCTGCCATCCAACAATCCAAGAACAAACTTCATTTATGTGGATTTCGAAGCTCTAGTGGTTTTCATTGCGTTTAAATTAACCCCTTAACATACGAATCAAATTGCCTGGTGCCGAAACATAACTTCAGGTTAGATCACGATGCGACCCGAGTCAGTATGGATTTATTGTAAACAAATACTTTATTAATTTCCTGCTTTTAATCGTGATTGTCTTCTTTCTTCAAATAAATCAAGAAAATGCAATATGGAGATGTTCTCATTTACGGTTTTAAGTTTGTGCAGTGAATAATATATACGGATTATTTCAGAGATCAGTGCTTACCACTTCCATTGCTCTTCTTTGTGTTTACTTGTTTACCGATGCGATTTTTTTTGTATCGGTACTGCTGAGAAGGGGAAGGCATCTTCAACAGTGTAAACAAATCACGACCGAAACAGAAAATCTAATAATATACTGCCCAGTGTTCACCAAAGACAGTTCTTGACGTCTCGGAGACGTCAGAATGGCACGTGAAACGAATGACGTCTCTGAGACATCATTGTATGCCAAGGAGTTGATTCAGTACAATTAGACTGAGAGGCGACTGCAATTTTTGGACCCCATCGAACATCATTCTGAATTTTTTATAGAAATTAGAGAAAAGTGAGTAGGTTACGAATCCACTGGTCTGCCGTGGTAAAAATGGCCGAAACTGGTCGAAAATCGACTTTTTATAAGTTGAACTATATCCAATTGCATAATGCGCCATAACTTGCCAAATAATAAGCAAATTTTTCATTTGGTAACCCTTCCCTCTTTAATTTTCAATTAAGAAGGTTGCAGACGATTCAGATATCTGGCGACGGTCTATTGGCATCTATTAAAAGGGAGTCAGGTTGGCAATAAACATTACGTCACTGATGACGGAACTAATGTCGCCAATTTGGCTTGCTTTTAAAAGGTGCTATTTTTCAGAGCCAGAGATCAGAAATCGTTTGCGCTTTTTCTCATTGAAAATCAAAAATCAGTGGGTAGCCAGACGAAAAAGTGTGCTCTCTTTTTGGCAAGTTATGACATATTTGGCAATCGGATTTTAGTTCAACTCATTCCAAGTCGATTTTTTATCAGTTTCGGCCATTTTTGCCATGGCAGACTAGTGGATTCCTAATCTACTCACTCTTCTCCAATTTCTATAAAAAATTCAGAATGATGTTCGATGGGGTCCAAAAATTGCAATCGCCTCTCGGACTAAATGGAAAAACTGACGGGACTTTAAGTAATAGTTGAGTAAGTAATTAAAGGTCTAAGGGGACTGTTAAGGCAAAAATTTAAAAAATTTCTATTTTTATATTTTAGTGGACATATATAGCCTGCAATTCTAGCTTTCAGTACATACCTTACTTTTGCTGATCCGAGAAGAATTAAGAATATTATTTGAGTTTTTGTAAGCGCGCATATCAGAAATCGTATGTATTTCAGTTTCTTAAATTGCATTTTTCTCTTCATGTGTATTTTACGATTTTTAGGTATTCGATTTATTCCTTGCGATTCAAAAGTTGATGTATTTTTCTTAAATTTATAGATATTGTTTACTATACTATTTTGAACACAATTGTGCATGGATTTTGGAATCTGGTAATTTTTATTGTTTTACAGTAATTTTCGTAATGCTTCTTTGTAAAAAGTTTACATTTTTTGCCGTAGTACCAAAGTTTTACTTTTAAATAATTAACCAATGAGTCAAATTCAAAATCCATGCACAATTTTGTCAATATATATTCAATTAGCTTGTACAAAAAAATTTAGATAGATTGCAAAAAATTTGAATCGCAAGGAGCGTTTTTAAAATTACGGAAAAAACGCTAATTTTTCAATAAAAATTTAATTTCTTGAAAAAAAATCAATATAAAGTTTTGAAATTTTAGGTTGTGTTTCATCTAATTGCTATTGAACTGCACAAAAAATTTCATGAATTTCAGACAAAAATTGAAGAATTTTTATTTTTGACTTAACAGTCCCCTTAAAGCAATGAATGTTTTATGTGAATATTTTTTCTCAATAGTAATTACATATTTACGTGTCCGAGAACTCTGAATATCGGATCTACCAATCAGCTGCAGTTGCTTCGTTTCGGCGATCTACAAGAAGGGACGTTAAAGGTGCAGTTGTACTACCAAGAAAATTACAACGGCAATGAGACACTTGCGTCTGAAAATAAATACCAATTAGAAAGCGGTAATAATGCTTTTTTTTATTTTTTATTTCAAACTATTTTGCTATATTAAAGTAGGAGGGATGCAAAAAGACATTGTGGTATTTCATACAATAACACAGAAAGCGGTTTTTCTTACACCAAAGAGAATATGGCCTTAAAAGTTTTTTTTTTAAGGCGTCTTCTCACTTTAGGCACCTCGAAAATAGGCTATTTTCGCGATTTTTTTTCGAGGATTTTTGCAAACAATTATGGGATAAAATGGATCCTATATAATAAACACATCTTTCAAGTACAAGAAAAAAAAAAATTTTTTTTTGAACAATTATTATAATAAAACAGTAGCATCGAAAAACCCGTGTAGAAATGTAATGTTCGTGGCTTGTTGATGAAATTTCGGAAACTATCCGGCCGATTGTCATGAAATTTGAATGACATATTCTTCATAGTTATGGCTATAGCGCATATCATCAGATTTTTGAAATTTTGATTTGAAGTATTTTTTTTTTTACAAAAAACTGCAAAAAAACACGTTTTTTTTTTTTTACTTTTTCGAAAAACGTGCGCCATTTTGTTATTTTCGCGAATATCAAAAATCTGATGATATGCGCTATAGCCATAACTATGAAGAATATGTCATTCAAATTTCATGACAATCGGTCGGATAGTTTCCGAAATTTCATCAACAAGCCACGAACATTACATTTCTACACGGGTTTTTCGATGCTACTGTTTTATTATAATAATCGTTCAAAAAAATTTAAAAAAAAAAAAAAAAAAAATCTTGTACTTGAAAGATGTGTTTATTATATAGGATCCATTTTATCCCATAATTGTTTGCAAAAATCCTCGAAAAAAAATCGCGAAAATAGCCTATTTTCGAGGTGCCTAAAGTGAGAAGACGCCTTAAAACTTTTTGCAACGTCAGATTCAAATTTGTGTGTAGTGATGTTTACATTATTAATCACAAAATTGTATTTTTGATGTTCTTAAACTCCGACTCCCCTTAACCACGTAGTACTTTTGAGACAAAAACATTATTTTCTGTTAAAAATACGTCGTCTAACTGCGTAATGTTTTTTCGTCTAACCATCTTAATTATCAGTTTTCAAACTTTCAGTTTCTATTTGACACACCTAAATCACTTAAACTTTAGAAAATATATCCTCTTGGGGAAAATAAAATCTTTATTTAACATTAAGAAATGTTCAATGTCACTTATTATAAGTATGTCCCAATAAAAGAGTGTACAGGGTTCAAGCCAGAGCCTGATTTAGAATTTTTTTTTTACTGTAGCCCCAACATTCAACGAGGGGCCCCCAATAGCAAATATTTATTTCTTTACGTCACAATATTACCAGATCAAGCTACATTCGTTAAGACTAACTTTTTACAATTAAAACTCAAAGTTTACTTTCACACGATTTTTTTGTTATAATTAGTATAATCTTGATTTCCTCAAAACTTTTGAATTAATCGAGATCCCCCATGAACACTTATTTTAAAGCACACTTTCCTGTATTTTAAACTTACATTTTACCACAGGGTCCACAAATTATATAATAATAAAGATTACTTAATTTTATAGCAATAATTGTAAATAATACAAAGTAACCTTTCCATTGTTTCCACGATCTCACCAAAAAGGAGGACAAAAAAAGTTCAAAAAAGTCCACGGAAGAGCCTGCAAACCAACCAATCACAAAGACTCTTTCATTTCATAATATAAGAAGTTGTATATGGTTGGTTGGTGAACATCTCTTTACAAGAGGCGAGAGAAGGAGAACAGCGGCGTAAAGCCCTTGTCTCCGTATACGTATGAAGGAGTTGTATATGATTGCTGAAACGGAAAAATTTGCTTAATTAGTTTTTATTAGGTTAATCTATCTAACTTAACTCTCTGTGACTATATAAAAAATATAATATTTGCGGATGTATAACTAAAAAAAAAAATATTATTTTTGTTCAGTACTTTCCATAAAAAGACCATTATATTTAAAATTTTCAGAAAACTTTCAAAATTTGGGGGCCCGGGCCTAGTAGGCCTAATGGTAAATCAGGCCCTGGGTTCAACAGTAACAGGTGTTTTGAAAAAACTATGATCCACCAAATGAAAGAATTAGAAAAAGTGCTTTTTGCTGAATGTTCAGAAATTATAGGAATCTCTCCACAAAAAATACAGTTCTTTATCGCCAACAGATGGCGTTGTAGGTACTGTGAGCAACTATCCAAGGTTTTTCAAGGGGCTTGTGGAATGTTGATCAATATTAAGATTTTGATGTACGGGGCTATCATTTAATAGAAAAAAAAATACATCTTTTAAATTTGCATTGAAAACTATTTTTTTTTTTTCTGATCATTTTTGTAAACACTATATCATCTTTACCCTAAATATGTATGAATTATCGAGTTTTCAAAACTACTGTTACTTTTAGACTACCCTGTTGTTGCTTTTCTCAAATCAAAATTTCAATTTCGTATTTAAGGTTAAGGGGGTCCAGTACCGAAATTTCTTCAAAAATCCAAATTTTTTTTTCTGATTTTAAAATATAGTTCATACATTTCTGAAGAGAATGATGTTTTTATCTTATTCCTCCGGTGATAAGAACGCCACAAAATTACCTGTGATTTAAACATCACTAATGGGCGTAACACCTTGAAGCGTCTGCTTAAAGTGCGTTTTTCGAGCACTAGTGTTTTTCACAGATGTTGCATATTCAAATCGATATATCTCCAGAACCATTTACAATTGGCTATTCAAATTTTTGGAGCATTTAATTCATATAGTTTTAAATATTTTGTCTTCACAGAATTTTATTTTTTTAATTCTGTTTTAAAATATAACATTTAGCGTAAAAGATAACATAAAAAAAAAGTAAAAATTTCAATATTTTAACATTGAGAATTTTTTTTAATTTTTTTTAATTCACCTATCAAAATTCTGTGAAGACAAAATTTTCTTTATATAATTATGTATTACAAAAAGCTTTCACTTTGAAAAAAAAAAATTGTTTTCTTGACTTATATCAAAATACGCAAACATCAATTATTATGGATTTTTCTTGGTTTTTAATTTTTTTTTAAATAACTAAACACAATATTTAAAAAAACATTTTCTCAAAGATATATAAATAGTATCTCATACATAAAATAAATTTTTTACATAAAAATGTACATAAATAAAGTTTTTTTATTTTCGGTACCGGACCCCCTTAAAAAAATGTGTTTGTATAATTTTTTTTTTTTTTTTAAATTTTTAAACTTTGACGATTGTTACGAATTTTGTGTGATGTGGCTTTTTTTTTTTTTTAAAGTTCATATTAAAATAAATCGCTTATATTGCAGATGTATGTGATACATTCTTTCTTTTTTTTTCCCAGGAAAAAAAGAAACTTTGCTTAATTTCATTGTCAATCCGTTCAATGGCGAAAATGTTTACAATGGAAGAATTCAAATAAATGGAACTATCGGTTACAGAAAATTCGGAGGAAGCGATCAGGTCACATTTTCGACACCAAAGAAAGATATAATAATCATTCAAACGGATAAACCTATGTATCGACCTGGGGAAGAAGGTAACATTTGACGAAAATACTAATAGATTGAGAGGCGACTACAATTTTTGGACCCCATCGAACATCATTCTGAATTTCTTATAGAAATTAGAGAAAAGTGTGCAGATTACGAATCCACTGGTCTGCCGTGGAAAAAATGGCCGAAACTGATCAAAAATCGACTTTTAATAAGTTGAACTAAATCCAATTGCCAAATGCGCCATAACTTGCCAGATAATGAGCATTTTTTTTTTTTTATTTGGTAACCCTCACTCTTTAATTTTCAATTAAGAAGGTTGCAGACGATTCAGATATCTGGCGACGGTCTACTTGCATCTATTAAAAGGGAGCCAAGTTGGCAATAAACATTACGTAACTGATGACGTAACTGATGTCGCCAATTTGGCTTACTTTTTAAAGATACAAGTTTTCCAAGCCAGAGATCAGAAATTGTTTGCGCTTTTTCTCATTGGAAATCAAAATGCAATGGGTTGCCAGGCGAAAAAGTTTTTTTTTTTGGCAAGTTATGACATATTTGGCAATTGTATTTTAGTTTAACTCATTCCAAGTCGATTTTTGATCAGTTTCGGCCATTTTTGCCTCGGCAGACCAGTGGATTCGTAACCTACTAACTTTTTTCCAATTTCTATAAAAAAATCAGAATGATGTTCGATGGGGTCCAAAAATTGCAGTCGCCTCTCGGACTATAACCATTTTTTTTGTTGTTGTCTAATAGACTGAGAGTCAACTGCAAGTTCACGTAATCGAACATCATTCTGAATGTTTCGTAAAATGTAGAGAAATGGTTGTAAATCATTAATTTACCTGTCTGCTGTGGTAAAAATAGCCGGAAATGTGCAAAAATTGACCATGAATGAATTAAACCAGATCCGATTGTCGAATATGTCGTTACTTGATAAGATAGTTTTCTTCTTTTCTGAGATTCTTTTCTATATGGTTACCCGCCGTTCTTAACTCTTCAATGAGAAAGACTGCACGCAATTTCAGATTGCTACCGATATATATATATATATATACAGGGTGTCTCTAAACTCATGGTACAAACGCTAGGGGGTGATAGAACACATCAAGACGAGTAATAGTAAATAGGAAACAAAGGGTCCCAGACGTATTCTAAAGGAAATAGACTCCTTCAAAGTTTAGGGTTCCAAATTGCGAATGATCATAAAAAAGGGGAAAATAAGTCGATTTATTTGCGGTTTTCGCTGAAATCATTCTTTAAATTAGTATTTTCTTTAAAAAAAATTTTAAAGACAAAGTTCTATACACACACTAGTTGCACATTCGAATCAGTGGCTTTTATGTTAGCGAAAATTTGCATACGCGTTCCTCTTCTTCCCCATATCAAATTTTTATGTTTTTCTTCCAGATACCGCTGCCAATGATTCCAATTATGAGCTCAAAATTTAAGTTAAGGTCTGAGCTTTAGCAAACATTTAAAACAGTTTTAAAAAGAAAACGGTAAAAAAGTAGTTTTTCTATACTCCAAAGTCTAGAGCGCCCTCTACCGACATTTTTAGAACTTTGTCTTTAAATTTTTTTTTAAAGAAAATACTAATTTAAAGAATGATTTCAGCGAAAACCGCAAATAAATCGACTTACTTTTTCCCTTTTTTATGATCATTCGCAATTTGGGACCCTAAACTTTGATGGCTCCTATCTCCTTTGGAATACGTCTGGGACCCTTTTTTTCCTATTTACTATTACTCGTCTTGATGTGTTCTATCACCCCCTAGCGTTTGTACCATGAGTTTAGAGACACCCTGTATATATATATGTGTGTGTGTGTGTGTGTGTGTGTGTGTGTGTGTGTGTGTGTGTGTGTGTGTGTGTGTGTGTGTGTGTGTGTGTGTGTGTGTGTGTGTGTGTGTGTGTGTGTATTGGCATTTTATAAAAGTGAGCAGAGTTAGTGATAAATATTACATCACTGATGACGCCAATTTGGATCAGTTTTAAATGATGCAAGTTTTCCGGGTCAGAGAACAGAAATCGTCTGCAACTTTTTTAATTGAATGTTAAACGATGATGGACTACCAGAGGAAAAAAAAGATGTTCATTTTTCTAGAAGTAGGATATATTTCTCAATCGGATATAGTTCAACTTACTCAATGCAGATTTTTTTTTTTAAACTTTGTCAGTCATTTTTGTTCCGGCAGACCAGAGTATGCATACTTTACTGCCATTTCTCTGCATTCTGTAAATAATCTAGAATAATGTTTGATGGGGCACCCAGTCGCAGTTAAATGTTTCTGAAACTACATCAGTTGTTACTTAAAAATATCTAAAAAATTAAGTAACTCAAATTAATATTACCAATTTAAGTTAAAAAGTTTCCTAAGTTAAAAATTTATATAATTATAAATATTTCCAGTAATTATGCCTAAAATCCAAGTAACTGTAATGCCTGTAAGTAATTCTGAATTAAATTACAACCTGTATGCCTGTGATTGTAGTTACCCATACTGTATGATATGCAACTGAAAAATTATATAGTATACGAAATACTAAAATATAATTGAAATTACCAAAATTTGGCAATATTTATGTTAATTAGAATTAATGTCATTCTACTTTTGGTATGTATTCAGCATAAGCATCCATTAACTAAAGAACTGTGCTAATAGTTTGAAACTAAAGTGTAGTTTATGACTAACAATCATAAACACAATAGAAAAGTTTTAAAGAATATATATTTGCATTATTCAATTCCATTAAAATTTACGATTATTGTAAAATTGGTAAGTTCTGGTGATTAACTTGGCGGTAGTTTTGTTGGTTTAATTTCGTAGAGGATAATGAATAAAAATATGTTGTTTGCAATGGACAATTCCCGCTTTTTTTAAAAACGAGTGAAGTTAGTTTATATTTATGAAGAATTTCTTTTTGATTCCAAATAATTAAATAAAAGTTCTTTAAAAAAAAAATAGTTATTTAAATATCAAGAAAAGAAAATGCCTCATAACCGAGCCAAAACCAGTCCGATCAAAACACTCTGCAAAATCTATGACGTCAAGGGTTCCTACAGTTTTTATGGTTATCGAGAGGTTTCTGACAAATAGTTGGCGTTGGCAGACCAGTGCCATATTCCTTATAGGTTGGGGTGATTTGCGAGAAACTTGCAAATCTGGTTTCCGCTGCTGCATTTCAAGCCAATATGTTTGTGAAGTCGTGACGTCACATTCAATGCCAGCGGAATGAATCGTTTTCTCGCCAACGTCTAACAAGGTAACTTTGATCGCAAATTAAGAAAAAAGAAAAAGCGTATTGAGCACACATTTTTTGTGTTTATGACCTTTTCGAAACATTTATAATTGGAAAAAAAAAAAAAAAATGCGGGAATTGTCCTTTAAAGCATTTTAAAATTATCTAATTTTTGTAATTTTATCAAGTGTTAAATGGGCGTATTTTACATCAAATTATTTATTTCTTATTTAAGTGAAATGGCGCATATTAAAAGTGGATTCCAAGTTAAGACCCTCGCAAAAGAAAAATGACGTGAGTACCAATTGCATTGTATAAATTTCCCAACTTTGATGTTCTGTGGTTTTTTCATTTTACAGTTACAAAACTTTTTTAAAACACTTAAAGCTAACTAGTACAATGTGGTTTCCTAGAAATGCTAAAAAAAAATTCGTTTTCACAAAACAGTTTATTTTATCAAGTCACGGCTCTATCGTCACATCAATATTCATATCACATATCCAGTACTCATGGACGACCCCAGGAATATTTGCAAGGAGGTGCAAGTCTAGATTTTTATCAAAATCATTATTTTTTTTTAGAAATGTTAATTAATAACCATACATTATAAATTACACTTTTGGAGATTAGTTGAAATTCATGGTATATATTTTGAAAGCGTAACCCTGTTTAAGAAAGAAAGAAAAAAAAATACAAAATAGTAAATATATTGTTGCACAAATTGTCGGTATATATTGTAAATAGTGACGTATTATTTCAAAATTCTATTGTAATTTATTTTTATCTTATTTTATTTAGTAATTAATAGCGATTATACAAGTTAGAAAAAGGTGGCAACACCTAAAGCAATTGAGAAGTTTCGAGATATTTCTTTGCCGATGAATTGGCTGGAAATTTCGAGAATGTCTCACGCGCTTGTATATAAAAAGACTGGAGAACGGGAAAGTTTTCAGATTTACTTCGGACTTCGTCGAAAGCTGATCGCTTTGTTTACCTATTGGAGTGAGCTTGTATAATCGCTGAATTCGAAGTTATTTTTGTTGAAGCTTGTGTTGAAGCTTGAGAGTAATTAAACTGTTGCCTGTGAATAAATTTTGTGAGTTTCCTGAAGAGAGAATAAATATTTGTATACCGTGAAAACTGTGCCATCATTGCCTCAGTGGAGAAATTCGTAACAATATAAAAATATATCTTTTTAACGATTTTTTTATCATTCAACTAGATCTCACGGTCTTTCAAGAGACAGTGTTTCGAATAGCGGATCTCGAAGATGCAAAAATACAGAAGAGTAACACTTTTTTATTTCTTCTCAGTTTCGGATGTAATGAAAAATAAAAAAAAATCCAAAATGGAACACGAAGGCAGTATTGGAATATGTTTAATTGAATTCTAAAAATAGATTTCAAGATAGTATATCTGTTGACTTAAGAAACAAAACAATTTCCTAGAATTTTGAGAACTACACAGGAAATTATTATACAATGAAAGAAATAAATACTTCTACTCATCAGCCTCTAATAATCATAGACAACAAGCGCCAGAAAATCGTCATGCAAGTAGCTATAAAAAACGACATAGCAAAGAAACAAAAGACTATATTAATAGGGGGAAAAATGCTCATTGTATCATAAAAGTAAAAATTTGGCATGTGTGTGCTTTTTTTATCTTGTAATTTACATTTTTTCACTCAGTTTTTAAAAACATTCTAGAGCCAGGGGGGTGCAAGTGCACCTCTCTGCACCCTCCGGGGGGGGGGGGGGCATGCTTCCCCATAGGTATTTAAGTAGACTGGGGGCTATAATCATTTTGATTTTGCTAAACCACTGCACCTGATGATAAGTAAACTAACTATGTGGTACTTTGTAATAACTATGAAAGACTTTGAACATACTGCAGGTTGAATTGGTTTGATAAGAAGCTATTTCAAATGCAATAACATTTATTCGCAAATATATATATATATATATATATATATATATATATATATATATATATATATATATATATATATATATATATATATATATATATATATATATATATATATATATATATATATATATATATATATATATATATATATATATATAGCAGTCTTAATATGCTATTAAAATTGTCCATTATCGAGTCATGGAATTAATTTGTTTAAAAATCCACGATTTGTTTCTAGTATTGCAAAATAGCTAATGTTAATGTTAGCAATAGCTATTTTGTCAATACTTTTAAAAAAATTCTATCGTTTTGTAAACAGAACAAATTACCTAATACCCATATAAGGGCACTTCCCCTTTTTAAAAGGGAACTAGATAAATATCCCTCAATTGTAGCTATATCTCATGAAAACTAATAACCTTCAAATCATTTATAATTCCTATAATAAACCTATATAGGGTTGCTATTACCAACCGTAAATATTTATTCTTTGGCGATACATTTATATATTATTTAATTTTATAAACATTTTGGCTTTGGCGCCAATTGCGCCAACTGGTACCTGTCTAACGGAAGAGTATCCATTTAAGTACTGTCACTAATTGAGTATATAAACCTTCTTTTTGTAAACTACAACAATTTTCGTAGATGCCCGCACAATTATATGGTACGCAGATTAAATACATTGGATATATATGAGAAATGATCATTCATCAAAGTGTTTAGTAAGATTTGAATGTTTTTTTAGTTTAATACACTTTTAACGGACCTTAAAATTATCATAGATATCAATAAAAAGTAATCGAACGGGTTTTCTTATACGATATTACTCTCCCAAACATTTCAAGGAACATAATTAATAAAAAAAAATGCATGATTACTAATGGTGATGCTTTGAAATCGCTTTTTTGCAAAACTATTACTATAGTAAGATTTCCGTTATTTTAATTGCAGTTTTTCAAATCGATGTTTTAACGGGTTCTGTGAATGTTTTGGATATGCAATGGATTAAACTGTTATTGTGATTTTAGGTAGGTTTAGTTTATATTGAAGATCCAAATGGAATTAGGTTATCTCAATCTGAAAACATTCCACTTAAAAAAGGTGAGTACGAAATATTTATAAAGCATTATATTTAAATTAAAATGTTTTACAATTACATGTAATGCGTATAAATCTGTAATTTGTAAATAAATGTAGTATTCATATTACATTAAGTTCTTTTTGTTAGTCATTTAAGAACTAGTTTATTTTATGTAAAATAACTATTGTCTTAAATCTGTATTCTTCTGTTAGACGGGTACCAGATAAAAATCGCCAAATAGCAGCGATACTTCAGTTAAATTACTAACCTTTATATAATTTTTAACTCCTATTACAAGCCGTTATAGCATTACTCTAACAACCTTTAGACTTAGAGGCAACTGCGCCAACTGGTACCCGTCTAACGAAAGAATACCCTTAAGTCAAAGTTTTATTTATAAACTGGTCCACATATGACAAATTGAGACAGTTGTTGGCCAGAATGATGTATTTTCAATAACTATTTCAAAATATTTCAATAGTAACATTGACAATTATACTAACGTTGTAAATATTACGCACATGTAAAAAACATAAGTGATAAACACAAAAACAAATATTAAAATTGACATTAATACTGCTATAAAAAAGTTCATATTTAAGGGTAACTGCTTTGAAAAATGCCAAACCTTTTCACTTTCATCATACAGCATACACTTCAAGCGTAGTTGGCTTTCTACGGGAACCGGGTCTCGATCGTGGGACCTTTGGTTCTCGAGCCGCTTACTTTACCTCTGTGCAAATGAGTACTCCAGTGCACATAAGCTTTTATCTGTTATTTAAACACGAGACCACCACGTAGCCCCTTCCCAGGGAGTCGCAAAGAAACTAACGATTGAGAGGCCTATGTGTGAGTTGAGCGCGTGGGGCAGTGAGTCGCCTTGTCGTTTTTTGGCGATGAGTCGCCAAAGATGCCAAGATAATCGTGTGGAAGTCGTTCAGTATTTCAGAAGGTGCCGATAGATGGCAGCAGCATGATTCAATTGCCCGATGTTACCAATAAAGCGTAGAATCTTTCTCTGCGTGCGACTGGCCTCGATCGTGGGACCTTTGGTTCTCGAGCCGCTTACTTTACCTCTGTGCAAATGAGTACTCCAGTGCACATAAGCTTTTATCTGTTATTTAAACACGAGACCACCACGTAGCCCCTTCCCAGGGAGTCGCAAAAAGACTAACGATTGAGAGGCCTATGTGTGAGTTGAGCGCGTGGGGCAGTGAGTCGCCTTGTCGTTTTTTGGCGATGAGTCGCCAAAGATGCCAAGATAATCGTGTGGAAGTCGTTCAGTATTTCAGAATGTGCCGATAGATGGCAGCATGATTCAATTGCCCGATGTTACCAATAAAGCGTAGAATCTTTCTCTGCGTGCGACTGGCCTCGATCGTGGGACCTTTGGTTCTCGAGCCGCTTACTTTACCTCTGTGCAAATGAGTACTCCAGTGCACATAAGCTTTTATCTGTTATTTAAACACGAGACCACCACGTAGCCCCTTCCCAGGGAGTCGCAAAAAGACTAACGATTGAGAGGCCTATGTGTGAGTTGAGCGCGTGGGGCAGTGAGTCGCCTTGTCGTTTTTTGGCGATGAGTCGCCAAAGATGCCAAGATAATCGTGTGGAAGTCGTTCAGTATTTCAGAAGGTGCCGATAGATGGCAGCAGCATGATTCAATTGCCCGATGTTACCAATAAAGCGTAGAATCTTTCTCTGCGTGCGACTGGCCTCGATCGTGGGACCTTTGGTTCTCGAGCCGCTTACTTTACCTCTGTGCAAATGAGTACTCCAGTGCACATAAGCTTTTATCTGTTATTTAAACACGAGACCACCACGTAGCCCCTTCCCAGGGAGTCGCAAAAAGACTAACGATTGATAGGCCTATGTGTGAGTTGAGCGCGTGGGGCAGTGAGTCGCCTTGTCGTTTTTTGGCGATGAGTCGCCAAAGATGCCAAGATAATCGTGTGGAAGTCGTTCAGTATTTCAGAAGGTGCCGATAGATGGCAGCATGATTCAATTGCCCGATGTTACCAATAAAGCGTAGAATCTTTCTCTGCGTGCGACGGGCCTCGGTCGTGGGACCTTTGGTTCTCGAGCCGCTTACTTGACCTCTGTGCAAAAGAGTACTCCAGTGCACATAAGCTTTTATCTGTTATTTAAACACGAGACCACCACGTAGCCCCTTCCCAGGGAGTCACAAAAAGACTAACGATTGAGAGGCCTATGTGTGAGTTGAGCGCGTGGGGCAGTGAGTCGCCTTGTCGTTTTTTGGCGATGAGTCGCCAAAGATGCCAAGATAATCGTGTGGAAGTCGTTCAGTATTTCAGAAGGTGCCGATAGATGGCAGCATGATTCAATTGCCCGATGTTACCAATAAAGCGTAGAATCTTTCTCTGCGTGCGACGGGCCTCGATCGTGGGACCTTTGGTTCTCGAGCCGCTTACTTTACCTCTGTGCAAATGAGTACTCCAGTGCACATAAGCTTTTATCTGTTATTTAAACACGAGACCACCACGTAGCCCCTTCCCAGGGAGTCGCAAAAAGACTAACGATTGAGAGGCCTATGTGTGAGTTGAGCGCGTGGGGCAGTGAGTCGCCTTGTCGTTTTTTGGCGATGAGTCGCCAAAGATGCCAAGATAATCGTGTGGAAGTCGTTCAGTATTTCAGAAGGTGCCGATAGATGGCAGCAGCATGATTCAATTGCCCGATGTTACCAATAAAGCGTAGAATCTTTCTCTGCGTGCGACTGGCCTCGATCGTGGGACCTTTGGTTCTCGAGCCGCTTACTTTACCTCTGTGCAAATGAGTACTCCAGTGCACATAAGCTTTTATCTGTTATTTAAACACGAGACCACCACGTAGCCCCTTCCCAGGGAGTCGCAAAAAGACTAACGATTGAGAGGCCTATGTGTGAGTTGAGCGCGTGGGGCAGTGAGTCGCCTTGTCGTTTTTTGGCGATGAGTCGCCAAAGATGCCAAGATAATCGTGTGGAAGTCGTTCAGTATTTCAGAAGGTGCCGATAGATGGCAGCATGATTCAATTGCCCGATGTTACCAATAAAGCGTAGAAGCTTTCTCTGCGGGCGACTGGCCTCGATCGTGGGACCTTTGGTTCTCGCGCCGCTTACTTTACCTCTGTGCAAAAGAGTACTCCAGTGCACATAAGCTTTTATCTGTTATTTAAACACGAGACCACCACGTAGCCCCTTCCCAGTGAGTCGCAAAGAGACTAACGATTGAGATGCCTACGCTTAATTGGTCTAACAGTTACAAATAACTAATAATAATAATAACAACAAATAACTATAATTAAAACTATAATCTAATATTTGTAACTCTAACCCTAACCAAGTGTAGCTATAATCAATAACTATAACAAACAAGTATAACTATAACATATAACTAAAACTGAAATCCAAATAACAAATATCTTCTCTCCATTGCAGGAATGTATCAGTCGCAGTTTCTACTAGCAGATGAGCCTGTGCTTGGGAATTGGAAAATCACTTTAAAGACGAAAAATGAAACAACATCGACTACTTTCGAGGTAAAACAATATGGTAAGTTTAGGGCTGCTGCGTACCAACTAAATTATCACTTAATGTTGTTCGCGATGGTTTTGTTAAAAGAGGATGCTTGTTAACTATTTAATTTTTAAAAACGGTATTATCGCAGAACCTCTTTGTACTTGATTTTCAACAAAATAACAATACAGAAAAACTAGGGGTGTGGTACAACGCGCAACTTTCAATTACACAATATTACTGATGTGGATTTGTGTCATTTACCGTTTTTATATTTCCATCTTTCGTTCAGAAAAAATGGTCAGTTTTGCGATATTTTTTGCGACAATTCTTATAATTTTTTTTTTTTTTTTTTTTACATTTTATGACTATAGATAAAGATTAAATTAAGCCAGGATATAGTTTCAACAATATACAGAAAAATGAACGTAGTCCAAGTGATAAGGAGGAAAAGCCTTCTGGGAGGTATTTCGCAGGGATACTGCCTTCTACAATAACTAAGCTAATGAAGCGGGGACGCATAGTTTAGAGTAGATTCTGATCCACGACGAACATCGATGCCTAACTCAGGATTCGAACCCAGCATCTTCGACATGCGAGGCCAGAGCGGCAACAGATTGTATTAAATTTTTTATTAGATTTGAATCGATATATTATGGCTATAGATAAAGATGAAAATTAGAAAATTCAGGTGGTTAGGATGTTTAGAGCATCTTCTTACCACACGATTTTGATCAAAATCTTTAGAGCCGTTTTTTAGCAATCATAGAAAAACATGTTTTTTTCAAAGGCAGCTAACATATACGCATGCGCGATTTTGACGAAAATCTTAATGGTAGGTCCCATGGCCACCATCTACCTTCCCATCAAATTTGAACATCGTAAGTCAATTTGTTCGGGAATTATGCTGACTACAAACACACAGACGTACATTTTTTCTATATCACATTTTTGAAATCAGAGGATGTTCCAAAACGTGGAGAAATGCAAAAAAAATCCAAACTTTTTTTTATCCTATACTTTCATTTGAAAGTCAAAAATTAAGGACTACCACATAAAAAGAAGAGTTTAGTAATGATAATTATATTAATAATTGCTACTTTTATTGACATAAAACAATAATAATAATCTTTTCAGTGCTTCCTAAGTTTGATGTCAAGATAAAGTTCCCGCCTTATGTTCTAGCAACTGCACCGGATGTACCAATAAAAGTTTGTGCAAAGTAAGATCTACGGGACTCAAAACTAAATAACTACTAATATTGGTTATTTTTTTGTATAAAAGATGATAATGTAAATTATACAAAAGATTGTGGAAAAGATCATTTTTAAATAACTTTTAAAAATTAAATTTATAATCCACTGATTAATTTTCAATTTAGTTTTCAACCAAACGAGAGTTGTATTTCTTTTCGATCAGTCAATCAGTTACGAATAGTTGCAATAATAAATAAAATTAAAATTTTTAATTAATTATGTTTTAATTCATTTTTTTTTTTTTTTTTTTTTTTTTTTTTTTACGAAGTGACTTCAAATAGAGGTACAGCTCTGAAATTTTTAACATTGTTGGCCTTCTAATTGGACTTTTGCAAAATAAAATTTTAAATTTAGATTTAGTTCTTTTTTAATTAATAAATAAATATTTTACAAAACGATTTCTAATAGAGCTACAGCTCTGAAGTTTTCAATATAAGTGGTTTCGGACTTTTAATTGTACTTTAGAAAAATTGTGTTTTAATTTATTTTATTTATTTATTTATTTATTTATTTATTTATTTATTTATTTATTTATTTATTTATTTATTTATTTATTTATTTATTTATTTATTTATTTATTTATTTATTTATTTATTTATTTATTTATTTATTTATTTATTTATTTATTTATTTATTTATTTATAAATTTATTTATTTAATCAATTAATAAATATTTTACAAAACGATTTCAAATTGGGCTACAGTTATGAAATTTTCAACATAAGTAAATTTGGTCTTCTAATTGGACTTTTGACAAAAAGAAAGTTTCAATTTTAATTTTTTTAAGTTATTTGTGTTAATTAATCTATAAATATTTTACAAAATGTATTCCAATAGGGCTACAGTTCTGAATTTTCAACATACGTAGTTTTCTCCTTCTAATTGGACTGTTGGCAAAAATAATGTTAAAATTTTAATATGGTTTTAATTAATTTTTTTAATCAATATTTTCACAAAAGCGACTTCTAATAGGCCTAGAGCTCTGAAAATTTCAACACTAGTAAACAAACACGTGTTAAAATATTCCCAAAGGGGTGTTGCATTATTGTATTAATTTGAAATTTTTATTTTGTTTCCTGGCAGGGGAGGGTTTTCTAATATTAAGGGTTTACGCAGCAATTAGTTTTTAGTGAGTGAAGATAGATAAAGCTTATGCAACAGTGATCCTTTTAGCGAGAGAAGCGAGCCCATGCTTGCATAGAAATGAACCTTTCATCGAGTGAAGTAAGCCTGTGCTTATTATGAACTTTTCAGCGAGTGAAGCGTGCTTGGTCTTGCGTGGCAATGAACCTACCGGCCAGCGAAGTGCTAAAAGTTGGGACCTATACACCAATGGCGGATCTCCGCAACGTAGGGCCACGCAACTATAGGACACATCCTCCCACGGAGGTCCCTAGGAAGTCATTCGGAGTCCCAAGGATGACTGAGGACTTCCTAGGGATGTCCTTAGGAGGATATGTGCTCTCCGCAACGCAGGGCCACGCAACTATAGGACACATCCTCCCACGGAGGTCCCTAGGAAGTCATTCGGAGTCCCAAGGATGACTGGGGACTTCCTAGGGACGTCCTTAGGAGGATATGTGCTATATGATAGCTAAAAAAATAACACATGGTAAAATTCGGGTATTCAGCTAGTAATAAATAAAATACTTTCTAATAATTCTAAGAAAGTAAATGCTTTCATAGAAAATAAAACATCAAATTCAATACTTTCATAGAAAAAAAATAAAAAAAATTGTCAAATGGAATTGGCATCATGTCTTATAAAACTAAAACATTCCTCATTGACTGATATTGTCCACACAATAACTTATTCAATTTAAGTATACATAAATCACTTTGTAATATATTCTTATTTCTCGCAGTTACACATATGGAAAACCAGTACAAGGCCAATTAAATTTGAACATATCTCTACAACAATATTTCTATTACCAATCCAAGGTGCCTTTTCTTGAAGAATCCTTTGAGGTAATTGAACTTTAATTAGTACACCAAATTATGATTATTATAGAACAGTGTGTTTAAAACAAAATATTTCTTGAAATACACACTTATTATTTTTGTACACAATGTAGCAAATATGACACGAGAAAATAATTTAGTTTTGAAACCAACTAAATTGCATTATTTCATTTATTTAGCTCGATGGATGTTACACTTACAATTTGAATGTGTCAGTGATACAAACAAGTAGTAACGATTATTACTACAGTATCAAGGTATTTGCAAATGTAGTTGAAGATGGAACAGGTAAGATATACTTTACTATAAACGGTACTTAGGTATTATCCCATCGTCCGTTGCTGAGACAAAAAAGTTCAAAAAACGGATTCCCTTAGTCCGATAAAACGGTTCGTCCGGACGGATACCCGGGTCGCCGATGGGCTTATACATTCCATCAGAAGGCTCCGACGATGGTAAGAGCTGGACCGGATCTCTGAGGAAATCAGACCTTTTAATAATAATTAAGATTTCTATGTAAAGCGCCATCTGGTGATAAAAAAAATAGTTTTTTTTTTCTTTGAGTGTCAAAGAACAATTTTCTGAGTGTTTCTGTTTCAATCGCATCTTACAGCTCCCAGAAATGCGTGACCGAGGAACTTGCACAAGTGAGGAAAATGAATATTTTTTGTATTTTCTAGTGTTATCCAACGAATATATTTGAGCAGTGCAATTATTTTTTTATCTTTATGCTTTCAATTAATCAAAAATCCAGTTTGGAATTAGCCGAAATCAAAAGCAAAAGTCACGGGACCAAAAACGCATGAAAAAACCGTGACGTGGTTACGCAGAGATAAAGTCGCAAAATGAAGGAGAAACCTCACTCATTCCTCGTCTAAAACAGGTTTTAGACTTTTTCATTATCAGCGCGTTGACGTTTCACGTAAAAGTGGCTTTTTCCCGCCAAATCGCAAAGTGAAAAACTAAATATTTTTTTAACTATCTATCCGAGCTCAAATTTTTGGAAGGATGGTATTGTTTTTTATGATTTTTTCTCTACTTTTATTTAAAAATAAAACCAAAAAAACGTTAAAGTTCCTCATTGTGTCTTGCTTCAAATGTCCAGTTACTTTTGAATTAACATGCGCACTAGAAAAAATCGCCACTAGATGGCACTGCCAAGGTAACGTATATTAATAATAGCCAAGGTAACGTATATAAATGGCATTTTTTAATAATGTAGTGAATTCCGTTATTTGTACTAATTATTGATAATATGTACTTTAGAAGTGCAAAGAAACGAAACTCAGTATCTTCAAAGGACAACCACTCCTCTTAATGTGAATTTCAATGTCGACCAAAAGCAAGAGCAATACTTCAAACCAGGTTTACCCTATAATGAGAAGGTATGTGTGTGATAAATATTACATTCTGCCCAATTTACTGCAATACTTTTTTAAATTTTAAAACATAATTTTATTTAATCCATGATAACAGGGTGCATTCACATGACTCGATTCCCAATCATTATTTTTATGGA
Source organism: Linyphia triangularis (assembly GCA_963978545.1). Lineage (NCBI taxonomy): Eukaryota > Metazoa > Arthropoda > Arachnida > Araneae > Linyphiidae > Linyphia > Linyphia triangularis. Next base: position 9,153,485 of record OZ021723.1, on the reverse strand, counting down.
ACGATGAAGATGTCGCGAATGAAAGTTTTGTCGCTGAAGAAGGTGTGGTCTACTTACTTACTTACTTAGGCTCTTCACGCCGTTTGGCGCATAAGACATCAAGCCTACCTCTCCATGCCCTCCGATCTTTTGCCAGGGATCTTGCTTCCTCTAGACCATTTACGCGAGTCTTTTTAAGGTCTGACTGCATTTGTCTTTGCCAAGTTGTCCTAGGTCTTCCTCTTTTCCTCTTGCCATCAGGAGCCCAGGAGGGAGAAAAGTGTGTTAAATTATCTTTTGGCATTCTCTACACATGACCCGTTCAACGCCACCTTCTCTTATTCATTTCTTCCTCTATTGAAGTAACGTCTGCCCTTTCTAAAATTGTTATGTTACTAACCTTAACAGGCCAAAAGATTGTAAGTATTCTTCTAATACAGTAATTCTGGAAAACCTCAAGTTTTTGAATGTCTGATCTTCTGAGGCACCATGTTTCAGCTCCATACAATAAAATTGCTCTGACTATTGTTTTATATATGTTTATCTTTGTTTTGATTTTGATGCTTGAGGAACTCCAAAATTTATCCAGGCTTCTAAAAGATGTTTTTGCTCGGATGATTCTGCTCTTAATATCCGCCTCTACTCCTCCATTGCTATCAAGAACAGACCCGAGATAAGTGAATTCATCAACGTTATCAATTTCACCTTCGTCAATTTTTAGCTTTTTTTTGGGATTTGGCATTCATTCTCATTGTTTGGGTTTTCTTTTTATTTATTTGTAATCCCACACTATTTGCATATTTATTAAATAATTGTGTTTTATTTTTTAAGTCAATATATCTTGATGACCTAAGCACAATATCGTCTGCAAAGTCCAGATCTTCAAGGAAGGTGTTGCATCTCCATCTTATACCTCTACTCTTATCTGCAGTTGTGTTTTTTAGAATCCAATCTACCACAAGGATGAATAGGAGCCCCGAAAGTACACATCCTTGTCTGACACCAGTTTTTACTTCGAAAAATTCGGTTAGAACTCCATCCACTTCTATGCTTGATTTGGAAGGTGTGGTCTAATGTTTTAAAAAATCGCCACTAGATGGCCCTGCACGTATCAAATTTCAAAGAAAAGAGGTTTGCATGAGGATTTTCATATCCTTATTTAATAAAGAGTTCACTTTTTTTGCTATAAAACCTCCAAACGAAGACAAAAATACAGCGTGTATCAAAAAAATATTACTCTCATTCGTCTTTACAGACTGAATTCATGACGATTTCTCCGTCTTTCACACGTAGAGAGCTATCTAAAAGCTATTCCTAAAAAGTCTAGGTCATATTCGCGAGATCTTTATCGTTTGATATATAAAACGATTTTGAATCGGACCATTATTTTTTATACATCCCTTACTATGCATTGTGTTTAAAATCAGTTTTATAAAAAATCATAATATATAATTAATTTCATATGCTATTTAAATTTTTTAGCTGTTTATTATTGATATAATGTAACATTTTACTTAGGTAAGAAAACTCCACTTCTTATCTAATTACTTTTTTCTTACAATCTTTTTACTTTCAATTACACATATGTTATTACAAGGTAATAAAGCATTACTTTCGGTAATTTTTTTTTTTTTTTTTTTTTTGCATTTCTAAAGGATTTGGATTGTGCTGATTTCAAAAAAAAAAAAATTGCGTAAAAAATTGTCTGTCTGTGTGTGGTTAGCATAACTCCAGAATGGATTGACCAACGATATTCAAATTTTGTTGTATAGATTAGTGGTGGCCATGGAACCTGTCATTAAGGTTTTCGTCAAAATTACGCAAGCGCGTAAGGTAGCTTCCATTGAAAAACTTATGCTTATTCCAGAAAACTCCCCTTTCTATCTAATTTCTTTTCCCTGCAATTTTATTTTTATTATCTTATTAAATTAAAATCTTATTAAGTATAAATAAAAACCTAATATATATAACTTAATTTGATCTGATATTTTAAATTTACTTGCCACGATATAGTTAGTCTTTAATTTAAAACTAAAATGTATTCCTATTCTTGACATTAATTTAAAAGTTGTTATAAATTCGTGTTTTTTTAAGTATGACATTTCTTTCCTTCAGCTTAAAGTAACAAATCCTGATAATACCCCAGCTGCGTACGAATGTTTCGAATTGACATACACAGTGAATAAGCAGCGAGTACTGGCAGATTATTTGGGAACCAAACAAGTGAAATATTCCAAGAATTTTACAACTAATTCCAAAGGTATCATACACTATACGATTCCTCCGCAGAATGAAGATACAATGTCAATTCAGTTGACGGTAAGTTAAAAAGCATTTGTATTTTAATGAAAGTTATTAAAATTTAAAACGACAAATATATTTATTTTAGTTTGGATTCTGTACCGTGAAGTAAGAACCACTCATGAGAGAAAAAAAAAATTATACATTGTAAAAAAGCCCTTATTTATTTTTTAAATTGTTATGGTCGAAACAATAAAATAATGTAGGCTTAGTGATTATTAAAATGTTTAGACTTTTATACGCTATTTATGTATAAAAAAAAACCTAAACTTCAACTTAACTAGACATCACTTAGACGATAGATCGTCACAGTGCTCATAGGTATTTAATCCATTTTGGCGGAGTGAAGACATAATTCTCGCCAAACCTTATAGCCTTTTGTTCTCTATACTAAACTTCAACTTAACTAGACATCACTTAGACGGTAGATCGTGACAGTGCTCATAGGTATTTAATCCATTTTGGCGGAGTGAAGACATAATTCTCGCCAAACCTTATAGCCTTTTGTTCTCTATACTAAACTTCAACTTAACTATAACAACAACGCTATTTATGTATAAAAAAAAACTAAACTTCAACTTAACTAGACATCACTTAGACGATAGATCGTCACAGTGCTCATAGGTATTTAATCCATTTTGGCGGAGTGAAGACATAATTCTCGCCAAACCTTATAGCCTTTTGTTCTCTATACTAAACTTCAACTTAACTAGACATCACTTAGACGGTAGATCGTGACAGTGCTCATAGGTATTTAATCCATTTTTGTATAAAAAAAAAACTAAACTTCAACTTAACTAGACATCACTTAGACGATAGATCGTCACAGTGCTCATAGGTATTTAATCCATTTTGGCGGAGTGAAGACATAATTCTCGCCAAACCTTAGAGCCTTTTGTTCTCTACAGGGTTGTGGTTTGGCGAACATTATGCTTTCACGCCGCCAAAATGGATTAAATTCCTATGAGCACTATGACGATCTACCGTCTAAGTGATGTCTAGTTAAGTTGAAGTTTAGTATAGTATCGATGATAATTGTGCTCCAATTTTTATTTTATTTGCTTATAGGCTGAATGCGGTGAGTAATAAAATGGCTTACACTCAACTCTTAATGGTTGGGTGATCTATACGCTCAACGACTTATTTTTTGCACAATAATGGCTAAGCGGACCTTCAGCTTAACGTGAATCTCAAACCACAACGAACATCGATGCCTAACTTTAGGATTCGAACCCGGCACCTTCAGGTATACGAGGGTAGAGCACTAACCCCATAGACATCAGGCAGACACTGTTACCAATGAAACTGTCTCAATATTTATAGAAAACAATAAATAAAAGGCAATGATAAGGCACAAATAAGCATTTTAACAGCATTTAAGTACATAAGAATTTACATAGTGTACCGCGAAATGTGCTTGTAAGAAGAGGGATACAGTGATCCTGTGGTTAAAGGCTCTGAGCTCATTAACCCCTTGCCAGCGGAATATATTTGAGAACGTACTGAGTGCGTACTGAGACGTACTGAGTGCCCGAATTAAGTTCGGGCGTCACTGACAAGGGGTTAACGGTAGATTGTGGGTTCGGTCCTGCCTACGCCGAATACTAGTATTTACGATAATGGCGGCTGGTGACCTTGAAATAAGGTCTTGGTCTCAATATTTTCTAGTTGGTGAGGTGAGGTTGGTGAGAGAGAGAGTTATGCGCGATAAGGTTTCGACCACCTAATCGTATCGCATTTTTAAAAATTATGAGACAAATTTGGCTGTGATAAGCACTTCATAGTGGCAGAAGTAGACAGCTGGAACCATTAAAACTAAACTAAGCTTGTAAAATATTAAACAAAAAATTCAAACAAGAAATTTCTCAGTACAGTAAAATGCCAACCAAACGGTATAGTGGTTAGCGTGCTAGCTTCTAGACCGCGAGGTTGCGGGTTCCGAGTCCCGTGTTAGGCATGGGTGTTTGTAAGTGCATGTTGGCTTGTCTAATGACGAATGTTTCGGCGCGTTATAGCCCTCGTGTTGCTGACGGCGCCAGATAATCTGAATACAACCAACCAAACTCAGTACAGTAAAATTTATTTCCAGAAATGGTCATAGTTCTCTTCCTTTTAAAAAAAATTTCCTTGGCTAGTTTTTGTTGAACTAAACTTTTCTTCCAGAACTTTTTTTAGATGTTAAAACTCAAGCCACATGTTGCTTATTTATTTCTAGAGCAACTTCAGTAAACGTATCATTAAGGGGACTGTTAAGTCAAAAATAAAAATTCTTCAATTTTTGTCTAAAATTCATGAAATTTTTTGTGCAGTTCAATAGCAATTAGATGAAACACAACCTAAAATTTCAAAAATTTATATTGATTTTTTTTCAAGAAATTAAATTTTTATTGAAAAATTTAGCGTTTTTTCCGTAATTTTATAAACGCTCCTTGCGATTCAAATTTTTTGCAATCTGTCTCAATTTTTTGGCATAAGCTAATTGAATATATATTGACATAATTGTGCATGGATTTTGAATTTGACTCATTGGTTAATTATTTAAAAGTAAAACTTTGGTACTACGGCAAAAAATGTAAACTTTTTAAATAGTAGCATTACGAAAATTACTGTAAAACAATAAAAAAATACCAGATTCCAAAATCCATGCACAATTGTGTTCAAAATAGTATAGTAAACAATATCTCCAAATTTAAAAAAAATACGTCAACTTTTGAATCGCAAGGAACAAATCGAATACCTAAAAATCTTAAAATACACATGAAGAGAAAAATGCAATTTAAGAAATTGAAATACATACGATTTCGGATATGCGCGCTTACAAAAACTCAAATAATATTCTTAATTCTTCTCGGATCAGCAAAAGTAAGGTATGTACTGAAAGCTAGAATTGCAGGCTATATATTTCCACTAAAATATAAAAATATAAATTTTTGAAATTTTTGCCTTAACAGTCCTCTTAATAGAATTTTTACGTTTACTTACAGCTGCTAGTGAAGTATGTTTTCAACTTTCGAGCATTTTTTACAAAAAAAGTATTTAGTGGTGTTTATTTAAAGACAGCGGCGTTTTATGAAGTTGATGAGATGTTTTTATAAAGACACATTCCTAAACTCATTCCACAACTCATAATTCTTCATTTTGAGTTAAAGTATGTACAGTACCAAAAAAAAAAAAAATCCAAACGATGGTTATACACTGTTAAAAAAATGTGTCCACCTTGCACCAAAATTTGGTTCCCATTTAGCTGCCACCAACATTTGGTGCTTAGTTTCGCGATTTAGTGGTGCTTACGGTCCGAGGTTGCACCATTAACTCTTTAGTTCCCATTGCAATTTTCTGGAATTTCTTTTAGGGACCGGGTTCCCGCCCTAGAAGAAAAACCATTTTCACCCCTCCAAGTGGGGTAATTAGAGAGACAGGAAACAGACCCCTGCAAAACTAAGGGTGATTGATCCCTCTTCACTGTCTGGTTTCCAGGCAGAGGTTGACAACTCGTATATCCTCAAGGCGTTTTTCTTTTCTTTAACAGTACAAAGTATTTGTGTTTCGGACTGTTACCCCCTTGCTGTGAAGAGAGTCATAAAAATCTCACCCCGCTGTTAAGAGAGTCCTCTGTCGCTTTGTAGTGTGCAGCTAATGGTATCGGACCTCCAAGGTCCATTCAAGAAAGGGGGGAAAGAACTATGAGTGAAAAGACACGGCCGGAATGGGACTCAGCCGACTGGGGCGGTTGGGCCGGAACGGGGACAAGAGAGTTAAATCGTGAAACTAAGCACCAAATGTTGGTGGCAGCTAAATGGGAACCAATTTTTGGTGCAAGGTGGAACAAAATTTTTAACAGTGTATTTTGTATTCTAATTGATGAAACATCAAAAGTCAAGTACCATTGTAAATCGTGGAAGGTCTTTAATAATTGTATATATTTTTTTCTTCCATCATGAGGGGTCAGCTACATATTAAAACTTAACCAAACTTTAAAAAGTTTAATGGTAATCCCATAATATTATACCATATTTAGATTTAGAATCCAAAAAAATGTCTTAATACAAATTTTATAATTTTCCAATGGGTGGTTAGTAATTTAAATGATGTAAAAAAAAAAAAATTATAAACTAATGTTAAAAAGAAAATTTGTTTTTTTGGCAATAACTTCTTATACAGTTAATATAATTTGCAATTTTTATTTCAAAGGATAGCCTGTTTAATTCCAAAAATAAATAGCATGCAACTTTTGTATTAAACAGTTTTTTATTAATGAATTATTAATTAATGAAACAAGTTTTAATTTTTTTTTTTTTAAATAGAAACATATATATATATATACATATTGCTTTCATTAGAATTATTATGGTCGAAAATCTTTTCATTCCATTTGACTTTTGGCAAAAAAGTTAACTTTAAGTACCGTGTAATAGATTACTTCTTGAAGCATGCAAAACGTTCGATTCTTCCTCTCGATAAAGAAATTTGTCCTCAAGATCTTCCAAAAATAATTTTGAATTATAATTTTTTATAATAATTCCAAAATAATCTCCCATTATAAATTTTTGCTCGTAAGTGACGTGTTTCTCAACATAATGAGCTGAAATTTGGTATTTAGGGTAAACGAGGATTCTAAACCGAATGAAAACATGAAAAATAGGTGTTCGCATTAAAAGTTTTAAAGATAAATATTAAATTTACTTAGTGTGCATCCCCCTAAGTAAAAAAAATTGCATCAGACTTGTAGAAAATCGTAAACAAAATATTTTGGTCCAAACCGCAAGATTTTACGATAATTAGGACCGATGATATAGCCATTGTTCAATTTTTATTTTTTTTACTTTCAATTACCCTTATCAGGGATGAGTTTGGTAATAAATCAAAAAGCTGAAAACAAAACTCCAAACATTTTATGCGTAAAACACTTTTTAAGCTATCATCAGGCATGGTATAGCTTCACAATAAAAAAAAAAAAAAACTTTAAAATCGATGGAATCCGGCAAAAACTACAAATTTTCAACAAGTCAAACAACTTTAAGCAACTATACCATATTGACAAACAGGCTGAATATAATTAAACCTAGTTTTCTAAATTTTTAAGCTACATTTTAAGTAGTAAAATCTTTACATTTAAATTTCTATTCCTACTGTTCAGCTTGTTCAATAAAATAAAAAGCAACAAACAATTCTACATACAATAGCTGTTAAAATAACTTTAAACACAGCTTTTTTAGAAATTTTTTAATTGGAACTAATTTTCAGAATATTTTTTATATCATTTTTATACAAAATGATATAAAATGTTTAGTATAGATTCACATGAAACGGCGAAATCGATCCTTAAATAGGCACTAATCACGGATATAGCGGCTATCGCATTTACGGAAGTCTAGGCGAATGGCTACGAAACGGTGTTGAAAATCTCGGTAATAGCCGGAATTGTATTAGAGTAAACCTCGGCGAAAATGACCATCTCTCAAACGAAAGCAATAGCGTTTGCAATACCAGCGAAAATCTAAATATAGCCGAAATGAAAATCACAACAACGTGAGTATCGGCGATAGCGTCCACGATATCTGCACAAATTTCGATAATATCGGCATTTTCTTGGTAATACTAGTGCAAATTTCGGTAATATCGGATGTTATCAAAGTAAAGCATTTCACGAAAACAACTCTCACACCAACTGAAATATCAAAGTTAGAACCTAATATACCGGAGCAACTCTCAACAATAACGCTATTGTATGGACGTGACGTATTACCATCGACGACACTCGACGAAATTACCATCAAAAAATCTCGGCAATAGCGCAATTCATCATGGTACTATCAACATTCTTTCGGTAACATCGGTGCAAATCTCAGATTTTACAACAGGGTAGCACACTCAACGAAAATGTCCATCACATAAACGTAAATATCAGCGTTAGCGCCGAAGATACCAGAACAATTCTCAGCAATAACGCTGTTATATCGGCGTAATACTCCGGGAAAATGGTCACCACAACAACCTAAATCACAGTGATAAGGCACGTCCTAGCCACACAAATCTCGTCAGTAACGGACATTACATCAGCGTAACGCTTAACAAAAACAAACAACACATATTAACGTAAATAAACGATAGTTCCGTGGATGTCAGACTTGGAAGCAAGCGCATTATTAGTATACGTTAATCGCGTGAAATCGTAAGAAGGAATTTACATTTTGAGCCGAGAAAAGAATGACACAAAAAGTTAAAATTTCGGCGCAGTTGGAAATATACAAAATGCAAGTTTGAGCGCCAATCTGACTAAAAAAAAATGCTTTTCAGTGGATTTTTGTACTTGGAGCAGGAATAAGGCAGGAATGTGATGCGACCTCGAGCGATAGGTTTCCCGATCTTTCGGAAGTGAAGCTGCTTCGCGGTTCAGCCTTAGAAAAAAAGTTATTTTTCCGTGGGATAGAAAAAGCTAGAAAACACGGATTTTTTTTCAGAAATTAGAAAAGCGGAACTTTCTTTGAAAAAGCGGAATTCTTTTTTTTCTAAAAAATTAAAAAAGCGGAATTCCGCCACATGGCGGAAGAAACTCATCCCTGCCTTATGTAATACTTAGGGTAATAAAAGTATATAATTCGGTTAAAAAAAAAAAAAAATTTTTTGCATTTCACCACGTTTTGGATCATCCTGATCTCAAAAAAGTGATCTAGAAAAAATGTCTGTCTGTGAGTATGTGGTCAGTATAACTCCTTAATAAATTTACCTACGATGTTCAAATTTGGTGAGCAGGTTGATGATGGCCCAAGGACCTACCATTAAGGTTTTCATCAAAATTGCGTATGCGCATAAGATCGCTGCCATTGAAAAAATCATGTTTTTCAATGATTGCTAAAAAACGGCCCTAACCATTTTGATTAAAATCGCTGTGCTAATGCCTCTTAAGGTGTTCTAAACATCCCCGCCTCCGAAATTCCCTTAAAAATGCTTTAATGGCGAAAGAAGTTGAAAAACGAATCCCTTCAACACAGCGTCCTCTTTGCTTGAACATATCTCTTCAATGATCGTTTTTCTTCCTCTCCTTTAGTGTCACTTATAACAAAGGATAATATAGGAATTTTCGAAAAGTATATTGCCAAAAACACCATTTTGGCGACGTTTTTTTTTTTAAAGACCCATGTAAGAATTATCGCCAAACTGGCCATTTTTTCTAAACAAATGATGATAATATAAAAACGATAAATGACACAAATCCACATCAGTAATATAGTGTAATTGAAAGTTGTGCGATATTCTACAGCCTCAGGTGTATTTTTTGCGTACAGTACAAAATTAGACTGCAAGCTAATTGAATGACACATGATTGTTTACAAGTTGAAATTCATTCAAGTTGAAACCTTTGCCATTATTCTAGCTACAAATCCATTTAGTCTGCGATTCTATACAATCTCTTTACTGAAAAGTGAAGAATTTCGAGTTGTGGCACTTTTGTAATAAAGAGTGCGATCTGGTTCATTCACTTCATTACAATTAAAATCTTTTATCGTAATCAATTTTTTAGAGAGTAATTGATACGTATTTATTGTTGTTGTTGTTGTTGTCGTGTGACAAGTGCAGAAAAAAGGTGATAGGACAAGTCAAATGGGAACAAAGGCATTGAGCACAGCCCTGGCCACATCTCCGACTTTATCGGTATAAAGGGTGTCATGGCAGCAGTTGAGATCGATGTTGAAGAGGCAACAGAGATACAACTGAAGAGATGCCTCGGATCCAGCTGAACTTCTGGGCAGTGCCTGCATTCTGTATAAGTTCTGGCAGTCAGGCATGATCTTCATACCTCTCATGTGCCCCGTCCGCAATCTGCTGATGGTAGTGGTGATTTCGCGGTCAAGATTAAGCTCCGGAAGGCACCATTTCTTCCGAAGTCCGCCGCAGAGGTGATGTTTTGCAACGGCATTTGCATCGAAGCAAGTGGTTTGCATGGGAGGGGGATCCATGTTCCTAGCCTCCTTAGCAAGGGAGTCCGCTTGTTCATTCCCCTCGATGTTGACATGAGCGGGGACCCATTGGATGGTGCAGGTTTTCTCCCTGGCAACCAAGGTGGACAGAAGCGCGTTGATTTCGTGGGCGAGTCTTGATTTACCTCCTTTAATGGCCTCCAGAGCAGACTTACAGTCTAAGAAATGATGATGCCATTCGAGGGAACTGACAGTGAGAGGTAAAGAGCTAGAGCGGATTTAATGGCGATCAGTTCACTAGTGAAGTTGGAAGCTCTCGGGGGAGCCTGTAACCCCTAGAGAGCGCGTCCCCAAGGTGGCGGATAGGGGAATGCCTCCACTGGTTTTCCAGTGGGTGGTAGAAGGGAAATAAAATACCTTCCGCGGACCAACAGGTACAAGTCCAACCTCTCGAGGCAATGGCAACCCTCTCTATGACAAGTGCAATACGTATTTATTGCAAAGTAATATTGATCTTTTCCCCACTTTTTTCCAGGCACGATCCTTAAAATATTCCTACGATCCAAACAGTCCCAACCAGATCTTGAACACGCCTCAAGCCACGGCTTATCTGAAACCATTCTTCTCTCCGTCCGGAAGCTTCATCCAATTGGCCAGCCACAAGCAACCCATCGAGTGTGGATCCACATCTGACTTCAAACTTCTCTTCACATCAAAGGAGGACGATGACTTCAAATTCTTTTACGAAGTAAGGGCTCTTGATCTAAACACTAATCTCTTAACTGCAACTTCTAGATTAGTTCAGGCTTGGTAGTGACCTGAAGCCGAAGAATGCTTGCCGACCAAACGGTATAGTGGTTAGCGTGCTGGCTTCTAGACCGCTAGGTTGCGGGTTCCGAGTCCCGTGTTAAGGCATGGGTGTTTGTAAATGTATGTTGGCTTGTCTAATGACGAATGTTTCTTCGCATTATAGCCCTCGTGTTGCTGACGGCGCCAGATAATCTGAAAACAACCAACCAACCAACCGAAGAATGCTTAACAATCACCATAGAGATCTATATTACCAACTCACTCCCAAACCACAGGATCATTTGCTAGAAAAGAAAAGATTATATGGTGGAATGCTTTTTATGCAGCTTGTGAGGACATTATAGCTGCACTGGGCCTTATGTGTCATTCTGAATCTATTTCTGCCGACCACACTGTATAGGTGGTTAGTGTGCTAGCTTCTAAACCGCGAGGTTGAGGGTTCGAGTCCCGTGTATGGCATGGGTGTTTGTAAATGTATGTTGGCTTGTCTAATGACGAATGTTTCGGCGCATTATAGCCCTCGTGTTGCTGACTGAGCCAGATAATCTGAAAACAACCAACCAACCTAAATTAGTCAGCGCCTGTTGATAAGCAAGGGCTACTTATTACACAGCATTAGATGGGAGACAATATGAGGGAAATTCAATTGGCCCTTCACCATGGAGATGAGGAATCATTTATTTGAATACATGTCTTATGATAATCTATGGAATATCGTCATCACGCGGTTCCGATAGTCGATGCTGACGTCTTTTTCTTAGAATCAATCTTGGAAAACCGAACTGGTCCAAAACAAGACCACTTTGATGGCAATGGTATCGCATAAATTGTAAATGCACAAAATTACATACGGGACAATTTTTAATAATTTTTTTTATCATTTCATACAAATACTATACGTCAAAAATAATTTTCATTTGTGTATATTAAATTTTATAGTTAATTAAATTTAATTAAAGTGTTATAATCATATAATTTTTCAACGTTCGCCTTACAACGTTAACGTTAGTATATGTATATTCACCCTTCCACTCAGGTGATTCGACAAGGAAAAGTTATTCAGTCCGGTACCAAGAAAGTGTCCTTCTCAACCGATGACGATGTATCGGGCAGATTCAAAAATAACAAACGTCTTATCAATGCTAAAGAAGAAAGAATTGTTCCTCCTCCGAATCCAGACTCGGATTCGTCCAGTTCTGAGGAAGAGTGCCCAGCCGCCATTGAATCCAGGTAAGTTGTGTGCACAAGTACAGGGTGTCCACCGAAGGACTCCCCGATTATTAACCTTTAACTGCTGTAAGCGGTCTGACAGACCGCGAGTCATTTTTTGTGGAATGCTTCCACCCCCTAAAATATCCCATCTTTAACATTTATATTAATTTTTCTGGTTCTATGTTTCTTAAACTTTAAACTGATGTTCACCAATTAGTTTGGTGCAGTATGGACCATGTGTAGCTCTTGCGCCAAAAACCTCAAAACCACCCAACGACAGCAGTTAAAGGTTAAACTTTTTCACTCGTATGTCCCCGTACGGGGGACATCACTCGTTTTACCATTGCGCTCGTATGTCCCCGTACAGGGGGCATCGAATCTGTATTGGGCAAACTAGGATAACTTAACCAAAACATTTCTGTTCGAAGTATTTCTAAGTTGATTTGCTTTGGTGGAGGTGCCGGCATTACGTTCTGCCCCTAAATATAGTTTATATAATTTGTTCATATTATTACATTTCTCAGATTTTTAACCTTTAACTGCTGTAAGCGGTCTGACAGACCGTGAGTCATTTTTTTGTAGAATGCTTCCACCCCCTAAAATATCGCATCTTTGACTTTTATATTAATTTTTCGGTTACTATGTTTCTTAAACTTTAAACTGATGTTCACCAATTTGTTTGGCGCAAAATGAACCATGTGTTGCTCTTGCGCAAAAAACCTCAAACCACCTAACCACAGCAGTTTGAAGGTTAACCTTTTGTGCTCCGAACCATTCTGGACGGCTACCAGCAGCTCAGCCCTAGTGTTGCCCTTGCGCCAGTAAATTTCAACAAACCCAACCATCGACAAACTCTCCTTATCGCTCCTTTCAAGTGACACAGAAAAGTGCTCGGACCGTCGTGAACCAACACTTATCACGTTCTCTTTTGACACAAAACACCAATGAAATGTTTTATATATATATATATATATATATATATATATATATATATATATATATATATATATATATATATATATATATATATATATATATATATATATATATATATATATATATATATATATATATATATATATCTATCTTGGTAATTTTAACATATTTTGATTTGGTTTCTTGTGCCATTTCAAAAGAAAACTTCAGGGTAATATGTATTTCTCAAAAAGTTGTACTGGAAAAGTTAATTCTCCGTAATCACTAATAAACTTTAATGTCCCCTGAGAGGGCACATCCGAGTGATATGCAAGATTACGATGTCCCCTGAAAGGGGACAGCGGAATGCAAAGGGTTAATGCTGTGTAAAGTAATATACTTAAGTATTCTTAGTAGTTTCTATAACTTATTTTGGCACGTTGAAAAATAAAATATTATGTGGCCACATTCCCATCCTAGGTCAAGGTGTGTATTCAGGGGCTATATTTTTTAAATTTTTGATTTAAGGATGGTACACCTTCTACTTAAATTGGAACACATTTCCATAAAAAAAAAATTCATCTTGATTGAACATGAAAAAAAAAAAAATCCGAGTTATTTGCTAACTTTCTAAAGCATAATTACGAGTGCAAAGGGTTAAAAAAAAAAAAAAAAATCTCGATAGCCTTAGGAAACAAAAAGTATACTCATTTTGAAAGCTGTAAAAATCTTATGCTAAATTTTCAAAATTAGTTACAAATGTTGCCAACAGGTGGCGCTGTACGCAGTAGTTTTTATGAATAAATATTGGTTTTGTAGCTCAGAGCAATCAGTCTTTGGACAGTCTCGCTGTTTAAACGTGAAAGAAAATTTAGTGGGATTGCAACGACTGATTGCAAAAAAAGAATAATTACCTGGCCAACTTGGCTCAGTCTTACAAGAAACTGGTATTTGGTGCCAGATAAGTAACATCGTATGCACCCTTCATCTTTGAAAATTAAAGAACGATACCTAACCAAAAATAGTGTTCATCATTTGACAAATTATGACGTATTTGGCGATTGCTTTTGATTTAACTCATTAGAATTTTATTTTGAACAGTTTCGACCATCTGTTCCCTGATTGTTCACTTTGATCTTAATCTACTAGTATTTCTCAAAATTCTATAAAAAAATTTAAAAAAAATAATTTAAAAATCGGAATTTTTTTCGATGAGATACCAAAACCATGCTTCTCACCTCAACTTTTAACATGCACCTTTTAAAAATATTTAATAAGCACCCGTGTACACGTTTATTACAAAATAATGCTGTAGTTTCTAAACACTTGGTATTTTTAGATATGTGCCACCAATTGGTGAAGCGAGTATCCCTATCGACATTGATCCCACTTATTCACCATCTTTTCATCTGTTGGTATTTTACGTAAGAGAAGACAAAGAGATTGTTGCTGATACTATGTTATTCGACGTCCAGAAATGCTTCAAAAACAAAGTAAGAATTTGTTTTTACTTAATGAAGATCTGTGTTATTAATATAGGTTGATCAGAAAGTAATAGAACATTTGAAAAATAGTTACTTCCGTATTATCCCGTCAACCTTTAAATCGTAATTAAATATTCGTTGAATTTCTTTCATGTTGATAATCTAAGATAAATGTCATCATTTATTACGTGATTGTTTGTTCATCTTTCGGTCATGTTTTCCACCAGAAGGGGCTGTAGTTTTAGGGTATTCATGTATAGTTTTTGTTTTTACTTGCGTGTTATACCTTCGACCGTTGGTGAACTTTTTGTTGGTGTTTGACTATGTGAACTTTTGGATTGGTAGATTATGTCACCTTTTAAAATTTAAACTAATAATTCAATTTATGAAAGTGTTTAATACATTTTCAGCAATAATGTGGGCATGAGAGATTTTCATAGAATTTTTGATCTACTCTCCTAAAACAAAATTCAATTTACTGTGTTATATGAATGGACAATAATTTTATTATTTTCAAGAAACAGTATAGTCAGATTTGCCACAAGAAAGAAACTCAAAAATATCGGAACATTTTTTCGCCAACAAGAAGTTCGCAAACGGTCGATAGAATAATTAGGCAAGTACCAAAGAATCGCTCGCGAACATTTGATAATAGGATGAAACAGTTTCATTATAAATATACAGGAAACAACAGAGAATTTTCTCAGAAAATAATGAATTTTTTCACCAACATAAAGCGCTGTAGGTGTCTGAAAAGATTGAGACATCTGTTGATATAAGAAGGAAATTTTTTTCTTTATCGTGAATTATCAGTATTTCAAATATCTTTTTATTTTTGGATCTCCCACCAATAGGCATTCATACAAAAATTATTTCAAACTCATGCAACCCTATTACAGGGGCGTACTGGCCATAGGGTTGTCCGGTGCAATAACCTGGCCTCTCAGTGTCTGTAAAAAATGGACCGGTCTGGAGTATTAAGTTTTTTTTTTTTTCTTTTTCTTCTTAAATTCTTTTTTTCAATATAAATAGCTGCTTTCCTAACACATTCGCTGCCACCAAAATTTATATATCCATCCTCAGAAGCCGAATTTAAAAAAAAGTGTTTTAATGATTAAAAACGTTCCTTATATTTTGATAGTAAAACCAGAAAAAAAGGAAAAACCTTTTATTTCCTAAAAATATAAAAATAATGCTTCACTAACGTGCCTCAAAAACCTCATCGTTCAACCTCCAAATCCGAACTAAAAATAAAGCAGTTTACTTATCATACTCGATCGTCGTCCCAGAGCGTCGACGGCATGGGAGGTAGCGCCATGCTAACTCGCCAGAGCGTCAGTGGCAGCGAATGTGTCAACGTTTTATTAAAAAGCCCTATACATTCAGATCCCGATTACTACCCCCCCCCCCTGTGAAGCCTTCTGTTTGGTAGGGGAGAAAAGATCTAAGAAAATTATATGCACTAAAATGAATACATTATCGTATTACTTATTAGATATATCGTACTTTCTTTAAGGGGGTCCAGTACCGAAATTTTTTCAAAAATCCCAAATTTTTTTTCTGATTTTAAAAAATAGTTCATACATTCCTGAAGAGAATGATGTTTTTATCTTATTCCTCAGGTGATTAGAACGCCACAAAATTACCTGTTATTTAAACATCACTAATGGGCGTGACACCTTGAAGCGTCAGCTTAAAGTGCGTTTTTCGAACACTAGTGTTTTTCATAGATGTTGCATATTCAAATCGATATATCTCCAGAACCATTAATAATTGGCTATTCAAATTTTTGGAGCATTTAATTTATATAGTTTTAAATATTTTGTCTTCACAGAATTTTATTTTTTCAATTCTGTTTTAAAATATAACATTTAGCGTAAAAGATAACATAAAAAAAAGCAAAAATTTCAATATTTTAAATTTGAGAATTTTTTTAATTTTTTTTAATTCACCTATCAAAATTCTGTGAAGACAAAATTTTCTTTATATAATTATGTATTACAGAAAGCTTTCACTTTGAAAAAAAAATTATTTTTTCTTGACATATATCAAAATACGCAAACATCAATTATTATTGATTTTTCTTGGTTTTTAATTTTTTTTTTAAATAACTAAACACAATATTTAAAAAAAAATTCCCAAAGATATATAAATAGTATCTCATACATAAAATAAATTTTTGACATAAAAATGTACATAAATAAAGTTTTTTTTATTTTCTTTACCGGACCCCCTTAATATTAAATATATATTATCATTTCAGATGTCATTTTCTAATAAACCTAAGAGTTAATGATTACATTTGTAATTAAATTACAGGCATTCAGTTACGAGATTCCTGGACATTATTTTACAATTTAGATTTCTTGCTTTAATTTTTGCAGCAAACAATGATATATGGACACTAAGTTAAATCTAAGGAGATATAAATACTAGAAACAGAGAACATTTGATTTATCTAAACTAATTTTTACATCCATTTATTAATTCAAATGTATAAATAAAATTAATTATTGAAATTAATTATTAAATATGAACATTTAAATAATAAAGTGTATTTATTATTCATTAAAACTATTTAAATATTAAAGTTAATTATTTAATTATTGGAATTATCTTTATCAAAAATGAAATTTTATTTATATAAAAAAGATATTGAAAATTTGGGCCGGTATAAATCTAAAATCACCGGGCCGATTTTATGTTCCAGTACGTCATTGAACGCTAATGTAAAAATGGGTCGTCTTATGTTTTTGTTTACATTGGATATAAATAACTCAAATATCTTCTCCAATACTACGTGTTTTTTTTAAGGGGGTCCGGTACCGAAAATAAAAAAAACTTTATTTATGTACATTTTTATGTCAAAAATTTATTTTATGTATGAGATACTATTTATATATCTTTGAGAGAAAATGTTTTTTTAAATATTGTGTTTAGTTATTTAAAAAAAATTTAAAAACCAAGAAAAATCCATAATAATTGATGTTTGCGTATTTTGATATAAGTCAAGAAAAAATAAAAAAAATTTCAAATTGAAAGCTTTCTGTAATACATAATTATGTAAAGAAAATTTTGTCTTCACATAATTTTGATAGGTGAATTTAAAAAAATTCTCAAAGTTAAAATATTGAAATTTTTGCTTTTTTTTATGTTATCTTTTACGCTAAATATTATATTTTAAAACAGAATTAAAAAAATAAAATTCTGCGAAGACAAAATATTTAAAACTATATAAATTAAATGCTCCAAAAATTTGAATAGCCAATTGTTAATGGTTGTGGAGATATATCTATTTGAATCTGCAACATCTGTGAAAAACACTAGTGCTCGAAAAACGCACTTTAAGCAGACGCTTCAATGTGCTACGCCCATTAGTGATGTTTAAATCACAGGTAATTTTGTGGCGTTCTAATCACAGAGGAATAAGATAAAAACATAATTCTCTTCAGGAACGTATGAACTATTTTTTAAAATCAGAAAAAAAATTTGGGATTTTTTGATGAAATTTCGGTACTGGACCCCCTTAATGCCATTGTAGTGTCAGTGGAATGTGTTTAATTAGGCCCTGAGACAGAATTTTAAATTTGACTTGCTTAAAATAGCCATAAGCGAGTTAGTCTCATTCAAATATGACCCTTTTTTACAAATAAACATCTTACAATTGCATAAAAGTTAATTGCAACATTTAAGGTACACATATACAATTGAGATGATTTTCTTTAATTTTTAGGTTATAATATCAAACTTTTTGGCAGTATATCATAATTAAAAATGATGCATTTTTATAAATAAATTTTTTTTTCCCGTCAATTTTTTAATCAGCTAATTGCAATTAAAATGACTAATTAGGATATTATTAGAACATACATAAGTAAATTGTAATTAACTTAGAGGTATTATTTTTATTGCGAATAAGAGATAGTATATTGACGCATGTTCCTATGGAGAATTTCGAATTTGGCTTCAATGTTTATTTAATTATAAGTTTTTAAATAAAAAGTTTAAAAAAATACATAGTTTTTAACAAAAAATTAAGATTAAAATATGCTTAAAAATGGCGTTTATAACAATATATATTAGATTCTCAATAGAAAACACATTCACAACTATTGTATACAGAACAAATTAGAATTTTGTTAATCAGACCATTTATTATGAAGTTATGACCGTTGGCGTAAAGTCATATTACACCAAAATGTCATTCTTCAGAAAACGTGTTTAATGTTCACTACACTAATGAACTTGATGTAAAACAGGTTCACAAAACCTACTGTAATTTAAAAAGTAATTTGAGTTTTAGAAAGAAAATGGTATTATTTTAATGGTAATGATTTCGGGAATATTTTAAAATGAAAAAACAAAAACGCAGACTTGAGTCGAATTTCACGATTCCTAACGTATATGTATACCATAACACGTTCATTGCTGATAATGCGCCAGCGTGTAATGTCGAGTTATTCCCCAGTAGTTTGTCCCGATCAGACTGCGCCCGATTGGAGTTCCCATTCATGCTGGAATTAACTGAAGTAAGAAAATAATATTTATCATGTGACATACATATCAGATACATGTTGTCTTCCTCCATATGGTTAGCTGGAAGCGTATGTTTATAAAACACAGGTTCAGGTAATGCCAGCAAAAAACGACAACTCCGATCTGGTGCAGTCTGATCTGGACAGGCTACTGGAGAAAAAAACCGGAGCCCGGCACGTGATTGGCCGTTTGGTGAGAACTTGCATCATGCGATACCACGTGATTGGCAATTAACGTGTTAAGAAAGAAGAAAAATGTAAATATGGTTACATGAGTTTCTGGTTAGCTTCATTTGATTCTCCTATTAAAAGCCCCCGATTACCCAATTAAAAAATCCCAGAGAAAAAAGCAGAGCAAAGATACACATTATCCCAACCTGTACTGAGCTTTGCACGTTGAAAACTGTTTTTATTAGATAAGAGTAAAAAAAAAAAAAAAAAAAAAAAAAAAAAAACATTCCACTTTCCCATTTAAGGATTCATTTGTTTTGAAGATTTATTTGAAACTAATAGTCCGAGAGGCGACTGCAATTTTTGGACCTCATCGAACATCATTCTGAATTTTTTTATAGAAATTGGAGAAAAGTGAGTAGATTAGGAATCCACTGGTCTGCCGTGGCAAAAATGGCAGAAACTGATCAAAAATCGACTTGGAATAAGGTGAACTAAAATCCGATTCCCCAATATGTCATAACTTGGCAAAAAGAGAAGAAACTTTTTTGTCTGGCAACCCTGCATTTTGATTTTCAATGAGAAAAAGCGCAAACGATTTTTGATCTCTGGCTTGGAAAATGTGTATCTTTTAAAAGTAAGCCAAATTTGCGATATCATTTACGTCATCCATGACGTAATGTTTATTGCCAACTTGGCTCCCTTTTAATAGATGCAAGTAGACCGTCGCCGGATATCTGAATCGTCTGCAACCTTCTTAATTGTTAATTAAAGAGTGAGGGTTACCAAATAAAAAAAAATGCTCATTTTCTTGCAAATTATGGCTCATTTGGCAATTGATTTTAGTTCAACTTATTAAAAGTTGATTTTTAACCAGTTTCGGCCATTTTTGCCACGGCAGACCAGTGGATTCGTAATCTATTCACTTTTCTCTAATTTCTATAAAAAAATCAGAAGGATGTTCGATGGGGGTCCAAAAATTGCAGTCGCCTCTCAGTCTATAATGTTAATTTATAATATTTATGTAATGAATATTTTGTGTTATGTTCTTGCAGGTTGAATTTGAATTTTCGGACGCGGTGAAACAGCCTGGCCAAGACACCACAGTTACGGTTTCAGCTTCCCCCAACTCTTTGTGTGGCATCAAAACCATTGACAAAAGCGTGACGCTTCTCGACAGCAGTGACCAATTGACAACAGACAAAGTAAACTGGAACTTGACTTAAAAACTTTAACCCCTTCAACTAGAAAAAAAAAAATGGAATTGCAAGATTATTATATATTTATAAACATATGTAATGATTTTGTAACGCGCCACTCAATAGTTTCTATCAATATTCACTTCGTTCGTAATCTTATTTTAGAGTACAGTCATTCAAGTGCAGAAATTATGAAACTATTATTATTAAAATTACGAATTTATTATTACTTTTAGAATTGATATATTATCCTTTTTAGAAATAATTAGAGTATAAAATTTAAATTTATTATTTCTTATTTAATTAATATCGTTTGCCCAATTAGCAGATCACTGTTGTATAGTAGCGTAACCTAAAGCCGGATTTACACTCTACCAGTCGAGATTCCAGTTTAGATAGCCAATCAGTGACGTCATGTGACGTCACCTGGCTACTGGTTCCAGTAAACCAAACATTTTCTATTTAAGCTGGATTTACACGCTACCAGTCAAGGTTCCAGTTTAGATAGCAAGCCAGTGACGTCATGTGACGTCACCTGGCTACTGGTTCCAGTAAACCAAACATTTTCTATTTAAGCTTAATTTACACGCTACCAGTCAAGGTTCCAGTTTAGATAGCAAGCCAGTGACGTCACCTGGCTACTGGTTCCAGTAAACCAAACATTTTCTATTTAAGCTGGATTTACACGCTACCAGTCAAGGTTCCAGTGTAGATCGCCAGTCAGTGACGTCATGTGACGTCACCTGGCTACTGGTTCCAGTAAACCAAACATTTTCTATTTAAGCTGGATTTACACGCTACCAGTCAAGGTTCCAGTTTAGATCGCCAACCAGTGACGTCATGTGACGTCACCTGGCTACTGGTTCCAGTAAACCAAACATTTTCTATTTAAGCTGGATTTACACGCTACCAGTCAAGGTTCCAGTTTAGATCGCCAGCCAGTGACGTCATGTGACGTCACCTGGCTACTGGTTCCAGTAAACCAAACATTTTCTATTTAAGCTGGATTTACACGCTACCAGTCAAGGTTCCAGTTTAGATAGCAAGCCAGTGACGTCATGTGACGTCACCAGGCTACTGGTTCCAGTAAACCAAACATTTTCTATTTACTGGCGCTGGCGACTCCGATCAACCAATCACGCTTTCCCGTGACATTCGATAGACGGCGCAATGGTTGCTAAGCTGGATTCACAGGACTGGTGATCTAAACTAGAGGCCCGACTGGTAGCGTGTGAATCCGGCTTAAGAAAGATCGACATGCTACCAGTCGGGGTTTCGATCGCCAGTTCTGTGATGTTAGGTAATCGATCGCTGCGACGTCTGTCGGTGATCAGGGGAAAGCGCACGTGATTGGTTGATGGGAGTAAATGGCGCGAGTAAATAGAAAATGTTCGGTTTACTTTAATCAGCAACCAGATGACGTCACATGACGTTAAAGACTGGTGATCTGAACTTGAACCTTGACTGGTAGCGTGTAAATCCGGCTTAGGTTACGCTGCTATTAAACAGTGATCTGCTAATTGCGCAAACAATAGAAATTAAATAAGAAATAGAAGTTTTATACTGTAATTATTTCTAAAAATGATAATATATCAATTCTAAAAGTAATCATAAATTCGTAATTCTAATAATAATAATTTCATAATTCTAAAAATAACAGTTTCATAATTTCAATGATAGTTTCATAATTCTAATAATAACGAATCGTTATTTCATAAATAATAATGGTGAATCATTATTTCATAAATAATATTGACGAATCTTTATTTCATAAATAATAATGGTGAATCATTATTTCATAAATAATATTGACGAATCTTTATTTTATAAATAATAATGGTGAATCATTATTTCATAAATAATATTGACGAATCATTATTTCATAAATAATAATGGTGAATCATTATTTCATAAATAATATTGACGAATCATTATTTCATAAATAATAATGGTGAATCATTATTTCATAAATAATATTGACGAATCATTATTTCATAAATAATAATGGTGAATCATTATTTCATAAATAATATTGACGAATCATTATTTCATAAATAATAATGGTGAATCATTATTTCATAAATAATATTGACGAATCATTATTTCATAAATAATAATGGTGAATCATTATTTCATAAATAATATTGACGAATCATTATTTCATAAATAATAATGGTGAATCATTATTTCATAAATAATGTTGACGAATCATTATTTCATAAATAATAATGGTGAATCATTATTTCATAAATAATGTTGACGAATCATTATTTCATAAATAATAATGGTGAATCATTATTTCATAAATAATGTTGACGAATCATTATTTCATAAATAATAATGATGAATCATTATTTCATAAATAATATTGATGAATCATTATTTCATAAATAATAATGGTGAATCATTATTTCATAAATAATATTGACGAATCATTATTTCATAAATAATAATGGTGAATCATTATTTCATAAATAATGTTGACGAATCATTATTTCATAAATAATAATGGTGAATCATTATTTCATAAATAATATTGACGAATCTTTATTTCATAAATAATAATGGTGAATCATTATTTCATAAATAATATTGACGAATCATTATTTCATAAATAATAATGGTGAATCATTATTTCATAATTAATGTTGACGAATCATTATTTCATAAATAATAATGGTGAATCATTATTTCATAAGTAATGTTGATGAATCATTATTTCATAAATAATGTTGATGAATCATTATTTCATAAATAATAATGGTGAATCATTATTTCATAAATAATATTGACGAATCATTATTTCATAAATAATAATGATGAATCATTATTTCATAAATAATAATGACGAATCTTTATTTCATAAATAATAATAACTAATTAATAACAAAGTTTTTCCTCTGGATCCTTTATATGCAATGCCAATTTTTATGTGCAATTGCAACTTATTAAAGCGATTTTGAGCTCAGATCGACTTTCCATGGTGTTGGACTGCTACAAAGAAAATCATCCATTCGTTGTCATTGACTAACTTTCTTTTGTCCCAAAACTTGATAAAATGAATGGTCAGAATCGATGACACATCGAGATTATCTGTCAAGTTACAACTAGATTGAATGATGACAAGTGTGACACAATGATGGCACAAATCCGAAGTTAATATAAAAGATGTAAAAGTAATAATTTCAGAATTCTAATAATAATGATTGTATAATTCTATTAAGAATAGTTTTTATAATAATTGCAAATAAATCCCTGATAATTGTTTTCTATTGCTAATTAATTTTATGTATGTAATTTAACAATTACGTAATTGCAAAGATAATATCATAATTCTATTAATAATATCATAATTCTATTAATAATATCATAATTCTATTAATAATATCATAATTCTATTGATAATATCATAATTCTATTAATAATATCATAATTCTATTAATAATATCATAATTCTATTAATAATATCATAATTCTATTAATAATATCATAATTCTATTAATAATATCATAATTCTATTAATAATATCATAATTATATTAATAATATCATAATTCTATTAATAATATCATAATTCTATTAATAATATCATAATTCTATTAATAATATCATAATTCTATTAATAATATCATAATTCTATTAATAATATCATAATTCTATTAATAATATCATAATTCTATTAATAATATCATAATTCTATTAATAATATCATAATTCTATTAATAATATCATAATTCTATTAATAATATCATAATTCTATTAATAATAACATAATTCTATTAATAATATCATAATTCTATTAATAATATCATAATTCTATTAATAATATCATAACTGTAATAATACCCTCATTATTCTAATATTGAAAGTATCATAACATTAACCCTTTTGCACTCGAGGCCTTTTTCGCACCGAGGTACCAGCAACTTGAGACCTTTCGCTGCATTTTTGGTTCGGTCCGCGGATCCGCTTCATAGAAACTAAACACAGTCATTGGCTTTGCATCGAATTTCCGCATCAAACCTAGTGGTCCTCTCGTGTTTCGACATCCAATCGTGTGGTGTCTGAGAGGCGCCGATCGAGCGCAAAGGGTTGATTATCATCATAAATGTTAAGCTGATTTATATAAAAAGAAACAACAGTTCCTTTCTAAATCTTTCAAATTACTACATTATTAGAAATTGATAAAAACCCGTTATTGAAATATTTTTATGTGGGCATAAATATTTAATTCTTTATTCAAATGTAATTCATTGTTGAAATTTAATCAGTATTAACATGGAATTTTTTATCATTACCGACATAATTATTTAAAAAAATTATAAATAATAATTTTCTCATTATATAAACATCCATTATCCATATATAAACATCCATTATCCATATATAAACATCCATTATCCATATATAAACATCCATTATCCATATATAAACATCAATAATTATATAAGCAATAGTTTCATAACTATGTAGACACTAATTTCTTAATTAAATAGTTACACAATTAAAATTTTAACAATTTCATGTTTCTAGTAATAGTAACTTCATCTTTAATGAAAATTATTATATTTTCTCGTGTATGTAAACGCCAGTTATCATTATAAAAACATTAATTATCATTATATAAACATCAACTATCATTATATAAATTGTAATTATCATTATATAAACATCAATTATCATTATATAAACTTCAATTATCGTTATATAAACATCAATTATCATTATATAAACATCCATTATCATGATATAAAAATCAATTATTATGATGTAAAAATCAATTATCATGATATAAACATAAGTTGTTATATAAACAATAGTTCCATAAATATACAAACACTAATTTCATATTTTTTTAATTAATTCCACAATTCTACTTATAACAATTTCGTGCTTTAATAATAGTAACTTTATCTTTAATAAAAATTGTTATATTTATTCATGTATGGTTTATTTTTTATCAGGTATTCCAACTTATTCAAAGCCTGGATACAGAATCTTACTACAGCACCGATCCTTGTAACAGCAAAAACCCACAACCAGGTACAAAAATTACATTATATTAAATCAATTAGAATGTTACTTAGTATTATTGGTTGCATTCCATTTTTTTCGTTGCAAAATAAAAATGAGTTAAGTATATGAACCGCTGAAATATCTTTGAATATATCTAAACTACTTTTCTGGGTAAGTTATTTTCCGAGTTTATTGTATTCAAGTTATTTTCCCGAGTTTATTGTATTCAAGTTATTTTCCGAGTTTATTGTATTCAAGTTGTTTTCCGAGTTTATTGTATTCAAGTTATTTTCCGAGTTTATTGTATTCAAGTTATTTTCCGAGTTTATTGTATTCAAGTTATTTTCCGAGTTTATTGTATTCAAGTTATTTTCCGAGTTTATTGTATTCAAGTTATTTTCCGAGTTTATTGTATTCAAGTTATTTTCCGAGTTTATTGTATTCAAGTTATTTTCCGAGTTTATTGTATTCAAGTTATTTTCCGAGTTTATTGTATTCAAGTTATTTTCCGAGTTTATTGTATTCAAGTTATTTTCCAGAGTTTATTGTATTCAAGTTATTTTCCAGAGTTTATTGTATTCAAGTTATTTTCCGAGTTTATTGTATTCAAGTTATTTTCCCGAGTTTATTGTATTCAAGTTATTTTCCAAAGTTTATTGTATTCAAGTTATTTTCCAGAGTTTATTGTATTCAAGTTATTTTTCCGAGCTTATTGTATTCAAGTTATTTTTCCGAGTTTATTGTATTCAAGTTATTTTCCAGAGTTTATTGTATTCAAGTTATTTTCCAGAGTTTATTGTATTCAAGTTATTTTCCGAGTTTATTGTATTCAAGTTATTTTCCGAGTTTATTGTATTCAAGTTATTTTCCGAGTTTATTGTATTCAAATTTATTTTCCGAGTTTATTGTATTCAAGTTATTTTCCGAGTTTATTGTATTCAAGTTATTTTCCGAGTTTATTGTATTCAAGTTGTTTTCCAGAGTTTATTGTATTCAAGTTATTTTCCGAGTTTATTGTATTCAAGTTATTTTCCGAGTTTATTGTATTCAAGTTATTTTCCGAGTTTATTGTATTCAAGTTATTTTCCGAGTTTATTGTATTCAAGTTATTTTCCGAGTTTATTGTATTCAAGTTATTTTCCGAGTTTATTGTATTCAAGTTATTTTCCGAGTTTATTGTATTCAAGTTATTTTCCGAGTTTATTGTATTCAAGTTATTTTCCGAGTTTATTGTATTCAAGTTATTTTCCCGAGTTTATTGTATTCAAGTTATTTTCCAGAGTTTATTGTATTCAAGTTATTTTCCAGAGTTTATTGTATTCAAGTTATTTTTCCGAGTTTATTGTATTCAAGTTATTTTTCCGAGTTTATTATATTCAAGTTATTTTCCAGAGTTTATTGTATTCAAGTTATTTTCCAGAGTTTTTTGTATTCAAGTTATTTTCCAGAGTTTAAAAATTAATAATTATATTTTTTTTAGCTATTCAATGCACAAGAATTTTCAGAAAGAACT
This sequence comes from Linyphia triangularis, assembly GCA_963978545.1. Classification (NCBI taxonomy): domain Eukaryota; kingdom Metazoa; phylum Arthropoda; class Arachnida; order Araneae; family Linyphiidae; genus Linyphia; species Linyphia triangularis. The sequence continues at coordinate 9,126,432 of OZ021723.1, read as the reverse complement.
CATTAGTTTTTAACCCTTTGCACTCCAGTGGCGCCTCTCAGGCGCCTCACGATTGGATGCCAAACCACGAGAGGACCATTAGGTGTGATGCGGAAATTCGATGCAAGGCCAATGACTGTGTTTAGTTTCTATGAAGCAAATCCATAAACACCAGCCGAACCTAAAATGTCTCGAGTTGCTGATTCCTCCTCGCGAAAAAGGCCTGGAGTACAAAGGGTTAAAAGACGTAACTGCAAAATAGTGAAAAATAGAAAAGACAAGTATGTTCGATAGAAAATTATGAGATTTTAAATACACTGGTTTGCAAAATTGGTCACAATATTGAAATGTGGCAACAAATTTTTATAAATCTGAATATATCGTAATGAGTTTGTTTCCCTCATGAACCAAATAACTTTTTTTAATTTTTCTCGAAGGAATTAATAATCGGAGAATGTTGAAAACAATTGGGTGTAGTACTCTACTGTAATGTAACTTTATGTCGAAATTATAGAATCCTTGTGCAATTAGGTTTTTTTGGTAAGAAAATTAAAAAAATTATATTTTTTCCATTTTCTTCAAAGTTCCCTTTCCCTATAAGACTTATCATTTCCAACATGAAGAGGACTTGTGTACGTACGTGCACCGAGTATTGAAAGATCCTGATAAATTAAAAGTTTTACTTTAAGTTCAATCAACGTGCATTTTTCGCAACAAAGTTCAATTTTTTTTTATCTTTCCTTAGATTAGTAATCATTGTAAAATGTTAAAAGTTTTTAATTGATGTACTGTACAGTAAATTAAATGTAGGTAGAAGTTATAGAATTTGTGTACGTTTATTATTATTGTTTTTTTGTAATTAAAAAAAAAAAAAAAGTTCTCAATTTTTTTGTCAAATGTTATAAATTTGGCATTGAAGAGTTTATCTCTTATATGAACCGGAAATTGCAAGATCCAGATAAGGTAATAGTAACTTAAAATTGAACTTAAAATGAACTTAAAATTCGATCAATTTGCTTTTTTTTCAACGGAACTTCAAATTTTTAAGAATGAAGTTTTCATGGTAGAATGTTGCAAATTATTGAGTGAAGTAGTGTTTTGTAATATAACTTTGAGTCGAAATTATGAAATCTTCGTGCTATTAGTTTTTGTTTTATAGTTGAAAAAATAGCTACTTTTTTTTTTTCTTTTTTTTAATCTCTTTTTTTTTTTTTTTTTTTTTTTTTTTTTTTAATAATTTCGACCATGAAATAATATTAAATAATTTACACGTGCCAAGAATCATGATATCCTGATCAGTTAACATTTTCACTTAAAATTCGATCAAAGTGTGTTTATTTACAACAAAAGTTCATATTTTCCTCCTTTTTACCCGAAACGATCTCTTTTATCTGCAAAATCATTTTTTTCAATCATCAATCTTTTTTTCAATCATCAATCATTTTTTCAATCATCAATCATTTTTTCAATCATCAATCATTTTTTCAATCATTAATCATTCTTTCAAACAGGTATATTTAAAATTCCATACCTGTCCTTCCCACATACAACTTGTTTCTTCTATTTTTCACTATATCGCAGTTATATCATTTCAAAGTTAGGGATTCTTTTCTGAAAGACATTATATCTATTATCATAATTTTAGACACGCTGGATTTATTATCCAATTCAATATAGTAAAATATATTGACAATTTTTTACTTAAAATAATTTTGAATAAATTTCTTATACCAAGTCCTGTGTTTTATAAAAACTAATTTCAGTGATCCGTTTAAATATAACTTAACACAAATAGGTTCACTATTCATTATGAGTAACAAATTATTTTTAACTCTTGTTTCATTATTGTGTGATGATGATCGTACTTTTTAATGAGTGAATTCAGTAAGTAAATTTTGCTCTTTTTCACAGGATTGTCAACGAAATCGTCGATTGTTAGACCCATCGGTCCCTATTCAGCATCGTCATACGAAGATTCATTAACATCTTTCCAAGTAAACAATGATATGCTTATCATTTTTAAAATACCTTTGGTTCCTATTGAAGACTGATTTATTTAAATTGAGGCATTGCTTTAAATTTCCCAGGAATTTCCTGTTTTATCAAGAGAACTTAATATGCGTCCTTCATCTTTACGTTATTCCCATAGACTTATTATTATCGATAGACTGCGCGTTCCCACTTCAATCATACAACGAGAATGAAACCAAAATGAATCACAAAGTTCGTCTATCAGTCACGTGGTTTTTAATTTGGCTAAGTCGTAAAATTAATCCTTTATCTAATAATCTTATTATCCTTTATCGCCTGAGTGAGGAGAAACCCGCCAAATCTGCAACCCTGCTCCCAAAAAGTCCCTACTCATGTGATTCATTTTGGTCTCATTCTCGTTGTATAATTGAAGTTTGAATGCGCAGTCTATTGATAATATGGTTATGGTTATTCCTCTTTCAATTGAATGTGCAGATCTTAAACAAAATTCTTTGTAAGAGTGCAAATGTCTATGTAGTATCTTGCTTTTGGACACCAGCACTGCAAAAAGAAAGAATGGAATAATAATTGCATGTTTCTGACAACAATAAATTCAAATCAATAATAATATCGCAATTCTAAATATAATAGTTTTATAATTATATTAATAATCAAAATAATGCCGCTATTCTGATTATAATAGTTTAACAATTACAATAACAATAATAATGTCACACTTATACTAGCAATAACAATTTCACAATTATAATTATAATAATTTCATAATTATAATAACAATAAATTCGTAATTATAATAATAATAATTTCGCAATTCTAAGGAGAATAATTTACAATTATAATAATAATAAAAAACATTTTCGTAATTATAAATATGATAATTTAACAATTATAATAACTTTGATAATTTCAAAATCATAATAACAATAATAATTTCAAAATTAAATAAATATTAATTTCAAAATTATAATAATAAAAATATGTTCTTAAAAAATACTTAATAATCTTATAACAGCAATAATTTCATAATTATAATAATAACTTCATAATTAAAAAGCATTTCGAATTTCAGAAAATCATTCCTTACCAAAAATTACAATAAATAAAATATATAAATTTCAATATATACTTTTTATCATGCATATTTAGGAATGATAAATCAAGACATTTAGAAATATTACTATGAGGTTTGTTAAAATGCAATAAAAATATACTGATAAAGAGTTTTTAAAAGTCATAAATAAATTAATGAAATAAAAATCAAATCATAATAAAATGTATGTTTAGCTTGATTATTAGACAAATACGAAACTTTGTTTTGTTTTGTTTGTTTTGAAACCACCGATTGTCTATTTCTGCCACTTATAAAGTGCTTAACACAGCCAAATACGTCTCGTAATTTTGAGCATCTAGAAGAATACGAGATCGAAATTTTCTATATACGAAACTTTCTATCACTGTTTACACAGTTACACACAAATATGCGGAAAACTACTTTTCAAAATTTCTTCTTTAAAAATAAATGTGAATTTATGCATTGACATCCAAATGTATTTTATTTATTCTAATTGATAATATAATTTATTTACAAAAACAATTTTTATAATTTATTTATAAAAACAATTTTGGCATGAATTATGAAAAGTAGAAATTCGCCCCATAAAACTTCGTTACTGGCAAAATTGAAAATCAAATAATAATAAAAAAAAAATCCTGTATCGATAAAACGATATTTTATCGATATTTTTTGCTATGCAACGATATAGTATCGATATTTATTTTGATCGATATTTCCGACCTCTATCATTTTCACTTATAAGTAAGGATAATCTAAAAGTTATCGATAAGTATATAGCCAAATAATCATTTTAAGGAAGGGGTGTGCTTTTTTTTTTTTTTAAAAGACCTACACAAAAATGACACAAATCCAATTCAACATTATAGTTTAATTGAAATTTGTGCGATGTTCCACACCCCTAGTTTTATGTATTTTTGGAATGTTATTCAGCTTCTATTTATAAATACGTGGTCTCTGAGATAGGAACTAACTTTGAAATGAGATAACTTCGAAGCAGTGAGAGCCAGAATGAAGAGACAAGTTGCATGTTTGATAGACAGATATGGAATTTTAAAATCACCGGCTGCATTTGATTTGCAGTTGATGCTTATTTTCGTTTAGACGGATTCATCACTAAACAAAACTGGTGAATATGGGGTACTGAAAACACGTCTGTGTGTCTCGCAAAATCACTGCCTTCTACAATAGAGACCGTTCGGGTTCCATTATCCAGTGAAGGGACCATAGGGCTCTATTTCATGGGAAAACCCGATACACTAATTCCACTATATTCAAATTTTGCAACAATTTGTTGCCACATTTCAATATTGTAACTAAAGTGTTCCACAAAACTGAAGGTCCATTTTCAAAAAAATCATACCCTGAAATTATTTATTGATAACTATATACAAAAACAACACAAAATCAAATAAAATTAGGATAAAACACTAAATACAAATACTTTATTTGCAATCTAATAATAAAGCAAAAAAAAAACAAGAAATAAAAAAAAATCCTTTTGCCTTCCACATAATTAAAGGTCCACGTAGTTCTATAAATTGATTGTCCGACCAAACGGTATAGTGGTTAGCGTGCTAGCTTCTAGACCGCGAGGTTGCGGGTTCCGAGTCCCATGTTAGGCATGGGTGTTTGTAAATGTATGTTGGCTTTTCTAATGACGAATGTTTCGGCGCATTATAGCCCTCGTGTTGCTGACGGCGCCAGATAATCTGAAAACAACCAACCAACTATAAATTGATTGGGCCACCATTTTTACGCATTACAGTACGAATTCGGTCTTTCATGCAATCGACAACGGTTTTAAGCGTATTTTTGCCCGAATTTACCCTTGCGCTTTTAATAGCTTGCTTGAATTGAGCAACCGATTGTTAAATCATGCAATTCGCACACATTTTGCCCACCAAAAGGCCCTAAACATATTCAATTGGATTGTAGTCAGGTGAGAATGCTGGCCAATCGATTACATTCACTTTGTTAGCAGATAATCATTGCTTCGTGCTTATACTCACATGTACTGATGCATTATCTTGATGGAAGATGAGACGATTCCGTCGAAACCGACGTAAATATGGCAAAAGATTTTTTTCGAGCACAGTTTGATTTATCTTGCTATCCATTTTTGATGACACGAAATTGAATGAGACAGTTCCTCGGGCATTAATGGCTCCCCATACATATAGTGTTGCGCTCTAAGATCAGACGGCGATGACGTCACCGCACATAATATAATTGTTTGCGCATAATATAATCGTTTGCTGTTTTACTGTGTGAATGTATTTGGCAACAGAGTTAAAAAACGGGAAAACTTCTGTGTTCTATGAAAATTGTTAATGAAAAGGCTGTGGCTGTTCATTCTCTGTGAAATATTCATCATTTTAAAGTTATTAATACGCAACATTCTGTCCGTTTTTTTAACTCTGTTGCCAAATACATTCACACAGTAAAACAGCAAACGATTATATTATGCGCAAACAATTAAATTATGTGAGGTGACGTCATCGCCGTCTGATCTTAGAGCGCAACACATAGTTCCCTCCTCCAAAATTCCTTCTTGAGAAATATTTCTACTCCTTTCTGAGGTCATGCCAATAGGAATTGAACCCATCTGGGTCGTCCAGTTTAAATTTTTTCCCATCACTGAAAATGATCTAAATATATTTAAATGAAAATAAGGAAAAGTTTGATAAAGAGGTGATATTTATTTAAGGATAGAAAAAGAATTGAAAATCCTACATTGCCCCAATCTCTGCCCTTGTTTTTCCGGGAAAATTCTAGTCTTTTAACCTTGTTTTTTACAAGTCAGATGAAGTGACTTCTTCAATTTTGCACGAGCAATGTATGGACAAGTCTTTTTTAACACGTCTAACAGTCTCAGATGTAACATTAAGGTTGCTATACTAAACTTCAACTTAACTTGACATCACTAGACGGTAGATCGTCACAGTGCTCAAAGGTATTTAATCCATTTTGGCGGAGTGAGAGCATAATGTTCGCCAAACCACAACCATGTAGCGAATAGAAGGCTATAAGGTTTGGCGAAAATTATGTCTTCACTCCGCTAAAATTTATTAATTGCCTATGAGCACGGTGGAGATCTATCATCTAGTGATGTCAAGTTAAGTTGGAGTTTAGTATATCATTTCGTATTTCGCGTGCAGAGATCATCGAATTCGAAGTCTTTTTCAAAATTATTCGTTTGTCTCTTTCAGAAAGTAGTGAAGGACGTCCCGAACGTTTATTCTTGCCATACTCCGATTGTTTTTCGCAAGAAATTTCCAACGACATTATGAGATCTTCCAATCTCACGTGCAATATCTCTGACACTTTAGCCAAAGTGATCATACGCCTCAATCATTCCTTTCTCCCTCTCCGTGAATTCTAAACCTCTTGGCATTACAGATGATACAAAATAAATCAAATCAGTGTTAACTACCTATGAATTTGTGAATGAAATGCGAACTGGACCTATATATCTGTGCTTACTGGTGGACGGAGTTTTGACGAATTGGCATAATGCACGTTGTTAAACCAATCAAAAAGCACCAGTCAATTTGCATATCTTTTTCCTTTGATGCGTATTCCTATAAGACAAGCAAAAATGTTTTTGAGTTTGAGAATTATAATATTGTTGCGTGGATGGGTTCGAAATATTTGAAGCCAAAGCAGATCAAAACCTGCAGAAGTTTATTCCACTATAACTCTTGAAAATGCTTGAAACTTCTAGAGGTAGACATTTGGAGAACTTTCCAGATCGTAGTCGAAAAGTCCTATACATGTACATGGGGACAAAAATTAGTCGCCAAAACCGTCGCCAACTTGAGTCTATCTCGTCGATTTGGCGAGATTGCCATTACCATAATGTTATATGCCCTGCTCCTTGTAAAACTCGCTTCCCAGCATTACCTCTGTAAAACTCGTTATCAAGCATTAAGACATACATTGCGGGGAAGCAAACTAATGACGAACTATTGCACTGACTTATGCGAAATGTACATAAGTTTTCCTGTTTACAAAATTAACACTACGAAATATTTACAAATACACAAAAATTCGTAACAATATAAATAAAAGTTATGAGACGGACCTATACTATTGTGGAGCACTTTATAGGTTGGTTGTATTCAGATTATCTGGCGCCGTCAGCAACACGAGGGCTATAATGCGCCGAAACATTTCGTCATTTAACAAACCAACATACATTTTACAAACACCCATCCCTACACGGGACTCGAACCCGCAACCTCGCGGTCTAGAAGCCAGCACGCTAACCACTATACCGTTTGGTCGGCGAGCACTTTATAGGAAAACGGTGCATATAAAATTCCATACCTGTCTCTCAAACATGTCACTTGTCTATTCTTTCTGCCTCTCAGTATTTTATAAGTTATGTCATTTCAAATGTAGTGAGTTCTTTCTGAGAAACCATGTACCTACTTTCAAGTAACTTAAATAAGGAATTAATTTATCAGTATGCTTATTTTTTTTTGTAGACATCTGGATATCTAGTCATAAGTAACTTGATATTTTTCACTCGCCCTTGTTCAAGCAGTGGAGATGGCGTTATTAGACCAATCGTTAGACGATTGAATAGCCCAGGTATTTATTTTACTGTATGTACTTAAATAGAAAAAAATTATTGTCATAATTCTTTCTAAAAAAAAATATTAAAATTGATGAGGTTTTGTTGCTTTAAAATTATAAGTAGTGAACCCGAGCACAGTTTTTGGTTAAAGAAAATTAATTTTGGAAGTTTATCATAATTTGAGATTTTATTCTATTGCTATTATATATTTAGATATTACATTCTACTGCTATTATATTTAGATATTATATTCCATTGCTATTATATATTTAAATATTCTATTCTATTGCTATTATATATTTAAATATTATATTTTATTGCAAAAAGATATTAGATTCATTAAGTTTCCTCAACTTGTTTAAATGCAAATATCTTTTTTTCTCTAGTGCTGCCATCTAGAGAATGCTATGGCAGTTTCCAAATATTGTAGACTATTTATATTTTAACTTTAATTTTCAAAAAAGAAAATAACGCAATGTGCAATTGTAAACATACTACTAATCATAAGAGGATATGTTAGTCTTTAAGGGGGTCCGGGGTCCAAATTTTAATTTCTTTAATATTTGTTGTATCAACACAATGTTTTTATATAGTTGTAGAACAGTGTACTGGTCTATAAAATCTAATAAATTTTTTTTTATTAAAATTTTATGATTACTATAAAACAATGCATTAAATTTTTTGATATAACTTAATAAAATATATCTTAATAAACTTAAAAGTTATATGTATCTGTTCACAAAAATATAACAAAAAAATTTACCAAACACAATTTTTATATTTATAGGGGATATTAAATTAAAAAATTTTAACTATAAAAGTTCATATTTTTTTTCTTTAAAAATTTAAAAAAAAAAAAAAAAAATCATATCTGGAGTAAAAACCAAAATTTTAAAACTTTGTTTGGTAAATATCTTTTTATGGGGTCCGGCACCTCCATAGGAGCCCATGTTAAATTCAACAACTTTGGGGGCATCTCATTTAATAACCGATTCTTCAATAATTATGAAACTTTTATAGTATAATATTTTGATACTTTTGAATACTTTAACACGAGATTTTTGTTATTTTTTAAAAATTAAAATAATTATGATTTTCTAAAAATATGTTTAAGAAAAATTATAAAATTTTAGACTGATTATTTTTTTCAAAAAAAAGTATGCTACTTATCCATAATTCCTCGAGTTAAAGTACTTAAATACATTAGAGAAACATGTATAAAAAATTTCAAGTATTTATGTCCTATAGATTTTAAACTATGTGCTCATAAACATGAAAAAATTGCGTTTTGAGAAATTCGGCTTTGAAGTTAAAAAACATGCATTAAATACCTACATTTTGCTTGCTTCAAAAAATTATTAAAAATACTTTGAAATAAGATATAATTACAAATGTGGCATCATTTTAAAGACACAAATTTATATTTTAATAAAGAGTAATAAACTCGAAATCAATAATCTGAAAAATTTTCATGTGTCGGACCCCCTTAAAGAGTTTTTACAATATGCATGGGAAATTTGGGGTATTTTACTTAAGTACAAATGGAGTTATTTCCAATTATATTAAAAAAAAAAACTATAAAAATCATCAGTAAGAAAAACCTGTTTAAAGTTCATGCAGAAACTAAGTCAGTGTCAGTTGTCAGATATTAATTTGGCAACTGCAAGCCAATGGAAAGGGGTAGCATTATAAATGTGGTATCAAAATAATCGTAATTAAACATATAATTTTTTTAAAGCATTATTTTATTTTATTTTTTGACAATTTTGAAAATATTTTAGCTTTGGACCCCCTTAAACTTGCGTATCGTAACACCGATTTTGAAAAGATGCACTATAAACAGTATTGTGAAGAGTTACATACAATACCACAACTTATAGTACGTTTCATTGGTCCTACAAAATTTCTGGTACTATAACATGCGTTTTATGTTTACCTTATATCTCAGTTTCAATAAGACTTATAATCTACACTTTGTCTTACTTGATACAGATTGTCGATTTCGACAAGATGTAATAGAAGTCATGTGTGTAAACCTATTAGTCCGAGAGGCGACTGCAATTTTTGGACCCCATCGAACATCATTCTGAATTTTTTATAGAAATTAGAGAAAAGTGAGTAGATTAGGAATCCACTGGTCTGCCATGGCAAAAATGGCCGAAACTGATCAATAATCGACTCGGAATGAGTTGAACTAAAATCCGATTGCCAAATATGTCATAACTTGCCAAAAATAGAACAAACATATTCGTCTGGCAACCCACTTCATTTTGATTTTCAATGAGAAAAAGCGCAAACGATTTTTGATCTTTGGCTGTGAAAACTTATACCTTTTAAAAGATGCACCCTTTTAATAGATGCAAATAGACCGTCGTCAGATATCTGAATCGTCTGGAACCTTCTTAATTGAAAACTAAAGAGTAAGGGTTACCAAAAGAAAAAAAATGCTAATTATTTGGCAAGTTATGGCGCATTTGGCAATTGGATTTAGTTCAACTTAATAGAAGTCGATTTTTGACCAGTTTCGGACATTTTTGCCACGGCAGACCAGTGGATTCGTAATCTACTCACTTTTCTCTAATTTCTATACAAAATTCAGAATGATGAAAATTCAGAATGAGTCCAAAAATTGCAGTCGCCTCTCAGTCGTCTATATATTTAATATTACCTGTGAAGCAGAGTATAAATATATCTTGATTCCACCTTAAATGTTGTCGATTTTTATGGAAACTGTCGGATTTCTTATTTTATCGAAGCAGTTTACGAGGAACCAGTATATATTTTAGTTGTTTCACATCTTCGCCGATTCGTCCCTCATTAAAACTGTATTTTGGTTTTAGCTCATAAAATAAACTCGTGATAATAAATACAAATTAAAATTTTTATATTTCAGTTGTTAAGTTATTATCTTTAATTTATAAAGTGTGTAGTTAAAAATTATAAGAATGAACATCATGACATAGCCTTATTTTATTGCTTTGTCTTGTTTTTGTATAGTTCATCTTAAGTGTAATATTTTAACACGTTCATCTTTGTGTGAAATTATTAAAAGTTTTGAGTATCCCTTATTTTTTTTTTATATAAATGGAGTTTTATATATTATACGATATAATTTTGTATCTTATTTAGATCTTAAGATTCCCACAATTTTACATACTAAACGAAATTACGCAATTGCAAATAGGTTATAAGACATAGTCTATTAATAAGATTAAAAATATCATGAATAAATTAATATTTTTAAAAGTTGGGGTAAATAATTATAAAAAGTTGAAATGTGCAGTTTACATTTTGTTAGTATAATAATTATTTTTAGTATACTAATTTATTAAATATAATAATTCTATAATTTAATATAATAGTTTCTATATAGAAATTCTATAATTTTAACATTAAAACACTAAATTTTATAGTTAAAATATATTTAACTTAATCATTATCACTAAATATTTTACTGTGGTGCAATATTTTTTAAAATCTTGTATGTTTAAAATCAGTCATTTGAATACATCAATATTTTTCTATACTCCATATATTCTACTATAATTAATTTATTCTTATATATTTCATATATTCTTCTATATTTTATATATTTTCCTGTAAATCCCTAAATTAAATTGAAAATTTTATTAGAGAATACCTTTTTGCATAAAAGAGGTGATGCAGTGGCTTTTTCATCATGAAATTAAATAATGATACCAATGCTATCTAGTTTTATTTTGTTAATCCGTAGAAGGAATTATTAAGTTTTCGTATAAAAGTTAACAATTACAAACACGTTTTTATCAACAATAACTCTACTCATTAGAGTATAGGCTCAAGTATACAAAATATCAATATTGATCCATGTTAAGTGTACATTTAAAATTAATGCTTTTTGTTATAAAACGGTACAAATTATTACTCACAGGAATTCCATTAGTTCTTTTCCTGTCTCAAAATTATACTACAGTCAAACCCCGTTAAGCTAAGTCGATGAAGACGTTTAAACTGTTCGTGTTAAACGAATAAATTAAGGTATACGTATAGGTTTCGACATTTTTCTTTTAATTTTCAATTTAAAAATTAGACCTTTGCACCTTGAAAAGTGCATTATTTGTTAAACTATTTCCAATAAAAAAAAATTTAATTTCTTTAATTTTAATAATTAATTAACATTTAATCGACTAATTAGGTTAATTTCGAACGGTAATGACAAAAATTCTAATTCACCCACTTGCATGGCCACTTGCGACGTGCTAGTGGCCAATCACAACGCTTCTTTAAAAATGGCTTCGAGTTTTAAAATGTTGTTAGCCAATCACAAATGTCATCATAATTTCTTATCGTGTCCAGGGATGCATAAGGCCTTCGGTCTCACACTCCATCCTCTCATGTTCCTCGCAGCAGCCCCTGGTTCTTTCCAGCTCGCCCATCCGGCCTTATGTCTCTCACACTTCATCACCTTTCTCCACGTTAACTTAGGATGTCCAGGTTGGCGTCTTCCCTTTGGTGCTGAAGTGAGAGCAACATTTAGGATTTCGTTATCTCTCATACACAAGATACGGACGGTTAGGCCCCATCTTCTAATTTTAATTCCCTCTTCTATTGGTCTTATTTTTTTTTCTTCCTGTTAGAGCATTTCATTTGTAATAGTGTTTGGAATCATGATGTGTTTTACTTATTTTGGCGAAGAGGAAATCGACTTTTATGTCGTCACGCATAACCTGCATTGTCCTTGGGGGGGGAAATGGATTGGATGATTAAAATATGCCGCTAAAATTTTGGGGAATAATTAAATTGTGTTCTTTTTCTTGTGGAAAAGAATTGGGGATTTTTTTTTTACTATTTTTTATTAATTCCATATTCATGATATTCCTAAATTTCATTGACTAAGTAAGACTGGTACTGACTAGTACCTACAAAACGCGTCCAATAACCACAAGTCGACTTTTCTCACGTCATTTTTGCCGACCAAACGGTATAGTGGTTAGCGTGCTAGCTTCTAGACCGCGAGGTTGCGGGTTCCGAGTCCCGTGTTGGGCATGGGTGTTTGTAAATGTATGTTGGCTTGTCTAATGATGAATGTTTCGGCGTATTATAGCCCTCGTGTTGCTGACGGCGCCAGATAATCTGAAAACAACCAACCAACTCACGTCAATTTTTTTTTTTTTATCCTGAAAAAGAATCACAGTGCAAGAAAATTTCTCCAACATTACATTGAGCTGATAGTAACTGCTTGACGGTGACATTTTGCAGACGTTATTTTTCCAGCACATTTTTTTTTTTTTTTTTTAAATTACATCAAAGGTCCTGACTTATTGAGCTTGTCTTTTATTGTCTTTTATTTTGACTAAACATTTTTGTAAACATCCTGTATATTAACCGACTGTTTATTTATTTATTTTATTTTTATTTTTATTTTATCGTTGGTTTTGAAATCTTTTGAAATTGGTAATTTTTTTTTCTACCGGTCCGATATAAAATATTTAAGTATCTTGTATTTTGGTATTTCTGTCAAAGCCACTGCGTTTCTCAGTACTAACACAAATAAATATCCACGAATCAATTTGAATGTGGGTGTTACTTTTCGTACAATTATTTTACAGTTGACATACCTTGTAACAATCTATCAATCTAATACAACGAAACGCTTAATTTGCTTAATCATAGATGTAGTCGAAATTTTTTTGATAGTTTAAATGCTTATTATTTAAAACGATTAGTATTACGTGCAGTTGGTAGGTTGATAGGACACGGTTTGCATTAACAAATTCTGTGAAATACATATCCAGACATTTCTGAAGCCTGGAAGATATTTCTTAAACTATTTAGGAATTCATTTTACTGTAATCCGCCACTGAGAGCTGAATTTACTTTATTTGTAGTCTATTTCACGTCCTCTCATTAAATTCAGTTAAACGATGTATTTAAAAATGCAACATTTGAGACTAATTTTAAATTCATTCAGAGGTCTCGTAACGGCTTCCAAATCATTAATGAGTTGATATAAGCTGGTGATATAGATATTAGACAAAAAGATTGAAATTGCAGTTGCAAAATTGCTAAATAAAAGTGTCATTTTGTACAATACAAATACGGACTATTCGAAATGTACATAGTTTGTTAATATAGTGACTTTTGCGACGTCAGCATCAGCATTCACTTTCGAAGAAAAAGTTATTAACCCTTTAAATCCCATGGAGTCAGCGTTGTGGGTTTCACAAAACCCCGATGACTTTCCATTCATAAAAACTGGAAATGAACTCGCCCGACTCGTTCTCCTGTCTGCCACTCCTGGGATTGCTGTGGGGGGTCACTGTCGACCATTAAAAGATCATTACTATATGTATACAGCCTGCAATAGGGGTGTGCGTTGGGTCATCTGCTTGATATGTCAGAGAATTTAGTTGGCGTCTTATCAATGAAACAAACGCCACCGCTAAGTACATGACAAGATTCGCATAAAAGAAAAGTCCCTGACTATCTTACTCCATGTCCAAAGGGTGGGGCAGTTTGACATTGAGTACTTTAAATCCATGTCTCCCCTCTACATGCCCCACAATAGCCTATTGTTGAGGACCGTCACGCTTTAAACAACTAAGGCAGGGCAGTTCCCCTCACTTGGAAATATACGTTTACCCCTGCAACCGCCCGAAAGGCGGTTAGCTGGGAAATTCTCTACAAGGCGGTATAGGGCGGGTTGTGATTTAAAGTGTTAAAACCGCCCTTCCAAATAGCCATATAACTTCACAATATGCTACGTATATGAAGCAAAGCTTCCCAGAAACATGGCTTTGAGATGGAACTGGTCATGTTAATAAGTTATGTGTCATTGATACGTCAAACTCTCCAAGTTGCACTTTTTTTTTTTGTGCCACACGGCAAACATTTTATTTGGCCATGACGAGTGCTCTTATTAAACACTTTTAGTTGGTTGGTTGTTTTCAGATTATCTGGCACCGTCAGCAACACGAGGGCTGTAATGCGCCGAAACATTCGTCATTAGACAAGCCAACATACATTTACAAACACCCATGCCTGACACGGGACTCGGAACCAGAAACCTCGAGGTCTAGAAGCTAGCACGCTAACCACTATACCGTTTGGTCGGCTGAACGCTTTTAGACTTGAATGTAATGATTCTCCACGTGCATTTTTGAATTTGGTAATCGTCCATGAAAGCAGAGTAAAATTGTGGAATAGCGAGAAACCTTTGCCTTCATCATTTCTGAAATAATCTTTTTCAAAGGTGGCTTAGTATTTTAATCCAGTCTGATTTGAAAAGCATGTCGAATTTTTTTTTTTTTTTTTTTTTTTTTTTCATTTCAGTTTTGTTGGTCATCGATGATGCTTTACCATCTAACCTTCTGAAGTTGTGTTGCATTATATTTATGATAATATATTGAATGCCCACTACTGTAAGATTATTTTGTTTTCTCTCATTACTGAGGAATTACCATTACTGCCTTAATTCTTCAAACACCCTATCTATTGATATTGCTCGTCCTACCCGGCATACAAATAGACAAGATAAGATTTGATGTGCGTGTACATCGAAATACACATCTAATAAAAAAAGCCTAAGAACAGAGATATATCATCTTGAAATACCATTGACTTGAGATCGTTCCTCTTGCGATCTTGATAACCCCCTTTGTGATTTATTTGCAGTTAATTTATTCAAGTAGCATTTTGGAAAAGCCACTGCATTGCGTTTGTTTTGCGAGTTTCAATTTTCTTTTGTTCTCTCACATGTGAAACCACAGTTCGAATCTTTCTTAAGGGGGTCCGGTACCGAAAACGAAAAAAAAAAAAAAACTTTATTTATGTATATTTTTATGTCAAAAATTTATTTTATGTATGAGATACTATTTATATATCTTTGAGAAAATGTTTTTTTAAGTATTGTGTTTAGTTATTTAAAAAAAATTTAAAAACAAAGAAATATCCATAATAATTGATGTTTGCGTGTTTTGATATAAGTCAAGAAAAAATAATTTTTTTTCAAAGTGAAAGCTTTCTGTAATACATAATTATATAAAGAAAATTGTGTCGTCTCAGAATTTTGATAGGTGAATTAAAAATTTAAAAAAATTCTCAAAGTTAAAATATTGAAATTTTTGCTTTTTTTATGTTATCTTTTACGCTAAATGTTATATTTTAAAACAGAATTAAAAAAAATAAAATTCTGGGAAGACAAAATATTTAAAACTATATAAATTAAATGCTCCAAAAATTTGAATAGCCAATTATTAATGGTTCTGGAGATATATCGATTTGAATATGCAACATCTGTGAAAAACACTAGTGCTCGAAAAACGCATTTTAAGCAGACACTTCAAGGTGTTACGCCCATTAGTGGTGTTTAAATCACAGGTAATTTTGTGGCGTTCTAATCACCGGAGGAATAAGATAAAAACATCATTCTCTTCAGGAATGTATGAACTATTTTTTTAAATCAGAAAAAAAATTGCGATTTTTGAAGAAATTTCGGTACTGGACCCCCTTAAAATACCTCTTGTATAGTTTGAGAAACAGAAGTAAAGAGGCTGAATGGTGAAAAACTGATACATTTCATTCTAACGGCAGGACGTCCGAGAGCAATGGCTCTCTCAAAATCTGCTGCAAGAGCACCTGCAGACAATGCGATAACGACGGAATCGGCTGTGGATGTGCGAAAAAACTTCCCTGAGACGTGGCTGTTTGATTTGGAGATGGTTGGGTGAGTGCTTGGTTAATGTGACAAGTTTGGCTCTTACTATATGACAGTGACATCCATAGCCAGTGCTATTTGACTGTCACCTGTACTATCTTCTGTTTTAGCAAACAATCTTGTGTGTGTGTGTTTTCCATCCTGTATGATCGGGTGTTTAGATGTTTCCGTGGTAAGTTGGTTGGTTGTATTCAGATTATCTGGCGCCGTCAGCAACACGAGGGCTATAATGCGCCGAAACATTTCGTCATTTAACAAACCAACATACATTTACAAACACCCATGCCAACACGGGACTCGAACCCGCAACCTCGCGGTCTAGAAGCTAGCACGCTAACCACTATACCGTTTGGTCGGCATTTCCGTGGTAAGAGTCTCCCAATAATAATATGGTAATATATGACATATAATGAATTAGTCATTAATAAAGATCTGCGGAAAAGGTTATGAAAATCTTTTCTATGCCATTAATGTCAAATCTCCAACCTTCCAATTAGTTTTGTCATCTAAATTTTGTTTAAATATAAAATGTCCTGTAAACTATTTTGATAAGCAAGTGTAGGGTTCTCTACCTAACAACGTACTTCACTAACAAACAAAAATAAATCCAAATGGCCACGAATCAGAAAACACGACATTTGTGTTTGAACTGAGCATCGAGCGTATTCCACCAAAACATTGTCGTCTAGAAAGATTTGGGAGTTCAAATCAACACGAAACATTACGTGAACATTCTTTGTTCTATTGGGTAAGAGAAATAGTCTTCTTGGTATTGTCCACACGCCACATTAGATCGTGTAAATATAAAGCTTAAAAAAGACTAGTACCTCAAACTTAACATAATTTATTAAAATACGGTAAATGACTAGAAAACAACGACTTCCCTGAAGGAAGTGATCCTGCTCGTATACGGGAGCAATTAATACAGCAACTGTCTGTGAAAAGACAGGGTTATTAAATACATATACGTACGGTATGGTTACAGGAGACTGGCACAGAAATTTACATAAAGGCAATTACTAAATCTAACTAAATCTGAAATTACTAAAAGTTCTACACAAAAGCAGGCAGTCTGATCAGGCTTGGCGGCAGTCTGTGCAGGCTCCATGTGCTGGTCGCCACATCACCCCCCCTTCCGAAAGGACTACTCAAGGGAACCGAAGATGCACTCTCCTTCCACTCCTGGTAGTGACCATAGCGGGTTTCTCTGCCAGCAACCGAGCAGGTATTGTGCGGTTTGTCACAGGCTCTCCTGGCAAGGGTAGTTCATCAGCAGCAACAAAAGCTGCTTTTAGCCGATCTAAAGAAATCCACTTAGCCTGTCTAGACATCTGTAAAAGAAACACTTTAGATTTCCACCTTAAAATTGGGAATGGGCCATCATACGGAGGTTGCAAAGGTTTCCGAACTGCATCATGTCGGACGAAAGCATGAGAGCAATCTGCCAAAGCTTTAGGAACATAAATAGGCCTCCTCCCTTTCCACTTAGACTGGACAGGCCTAATGGAATCAAATGCTCGTTTTAACGATGTTAGGCTCAGCCAAGTCCAAATCAACTTCGGATAATAGCTGTCCGGGGAGTCTAAGAGTTTGACCAGAAACCAGCTCAGCAGTAGAATGCTTCAAGTCCTCCCGTACGGCCGTTCTTAAACCCAAAAGTACAAGAGGCAAACGATCAACCCAGAACTCTGCAGGAAAACACTTAAGAGCAGATTTAAGTACCCTATGCATGCGTTCTACCATTCCGTTAGATTTAGGGTTGTAAGCCGACGTACGTATAATTTCTGAACCAAGGGATTGAGCCAACCTTTTAAAGGTAGCAGACTCCATTTGTCGACCTTGATCACATGTGATACGCGCCGGGGCACCAAAACGAGTAACGTAATGGAACAAAAATGCTCGTGATACTGAAACAGCAGTTATGTCCTGAAGAGGGATTGCTTCAATCCACCTTGTGTAACGATCAATTATAGTTAAACAGTAAGAAAAATTTCGAAAAGTAGGCAAAGGCCCTATCAAATCCAAGTTAATGTGTTGAAACCTAGAGTTGGGGGTCGGAATTTGCCCCAGAGGTGAAACTGTATGGCTGTGCACTTTAGCACGCTGACAAGCTATGCACGTACGACACCAACCAGCTACATCCTTACGAACTGAAGGCCAAACGTAACTACCAAGGATTTGCTTTAACGTAGAACGTGAACCAACATGAGCCAAATTATGTATCGATTCAAAAACTTAACGCCTGAACTCCTTAGGCACATAAATCCTAACTGAGGATTGTGAAATATCACAATGTAATTTAGCATTTAAATTTGAAAAATTTATTAGTTTAAACTTAAGACCAGTTTGGTCAGGATTATCCCGCAACTTTTGCAGCTCTTTATCTGTCAACTGCAGGGCGGCCATTTGTACAAAATCAATAGACTCAGAAAATACAATTTCTTCCACCCTTGATAATGCGTCTGCTACAAGGTTTTTATCCCCAGGTATATGCCGGATGTCTGTCGTGAATTGAGAAATGAATTCAACTTGACGCAAACGCCTCGGGGAACATTTTTCAAAACCTTGTGCAAAGGCGTATATCAAAGGCTTATGATCAGTTATAATACAAAAATTTCTACCCTCTAACATGAAACGAAAATGCACAATAGACAAATATATTGCAAGTAATTCCTTGTCATAAGCTGAATATACTTTCTGAGCAGCATTCATCTTAGAAAAGAAAGACAAGGGTAAGTAACCACCACTAGTTCTCTTATGCAGTGCTCCTGCTACACTAGAGTCACTTGCATCAGTAAACAATACCAGCTCGGCATCAGGTTCAGGATGGGAAAGTTGAGTTATGTTAACAATATTGTCTTTACAGCGCTGAAAAGCAACAGAAAGTTCATCATTCCATTCTATAACTCTACGATCATTCTTTTTAGAACCACAAAGCAGTGCGTTTAAGGGGGCATGCAAATCAGCAGCCTTTGGCACAAATCTACGATAGAAGTTTAAACAACCCAAAAACCTTCTCAAATCACCAACTGTATTTGGCTTAGGATAATTTGAAATGACTTCCGTTTTTTCTGGTAAAAGTTTACATCCCTCTTTACTAACTAAATGTCCAAGAAAAGAAATTTCAGATACACCAAATACACTTTTAGTAGTATTAATGGTTATACCAAATTTTTGCAATCTCTCAAACACGAGACGTACATGTTGGAGATGCTCAGTTTCATTAGTACTGGCAATAAGTATATCATCGATGTAAACGAAAACAAAATCCAAGCCAAATAAGACCTCATTCATAAACCTCTGAAAGGTCTGAGGAGCTCCACTTAGCCCATAGGGCATAAACATGAACTCAAATAAACCAAACGGTGTTACAACACTCGTTTTTTCAATGTCAGGTTTGTGAACAGGAATCTGATTAAAGGCCCTTACTAAATCAATTTTACTAAAAATAGATTTACCAGCCAGGTTCTGAGTAAAATCGTGCAAATTTGGAAGAGGATACTTATCAGGCCTAGTGCGTACATTCAACGCACGATAGTCCCCTGTTGGTCGCCAATCTGTACCACCCTTTTTAGGCACCATGTGCAAAGCACTTGACCAAGGGCTTCTAGATGGTCTGCAAATGCTATGCTCAAGCATATATGCAAACTCATCTTTAGCGATTTTAAGTTGGGCTGGATTCAGCCTACGAACTTGGGAGCAAACCGGAGGGCCTACAGTGTTAATATAATGCACGGTATCATGTTTAACCAAAACTGGTTCGGCTTTAACCTTAGTGATTTCCTCAAATTCCTGTATTAACAGGTGATACTTTGAATCCCCCACAACAGTTTTAATACCTGGCACAAAAGTGGGTAGCACCTTGCCCATAGTTGAAAGAGAAGTCAAAGGGTCATGCAATTTCTTATTTTTCCCATCTACCAATAAGCCAAAACGTTGCAAGAAATCTGCTCCTAGTATAGGCTTTGACACATCAGCAATGATAAAAGGAAAATAATTTTCTACGCAATCCAAGATCCAATGAAAGAAGCCTTGAACCATAAGTTTTTATAGGAGATCCATTAGCTGCACTCAAAACACAAGAGCTAACAGTGCGACAGCCCTTGAAATAAGCAGGAAGCTCAAATCAGATCCACTATCAACCAAGTATTGTATACGAGATTTGGGGTCAGTAACAAACAAACGGTGGCTAAGGAAACCCGTCTCACCAGGGGTCACCGAATCCGAGGTTGGGGCTACCAGTTTAAAGAAAATGAACAAGGTTTTCTGCAGCTGCGAGCATTTTCCCCATATTTATAATGCAAATAGCGCAATTTGGGTTCAAGTCGTCCACTCTCATTATCCTGAGTGGTGTGCTCTTCGTGTGCAAGTCTACCATTTGACGGACCTTCACGTTTATCCGATCCATTGCGTGAAAAAGATCTGCCTCTATGAAAGGGGCGTTTCCGTGACCAATTATTTCTAGTCAAAGTGTCAACCTTTAGTTTGAGCTCTGCAACCTCGTTAGTCAACTTTGCTATTTGTGCATTTAGTGAAGAAGTTTCTTCAACTGCACTGCAAGAAGCCGACGAAAAATTTGAAACATCTAAAATCCTATCAGCCAATTCGGGCAATTCTTCCGAACTAGCCGACAGAATTGATTGTACCGAAATCGGCATATGCGATAGCCAAATGGATTTTAACACATCATCCATGATACCACCACCGGCAAGCTGCTTCATACGGCGTAGTAATGTGGAAGGTTTCGAGTCACCCAATACCAATTCTTGCAGTAATGTTTTGACCCTTCTTGTTTGCGATAGTTCAAATTCCCCTATTAACTTATTTTTCAAAACCGTATACGGCTTTTCCGAATCAGGATTTTGTATAAAATCAGAAACCGCCAGCATAGTCTGCTGATCCAAAGCAGACACTAAACTGCAATACTTAGTCGTTTCTGTAGTTATGCTTGATAACACAAAATTGGCCTCAATCTGATGGAAATACAAACGAGGATTATCATGCCAAAAATTTGGAAGCCGCACTGCAATCTTATTTATATGACCATTATCGGTCTGAGTATCAGTTTCAGATTTCATTATATAAGTCAATCAAAGAACTATACTAATAAATGCAAAACCTTCAAATAGTTATAAACCAGAAAAGTTATTCAATATACAAAACATTGTTAAGCCATATGAAATATATATAGAAATTCTCAATTCAAAAACTTATTTCTTAAATATACAAAAACATCAAAGAATTTTAAATGGCAGCTCCGCAGTTAACAGACAAGGAGGTGAAAAAAATCCACTATACCGCCTTTCCAGCTCAATAAACAGGACAGTATTTCCACCCAGATGAAGTTCCGTGGCCACGTCAACACCGCTTTCAATCCAAATGTCCAGAAAAACCAAAAACCAATCCAAACGTCCGGAAAAACCTAATGTCCAAGTCGAACAGGAACCGGATCAGGTCATCAGATGTCCACAGATATGTCAGAAGGTTAGACTTAACAAGTTGTTGCGTAGTATCCACTTGTCATCATGAGCATCACGTCCGGGTCACCAGTTGTCCACACGCCACATTTGATCGTGTAAATATAAAGCTTAAAAAAGACTAGTACCTCAAACTTAACATAATTTATTAAAATACGGTAAATGACTAGAAAACACCGACTTCCCTGAAGGAAGTGATCCTGCTCGTATACGGGAGCAGTTAATACAGCAACTGTCTGTGAAAAGACAGGGTTATTAAATACATATACGTACGGTATGGTTACAGGAGACTGGCACAGAAATTTACATAAAGGCAATTACTAAATCTAACTAAATCTGAAATTACTAAAAGTTCTACACAAAAGCAGGCAGTCTGATCAGGCTTGGCGGAAGTCTGTGCAGGCTTCATGTGCTGGTCGCCACAGTATCATTACATTATCACTTCTTAATAAGAGTACAAGTAAATTTATTTACGTAGAAACAAGAATCAAATGGCGAAAGAAGATTGTGTATTTCGTCAATAAGAGGTTATTGAAATGGATATTTAGTGAAATTATCCGTAACAAACCCAATAAGTATTTGTTTCAAGTAGATTATTTCGTTTAAAATATTATTCGTTTGATAGATACTGAAATTCGTTGAAGTAATGCTAGTTTAATCGTCGTGTTACCGTTACATTTTGAATCAATTTTATTTTAACGTCAATACTGACGATTTCGTATAACTTAATAAATATTCAATAAAATTAATTAATAACGAATGTATGTATAAGATTATCAAGTAATTTAATAGTTAAACAACATTCCAAAATCTTTGTTTCAAATAAAGAAGTTTTTAAATAAAATAAATAGAAAAAAAAAGAAGAAAAAAAAAAGAACGAGAGGAAGAGAAGTTTACGAAACCCCCAAGGCTCGGAAAAACGATGAAAAGACAAGGATTTCATGAAATGTTGCAACTTAGTTTCGAGTTACAGCCTCTTGTAAGCACTTTATGCCTTATTTCAAACACTTACATTGCCCGTTTCAAAAACTTGTAACCTTGTCACAATTCTTATACTAAACTACAATATTTGAGAATTTTGAAAAAATATGTTTGTAAAATCCACTCGTGGGTCAGAAAATTTTAACCGCTTTCCTAAGTTCATTGCACACTGTTGCAAAACATAATTTTTTGGGCTGTACACTTCTTGCGCAAAATGCTTCAATTTAGCAGTGACTAACTATTTGAGTCTCTTTTAAAATATTACAGTTTGTAAAATCCACTCGAGCGTCAGAAAATTTTAACCGCTTTCCTAAGTTCATGCACATTATTGCAAAACATAATTTTTTGGGCTGTACACTTCTTGCGCAAAATGCTTCAATTTAGCAGTGACTAACTATTTGAGTCTCTTTTAAAATATTACAGTTTGTAAAATCCACTCGAGCGTCAGAAAATTTTAACCGCTTTCCTAAGTTCATGCACATTATTGCAAAACATAATTTTTTGGGCTGTACACTTCTTGCGCAAAATGCTTCAATTTAGCAGTGACTAACTATTTGAGTCTCTTTTAAAATATTACAGTTTGTAAAATCCACTCGAGCGTCAGAAAATTTTAACCGCTTTCCTAAGTTCATACACACTGTTGCAAAACATAATTTTTTAGGCTGCACACTTCTTGCGTAAAATGCTTCAATTTAGCAGTGACTAACTATTTGAGTCTCTTTTAAAATATTATAGTTTGTAAAATCCACTCGAGCGTCAGAAAATTTTAACCGCTTTCCTAAGTTCATGCACACTGTTGCAAAACATAATTTTTTAGGCTGCACACTTCTTGCGTAAAATGCTTCAATTTAGCAGTGACTAACTATTTGAGTCTCTTTTAAAATATTATAGTTTGTAAAATCCACTCGAGCGTCAGAAAATTTTAACCGCTTTCCTAAGTTCATGCACACTGTTGCAAAACATAATTCTTTGGGCTGTACACTTCTTGCGTAAAATGCTTCAATTTAGCAGTGACTAACTATTTGAGTCTCTTTTAAAATATTACAGTTTGTAAAATCCACTCGAGCGTCAGAAAATTTTAACCGCTTTCCTAAGTTCATGCACACTGTTGCAAAACATAATTCTTTGGGCTGTACACTTCTTGCGCAAAATGCTTCAATTTAGCAGTGACTAACTATTTGAGTCTCTTTTAAAATATTACAGTTTGTAAAATCCACTCGAGCGTCAGAAAATTTTAACCGCTTTCCTAAGTTCATGCACACTGTTGCAAAACATAATTTTTTAGGCTGCACACTTCTTGCGTAAAATGCTTCAATTTAGCAGTGACTAACTATTTGAGTCTCTTTTAAAATATTACAGTTTGTAAAATCCACTCGAGCGTCAGAAAATTTTAACCGCTTTCCTAAGTTCATGCACACTGTTGCAAAACATAATTCTTTGGGCTGTACACTTCTTGCGCAAAATGCTTCAATTTAGCAGTGACTAACTATTTGAGTCTCTTTTAAAATATTACAGTTTGTAAAATCCACTCGAGCGTCAGAAAATTTTAACCGCTTTCCTAAGTTCATACACACTGTTGCAAAACATAATTTTTTAGGCTGCACACTTCTTGCGTAAAATGCTTCAATTTAGCAGTGACTAACTATTTGAGTCTCTTTTAAAATATTATAGTTTGTAAAATCCACTCGAGCGTCAGAAAATTTTAACCGCTTTCCTAAGTTCATGCACACTGTTGCAAAACATAATTTTTTAGGCTGCACACTTCTTGCGTAAAATGCTTCAATTTAGCAGTCACTAACTATTTGAGTCTCTTTTAAAATATTACAGTTTGTAAAATCCACTCGAGCGTCAGAAAATTTTAACCGCTTTCCTAAGTTCATGCACACTGTTGCAAAACATAATTCTTTGGGCTGTACACTTCTTGCGCAAAATGCTTCAATTTAGCAGTGACTAACTATTTGAGTCTCTTTTAAAATATTACAGTTTGTAAAATCCACTCGAGCGTCAGAAAATTTTAACCGCTTTCCTAAGTTCATGCACACTGTTGCAAAACATAATTCTTTGGGCTGTACACTTCTTGCGCAAAATGCTTCAATTTAGCAGTCACTAACTATTTGAGTCTCTTTTAAAATATTACAGTTTGTAAAATCCACTCGAGCGTCAGAAAATTTTAACCGCTTTCCTAAGTTCATGCACACTGTTGCAAAACATAATTCTTTGGGCTGTACACTTCTTGCGCAAAATGCTTCAATTTAGCAGTCACTAACTATTTGAGTCTCTTTTAAAATATTACAGTTTGTAAAATCCACTCGAGCGTCAGAAAATTTTAACCGCTTTCCTAAGTTCATGCACACTGTTGCAAAACATAATTCTTTGGGCTGTACACTTCTTGCGCAAAATGCTTCAATTTAGCAGTCACTAACTATTTGAGTCTCTTTTAAAATATTACAGTTTGTAAAATCCACTCGAGCGTCAGAAAATTTTAACCGCTTTCCTAAGTTCATGCACACTGTTGCAAAACATAATTCTTTGGGTTGCACACTTCTTGCGCAAAATGCTTCAATTTAGCAGTGACTAACTATTTGAGTCTCTTTTAAAATATTACAGTTTGTAAAATCCACTCGAGCGTCAGAAAATTTTAACCGCTTTCCTAAGTTCATGCACACTGTTGCAAAACATAATTCTTTGGGCTGTACACTTCTTGCGCAAAATGCTTCAATTTAGCAGTGACTAACTATTTGAGTCTCTTTTAAAATATTACAGTTTGTAAAATCCACTCGAGCGTCAGAAAATTTTAACCGCTTTCCTAAGTTCATGCACACTGTTGCAAAACATAATTCTTTGGGCTGTACACTTCTTGCGCAAAATGCTTCAATTTAGCAGTGACTAACTATTTGAGTCTCTTTTAAAATATTACAGTTTGTAAAATCCACTCGAGCGTCAGAAAATTTTAACCGCTTTCCTAAGTTCATACACACTGTTGCAAAACATAATTTTTTAGGCTGCACACTTCTTGCGTAAAATGCTTCAATTTAGCAGTGACTAACTATTTGAGTCTCTTTTAAAATATTATAGTTTGTAAAATCCACTCGAGCGTCAGAAAATTTTAACCGCTTTCCTAAGTTCATGCACACTGTTGCAAAACATAATTTTTTAGGCTGCACACTTCTTGCGTAAAATGCTTCAATTTAGCAGTCACTAACTATTTGAGTCTCTTTTAAAATATTACAGTTTGTAAAATCCACTCGAGCGTCAGAAAATTTTAACCGCTTTCCTAAGTTCATGCACACTGTTGCAAAACATAATTCTTTGGGCTGTACACTTCTTGCGCAAAATGCTTCAATTTAGCAGTCACTAACTATTTGAGTCTCTTTTAAAATATTACAGTTTGTAAAATCCACTCGAGCGTCAGAAAATTTTATCCGCTTTCCTAAGTTCATGCACACTGTTGCAAAACATAATTCTTTGGGCTGTACACTTCTTGCGCAAAATGCTTCAATTTAGCAGTCACTAACTATTTGAGTCTCTTTTAAAATATTACAGTTTGTAAAATCCACTCGAGCGTCAGAAAATTTTAACCGCTTTCCTAAGTTCATGCACACTGTTGCAAAACATAATTCTTTGGGCTGTACACTTCTTGCGCAAAATGCTTCAATTTAGCAGTGACTAACTATTTGAGTCTCTTTTAAAATATTACAGTTTGTAAAATCCACTCGAGCGTCAGAAAATTTTAACCGCTTTCCTAAGTTCATGCACACTGTTGCAAAACATAATTCTTTGGGCTGCACACTTCTTGCGCAAAATGCTTCAATTTAGCAGTGACTAACTATTTGAGTCTCTTTTAAAATATTACAGTTTGTAAAATCCACTCGAGCGTCAGAAAATTTTAACCGCTTTCCTAAGTTCATGCACACTGTTGCAAAACATAATTCTTTGGGCTGTACACTTCTTGCGCAAAATGCTTCAATTTAGCAGTCACTAACTATTTGAGTCTCTTTTAAAATATTACAGTTTGTAAAATCCACTCGAGCGTCAGAAAATTTTAACCGCTTTCCTAAGTTCATGCACACTGTTGCAAAACATAATTCTTTGGGCTGTACACTTCTTGCGCAAAATGCTTCAATTTAGCAGTGACTAACTATTTGAGTCTCTTTTAAAATATTACAGTTTGTAAAATCCACTCGAGCGTCAGAAAATTTTAACCGCTTTCCTAAGTTCATGCACACTGTTGCAAAACATAATTCTTTGGGCTGCACACTTCTTGCGCAAAATGCTTCAATTTAGCAGTGACTAACTATTTGAGTCTCTTTTAAAATATTACAGTTTGTAAAATCCACTCGAGCGTCAGAAAATTTTAACCGCTTTCCTAAGTTCATGCACACTGTTGCAAAACATAATTCTTTGGGCTGTACACTTCTTGCGCAAAATGCTTCAATTTAGCAGTCACTAACTATTTGAGTCTCTTTTAAAATATTACAGTTTGTAAAATCCACTCGAGCGTCAGAAAATTTTAACCGCTTTCCTAAGTTCATGCACACTGTTGCAAAACATAATTCTTTGGGCTGTACACTTCTTGCGCAAAATGCTTCAATTTAGCAGTCACTAACTATTTGAGTCTCTTTTAAAATATTACAGTTTGTAAAATCCACTCGAGCGTCAGAAAATTTTAACCGCTTTCCTAAGTTCATGCACACTGTTGCAAAACATAATTCTTTGGGCTGTACACTTCTTGCGCAAAATGCTTCAATTTAGCAGTGACTAACTATTTGAGTCTCTTTTAAAATATTACAGTTTGTAAAATCCACTCGAGCGTCAGAAAATTTTAACCGCTTTCCTAAGTTCATGCACACTGTTGCAAAACATAATTCTTTGGGCTGCACACTTCTTGCGCAAAATGCTTCAATTTAGCAGTGACTAACTATTTGAGTCTCTTTTAAAATATTACAGTTTGTAAAATCCACTCGAGCGTCAGAAAATTTTAACCGCTTTCCTAAGTTCATGCACACTGTTGCAAAACATAATTCTTTGGGCTGTACACTTCTTGCGCAAAATGCTTCAATTTAGCAGTCACTAACTATTTGAGTCTCTTTTAAAATATTACAGTTTGTAAAATCCACTCGAGCGTCAGAAAATTTTAACCGCTTTCCTAAGTTCATGCACACTGTTGCAAAACATAATTCTTTGGGCTGTACACTTCTTGCGCAAAATGCTTCAATTTAGCAGTGACTAACTATTTGAGTCTCTTTTAAAATATTACAGTTTGTAAAATCCACTCGAGCGTCAGAAAATTTTAACCGCTTTCCTAAGTTCATGCACACTGTTGCAAAACATAATTCTTTGGGCTGCACACTTCTTGCGCAAAATGCTTCAATTTAGCAGTGACTAACTATTTGAGTCTCTTTTAAAATATTACAGTTTGTAAAATCCACTCGAGCGTCAGAAAATTTTAACCGCTTTCCTAAGTTCATGCACACTGTTGCAAAACATAATTCTTTGGGCTGTACACTTCTTGCGCAAAATGCTTCAATTTAGCAGTCACTAACTATTTGAGTCTCTTTTAAAATATTACAGTTTGTAAAATCCACTCGAGCGTCAGAAAATTTTAACCGCTTTCCTAAGTTCATGCACACTGTTGCAAAACATAATTCTTTGGGCTGTACACTTCTTGCGCAAAATGCTTCAATTTAGCAGTCACTAACTATTTGAGTCTCTTTTAAAATATTACAGTTTGTAAAATCCACTCGAGCGTCAGAAAATTTTAACCGCTTTCCTAAGTTCATGCACACTGTTGCAAAACATAATTCTTTGGGCTGTACACTTCTTGCGCAAAATGCTTCAATTTAGCAGTCACTAACTATTTGAGTCTCTTTTAAAATATTACAGTTTGTAAAATCCACTCGAGCGTCAGAAAATTTTAACCGCTTTCCTAAGTTCATGCACACTGTTGCAAAACATAATTCTTTGGGTTGCACACTTCTTGCGCAAAATGCTTCAATTTAGCAGTGACTAACTATTTGAGTCTCTTTTAAAATATTACAGTTTGTAAAATCCACTCGAGCGTCAGAAAATTTTAACCGCTTTCCTAAGTTCATGCACACTGTTGCAAAACATAATTCTTTGGGCTGTACACTTCTTGCGCAAAATGCTTCAATTTAGCAGTGACTAACTATTTGAGTCTCTTTTAAAATATTACAGTTTGTAAAATCCACTCGAGCGTCAGAAAATTTTAACCGCTTTCCTAAGTTCATGCACACTGTTGCAAAACATAATTCTTTGGGCTGTACACTTCTTGCGCAAAATGCTTCAATTTAGCAGTGACTAACTATTTGAGTCTCTTTTAAAATATTACAGTTTGTAAAATCCACTCGAGCGTCAGAAAATTTTAACCGCTTTCCTAAGTTCATACACACTGTTGCAAAACATAATTTTTTAGGCTGCACACTTCTTGCGTAAAATGCTTCAATTTAGCAGTGACTAACTATTTGAGTCTCTTTTAAAATATTATAGTTTGTAAAATCCACTCGAGCGTCAGAAAATTTTAACCGCTTTCCTAAGTTCATGCACACTGTTGCAAAACATAATTTTTTAGGCTGCACACTTCTTGCGTAAAATGCTTCAATTTAGCAGTCACTAACTATTTGAGTCTCTTTTAAAATATTACAGTTTGTAAAATCCACTCGAGCGTCAGAAAATTTTAACCGCTTTCCTAAGTTCATGCACACTGTTGCAAAACATAATTCTTTGGGCTGTACACTTCTTGCGCAAAATGCTTCAATTTAGCAGTCACTAACTATTTGAGTCTCTTTTAAAATATTACAGTTTGTAAAATCCACTCGAGCGTCAGAAAATTTTAACCGCTTTCCTAAGTTCATGCACACTGTTGCAAAACATAATTCTTTGGGCTGTACACTTCTTGCGCAAAATGCTTCAATTTAGCAGTGACTAACTATTTGAGTCTCTTTTAAAATATTACAGTTTGTAAAATCCACTCGAGCGTCAGAAAATTTTAACCGCTTTCCTAAGTTCATGCACACTGTTGCAAAACATAATTCTTTGGGCTGCACACTTCTTGCGCAAAATGCTTCAATTTAGCAGTGACTAACTATTTGAGTCTCTTTTAAAATATTACAGTTTGTAAAATCCACTCGAGCGTCAGAAAATTTTAACCGCTTTCCTAAGTTCATGCACACTGTTGCAAAACATAATTCTTTGGGCTGTACACTTCTTGCGCAAAATGCTTCAATTTAGCAGTCACTAACTATTTGAGTCTCTTTTAAAATATTACAGTTTGTAAAATCCACTCGAGCGTCAGAAAATTTTAACCGCTTTCCTAAGTTCATGCACACTGTTGCAAAACATAATTCTTTGGGCTGTACACTTCTTGCGCAAAATGCTTCAATTTAGCAGTCACTAACTATTTGAGTCTCTTTTAAAATATTACAGTTTGTAAAATCCACTCGAGCGTCAGAAAATTTTAACCGCTTTCCTAAGTTCATGCACACTGTTGCAAAACATAATTCTTTGGGCTGTACACTTCTTGCGCAAAATGCTTCAATTTAGCAGTCACTAACTATTTGAGTCTCTTTTAAAATATTACAGTTTGTAAAATCCACTCGAGCGTCAGAAAATTTTAACCGCTTTCCTAAGTTCATGCACACTGTTGCAAAACATAATTCTTTGGGTTGCACACTTCTTGCGCAAAATGCTTCAATTTAGCAGTGACTAACTATTTGAGTCTCTTTTAAAATATTACAGTTTGTAAAATCCACTCGAGCGTCAGAAAATTTTAACCGCTTTCCTAAGTTCATGCACACTGTTGCAAAACATAATTCTTTGGGCTGTACACTTCTTGCGCAAAATGCTTCAATTTAGCAGTGACTAACTATTTGAGTCTCTTTTAAAATATTACAGTTTGTAAAATCCACTCGAGCGTCAGAAAATTTTAACCGCTTTCCTAAGTTCATGCACACTGTTGCAAAACATAATTCTTTGGGCTGTACACTTCTTGCGCAAAATGCTTCAATTTAGCAGTGACTAACTATTTGAGTCTCTTTTAAAATATTACAGTTTGTAAAATCCACTCGAGCGTCAGAAAATTTTAACCGCTTTCCTAAGTTCATACACACTGTTGCAAAACATAATTTTTTAGGCTGCACACTTCTTGCGTAAAATGCTTCAATTTAGCAGTGACTAACTATTTGAGTCTCTTTTAAAATATTATAGTTTGTAAAATCCACTCGAGCGTCAGAAAATTTTAACCGCTTTCCTAAGTTCATGCACACTGTTGCAAAACATAATTTTTTAGGCTGCACACTTCTTGCGTAAAATGCTTCAATTTAGCAGTCACTAACTATTTGAGTCTCTTTTAAAATATTACAGTTTGTAAAATCCACTCGAGCGTCAGAAAATTTTAACCGCTTTCCTAAGTTCATGCACACTGTTGCAAAACATAATTCTTTGGGCTGTACACTTCTTGCGCAAAATGCTTCAATTTAGCAGTCACTAACTATTTGAGTCTCTTTTAAAATATTACAGTTTGTAAAATCCACTCGAGCGTCAGAAAATTTTAACCGCTTTCCTAAGTTCATGCACACTGTTGCAAAACATAATTCTTTGGGCTGTACACTTCTTGCGCAAAATGCTTCAATTTAGCAGTCACTAACTATTTGAGTCTCTTTTAAAATATTACAGTTTGTAAAATCCACTCGAGCGTCAGAAAATTTTAACCGCTTTCCTAAGTTCATGCACACTGTTGCAAAACATAATTCTTTGGGCTGTACACTTCTTGCGCAAAATGCTTCAATTTAGCAGTGACTAACTATTTGAGTCTCTTTTAAAATATTACAGTTTGTAAAATCCACTCGAGCGTCAGAAAATTTTAACCGCTTTCCTAAGTTCATGCACACTGTTGCAAAACATAATTCTTTGGGCTGCACACTTCTTGCGCAAAATGCTTCAATTTAGCAGTAACTAACTATTTGAGTCTCTTTTAAAATATTACAGTGCACATTCTAACCGGTCATGCAGTGATAATAAATGAATCAAGAAAAAGAAAGAAAAAAATCAGAAGAATGTCACTCACAAGGATAGTAAAAGCGGTTATACCACACAGTCTGCAATGAACGTGCAGACGAAAATTTTACAGAAACACATTTTTGCAGGCTTTTTAAAATAGATTTTAAGTGGGTAAAAATATTAGAAAAGTGACTTGATTGTTTTATCATTACGTCGACAGCAGATATTAATATTCATGTTATGACATATAACTCGCCAAGTGTGGAAATTAGCGGACAATTGAGTTTTGAAGGAATACCTAGGTAATAGTTAATTTGATGTTAACTGAAGGAACACGCTGTTAACGCGCTACTAAACGGGGTCCACTTCCCACTTTAACTGTAACCGCCTGGGTTGATTGTGAAGATGCCCCCCTTCTCATACATAGTGGATTTGCAGATTTGTATTATTGAGTTTTACCTGCCTTGGGAAGTCCAGGACAACCAAATCAGTTGTATTTTCATTCAATTTAAAAAGTTACCTAAATTATTTAAAATTCAATATTTTTAATTAATTTTTGACGTAGTCAATAATAACATATTTATTATTAATGTTACACTTCCAATTATTATTTTATTTTATGTATAATTTATGCCTTATTATAAGCCTACGTTGGTGCACTTTTCTCAAATGCTGTTGAATACTTTAGTCTAATTTTTTCCATGAAAATACCCAAGATCTATCTAGTGAACCTAAAATATTTCTTAAGTTAGGAAAATAAATATTTTATTTTATAATTTAAGTTGTGAAAAGTGACAATTTTTGTATACACCAACTATATTATTGCTTGAAATATGGTTTTAAATATTTATTAGGCAAATAAATAGGTTCACTGTTTGAAATAGAGAGCTTATTCGCGTTTGGTGAAATTTTTATGTAAATTTATTTCATATTTATTCTGTAAAGTGTACATAGCCAAAGATTGGCATAAAATAATTTTAAAATTTTAAGTCCGAATATAGGCTTCTTAAATAAAATAAAAAAATACATAAAATAAAATTATCAGAGAAATAATCGTAACAAATACGTTATTATTGGCTGTGTCAAAAAATAAATTAAAAATATTGCATTTTAAATTATTTAGAGCAAGTTGAAGTTGAATGAAAATATGACAGATTTGGTTGTCCGGGACTCTTGTCAACCCTTTAGCAGTGCTTCTTTTAGTGATTTTAACCCTTTGCACTCCAGGCCTTTTTCGCGCGGAGGAATCAGCAACTCGAGACATTTTAGGTTCAGCTGGTGTTTATGGATTTGCTTCATAGAAACTAAACACAGTCATTGGCCTTGCATCGAATTTCCGCATCACACCTAATGGTCTTCTCGTGGTTTGGCATCCAATCGTGTGGAGCCTGAGAGGCGCCACTAGAGTGCAAAGGGTTAAATGACAATAGAGGTTTTTAACAGCAAGATTGGATCCTAGTAGCTTCTTTACTACAGTCCATTCTGTGTTTTGATTAGTGTCCCAACGTCAACACACGCCATTTCCCCGACGCATATTTCACAAAACTTTGAATCACTTTGTAAAGATGTTACTCCTCTGGTCTAAACTGACGACAGTGTATTCTGCAAAGAAAGAATGTAATTTGTGCATCACTTGCCTCAGCGATTTTGTCGTAATGCGTTGATGAATAGGAGCTCTTCCAAAATCAGCAACTTAATTGAATCGATGTATTCAAAAATCAAACAAGTGACACATTCCTAATTGTTCAGGAAATGGGAGAATGTATTTTCTTTTAATAGAATTAGATTGAACATATCTTATGTGTTTTACTATTATCTAGCTAAAAATCTTCAAAATGAGATAGAGCTATAAAGATAAATCTAAACGATACCCATTGCACATTTCTTTTTTATATTTCAGTGCTTGTCTGGTCATTGCGTATGACCGTCCAATATTGTGGGATTTCATCATTAAAAAAGGAAGAAACTTTCCATTTAAGGCAACCCAGAAACTGATGGAAAGGATTTCTATGAGTTTTCTGCCATGCAATCTAAAATGAACCTACCTTTTATATATGTATGTATGTATGTATGTATGTATGTATGTATGTATGTATGTATGTATGTATGTATGTATGTATGTATGTATGTATGTATGTATGTATGTATGTATGTATGTATGTATGTATGTATGTATGTATGTATGTATGTATGTATGTATGTATGTATGTATGTATGTATGTATGTATGTATGTATGTATGTATGTATGTATGTATGTATGTATGTATGTATGTATGTATGTATGTATGTATGTATGTATGTATATATGTATATATATATGTATGTATATATGTATATATATATGTATATATATATGTATATATATATGTATATATATATGTATGTATATATGTATATATATATGTATGTATATATGTATATATGTATGTATATGTATGTATATGTATATGTATATGTATATGTATATGTATATATATATATATCTCTATATATATAAGGCAAAGCCCTCACTCACTCACTCACTCACTCACTCACTCACTCACTGACTCACTGACTCACTCATCACTAATTCTCCCACTTCCCACATAGTCACAACTCTGAAAATCGGCACAAATATCAACAATGGTAAAAATAGAAAAAGTAAACTATTCCGATCTCGATTAACACACTTTAAGGGGTCGAAAAGGGGTCAAACGTTCCAAACGGGGGACATTCGAAAATCCTACTTCCCACATAGTCACAACTCTGAAAATCGGCACAAATATCAACAATGGTAAAAATAGAAAAAGTAAACTATTCCGATCTCGATTAACACACTTTAAGGGGTCGAAAAGGGGTCAAACGTTCCAAACGGGGGACATTCGAAAATCCTACTTCCCACATAGTCACAACTCTGAAAATCGGCACAAATATCAACAATGGTAAAAATAGAAAAAGTAAACTATTCCGATCTCGATTAACACACTTTAAGGGGTCGAAAAGGGGTCAAACGTTCCAAACGGGGGACATTCGAAAATCCAACTTCCCACATAGTCACAACTCT